>JAAWVA010000030.1:24453840-24517095 GCA_015227895.2 Colaptes auratus
GGTTAGAGGCAGAGGAACAGCTTCCCTGGTCTCTGACCAAGGGGGTTTCATGTCATGTGTAATTGTATACCTGCCTAATATTGTCACTCTGTATGTTCTGTACCTGTTCATTGCATTCATTGTGAGTGTAGCTCTGCTTGTCAATACAGCTTCATTTGCTTCTAACTGAGCTGCTCTGGCAAAGCTAATGCTGGGGGGAAATTCAACCTACCCACAATGGGACTCTGTTCCCTGGGATTGGGCTGTTGGTCACTTTCTGTTGACACCAAAGGAATCTTCATGGCAATTCTAAGTCCCTGCTGCAATTGAAGCTGTGATGAACTCTGCGTTGATTCGTAGGTGAGATGTTCAGGAGGGAGACTGAGGGGTGCTTGTGCCATGATCTAGTTGTTTAGGTGGGTTGGATTGGTTGATAGGTTGGGACGTGAGGATCTTGAAGGTCTCTTCCAACTGGTGTATTGTATTATTATTATTATTATTATAGTAGTAGTAGTAGTAGTAGTAGTAGTAGTAGTAGTAGTAGTATAAAAATCAAGGGCAAGCAATTACTTGATGGGGACTGAGCTGATCCATTCCTCATGCAGCTCAGGGAGGGAGGTTATGATTAGGCGAGAGAAGTTGCCTAACTCATCTCTGCCTTTCCTATCCTTGCACAGGTCTCCATGGCCAGAGGCAGCAGATGGGCCAACAGCAGCTCCATCAGCCACTTCCTCCCCTGCCATTCCCAGGGCACAAGGCAGCTGCAGCTCCTGCACTTCTGCCTCTTCCTGGCCATCTACCTGGCTGCCCTGCTGGGCAATGGCCTCATCATCACCACATAGCCTGGCACCACCACCTCCACACCCCCATGTACTTCTTCCTCCTCAACCTCGCCCTCCTTGACCTGGGTGCCATCTCCACCACTGTGCCCAAATCCATGGCCATTCCCTGAGGGACACCAGGGAACATCTCCTACCAGGATGTGTTGCTCAGGTCTTTTTTTGGCTTTTTCCTTGGTGCAGAGTATTTTCTCCTCACCACCATGTCTACGATCGCTACGTTGCCATGCAGACCCCTGCACTATGAGACCCTCCTGGGCAGCAGAGTTTGTCTCACATGGCAGCAGCTGCCTGGGCCTTTGGGGCTCTCAATGCTCTGCTGCACACAGCCAAACATTTTCCCTGCCCCCTGCCAGGGCAATGCTGTGGACCAGTTCTTCTGTGAAATCCCCCAGATCCTCAAGCTCTCCTGCTCCCACATCCTACCTCAGTGAACTTTGGCTTATTGTGGCCAGTGTCTGTTTTTCTTTGTCTGTTTTGTGTTGATTGTGGTCCTATGTGCAGATCTTCAGGGCAGTGCTGAGGATCCCCTCCCAGCAGGGACGCCACAAAGCCTTTGCCACTGCCTCCCTCACCTGGCTGTGGTCTCCTTGTTTATCAGCACTGCCTTCTTTGCTGACTTGAAGCCCTCCTCCATCTCCCCCATCCCTGGATCTGGTGGTGGCAGTTCTGTACTCAGTGGTGCCTCCAGCAGTGAACCCTCTCATCTACAGCCTGAGGAACCAGGAGCTCAAGGCTGCCCTGAGCCAACTGATCCCTGGATGCTTTCAGAAGCAATAAACTCTTTGTCTTCTCCTGCAGAGCAGTTCTGATGTCAATCAGTGCAGTCCCAGCCTGGCTGCTGGTTGTCTGGCTGCTGCTGGTCCTGTTCCCCTTGGGAGAATGTTGTTCCCACACAAACGTCTTTCTTCAGACCATTTCTGGTTCAGTGTTTCCTGTCTGCTGTGACCCAAGGTGTGCAGACATGAGGAGCTTTGCTCCCTGGGTGTTCAATAATAAAGTACCTGCTTCTCTGAGTTCCTTCTTCCTGAGTTGTTTCTCTGAGTTCCTTCCTGCAAGGCTTCTGTGGAGCTGCAGGGCAGTGCCGTGTGCAGAGGTGGAGGGGCAGAGTCCCAGCACAGCAGCAGTGCCAGGCAGCCCACAGCTTGGGCTGTCCTCAGCTGCCCTTTCTTCCCTTCCACCTCTCCTGCTGAGCCTCTGTGCTGGGGCAAGGCCTGAGTGCTCTGGCAGCTTGGGCACTGAGCTGCTGGTGGCAGTGCGGGACTGCTGCAGGCAGGGAGAGTCCAGGGCTGCTTGTGGGACAGAGCTGTGCTCCAGAGCAGCACTGCCATCAAACAGGAGGTCTTATCATGCCTTCATAAACCATTCCCCTCCCATTACAGACTGCACTACTCAGAGTCCAAACTGGATACCCTGACCCCCTTCCAGTGTAGACTCAGCCAAAACATGGTTCCTTTACCCCTTCCAGTACAGATGTGGCCTCATCCCAGGACAAACTGGATCACAACTCTCCTCTAGCACTGCAGCCTGGGTCCAATCCCAGCACAGAATATATCCCCTGGTTCCCTTCCCAGTACTGAATGCATCCATCCCCAGTACAAACTGCACACCCTCATGCCCCCAGTACAGTCTGGGCCTGTCCCAGTCCTTTTAATCCCTCCAGGTACACATTAGGCCTTGTCATAAAAAAACTGAATCCCCTTGCTCCCTCCCAATACAGGATGGAGCTCTTTCCAGTACAAGCTGCATCTCAGTACAAAGTGCATCTCCTGAGCCCTGATCCCACCCCAGTTCAGACTGGGTCCCCTCTAGGTACAAACTGAACCTCTCTGAGCTCTCCAGTACAGACAGGGCTTGTAAAAAACTAGCTGAACCACCTGGTCCCTCCCAGAGCAGACATGGCCTATCCCAGCACAATCTGGATCATTTTTTTCCATCCAGTACACTCTGGGGTCCATCCCAGTACAAAGTGGATTCCCTGCTGCCTTCCAGTACCTACTGCATCCCTCCACATGTTAACTGTGCACTCTGGTTCCAACCCAGTACAGACTGGGCCCCCTCCCAGTATCAACTGCATCTCCTGATTCCTCCTGTCCAAGCCCAAACTGTTGTATCCCAGTATAGTCCAAGACCTGTCCCAGAAACTGGATCCAATGGCATCCCCCAGTATAGACTGGGGACCATCCCAGTGCAAACTGCATCTCCTGATCTGCTCCCAGTACAGACAGGGTCTCATCCCACAGCAAAGTTGAAGCCCTGGCCCCCTCCCAGTTCCAGCTGCTCTCCCCAGTGCAAACCAGAGAACAGGACTCCTCCCAGTACAGACTCTGCCTGATCCCAGACTACCTGAACCCTCCCAGGACCAGACTGGACCTCTCCCAGTACAAACTGTATCCCTTTACCCCCTCTCAGGCAGTCTGAGCCCCATCCCTGTGCAATCTGAGTCCCTGGACATCCCGTATAGTCTGGGTCTCATCCCAGTACATATTGGGGTCCTTTAAACGCTCCCACCACAGGCTGGGCCCTGTCACACTCACAACTCCATACCCTAAGCCCACCAGAGTCCATCCGGGCCATCTCCATTCCAACTGGGGTCATTAACATCTCCAAGTACAGCCAGGCTTGTCCCAGTACAAACTGATTCCACTCATCCCATCCTGTGCTGTTTGATATTTTCATCAATGCTATAGACAGAGGGATGGAGACACCATCAGCAAGTGTGCAGATGGCATCAAGCTGAGTGCTGATGCTGTTGAGATGCCAGAGGGACAGGAGGGCATCCAGAGGGCCCGGACAAGCTGGGAAGGTGGTGCCCAGGTGACCTCATGAGGTTCAACAGCAGCAAGAGCAGGGTCCTGCAGCTGGGCTGGAACCATCCTCACTATCAATACAGACTGGGGGAGGAGGTGATAGAAAGCAGCCCTGAGGAAAAGGACTTGGGAGTGCTGTGTGGGGGAGAGAAGCTGGACAAGAGCAGGCACTGTGTGATTGTAGCTCTGAAGGCCAAGGGCAGCCTGGGCTGCATCCAAAGCAGCATGGCCAGAGAGGGAGAGAGGGGATCCTACTTTGTGATGCCAATGGTGAGATCTCCCCTGGAGTCCTACATCCAGCTCTGAAGTCTCAACACAGGAAGGACATGGAGCTGATGGAGATGGTCCAGAGGAGGGACACAGAAATGGTCAGGGGCTTGGAGCAGCTCTGCTACAAGGACAGGCTGAGGGACCTGGGGTGGATCAGGCTGAAGAAGAGAAGGCTCTGGGGAGACCTAATAGCTGCTTTCCAATGCCTGAAGTGTACTGGATGGAGAGAGACTGTTTGCAAAGTCCTGCAGTGACAGGACCAGGGCAATGGCTGTGGATGTGAGGAAGAAGTTCTGCACCATGAGGGTGATGAGACACTGCCACAGGTTGCCCAATGAGATGTTTGAGGCCTGCAGACATTCAAAGTGAGGCTGCACAGGCTTATGGGCAACCTGATCTAGTTGAGGATGTCCTCTTTTCTGTGTGCAGGGGGTTGGACTGGATGACCTTTGGAGGCCCCTTCCAACCCAGACCTTTCTATGATTCTACCTCCCAGTAAGAGCTGAGCCCATGGCCTCTGCCAGTAACACTGGGCCTTGTCCCAGGACACTCTGAAAGCCTAATCCTCTCCCAGTACAGACTGGGCCCTTCCTGTCCAAACTGGATCCCTGCAGTTTGGGTCTCCCCAGGTCAAGAGAGACAGAGATCTGCTGGAGAGAGTCCAAGAGAGGCTAGGAGGATGAGGAAGGGACTTGAACATCTCTGTGGCCAAGCCACTCTCCATTATTGACCTGGAGTCCTGGCTCACTGGGGAGGTCCCAGGGTATTGGAGAGGAGCAAATGTGGCACCCAGCTGCAAGAAAGGAAGAGAGGAGGATCCAGGAAACTATAGAGCTGGCAGGGTGAGCTGGGTAGCAGGGCAGGGCCTGGAGCAGAGCATCTCCAGCACCATTACATGACCTGGAGAGGACAAGCAGGGGATCAGCCCCAGGCAGCATGGGTTTAGGAAGGGCAGGTCCTGCCTGACCTAACTGATCTTTTTCTGAGTGACTATTGGATGAGGGCAAGGCTGTGGCTATTGTCTGCCTAGACTTCCCAAAAGCCTTTGGCACTGCTCCCCACAGAATTCTCCTGGGCAAAGTGGCTGCTCCTGGCTTGGATGAGCAATGCTCTGCTGGATACAGCCCTGGCTGGGTGAAAGGGCCCAAAGAGTGGTGCTGAGTGGAGTTCAATCCAGCTGGTGGCAGGGCACAAGTGGTGTTCCTCAGGGCTCAGTGTTGGGAGCACTTCTGTTGAACATCTTTATTGATGACCTTGATGAAGACACAGAGTGTGTTAGCAGTGAGTCAGCAGATGACAGCAAGTGATGTGGCAGAGTTGATCTGCGTGAGGATAGGGAGGCTCTGCAGAGGGACTTGGACAGATTGGATCCATGACCAAACATCACCAGGAGGAGCTTCAAGAAGGCCCAAGTGCCAGGTCCTGCCCTGGGGCACCACAACAACCCCAAGCAATGCTCCAGGGGCAGTGTGGCTGGAGAGCTGTCTGGCAGAAAGGGACCTCCCTATCCTAAGGACTGGTGGCCCCTTCAGAGAGAGCCTTGGAGCTGGGTGTCACCTCCCTGCCACCTGAGGGCTGAGGGGACAGCAGCAGGGACAGGGCTTGGCTGTGGCTGCTGGTGAAGCTGAAAGGCAGCAGCAGGGACCTGCCTTGGAAGGCCCTGCAGAGGTTTCTTGTGTCTGCTCAGCTGCCAGGCCACAAGCAGGCTGAGGCCTTGGGGCAGCATTGGGAAAATTAGGGATGGCTGAGAAGCTCCTAGGGGAGGAGGAGCCACATGGTCAGGAGGTGAGTGTGAGGTCAAGGCAAATTCCAATCCCTTTGAGTCATGGCCAGCAGCAGGTCTGGGGCTAGGGAGGGAGGGGCACTGCTGGGACTGCTGCTGGGTGGGGACTGCTAAGCTGAGAGGCAGCAGCAGGAAGGTGCCTTGGGTGTTTCTTTGGAGTTGGAGGCTCTGCTCTGTGCCCATGCAGAAAGGCCTCTGGCTGGGACCATTCCCAATGCCCTGGGCTGGAGCAGAGCCTGAACAGAATGAAGAAGGCCAAGTGCAGCTGGGCTGTGGCAGGCAGAGTGTGGCTACCCAGACACAGAGGTTGTCCTCCCCTGCACTCAACACTGCTGTGGCCACATCTGGATTTTAGTGTCTGGTTCTGAACTCCTGCTCTGAAGGAGTTTTGAAGAGCCTGAGAAGCTTCAGAGGATATCAGCAAGGACTGGGGTGGAGAGCCTGAGGGACTGGGACTTCTGTAACCAGGGCACTACAGATGCAGTGTGTTCCTGCTTGAAATATGGGGATGCTGCAGCTTCTGGTGGTTGTGGGACAGGAAGACAACCTCCATAGAGTGCAAATTTAGGGTTCAGAGTGGAGATGTCCTGGTTTGAGGCCAGGCAGTTTCTCTCTTGCCCCTGAGAGTGACAGGACTGGAGGACAAAGAAAAGTCACTCAGAGGGGATCCTTGTGGTCCAAGAGGCCCTGGCTCTGTATTTCAAGAAATGGCCATGGAGAGTAGAGACAGAGCAGGGAGGGTACAGAAATGTCATAGTGACAGCTGCTAGGAAAGCAAGATGGGTGTCAAGAGCATGAAGGGAAAGAGCTGCAGGCATGGGGCAGTGTAGCACCACCTGCAAGGCTGAAAGCTCAGCAGCACTGAGGTCTTTCTCCTCCTGTCTATGGCACTTGCCTCTGCCACCAAGGCCAGGGAGATGAAACTTTAGCTTGAGCCTCTCTGCATCTGAGTGCCCAGGCTCTGTGGTCAGGGCTTGGCCTTTCTGCTGCAGAAACCAAAGCCAGTGTGGGGGACAGTGTAGGACAACTTGTGGTGGGGATGGCAATGGGCACTGGCAAGGCTGGAAGTCATCAGGAGAACCCAAGGCTTTGCCTTCTTGGCTGTGGCCATCATCCACCACCAAGGGCTGTGAGGAGACTTCCTAAGGCACCAGGGGGTCCTCAGTGCTTCCTTAAACCCCCCCAGGAAGGCTGGGGACTCTCATCCCGTTGTCCTTCTCTCAGCATCACAAACCCCACAGCCCATGGCACCTGAGGAGCTCTGACCCACACATGAGGGACAGGATCTGCCTGCCCAGGCACTGTGCTCAGGGTTTGGCCTTTCTGCTCCATAAACCCAACCCAGAGTTTGCTCTCCTGCACTTTGCCTTTGTCTGCTGCAATCATGGCCTCCACTGAGCTGCTCTGAGGAGCCCTTGGGAGGCTTTGTTGGTAATGCCCCTCAGTGGGGCCAATCAGTGCTTCAAGGCACTTTCTGTTTTCCTTCTGACTTCTGAAGAAGTTTCTTCAGTCTTCCCTCAGTACCTGAGGTTCCTGCAACGAGTCCCAGGTGCCCTAAGGAGATGTTTGTGTCTCTGCAATCTTCTTCAGGATGTCAAAGTGCACCTCACAAAGTTCATTTTTTTAATATCATAGATAAAATATGTTACTCCATTTCAGTTTAGCTCAGAGATGATAATTCCCCAAGGAACACTGACCCAGGCTGTCACAGCAGGACATCTGCACTTGCAGGAACATCTGTCCTTCAGGGCTGACATTGAATAAACAAATTTGCTCCTCACCCTCCCCCACCTCCCATTTTCTGTCACTGCCCACCTGGGGCTTACAAGGTGGTTCAGCAGAATGTGTTCTAATCCAAGAGCCTCTGAAGGACAGAGTGGATAAGGACAAGGCTGACCCTGAGTGACTGCAAGGGATCCTGAAGTCAAATCTCTTTCTATGGCTGTGGCTGGAGAGAAGCACCAAGCACACAGACACAGGGACAGAGCTGGCTGGGTCCAGTGCAAGATAGAAACCTTGTCCCTGGTGACAGCAAAGGTGTCTGTCCACAGGCACAGAGAGGTGGAGAGGGGCTGGCAGAGGGTGCCATGGAGTTCAGTTTCCTTCTGCTGCAGTCAGGGCAAACCCTCACAAAGCTTTAGCATTCTTAGGGCACAAGACTTGAGCCTGGAGAAGTCTGACTTGGTGCTGGCCCTTGGTGCAGGTTGTGCCTGAGAGATGTCTGAGTGGAGGAGATGCTGGACACAGCTGCTGTGATCAGGAGAGCTCCAAGGCTCTGGCTTTAGGATCACGGTTTGAGAGGTGGAGATCATTGACTTCCATCAGGTGTTTCTCTGATCTGGAGAACCTTGGATGCTGAATCATCCTGGGATCTTTTGCCACTTGCACACACCCTGAAGGTTTTGACTTTCAGAGTTTTCTCACCTCCCTGTTGGCTGTGATCCAAGCACAGATGCACTGAGCTGGCAGGAGCTGACAAACCCCCAAGCCATAGAGAGAGCAGTGAAAGGCTGGGAGAGCGAAGGTGCAGCACACCAAGGGACCTCCCAGGGCTTCATTCTCTCTGTCCTGATCCATACCTACCTTACCCTGGGCTACTTCATGGCCTTGGCAAGGGGGGAGGGGGGAATCCCATCAGGTCTTGAGCAGGCTCCCTGTGACAGGGGGACTGAGCCAGCAGAGCCTTGTCCATGACTGAGTCCATTTCACTCAGCCAGAGAGTGGCTGTGTGGTTGCCTCCTGTCTCTGTGCCTCTCAACAGAGAATGTCGTCATCCAATCAGAATGGGAAGGAAATTTGGTGGTTCCTTAGCCTCCAAAGTCTTCTTCAATGCCATTCAGTGACACAAAGCACCCAGGAAACACTGATGATGGGAAATGTCTGCAGCAGTGAGATTTCTTGGCCATCCTCCTAAACTCTAACTGCAAACCAATGTGGAACAGCAAGCAGAGTGCAGAGCAGGCAGGAAAATCACAGTGGCTGTGCAACCAGGGGCAGGTCCCAGCTGCTGCTGGGACACCATCCAAACAGCACTTCCCACCAGCAGTGTTCTTCATCCCTCTTGACCCTCCTGCACCTCACCTCTTACAGCTCATCCCCTCCAAACACACCCCTCACCTGACTCTGCCCCCATTGCTCATCTTGGCCCCAGCTTTACCTTGTTAAGCATTGGTCCTTGGACCTTAACCCTGGCCTCAACCTAGCCCCAACACAAACCCTGCCCTCAGAGCTGGCCTCACCTGAGCCCTGCCCAGCACTCTCAGCAGGACAGCTGAAGGAAGGAGATCATTAACCTCACTAACCGTTAGAAACTTTCCCACTCATTAGAGTAGCCTTCAGCCATCAATAAAGGAACCATTGAGCTGGTAGAGTGAAGGGACATAAGGCAGCAGACCACAGCCCCAGACATCAGAGAGAGATAAGGCTGAGTCTGGAAAACAGGATGGGGTCTCACACACCTGGGCCTCAGTAACAAGATGAGAACAGTCCTGTGGGACTAGCAGAAGACCAACAGGAAAAATACAAGATGATGACACAGTGACTACAATGTTGACACAAGGACAGCAGATGGCAGCAAAGAGCAAGGAGTGGAAGGATTTTAGCTCATCAAAGAAGTTTTTATCATTCTAATGCATCTGTATTACTAATACTATATGAGGCATATGGTTAACCTTGTTCAGCACTGTTATCAATTATTAATATTTATTCAAATATATTAATACAAATATATTATTTTTTTAATGATATAAAAATAATTTAAATCAATGTATTAATCTCAAATCTCATCAATGTGTATAAATATCTGAGGGGTGGGTGTCAAGTGGAGGGGGCCAATCTAAGGTAAGAAGCAACAGGTTCAAGCTTGAACCTAGAAGATTTCACCTCAAACATGAGGAGCAATTTCTGCAGTGCAGGTGACAGAGCACTAGAACAGGTGCCCAGAGAGCTTGTGGAGTTTCCTTCTCTGGAGACTTTCAAAACCCCCTGGGTACACTCCTGTGTGGACTACCCTAAGTGATCCTGCTTTGGCAGGGGGGTCAGACCTGATGGTCTCTTGAGGTCCCTTCCAACCCCCAGACCCCAGACCCTTCCAGACCCCAGTCCCTTCCAGACCCCAGCGCGTGGCTGAGAGAGCAGGCAGCGGCGAGGCACTCGGCTCTGAGAGCTTGCTTTTGGCTTTGCTTTCCTTGCTTTTCAGGAGGTAGGGGGCTGGTGGCTCGGGACCTTCTGGAGAGGGGAGGAGGGGCAGCAGGCTCGGGTTGCCTACGTGCCTGAGGGCAGTGATGTAGCAGGGGGAGGGGTTGCCACGGAAACCGAGCGCAAACCAAACAGACCCCAGCGAGTGGCTGAGAGAGCAGGCAGCGGCGAGGAGCTGAGCTCAGCCTGCTCACTGATGGGAGGGGGAAAAAAAAAAAAAAGCCGGGTGGAGAGGGTGATTAAGAGGGTGGTTACAGCAGCATTACAGCAACATGGTTACTACTAGAAGTAAGGCTAGTAGAAGAACAGTGGGCACCCAAACAGAGGCCACTCACAAGCATGCAGGTGTTCAGGTGGGTGGCTGCAGTGAGTGCTGGGATCTGGCACTCGACATGGAGGATGGAAGGAACAACTCCTGTGTCAGATGTGAGCAGATCAGTGAACTGATGATCATGGTGGCTGAACTAAAAGAAGAGGGAGAAAGGCTAAGAGCTGTAAGAGACAGCAAAAGGAACATTGACTATTTCCAAAATCTAACCTCTACTAAACCAGAACAGGGGGTGACTCTTAGTGGAACAGGGAGTTTGGTACCTTCTCATCAGCAAGCCTCTCAGCCTCCCTGCAGTAACCCACAAGGGCAGGGCCAATGGGTGCAGGTCTCTGCCCGACGGAAGAAACGCAGACGGAGCAAGCCTGCAACTTTGAGCAGCACACTGCCTACAGTGCAGGTACAGAATAGGTATGAGGCTCTGCAGGAGGAACAGGTCATAGGTGAGGACGAGGACTCAAGGAAGACAGAAGCTGCACCAATGACAGGTTGCCTCAGGCCAGCTATCAAAACTAGACCGGAAAAGAAACCTCGTAGGGTCATCATTATAGGAGACTCCCTGCTGAAGGGAGCAGAGGGCCCAATATGCAGACCAGACCCATTTCACAGGGAGATCTGCTGCCTCCCTGGTGCCCAAGGAAAGGACATTGTAGGCAAAATTCCCAACCTCCTGAGTCCTTCAGACTACTCCCCACTGCTGGTCTTTCAGGTGGGTAGTGACGATGCAAACAACAAGAGGCTCACAATCAATTCAAAGAGATTTCAGAACCTTGGGGCACCTGCTAAAGGGATCAGGAGCTCAGGTTGTGTTCTCTGCTATCCCTCTAACATCAATGATGGATGAGGGAACACTGAGGAAGAGCCAACAGGTCAATTCATGGCTCCGGGGCTGGTGCCATCGACAGGGATTGGGTTCTACAATCCTGGCTTGGTTTACAAGGCACCAGAGCTGCAAAAAACTAATGGGACACACTTGTCCCAGAGGGGGAAAAGGATCCTGGGGCAGGAATTGGCAGGGCTCATTGATAGGGCTTTAAACTAGACTTGAAGGGGGAAGAGGGTAATAGTCTCCTGCTGGCCTGTGAGAAGCAGAGGGGCAGCTCACCAGAGGCAGTGGGATGGAGAGCTGCTAAGGGCTCTCAACTTGCTGCCCTGAGGCGAGACACAGATGACACACCAGGACACCCTGTGAAAACCAAGGGGAATTGGCACAAGAGGACGACAGGGCCAGCCCAGCTGAAGAGCTTCTATGCAAATGCACGCAGCTTGGGCACACAACAGGATGAATTAATGGCCACCGTGCTGCTGGGAGGCCATGACATAGTGGGCATTACCACTTGGTGGGATGATTCCCATGACTGGAATGTAGGGATAGACGGGTATAAGCTCTTTAGGAAGGATAGGCAGGGAAGGAGAGGAGGAGGTGTTGCCCTCTATGTCAAGAACCAGCTGGAGTCAGCAGAACTCCACCTGGGGAGGGATGATGAGATGGTTGAGAGTATATGGGTTAGAATTAAAGGCAAGACAGGGGAAGGAGATATTACTGTGGGGGTCTCCTACAGGCCACCTGACCAGCAGAACCAAGCAGATGAGGCCCTCTACAGGCAAATAGAAGCGGCTTCCAGGTCACAAGCCCTGGTCCTCATGGGGGATTTCAACCACCCTGACATCTGCTGGAGGGACAACACAGCAAGGCACCAGCAATCCAGGATGTTCCTGGACTGCATAGAAGACAACTTCCTCCTCCAAATGGTAGAGGAACCAACAAGAAAAGGTGCTCTGCTGGACCTTGTTCTCACCAACAGGAAGGGCTGGTACCAATGTGAGGCTCAGAGACTGCCTTGGCTGCAGTGACCATGAAGCAGTTGAATTAATATCCTCAGGGCGATCAGGAGGACCTATTCTAAGCTTATGACCCTAGACTTTAGGCGTGCAGACTTCGATTGCTTCAGGAATCTGCTAGCCACAGTGTTGTGGGACAAAGCCCTGGAGGGAAGAGGGACCCAGGACAGCTGGTCAGTATCAAGGACCACCTCCTCTGTGTCCAGGAGCTATGTATACCAACAAAGAGAAAAACAGGGAAGAACGCTAGGAGGCCTGCCTGGATGAACAAGGAGCTCCTGGACACACTATTACTTAAAAAGAAACTCTACAGGCAGTGGAGGGAAGGACAGATAGAACAGGGGGTATATAAGGAAGCTGCCTGAGCAGCAAGAGGCCTGGTTAGGAAAGCCAAAGCAGAGTTTGAATTGAATCTAGCCAGGGAGGTCAAAGGGAGCACTAAGAATTTCTACAGGTATATTAATGGCAAGAAGATGAGTAGGGAAGGTGTGGGCCCCCTCAGAAAGGAAACTGGTGAATTGGTCACAAGTGATGTGGAAAAAGCTGAGGTACTCAATAACTTCTTTACCTCAGTCTTCACTGCCAGGGCCTCCAGCCACACTCCTGGAGTCATGGCAGACGATGCCAGGGACGGGGAGGAAGAACTGCCCATGGTAAGTGAAGCTCAGGTTGGTGATCACCTGAAGAACCTGAAAGTGTTCAAGTCCATGGGACCCGACGGGATACACCCACGGGTGCTGAGAGAACTGGCAGATGAGGTTGCTAAGCCCCTCTCTATTCTATTCCAAAAGCCATGGCAGCCTGGGGCAGTCCCCACAGGCTGGAAAAGGGCAAACATTGCTCCCATTTTCAAAAAGGGTAATAAGGAGGAACCAGGGAACTCCAGGCCAGTCAGTCTCACCTCTGTGCCCGGAAAGATCATGGAGCAGATCCTCCTGGAGGCACTACTGACTCAGAAGAGTAGTGAAGAGGTGATTGGGAGCAGTCAGCATGGCTTTGCCAAGGGCAAATCCTGCCTGACAAACCTGGTGGCCTTCTATGAACAGGTGACAGCATTAATAGATGAGGGGCGAACAACTGATGTCGTTTACCTGGACCTGAGCAAAGCCTTTGACACTGTCCCACACCACATCCTGGCCTCCAAGCTGGTGACACACGGGTTTGATGGGTGGACCACCAGATGGATAAAGAACTGGCTTGATGGCCGCACCCAAAGAGTGGCTGTCAATGGGTCCATGTCCCAGTGGAGGACAGGGACAAGCAGAGTCCCTCAGGGATCAGTCCTGGGACCAGGCTTGTTCAACATCTTTGTGGGTGCCATGGACAGTGGCATTGAGTGCACCCTCAGCAAGTTTGCTGATGACACCAAGCTGTGTGGTGCAGCAGACAGCTGGAGGGAAGGGATCCATCCAGAGGGACCTGGACAGGCTGGAGAGGTGGGCACAAGCCAACCTCAGGAGCTTCAACAAGACCAAGTGCAGGGTCCTGCATCTGGGTCGAGGCAATCCCAGGCACAAATCCAGGCTGGGCAGTGACTGGCTGGGGAGCAGCCCAGAGGAGAGAGACTTGGGGGTGCTGCTGGAGGAGAAGCTCAACATGAGCTCTCAATGTGCACTTGCAGCCCGGAAAGCCAATCAGAGCCTGGGCTGCATCAGAAGTGTGGCCAGCAGGGCAAGGGAGGTGATTCTCCCCCTCTACTCAGCCCTGGTGAGACCCCACCTGGAGTACTGCCTTCAGTTCTGGAGCCCCTATTCCAAGAGGGATCTGGAGGTGCTGGAAGGGTGTCCAGAGCAGGGCCACGAGGATGATCAGAGGGCTGGAGCACCTCTCCTATGAGGACAGACTGAAGGAGTTGGGGCTGTTGAGTCTGGAGAAGAGAAGGCTCCGAGGTGACCTCCTTGTGGCCTTCCAGTATCTGAAGGGGGCCTACAGGAAGGCTGGGGAGGGACTTTTCAGGCTATCAGGGAGTGATAGGACTAGGGGGAATGGAATGAAGCTGGAGGTGGGGAGATTCGGGCTAGATGTGAGGAGGAAGTTCTTCACCGTGAGGGTGGTAAGGCCCTGGAATGGGTTGTCGAGGGAGGTGGTTGAGGCCCCGTCCCTTGAGGTGTTTAAGCCCAGGCTGGATGAGGCTCTGGCCAGCCTGATCTAGTGTAGAGTGTCCCTGCCCATGGCAGGGGGGTTGGAACTAGATGATTCTTGGGGTCCCTTCCAACCCTAACTGAAACTATGAAACAATCCTGTGGGATTGGCAGAAGACCAACAGGAAAAATACAAGATGATGACACAGTGACTACAATGTTGACAGAAGGACAGCAGATGGCAGCAAAGAGCAAGGAATGGAAGGATTTTAACACTTCAAAGAAGTTTTTATCATTCTAATGCATCTGTATTACTAATACTATATGAGGCATATGGTTAACCTTGTTCAGCACTGTTATCAATTATTAATATTTATTCAAATATATTAATACAAATATATTAATTCTTTAATGATATAAAAATAATTTAAATCAATGTATTAATATCAAATCTCATCAATGTGTATAAATACCTGAGGGGTGGGTGTCAAGTGGAGGAGGCCAATCTAAGGTAAGAAGCAACAGGTTCAAGCTTGAACAGAGAAGATTTCACCTCAACATGAGGAGCAACTTCTCTGCAGTGCAGGTGACAGAGCACTACAAGAGGATGCCCAGAGAGCTTGTGGAGTTTCCTTCCCTGGAGACTTTCAAACCCACCTGGGTACACTCCTGTGTGGACTACCCTAAGTGATCCTGCTTTGGCAGGGGAGTCAGACCTGAGGTCCCTTCCAACCTCTAATGTGATACTGTGATACCGCCCACACAGGTACAGCTGTTTGGTTGTGGTTAATGTATTTCACAACATGCACATTCAATACAACTTTAACAGTTGAATCAAGCTAGAATCTTTTAAACATTGATTCAGCTTAGGAAAGAGCTAATGCCTCAAGGGCAGTTCACCTGCAAGGGGAATTTATGGCTGCTACAGAGGCGGCTGACACAGAGCTGTACAAAGAGACTTGATAGGAATCAGCCTGTGTGCTCAGGACACTGTTGCCTGGGGCCTTTTGGGACACTGCAATTATGCTCCAAAGCACAGAGTGCAGCCTGCACAAGTGAAACAAAGCAAGAAATATGGTGTTCAGAAAAGGATCAGTGCAGAGTGTGAGTGTGGAGGGGAGAAGCAGTCTCACCCTGGAGAGGAATTGTTGGGGCTGAGGGAGTGGCTTGTGGTTCATGGGCTCACAGGGCAGCTTGCTGGCCAGGCAAGCAGTTGACAGTTCTCCAGTGCTCAGGGTGGGATGAGAGGTTCTCATTTATCTTACCACAACACCAGCAGCTTGCACCAGCACCTCAGGTGTCACAGGTGGAGCAGAGCATCTTTCTGGCTGCAGACTCAGGCAGCAGGCATGCAGAGGCTGCTTTCCAGTCCACCAGCATTCACCCACTGCAGCTACAGCGTGTTCCGGGTTCATATGGACAAAATAGGCTCTGGGGAACCCCAGGGCTTCTTGGTAGAACAAGGGAGAGTTGTTTACCCTCCTGGCTTGGATTAATAAGGTGCTGAAGACAATAATGGTCAATGGCAGAAGAGAAAGAAAGAGAGGAACAAGAGAGTTCAGCCTAGAGAATAAAGTTTGCCCAAGCCATGGGAAGCTGCACAGGGAGTCCATAAGCGTGGCAGCTGGCCAGGCACAGCTGCAAACTCTGCACTTTGTTTCCCTTGACCACAGGACCTGCCTAGACAAGCCTGGGCCTGTCCAGCTTTGCAGATTTACCAGCACCTTGCCCTTTGTCTAGTTCTCTGCTGAGCACCCCAGCTCCACGGGAGGGGGTGCAAGGGGGTTTGTGTTTGGGCATGTTCAGACTTGTGCCTCCAGGACAAGCACGTGTAAGCTTTGGAGTGATCCATTCCGTGTCCATGCAGGTTATGAAAGGATCCTGTTCAATGGCCATGAGTTGTTTTGATTTCCTCACTTGACCTTCAAGACTCTCCCCAGACCCCTCAAGGACACCTCCCTGAACTGAGCACATGGCTCCAGCCCTGGCCCTGGGAAGAAATGCCCCCAAAAGTGATCTTTTGGTAAAGAAATGTCCAAGGAAAACCAACCAAAGACAATACTTTATTAGGGTTGGGGGTTTCCATTCCAATTAGGCATTATCCTGGGGATGAGGTTTTCCTTTTACCTCTAGGAAACCCAAAGTGTTGAGGAACAAAGAGCCAAATCCCAACCCAGCTGCAGTCTTGATGCCAGCTGTGCTGATTCAGCACTGTCATTACTCTCCTCAGCACTGGCTGGTGCAGAGAAGGGCAGGGACACATTTGCTCCTGAGGAAAGAAGGTGTAGAAGAGGAGATTGCAGTTCAAGCTGCTGGAAAAGCCCCCCCCCAGGGGGGTCACGTTTGGCCAGGCAGTGCCGGGGTCGGTGTATTGCTGTGTCCCTGGGGCACGCTGGTCACTGGCGTGGGGGTGACAATGCCAGGTGAGGGAGAAGCTGCGGATGAAGCCCTTGCTGCAGACTGCAGGTAAAGCTCTGGCACCGGTGTGGGTGCAGCGGTGCTGGCTGTGGGTGGCCATCTGAGTGCAGCTCTTGCCTCAGGCAGCTCAGAGGTGCAGCTGCTTCTGGCTATGGACGCAGCAGTGCCGGCTGAGGTTGGAGCTGAGGGTGAAGCTGTTGCCGTAGTCCCCACTGACAGAGGGCTGGGCACTGGGCTGGGGGCAGTGGGGCTTTACAATCTCCAAGCTGGGTGGGAAGGAAGCTCTGCCCACCCTCAGGGCACTAATGTGGCTGCTTGGGTGGCACAGAGGGGCTGATATGGGTTTGCGCTCTTCCTCCTGTTCATCTTCTTCCTCCTTCTCTTTATTCTTCCCCTATTCCATATCATCATCCTCTTCTTACACATCAACCCCTTTGTCTCCACATAATTATTGTCATCCCCTCCTCCTAAATCCTCATACACTTCATCCTCGCTGTCTTCAGCCATGTCTCCATCAACCACTTCTGCTATTTCTCACGGCTGAGATTTGGCTCCTTCAAATTATTCTCCAGGAAATTCTCCTCCCGGATCTTGTCCAGGTCCTTCTGGGAGGCCATGCTGCTGAGAGGAATGGTCACCCTGTGCTCTTGGGCAAATCCTTGGGGACCAAGTGACTGGCAAGTAAGGACACTGTGGAGGGATCAGAGCCCTAACTCCTGTGCTGAGTCCCCTGGTTGTAGCGCTGATGGGGCTGACACCCCCAGGATGTAGCCATCCCAACATCCCCCTCTGGCCATGCAACTGATACCTGACCACCTGGGGCTCAGGGTGATAAACTCCTACATTCCTATCACAGCCAATGACCCTCAAGGTCATTTGGGAGGAGGGTCTGCAGAGGGTTGAGAGGTGCTCAGGGGACAGCTGGAGCCTGGGATCTTGCTGCTGTGCCAAAGTTGGGTTCATTATGTTCTGGCCGGTTCCAAGGAGCAGATCTGCAAACTTTGCTCCTCCCCAGCACAGAGGAGCAGGGCTGATGGAGAGAAGAGAGGTATATGAACCCAGGCAGAGAAACAAAGGGTTCAGAGGAGAGGACTGACCTGCAAGGAATGGCTCAGCCCTGACCAGGGCTCTCCCAGCCTTGCACTTCCCTCCCTATGGCTTGGGGGTTTGTCACCTCCTGCCAGCTCAGTGCATCTGTGCTTGGATCACAGCCGACAGGGAGCTGATAGAAAACTCTGAAAGTCAAAACCTTCAGGGTCTGTGCAAGTGGCAAAAGATCCCAGGATGATTCAGCATCCAAGGTTCTCCAAATCAGAGAAGCACCTGATGGAAGTCAATGATCTCCACCTCTCAAAACAGTGACCCTAAAGCCAGAGCCTTGGAGCTCTCCTGGATCCCAGCAGCTGTGTGCAGCATCTCCCCCACTCAGACATCTCTCAGGCACAAGCTGCACCAAGGGCCAGCACCAAGTCAGACTTCTCCAGGCTCAGGTCTCATCCTCTGAGAATGTTGAAGCTTTGTGAGTGTTTGCCCTGAGCTCCAGCAGAAGGGAACTGAACTCCAGGGCAGCCTCTCTGTAAGCCACTTCTTTGGACAGACACCTTTGCTGTCACCATGTTGGGGGCTCTATGTTGCACTGGACGCAGCCAGCTCTGTCCCTGTGTCTGTGTGCTTGGTGCTTCTCTCCAGGCACAGCCATAGGAATAGATTTCAATCCAGGATTGTTTCCTGAGGAAGGGCTGCTAGGATCCAACCTATTCATCTGCTTCTCACTCTCAAGAGCTCTTGACTGGCTGAGAAATCACAGCCATGCAAACTCTTGTTGGCTTTGCCTCATCTTTGTGGACAAGCAAGCTGCTGAGAGACAGCTTGTGCTGAGCAGATGGTTCCAGAGGGCTTGGACTGCTGAGGGAACTTTCTCAGCCTTTGCTTTGCTTCCAAAGAGCAACAAATCTTCTGTGGCTGTGTGCAGGCAGTTGTCTAAGGAGAGCAGGGGGCAGCTGGTGCCATGGAGATGTGAGCTCCAGCTGCAGAGAGCAGTGGAGAAGTCTGATGCAAGGAGCAGGGATGGAAGGTCCAGGTGGGCAGGGACAGCAATGGGGAGGTTGGGGAGGGTGAGGAGCAAAGTTGTCTACTCAGTGTCAGCCCTCAAAGGACAGCTTCTCCTCCCACTCCAGACCTCCTGAGCAGACAGCCTGCATCATTCTGGCTTGGTGGATGTTGCTGTCACCTCTGCCCTCATCTGAGAAAGAACCAAATAGTTTACCATCAAAACCTGAGCTTTGTGAGGTGCACTTTGAAATCTGGAAGTGAACAACAAAGACACAAAGAGCTCCTCAGGGCACTTGGGGATCATTCCATGAACCTCAGGTACTGAGAGAAGAGTGAAGAAACTGTGCAAGAAGCAAGAAGAAAACACAAAGTACCTTGAAGCATTGATTGGCCCCACTGAGGCTTGTTACTGCCAAAGCCTCCCCAGGGACTGGTTAGAGCAGCTCAGGAGAGGCTGTGATTGCAGCAGGCAAAGGCAAAGTGCAGGAGAGCAAACTCTGGCTCTGGGTTCTGCAGCACAAAGGCCAAGGCCTGAGCACAGCCCCCTGGGCAGGCAGCTCCTGTCCCTCATGTGTGGGTCAAGGCTCTTCAGGTGCAGTGGGGGTGGGGTGTGAGTTTCATAGCAGCATAGCAGGGCCTAGGTTGGAAGGGACCTCAGAGCTCATCTGCTCCAACCTCCCTGCCATAGGCAAGGATGCCTCTCCTATAGACTCAGCTGCTCAAGGCCTCATCCAGCCTGGCCTTCAACACCCTCAGGAGAGGGCATCCTACCTAGGCAGCGTATTCCAGAGTCCCACAACCCTCATACAGAAGAACTTCTTCCTAAGGCCCAGTCTAAACCTCCTTTTCCTCACCTTCAAACCCTTTCCCTCCTGTCCTGTCACCAGACACCCTCATGAAAAGTCCCTCTCCAGCCTTCCTTTAGCATCCCTGTAGGGTTTGTGGTGCTGAGTGGAGCACAAGGGCCTGACAGTCCCCAGCCTTCCTGAGGCTGTGGAAAGAGGCAGTGAGGCCCTCCCAGTGCCTTAGGACAACATCTCCTCACAGGCCTCGGGGGCAGAGAATTGCCAGAGCCAAGAGGGCACAGTCTTGGCTTCTCTTCATCACTCCCACCACTGCCATTGCCCTTGGCCAGCTCTCCCACAGCTTTGTCCTGCCCTGTCTCACAGCTGCTTCTCCTGCCCTGCAGGCTGCAGACACTCCTCTCACTTCCCCACCTTGGCCTTCCCATGCCTTCACTGACACCTGCCCACACTCACACTCTGCATCCTGGGACACAAAGAGAAGGGCTGATCCCAGACTCCTTCTGCAGAACTTCCCAGGCCATAGCACTACCCTTTGAGAGAGGTTTCTTGCTCCTCATGGCCAGGCTGCACCTGCCAGGCTGCACCATCTGGCAGTGTTCCTCTCTCCTGCTCTTGCCTACCTCAGCAGGAGCTCCCAAGGCTGCTGGCCTTGCAGTTTCTTGGCTGGACAGCACCAAGCCCTGTGCCTGCTGCTGTCCCCATCAGGTCCTCAGGCAGCAGAGACACAGCAACCAACCCATCAGCCCCTTCCTTCAGTCAGCCCAGGCCCTTTGGCAGAGGCCATCTGACAGATCACTGTGTCCATCTGACAGCCATGAGCCCCAGGGCTGCCCTAGCAGCTCCTGCAGACACACCTGACCTCACAGTCCCTTTCCCAGCTCTGTTCCTGCTGGTGGCCAATCCTCTCAGGAGGCAGAAGTGGCCTCACCTCCCCCTTCCAGTCCTTGGCTTCCTACTGAATGGTGAGTTCCTGAGACACAGCTGAGCACAGGATTGCACACTCAGCCCTCAGCATCCTTGTGGCCAGAGCCTGAGCAGATCAAAGTTTCACCAGATCCATCTGGCAGATTTCCTACCAAGGCTTTGAGTGGAGAAGCTGCTGGCTCTCTCCTGCTGCAGTTGTGGAGGAGACTCCTGCACATCCTCTTGTCCAATGATCCTGCTCAGGGCAGGGGTAAGCAGATGAGGTCCCTCAAGGGCTCTGCCCACTTTGGCTTCATCTCCAGAGGGGCTGCAAAGCCTCTGGCTCAGATAGTGCAGGGAGTTCATGAAAGACATTCCACACTGCTGGCCTGAGGGATGCCACTGGCAAGTGTCTGCCAGGAGGACTCTCCACTGGTGACATTGGCCTTCAGCCACACCCCAGCCACCACCTCACCCATTTCTGCACTCCAGCTCTCAGCAGTCAGGCTCTAAAGAGACTATGGAGGACCATGACAAAGCCCTCTCTAATATCAGGCACAAAAACATCCCTTTCTTGCCCCTACCCATATGGCTTCAGCACTACCTCTCTTGTCCTGCAAGGGCCTGCAAATGGCTGCAGAGGTGTTTGAGCTTCACCTTCCCAGGGACTGTGCTGAGGGTGACCAGCCTGCAATGTTCCCCACCCTCCTCTTTGGTGTTCTTGAAGAGGCCTTTTCCAAGGAGCCCAGAACCTCTGGGATGGCTCTGTGCACATCTCAGGGCACAGTCCAGCAAAGGGTGATGTGAGCAGACAGGAGCCTGCCCAAGACATCTGAGATGAACAAACCCTACTGGCCCAGGCAGATTCTGGAGTGACACACAGCAATGTCCCAGCTCTGTCAGGTGTCCACATCTGAGCTGGCCTCTTGAACCCCTAATGCAGAACCCCTGCAGCAGAGAGAGATTCTCCCTGGCCTCCTGCAGCCCCTGCCAGAGGCTGGGAGGCTCCTCAAACCTCCAGTGCCCTGGTACCTCCAGCAATAGCTGATGGTGGTTGCTGAGGTTCACCTCAGCTGAGCTGCTGACATCTCATCTGCACAATGCAAACAGGCTCTACTGACCTCCTGAGGCCATGTCCTCCTGTGGAGGGACAAAGAGTCTCTCCAAGCTGAGGTGTGAGGCTGCTGCTGGAAACGGTGGTTGTGAAGGCTAGCCTGGGGTGACTGCCCTGGGACAGCTTCCCCAGGGTGTCCAGTGAACACAGACACAGTCCAGAGCCTTCTCTGCTGATCCTTCAGGTCACTTGAAAGAGGTCTGGCTGTGTGAGGACACAGCTGTGTGCCCCAGCCCTGCACACTCACACACTTAGCTGTTCCCTGCTCTTTGCATCTGTTGGGCATGCTCTTGGAAATTTTGGAAGGAGACCTAAGCCTTCAGACACTGCCCCAAGCAGATCACCTGTCTGGGTGGAACTGCTCTGGTGGAGGCCATCTGAGCCAAAGAAGTTCCCATGGCCTGTGTCTGCCTGTGGTCATGGGACTGCCACACAGCAGGATGGTGCCCAAGCTGCCAGAGCACTCAGGCCTTGCCCCAACACAGGGGCTCAGCAGAGAGTGTGGAGGTGGAAAGAGAGCAGCCCTGGATAAACAAGTGCTGATGCTCCTGGAGCTGCTGCTGCTCTGGGATGCTGTCTTCTCCAGCTCTGCACACAGGAGCTGCCCCTCAAGCTCCAGAAAAGTCTTGGAGGAAGGATCTCAGGAAAAAAGATACTACTGCAAGGCCCTTTATTGTGTTGAAACAAACAAGGAGCAGAGCTCCACTTACACAAACTTCTAGTCAGAAAGAAAGAGAATGAATAGGAAAGTATAGGATAAAGATATAAATAGCAAAAAACTAGACTCCCCCACCAGAAATTCCAGCAGCCAGGCTGGGCCTGCACTGAGTGACCTCAGAACTGCTCTGCAGGAGAAGACAGAGTTTATTGCTTCTGAAAGCATCCAGGGCTCAGTTGGCTCAGGGCAGCCTTGAGCTCCTGGTTCCTCAGGCTGTAGATGAGAGGGTTCACTGCTGGAGGCACCACTGAGTACTGAACTGACACCACCAGATTGAGGGATGGGGAGGAGATGGAGGAGGGCTTCAGGTTGGCAAAGAAGGCAGTGGTGAGAAATAGGGAGAACACAGCCAGGTGAGGGAGGCAGGTGGCAAAGGCTTTGTGGCATCCCTGCTGAGAGGGGATCCTCAGCACTGCCCTGAAGATCTGCACATAGGACACCACAATCAACACAAAACAGACAAAACTGAGCAGACACCAACTTGCTTAAGGCCCAGGGAAAAGCTCCTAGCAGCAAGCTCCTTGTAGCTGTTGTCTCTGCCAGGCCATCTGCCACTGCAGAAGAGCTTGGCTCCACCACCTCCCCAGGCAGGTGCTGTCTGCCTTGAGACTGCCCTGTGCCTGCCCTTCACCAGGCCAGAGAGGCCCAGCTGCCTCCAGCTTGCCACACAGCTCCTGTGCTGTGGGCCCTGAGCCCTTCATGAGAGAATTTCTCTGCACTTCTCCAGGTTCTCCACCCTCTTTTAGAAGTGGGAACCTCACCACCTGATGTGGCTTCCATCATGACTCCCATGCCCCCCTCCCAGGGACACTGCCCAGCTGGTCACATCACAGCCTGTCCAGAGGCAGGAGGTTGTTCTGCCCCAGTGCAGACCTTGCCTGCCTTGGCCTTGTCAAACTTCAGGAGGCCTTTGATGGCCAAATCCACTCACATGTGGAGGTCCCTGTGGTCTGGCATCCCAGCAGGACAGCATTTAAGGTTAGAGGGCCAGTGCCTCAAACAAGTTGACAGTATGGGGGAGTGCAGGACACTACAGGCATAGAATGGAAACTGTTCCATGGAGTTGCCACCCAAGGGGGTAAATACCACAGGAACCTCAGCAATACCATTAGAAGGTACAACCCCAGCAGTGCAGGGCCAGGAGGGTCAGAGGTTCGTTGTGGAGTGTATTGCAACAGTAACAGAGAAGATCTTGAGTGAAGCAAAGGATGTGGTCAGTGCAGGCTGGGATACCCTGTGAGAAAGCTCTGCACTTGCTGGGAATGAGTGCTGTGATCAGGGAGAGTCCAAGAGCTTTCCCTAATTGGAAGCTATGAAGTGCAAGGGAGGACAGCAGCAGTCAGGCTGAAAGGGACTTCAGGAGGTGTCTCAACCAACCTCCAGCTCTAAGCAGCATCACAGCAGATTCCTCAGGGTTTGAGCCAAACATGTAGTGGTCACTGCCTGGGGCAGAGCTCCTGCACACTCTGGAAAACAGCTTCCAGGGGCTGATTACCCTCATGTTGGGAAACTTTCTCTCTGTGTGCAGCCTGAACCTCATCAGTTTCAGACCATTGTCTATTGCCCAAGTGTCCTGAACAATGGACAAGAGCCTGACACATTGTTCCCAGGATCAGAGCCTTGCTGCTGCTCATTCCTCCCAAGATCTTCCTTTCTCCAGGCTGGACAAGCCCAGCACCCTCCACTGGGACTCTGCCTCTTTAGCTCTGCACACAGGAACTGCCCTGCAGCTTCAGAGAAAGATTTCAGGAAGGTGCTCAGAGAAACAAACCTTGAAAGCTTCTTGATTGTGTTGAAAACACAGGGAAGAGTGTTCCTCATGTCTGCAGTTTCTGGGTCACAGCAGACAGAGCAGTGCTGAATCAGAAACGGCCTGGAGAAAAACATTGGACTCTGAGAAGGTGCAGTCTGTAATGGGAGGGGGCTGGGGTGTGAAGGCATGAGGTGACCTCCTGTTCTGAGGGCAGTGCTGCTCTGCAGCACAGCTCTCTCCCAGAAGCAGCCCTGGACTCTCCCTGCCTGCAGTGCCAGCACTGCCACCCAGCAGCACAGTGCCCAAGCTGCCAGAGCACTCAGGCCTTGCCCCAGCACAGAGGTTCAGCAGGAGAGGGTGGAAGGGCAGAAAGAGCAGCTGAGGACAGCCCAAAGCTGTGGGGCTGCCTGGCACTGCTGCTGTGCTGGGACTCTGCCCCTCCACCTCTGCACACAGGCACTGCCCTGCAGCTCCACAGAAGCCTTGCAGGAAGGAACTCAGAGAAACAACTCCCTGCAGGGTCCTTTCTTGTGTTGAACACCCAAGGAGCACAGCTCCTCATGTCTGCAGCCTCTGGGTCACAGCAGACAGAAGAACACTGAACCAGCAATGGTCTGAAGAAAGACATTGGTGTGGGAACAACATTCTCACAAGGAGAACAGCACCAGCAGCCGTCAGAAATTGAGAAACCAGGCTGGACCTGCACTGAGTGGCATCAGAACTGCTCTGCAGGAGAAGGCAAATACTTTATTGCTTCTGAGAGCATCCAGGGATCAGTTGGCTCATGGCTGCCTTGAGCTCCTGGTTCCTCAGGCTGTAGATGAGAGGGTTGACTGCTGGAGGCACCACTGAGTACAGAACGGACACCAACAGGTCCAGGGATGGGGAGGAGATGGAGGAGGGCTTCAGGTAGGCAAATGAGGCAGTGCTGAGAAAGAGTGAGACCACAGCCAGGTGAGGGAGGCAGGTGGCAAAGGCTTTGTGGCGTCCCTGCTGAGAGGGGATCCTCAGCACTGCCCTGAAGATCTGCACATAGGACACCACAATCAACACAAAACAGACAAATGATAAACAGGCACTGGCTACAAGAAGCCAAAGTTCTCTGAGGTAGGATGTGGAGCAGGAGAGCTTAAGGATCTGGGGGATTTCACAGAACAACTGTTGCACAGCATTGCCCTGGCAGAGGGGCAGGGAAAATGTATTGGCTGTGTGCAGCAGAGCATAGAGAAAGCCACAGGCCCAGACAGCTGCTGCCAGGTTGAGACAAACTCTGCTGCCCAGGAGGGTCTCATAGTGCAGAGGTCTGCAGATGGCAACGTAGCGATCGTAGGACATGGTGGTGAGGAGAAAATACTCTGCTGACATTAGGAATATGAAAAAGAAGAGCTGGAGAACACATCCTGCATAGGAGATGTCCCTGGTGTCCCTCAGGGAATTGGCCATGGATTTTGGCACAGTGGTGGAGATGGCACCCAGGTCAGTGAGAGCAAGGTTGAGGAGGAAGAAGTACATGGGGGTGTGGAGGTGGTGGTCCCAGGCTATGGTGCTGATGATGAGGCCATTGCCCAGCAGGGCAGCCAGGTAGATGGCCAGGAAGAGGCAGAAGTGCAGGAGCTGCAGCTGCCTTGTGCCTGGGAATGGCAGGAGGAGGAAGTGGCTGATGGAGCTGCTGTTGGACATTTGTGCCCTTTGTGCACAGTGCAGTAGCCAAAAGGCAAAGGCAGTCACAAGTCAATGGAGCACAACCAAAGCCATTTCTCAGCCCCTGATACAGAGACTGAAGTTTTCTTTTGGAGGAGGCCTCCCTCCAGCTCTGCTGCTGGACTCTTTGTGCTGGCTGAGCATGCAGGGAAGAGCAGAGACTCTTCCTGCTTCCTGCTGCTGAGTCAGTCCTGCTCTGCAGCAGGGGAATGGTGGAGGCAGCAGCAAGCTCTGGTGTCCAGTTTCAGATGAGAGTCCCAAAGCAGAAAGGCTTCTCAGCATCTCCCAGTGCTAAGGAGAGAGAGTAGAAAAAGGCAGTTCCTGAATGTTTTTAGGCTTTTGTACTCCAGCTGCCCCACATCTCCCCCCCAGAGTGTTCATGGCTGTCACAAGTTCTCATACACAGCATTTCTGCTGCCCTCAGGGGGAACAGAGAGAGCAGAAGCCTGCAAGGCAAGAGGTTCCCGTGACTCAGAGCAGAGTGAGGGGAGCTGCTTGGCCCTGCTGCTACTTCCCCACTTCTCTGGGCTTGTGTCCTGCTGAGCTGGAGCTGATCACACTCCCATAACCCCCTGAAAAGCCACCAGACAGTGCTGAGAGCAGAGGCATCCACAGACCACTCAGTGTCTCAGCCTCTCTCAAGGTCTCAGCACCACACTTGCAGCCCAGCACACTCAGGGCTCATTGCAACACCCAATGGCATTTCCTCTCCTGTGGCAGCTGTGCCTCTGCTGCAGCTCTGGCTGCAGAGGAACTGCTTCACACCTTGGAGACCATGACCCTGAGGGCAGAGGCTTTTCCGGGGGGAAGAGGAGGCCAACCTCTGTGCTCAGAGGAAGGATCTGGCCTGGAGGGGATCAGATGGAGATGTCTGAATGCTCCCTCCCACAACATTGCTGGGTTCAGTTTCCTTTCCTTCCCTAATCATCTCCCTGCTGTCTGGAGGTTCTCACCCTGGCAGGAGTGTGCTGGGTGATGGATTTGCCCTGCTCACAGAGCCCAGTCCAGCCCCTCTGCACTCACCTACAGAAACCTGCCTGTTTGCAGGGCACTGGCTGGAGGCATCCTGAGGAGTCCAGCCAGGGTGCTGCTGCTGCTGTCCACAGGCAGAGGAGTGGCTGAAGGCTCTTGAGGAGGCTCCCAGCAGACCTCCTGACCACTCCAAGATACACCTCCCCAGTTTCAAGGACTTGTTCCAACTTGAATGGTCTTTTGCTACCTCTCTTTCACTCCCCACTTTCCCTTGTCCTCAGAATTGGTAACTGCAAACACAGACTCAGGAACTCTTCTCTTTTTAGAGCAAACCCTGCTTGGACCTTGTTCTTGAAAGATCCCTTTGGAAGTTCCCTTGTGCTGAGCTGTAGCTGTGAGCAGCCCTGCCCCCCACAGCAGCCTCTCCAGAGCAGAAGGACCCTGCCCCACCCTGCTGTGCACTGCCAGGGGTGGCTCCTGCCACCCACAGCTTCTCCCCACAGCCAGCATCAGCTGTGGCTGTGCCAGCTGTAGGAGATGCCTCCTGGAACTGCACCTGCACCACCCTGCACCCACAGCCTCACCGTATCAGTGACTGCACTGACTTCTCCTCCTGTGAGCTCTCAGCATCCTCCCAGTCCTGGCCACCTTGAAGCTCTCTCTGCCTTCCTCATCTCTCTCAGATCCTTGGCGGTGCCCTCAGCCCTGCTGTGCTGTGCAGAGGAGCTGCTCCTGGCCAGAGCTGTCTGGCCAGAACTGCATACTTGCCAGCAGCACCTTCCAGCCCAGGAGCCTGGCATGGCTCAGCACAACAGAACAGCCCAAGGCATTTAAAGGAGCCCTCTGGTAGCTTTGGTGGCAAGTCCATGAACCTCAGAGACTGAGAGGAAGCTGATGAAACCTCTCCAGAAGTCAAAGTCAGAGTCAAACACTGAAGTTTCTTCTACTCTTAATGGGTCCCAGTGAAACATACTGGGAAAGGGTCCCCAGGGTCTGGTTAGAGCAGAAGGAGACAGTGGATGCAAGGGAAGCATCACTGGAGGCACTGAAGCATCTCCAGGCTCTGGTGAGAGCAGAGACCTGAAGCAGTGCTGAGAGGTCAGGACAAGCAGCTCAAGGTGGCTCTGCTGCTGAGCAAACCTGGAGGGGTTTCATTGATGCAAAAGGCCAAGCCCTGAGCCCCAGCCCCTGGCAAGGCAGATCCTGTCCCTCACCTGTGGCTCTGGCTCTGCTCCGGGCAGTGGGGAGTGAGGATGAGCAGTGATCACGGTAGGACCTTGTCAGGTTTGCTGTGGTTTGCTTGCAAAGAGACAACTCCTGCTGAAAAGGAATGAACTGTACCTTTAAAAATACTTTTTATCAGATGGCTTGTGCAATAAAAACCTCTCCAATTAGCTGCAGAAACCTTGGCAATAATGAGAGGTTCAGCAGGATTTAATGAGCCCCATGGAGTATTTGGGGCTGATTCCATCATCCTTAGGTACTGCCAGGAGACTCTGCCAAGGCACTGCCAAGAAGCCTCTCCAGAAGTCCAAGTCAGAAGAAAATTCCTAAGTCCCTTGAAGCACTGATTGGCCTCCCTGAGGCTTGTTACTGACAAAGGCTCCCCAGGGACTCCTTAGAGCAGCTTGTTAGAGGCCAGGATTGCAGGGAGACAAAGGCAAAGTACAGAGCAGAAAACTTTGCCTTTGGTCTAGGAAGTAGAAAGGCCAAGCCCTGACCACTGCCCTTGCAATAGGAGAACCTCAAAGCCTCAAAGCAAAGTTTCCCCTCACAGGCCTTGTTGGCAGAGGCAACTGCCAGAGCCAAGGGGACAAAGGCCTCAGTTCTGTTTGGCCTCTCAGCCTTGCCAGAGCCCTTGGCCATCCCTACTGCAGCCTCTCCTACACTTTCCCATGCCTGCAGCTCTTTCCCTCCAGGCTGCTGACACCAAGCTTGCTTCCCCACCCAGCTCCCCCTGCCATTTCCATCCCTTCCCTGAGCTGTCTCAGCTCTCCCTGCCATTGCCTGACAGCTCTGGATGGCCTCATGCATAGCAGTTCTGCCCTTTGAGGGAGGTTACTTTGTCCTCATCTCCAGTCTGAATCTTCCAAGCTGCTCTTTGTGGAGGGTTTGGTCTCTTCCCAGAAGAGCTCCATCCTCTCTGAAACCACCCTTCAGCCATGTGCACACTGCTCTGGCAGTGCCCTGAGCCTCCATTCAGCAGGTTGAAGCCGCCCAGGTCCCTCAGCCTCTCCACAGAGATGTCAATCCCCATCCTGGCAGATCTCCTCTGCAGACTCCCCAGTTCCTCCCTACTCTTCTAGACTGGGGAATGCTTCATCCAGAGAACAATCATCCTGATGTGGCCACAGCAGTGCTGAGTCTGGGGGATGACAACTTCTGTGTCTGGGTGGCCACACTCCTGTCACAGCCAGCTGCAGCTGGTGTTCTGTGTGCAGGGTTTGTTCCATCCCAAGGCATTTGGAATGGCTCCTCTCAAATGTTGTGGTGCCTTTGTGACTGGGGATGGTCTGTGATGGAGACTGGAGTCAATACGGACGACCAATATGATCCGGCTTTGCTCCTTTAGTGTTCCAGCATTGCACGGCTATAGTGCAGCACAGGGAGTATAGCACAGCAAAGTGAAAGTGTGTATTAAGGGAACCTCTACAACTTGTATAGCCTCAGGGAGCATTGTTTATTTAATATTTTCATCTTTATTTTTTGATCTTATGTATATATTTAATTTTAATTTTTTTTTGTATATTTGTTGTATTTAATTTTAATTTTATTATTTAATTCGATTTAAAAAAAATTCTAATCTATTTTAAAATGTTTTAAAATGTTTTTATTTTTAAATATAACTTTAATTTACTTTTCTTTTAAAATTATTTTTTATTTTTATTTTAATTTTATTTTTATAATTTTATTTTATTATTTTAATGTTATTTTAATTTTAATTTTAAAAAGTATTTTTTAAAATTTATTGTAAAATTTTTAGTCTAATTATTTTTTCTAATTTACTTTTTTAGTTATTTTTATTTACACATTTTTATTTTAATCTAATTTAATTTATTTTAAATAAGTTTTTAATAATTTATTTTTTATTTTAAAAATATTTCATTTTCTATTTATTTTTTACCTATTTTTTATTTTACTTCATGTGTTGTTGTTTTAAATCTAATTTTTAAATATATTTCTTTCCTTTTAATTATTTCTTTGAAATAGTTTTTTATTTTAGTTTTAATTTTTTGCCTTTTTATTTTTTAAACCATTTTAAATGTATTTTTTAAATTTCTCTTTTTTTATTTTAGCTATAATTTTTTTGGGTTTTTTGTTAATTTTAGTCTTATTTTTAATTTTTAATTTTTTTTTTCATTCTATTATGAATAATTATTCTGTTCCTTTGTACTTTATTTTTTATCTAATTTTGGGGGGGTGTTATTTTTATTGTACTTTTTTATCTAAGTTGTAATTGTTTTGTTTTGTTATATATATTTTAAATTTTTTTATAATTTACAAAATGTTTTTTATTATACTTTCAAATTTTTTTGTATTTTTATTTTATCTAGTCAGTGTCTTAGAAGGAAATAGAAAGATGTTACGTTAGCTAAGGAATACTTTGAAAAACTGATACCTATTTACTACAAACCTTAACTATATTACACGGAGCTCCTTTGCAATGCCGAGGCACACAGCTAAGAAGGTTCGAACCCAAAGAAGAACTTACAGTCTGAACTCATTACTAAGTGCTTATGCCTTCCTGCAATTACTATGTACTAAGTACCTGTAGATACCAAATGCTTACTATTCATTATGCTTACTAGGAAGACTTAGAGAATGGAGTCAATAGGGACGACCAATGTGATCCAGTATTGTTTGTTTATTAGGGGAACCTCTACAGCTTATCTAGACTCGGGGAGCATCATTGGCACAGCTTCATTGGCTCCCCACCAGTGACCACACATTGCACTGTTATAGATTATTGGTCACACTACTAATACCACGGCAGGTTGTTGATGCAGGTGTGTGTCCTGTTATTCCCAGATAACTCTCTGTGTTTATAGCTACCAGTGCCCTGCTTTAGTTACATGCTGCAGGCACAGCACTGCTTTGCTACACTGCTAGCTACTTCTGCATTTATGCTGAGCATGGCCTACCACCATGTCAGGCTCTAAGCCTATACTGCCAGGTTGCTCAAACTGCTTACTGCCACCATTTCCGCAATTAACCACAACCAAACAGCTGTACCTGAACAAGGGGACACAGTCTCAAGATGTGCCAGGGGAAGTTTAGGCTGGAGGTGAGGAGAAAGTTCTTCACTGAGAGAGTCATTGGCCATTGGAATGTGCTGCTCGGGGAGGTGGTGGAGTCACCGTCCCTGGAGGTGTTCAAGAGGGGATTGGACGTGGCACCTGGTGCCATGGTCTAGTCATGAGGTCTGTGGTGACAGGTTGGACTGGATGATCTTTGAGGTCTCTTCCAACCTTAGTGATACTGTGATACTGTGATAATCCTTATCTTTGAGCAAAGGCAAACCTTCCCTAGAGTCTTCTGAAGCTATCCAAAACCAATCCTTCTCCTACACAGAAACATAGAATCACAGAACTGTTGTGGTTGGGAAAGACCTTCAAGGTCACCCAGGGCAGCCATTACCTAAACCTACCAAGTCTGCTAGCAAAGCATGGCCAAGGGCTCTGGCAAGGCTGAAAGCCCAACAGGACCAAGGTCTTGGTCCCTGGGCTCTGGCACTTGTCTCTGCCACCCAGGCCTGGGAGCAGATCCTTTATTTTGAAGCTTTCAGGCTCTACTGTCCCCAGGGACTGTGCTTAGGGCTTGGCCGTCCTGCTCCATAACCCAAACCCAGGGTTTTTCAGCATCACAGACTCCTACATTTTACCTTTTTTTGCTCTAGAAATCACAGCCTCCAATTACCTGCTCTAAGGAGCCCCTGGGGAGGCTTTGTCAGTAACAAGCCCCAGTGGGGCCAATCAGTGCTTCAAGCTGCTTTGGCATTTGCTGCTGACTTCTGGAGCACTTTCTTCAATCTTCTCTCAGTCCCTGATACCTGGAGGCAGCCCCAAATCCTCCATTAGAACACAGAAGTCCCTCAGGAGCTGTGGCTCTGCCTGGGATTTCCTTCAGGTACTGAAGACTTGTTCAGCTCATTGGAGCTTTTTCACAGCTCATAATTGAAGCTGTTTCAGAGTGCAGTTAATGAGGAAGATTTCCCACTGGGCCTCATAACCCCCTGGGTTGTTTTTAAAGGATGTTTTTAATTAGCTGCATTTGAGAGAAGGGAGCTGACAGCAGCACTCTCCATGTCACCTTGATCCACAGAGTCTCCTCAAGCGGCCTGGAGTCGGTGAAAAAGCTCTCCCTCGAGAACTGACACTGTATGAACAACTTTGTTCCTCACCCACTCCACAACTTCCCCATACCTGTCACTGCCCACCTGGGGCTTGCATCATTTCTCCACTGCTCTCTGCATCTACAAGTCACATCTCCGTGGCACTAGATTCCCCCTGCTCTCCATAGAGATCTGTCTGCACAGAGCCACAGGAGATTGTTCCTGTTTAGAAGGAAAGAAAAATAAAGCTGATAAAGTTGCATCAGCAATCCAACCCTCTGGAACCAGCTGCTCAACACAAATTGTCTCTCAGCAGGTTGTCTCTCTCCAAGGCATGATCTGAGAAGCAAAGTTTTAGGCAAGTAGATACAAGAGATGGAGAGGAAAAACAATCACAGAGGTGGCCCAGGGGACAATTGCAGCTTTGTCTCCCTAAAGGTCAAAAGCAGCATAGGAGAGAGGAACCTGAATGAACAAAGAATAAGTGCAGAAGCAAATTGGAGAATGATGGAAAGGGCCTCTGGTGACTCCAGATATGGTCACTGTGTCCTGGAGAGGACGGTACATGACATCTTAATTAAACAAATGGTCTAAGAGGTAGTCACCCCACCCCCACCCCCTTTTCTCGTATGACTCTAGTCTACCAAAGCTCTGCTCTGATTTAAAGCAACAGTGCTAATTTCTCATTCCTGATTGCAATGTCTCTCAGAGATTTGTTATTTAGAGTTTTGCTAAGTCTTCCTAGTAAGCATAATGAATAGTAAGCATTGATATTTACAGGTACTCAGTACATAGTAATTGCAGTAAGGCATAAGCACTTAGTAATGAGTTCACATTGTAAGTTCTTCTTTTGGTTCAAACCTTCTTAGCTGTGTGCCTCGGCATTGCAAAGGAGCTCCGTGTAATAGAGTTAAGGTCTGTAGTAAATAGGTATTTGCTTTTAAAAGTATTCCTTAGCTAATGTAACATCTTTCTATTTCCTTCTTAGACATTGACCAGAAACATACAAATAATTAAAAAAATAGTAAAAACGAAAACAAGTAAAAAAATAAATTAAAAATACAATATATATAACAAACCAAAACCAAAATATTACAACTTAGATACAAAAAGTACAATAAAACATAACAAAATAGTAACAAAAAATAATGATAGAGAACAAATTAAAACCAAAAAGTAAAAAAATCATAAGGATTGCTAACAAAAAATAGCTATTAAGAAAAAACATAAGGATTATTAGCAAAAAAAAAAAAGGATTATCAAGAGTACTAGATTAAAACAAACAAAAAAACCTTATAAGGAGAAATTCAAGGAAATTAAAATGAAAAAATAATAAAAAAAAGAATTAATAGTAAAGAAGAAGGTTTAAAATGAAAAAGCAAAAATCAAAATTAACATAGAAAATAGATTAAATACAACAAACAGAAAATAGAAAATTAATTAAAATTAAAAATGTAAGATCAAAAATAAAAAATTAAAACTAGATAAAAATAAATTAAAAAAATTAAATGTTTACAATAATAAAAATTAACAATAACAGAATAAAATAATTTTAAAAAATAGGAAAAAATAGACTAAAATTAAGAATTATAGATCAAGATAGATAAAAATAATACAGATAAAAATAATTAAAACCCCAAATAATATAGATAAAAATAATTAAAACAAAATAAAAAATAATATTAATAATAATAATTAAAAATTTAAATAAATTAAAAATAAAATAAATAAAAAAACAACCAAAATTAGAATAAAAAGAAAAAATAAATTAATAAAAATAAATTTTAAAATATGAAAAAATGAAAAAATATATTTAAAAAAAAAAAGAGAAAAAAATAAAGAAATTAGAGAAAAAAAATTTACAAAAAAATTAAAATAAAAAGAAATTAAAAATAAAAAATTCCAAAAAGAGTATAAAAATAATTGAAAAATATTAAAATTAAACTTACAAAAAGAATAATGAAATCAAAACAAAATGAAATAAGTTTATTAAAAATAGAAAAAAAATAGATTATGTTAAAAACAAAACCCCCAAAAATTAATTGAAAAATATATGGAATCATAGACTCATAGTGCAGTCAGGGTGGAAGGGACCACAAGGATCAGCTAGTTGCAATCCCCCTGCCATGGGCAGGGACACCTCACACTAGATCAGGCTGGCCAGAGTGGGGTGGGGTGAGAAAGTTCCCTCCCACACACGGGGAAAGAAACCACAGCTAGCTCAGTCGGAAAAGCAGATGAAAGCTCTATTTACAGGCATAAATGGAATGCAATGAATATATACACAAATATACAATATTTACAATATATACAGAAATACACAACAATGAACACAATGCAGAAAAACCTCTTCCCTCCAGCGGTCAGGGGGGTTCCCTGAACCCCCCTCTCTCCCTCCCCACCTCCCCTTTTTCCCAAAAAGGGTTAGAGAGAGAGAGAAAGGCAATTAAGGGAGAAAAATTCTGTTAGCTGAAAAAGCACATGCAAGAATTAGTTCTCTTGTCTGGTTAGCTGTTAACTCAAGGCCGTTCCTGCTTCAGAAAGACAGAAGCCGTCCAGCCCACAGGACAGAGAAGCACAGACTGCACCCAGCCTGAACCCAGACCAGACACAGACTGAACTAACAGAACCCAAACTCAAAATTGCACTCTACAACAACCTACCAATGAATTAGTTTAGACTATCTTGTTTTTGTTCAAATATCCAAAAACATTCAGCCAGAGTGTTCAGCAACTGTCTCTTTCTTAAAGGCATAGCATCAACCGGTCACAATCCACCTCTTCTAAACAATTTCATGGCTGTTCATACTGTCCATCCAATCTAAAAACAATATCTACAATTTGTAAGTAGAGTTGATAGTCCATTCTGGCTATCCTCAGGTGTAGATGATTCAGAAGTCCAAGAAACAAGAAAAATGGAAAACAGTTTGTCTCTTCGCAGATGAAGCGAAGAAAAGGGAAACAGGGAAGCAGGGAAACAGGGACTCTCAGTTGACTCAGGGCTCTCAGGGTTCTCAGGGTTCGTGCACCGTGGATTCCTCATGGATTCTTCCTTTGGGCGCGATGTAGCTGTACAACACTCTGAAATTAAACTCTTTCAGCTAAAGTTAGATTTCTTTGTGGAATACACTGAATTTCACCATTCTCTTGCATTACCCAGTAAGTGTGACCCGGACCTTCAGCTGAAACCACCCCTCAGACAGGTTTAGCCTCTCCTGAGGGAGAAAATACCCAAACAGTTTTACCTAACAGATTCTTTTCTCTAACAACAGGAACTCTATCACCTTCTACTTTCTGTAGCAGATCTGAATGTGCAGGTCCAGCTCGGTTCACTGAACCTCTACTATTTACCAGCCAGGTTGCTTGTGCTAAATGCTTTTCCCAGTTTTTCAAAGATCCACCCCCCATGGCTTTAAGAGTGGTCTTCAGCAAACCGCTGTAGCGTTCAATCTTCCCTGCAGCTGGTGCATAGTAGGGAATGTGAATATCCACTCAATGCCGTGCTCTTTGGCCCAGCTCTTTACAAGGGTGTTTTTGAAATGAGTTCCGTTGTCTGACTCAATCCTCTCTGGAGTTCCATGTCTCCCCAGGATTTGTCTCTCCAGACCAAGAATGGTGTTGCGTGCAGTTGCATGTGGAACTGGATAAGTTTCCAACCAGCCAGTGTTTGCCTCTACCATAGTAAGCACATACTGCTTACCAGAACGAGAACGTGGTAGAGTGATGTAGTCAATCTGCCAAGCTTCACCATACTTGTACTTGGACCATCTGTCACCATACCATAAGGGCTTAAGTCGCTTTGCCTACTTAATAGCTGCACAAATGTCACAGTCATGGATGACTTGTGTGATAGCATCCATGGAAATGTCTATGGATCTGTCACATGCCCACTGGTAGGTTGCATCTCTGCCTTGATGTCCTGAGGAATCGTGAGCCCACCGAGCTAAGAATATCTCACCTCGGTGTTTCCAGTCGAGATCAAGATCAGAGTCCATGTCTACTTGAGAAACTCTTGCAGCTAGATCTGCCTGATGGTTGTGTTGCTGTTCCTCAGTAGCTTTGCTCTTAGGGATGTGAACATCAATGGGTCTCACCTTCACTGGAATTCTCTCGATTCGATCAGCAATGTCCTGCCACAGGTCAGCTGCCCAAATAGGCTTTCCTTTTCTCTGCCAACCACTCTTCTTCCAGTTCTTTAGCCAACCCCACAGAGCATTGGCTACCATCCATGAGTCGGTGTAGAGCTAAAGCTTTGGCCACCTCTCACGTTCAGCTCCGTCGAGAGCTAGCTGGACAGCTTTTACCTCTGCGAACTGACTGGATTCTCCTTCTCCATCCTTTGCCTCTGCAACTCGGCGTGTTGGACTCCACACTGCAGACTTCCACCTTCGCTTGTTCCCGACAAGACGACAGGAACCATCTGTGAACAAAGCATATTGCTTTTCATCATCAGAAAGGTCATAGTAAGGAGGAGCTTCCTCAGCACGAGTTACTCTCTCCTCTGGAGGTTTAGTACAGTTGGTACCTTCAGGCCAACTTGAGATCACCTCACCAGACCAGGTCTTTCAAGATTTCCCATTCGAGCTCTCTGTGTTATCAGAGCCATCCACTTAGACCAGGTAGAGTCTGTTGCATGATGTGGTGTGGAACCTTTGCCTTGAACATCCAATTCAAAACTGGTAATCTGGGAGCTAAGAGAAGTTGTGATTCAGTTCCAATCACTTCAGAAGCTGCTTTTACTCCTTCATAGGCAGCTAGAATCTTTTCTCTGTTGGAGTATAATTAGCCTCTGAACCTCTGTAACCTTACTCCAGAAAACCAAGAGGTCGTCACGCGTCTCACCTGGAGCTCTTTGCCACAAGCACCAGGTTGGACCATTGTCACTTGCAGCCGTGTACAAAATGTTCTTAATGTCTGGACCATCTCGGACAGGTCCCAGACCCATTGCTTGAACCACCTCTTGCTTTATCTGGTCAAAAGCTGCTTGTTGTTCAGGTCCCCGTGGAAACTGTTTCTCTTTCGAGTCACATCATACAGAGGTTTCACAATCTGACTGTATCCAGGAATGTGCAGTCTCCACAATCCCACTATCCCCAAGAAACGTAGAGTTTCTTGCTTGTTCATGGGATTGGCCATGGTAGAGACTCTATTTACCACATCCACTGGAATGTGTCGGCGTCCATCCTGCCACCGCTCTCCCAGAAACTGGATCTCTCTGGTAGGTCCTTTCACCTTGTCTCGCTTGATGGCAAAACCTGCATTCAGAAGTATGTCAATGACTTTGTTACCTTTCTCGAAGACTTCCTCAGCAGTTTTACCCCAGATGATGATATCATCGATGAACTGGATGTGTTCTGGAGCACCACCTTTCTCCAGAGCATCATGGATCACTGCATGACAGATACTGGAGCTGTGGATCCAGCCATTGGCAATCTGTTGAAAGTGTACTGGATTCCTCTCCAGGTGAAAGCAAACTGAGGCCTGCATTCCTCTGCTATGGGAATAGAGAAGAAGGCATTAGCAATGTCTATGGTAGCATACCATTTGGCCTCTTTGGATTCCAGCTCATATTGGAGTTCCATCATGTCTGGTACTGCTGCACTCATAGGTGGAGTTACTTCATTCAGGGCTCGGTAGTCGACTGTCAGACGCCAGTCTCCATTCTGCTTTCGCACAGGCCACACTGGACTGTTGAAAGGGGAATGAGTTTTGCTGATGACTTTCTGACTCTCCAACTGACGAATCAGATTCTGAATGGGCAACAAAGAGTCAGGGTTGGTTCTGTATTGTCTGTGATGCACAGGCTGAGAAGCAACCGGCAAGTTAATGTCCTGAATCTTGTGTTGTCCCACAACTGCAGATTCATCAGAAAGATCAGGTCTAACAGACAACTTCAGTTTTTGTCCATCAATTTCTACAGATGCTACACCAAAAGCCCATTTGTAACCTCTAGGGTCTTTGAAACGCCCTTCTCTCAGAAAATCAATTCCCAGAATACAAGGTGCGTCAGGTCCGGTCACAACTGTATGCTTCCTCCACTGTTTACCAGTTAAACTTATATCAACCTCCACCTTAGTTAACTCTTGAGATCCACCAGGGACTCCCAGAATAGTTATAGCTTCTGATCCCTGATAATTTGATGGCATTATGGTGCACTGAGCCCCTGTGTCAACCAAGGCCCTGTACTTCTGAACTTGTGAAGTGCCAGGCCACTGGATGTACACATCCCAATAGATTCTATTATCTCTGTTACCCTCCCTCCCCCTGGCGGGAGGCAGGGCACCCCTAGTTATGGGGAACATGCCCACATGTGCAATGAGCACAGTGTGCAGTGTTAGAACTGGAGCCACTGTTGGAGCTACTAGAGTTGTCCTGGGGAACTGTGGAAGTAACAGCTACCCTTCTGGTATTGCTACCTCGGGCTCTGCCACTTTGCAGTTCCCTCAGCCTCCTGAAAAGATTAGCAGTGGTTGCCCATCCCATCTGTTCATGTTCTCACCAAACTGATCACGCAGAGTTATCCAAATACTTCCACGTGACTGCTTGGTGGTCTGTTTTGGTTGGATCTGTTTTGGAATGCCCTGTTTGGAATGACATCCTTGGAGGACGTCTATTCCTCACAGAGGAAACCTGTATCCATCTGGAGGAAGAATTGGAATTATCTCTCTGTGTCAATTGGGAGATGGAATTTTTAAATTCATCCTTCAGCTCTTTCATGCAATTCTCAATTTTTCCAGACAGAGTTTCAATGGCTGAAACCAAAGAAACACGTGTCATGCTATCCTCCAATTGTCTCATCTGATCAGTGAATTGCCCAACCGTAGGAGAAGCTCCGCCATAATTTCTTGCCACAATTCTGCTTGCCAGAATATTTGCATAATTAGGAGGAGCAGGTTTGATGAGCTTTTTTAGCAAGACCAGTTCCTACAGGAATTTCATCAGGATTCAGAGTCTTATGGCCACCATAGAGTACCTCTCTAACAGCAAATTCTCTCAGACGCTTAATTCCTTCCTCTATGGTAGTCCAGGGCTTAGGATTCCATGGGAGATCATCTCGGGAAGGATATCTCATGAGAGTTGCCATTAAAAGGCGTATCCACAGAGTAACCTTACCGAGAGTCTGGCCTAGATGTCTATCTATTCCATCATCGAACTCCTCCTCTTCCTCCTCTTCCTGAACTTGTTGCCCCATTAATCTCATTGTCACTCTCCTAAGAATCTCTTTAAGGTCAGGAGTACCACCTCTAGTTGTTCTGCTATCAGCAATTTGCCCTGCATTTCCATCCAGTGATGTTCTCAATAACTCAGCTATATCTTTAAGACAAATCTTCTCCTCCTCCTCAGCAGGGTCTCTTAAAGCAGAAGGTCCCTCACCAGCATCAGCATCTGAATCAGCTTTGCCCTTTCCACTTCTTGTAGTTAAAACAGCTACCTGCTTCACTGGAGCTGTGTTTGAATTTACAGCTGGCTTAACAGAAGCTGACAGGTTTTTGGGACGGATCAGCTGCTGTGGAGGACACTTCCGGTCCTGCTGAAGAAGAAGGAGGAACTGGCTTTGCCGCACTAATGGCTGCCGAGGACGTGGGAGCCGCCATGTTAGGCGCTGCCGCTGCAGCTGGCTGATTGCCAGAACCACCAACAGCACCGTTCAGAGCAGCCTTTCCGATGGACTTTTTAGCTTTATCTTTAACTGATACAGATCCTCCATTCTCCTCATCACTAGATATTTCTGGGGTCGAGTTAGAGCTGTTCTTTCTCCTCTTGGGTCTACGCCTAATTACAAAACAGGCCTTAGCCACTTTTCTCTCCCGGTACAGAGCATATAACAAGTACGCAATCACCATCACCAGCAGCAGATTCAAACACATCACATAAATCACCTTTGGATCCCAGCCATGACCCTTTCACCTACTGGGATCTTAAACTCCTTTATCTCTATTGGCAGAGTGGTTGATGTCACATTCCTGTATCTCTTAAGCCAAAAGAATCCCAGGCACCGGTCATAGAGAAGCTGAATCTTATACTTAAACCATAAATACAATTTATACATCAAGTATCTGCCTAAGCGATCGCAAATCAATCCCAGGAAGTACTTGGAGACCAGTACCAAACAAATTGAAAAGACCAAACGCTCTAAAAGCCAAAACACTTTCATCCTTGCAACTCCGACTCTAGCAGACAATAAATCAAGCAACTTTTGCTCTGCTTCTGGACAGCAACTATCCACAAGCCGTGCGTTGGGTGCCAATTAAAATATGTGATGGGGTGAGAAAGTTCCCTCCCCACACACAAGAAAGAAACCACAGCTAGCTCAGTCGGAAAAGCAGATGAAAGCTATATTTACAGGCAGAAATGGAATGCAATTAATATGTACACAAATATACAATATTTACAATATATACAGGAATACACAGCAATGAACACAATGCAGAAAAGCCTTTTCCCTCCAGCCTCCTCCCTCCCTATCTCCCCTTTTCCCAAAAAGGGTTAGAGAGAGAGAGAAAGGCAATTAAGGAGAAAAATTCTGTTAGCTCAAAAGCACATGCAAGAATTAGTTTTCTTATCTGGTTAGCTGTTAACTCAAGGCCGTTCCTGCTTCAGAAAGAGAGAAGCCGTCCAGCCCACAGGACAGAGAAGCACAGACTGCACCCAGCCTGAACCCAGACCAGACTGAACTAACAGAACCCAAACTTAAAATTGCATTCTACAATCTACCAATGAAATTAGTTTAGACTATCTTGTTTTTGTTCAAATATCAAAAACATTCAGCCAGAGTGTTCAGCAACTGTCTCTTTCTTAAAGGCATAGCCTCAACCGGTCACAAAAGGCCAAGGTGGCACAGAGCCCTGCACACCCCATGGCATGGGATGCTGGTGCTGATGCCAAGCATGGCATAATTCCAGCTTCACGCCTCCCATAGGCTGCAGCCGGTTGTTTACGAGAGTGCCCATTGGCCACATCCAGCCTCCAGGAACCTATCAATATTGCCCCAGCTTGTAAATACATTGTCCTCTTTCACTGTGTTCTCTCTCCTTGCTCTAGACTGAGCTCATGCCATTGTCTTTCTCATATATGCAAGCAAACTAGTGGCCCCTGCACGAAGAGGAGAAGCCAGCAGCCAGGCAGGCCTGTTGAGCCTCAGCCCTGAGAGTATCTCCTTCACTGAGCCTCAGAAACTACTGCATTGCATTGCAAGTCCCACCAGTTGGAAGAGCCCAATGTGCCTTCAAGAGGTCTGGACCCCTGAGGGTAAAATCTGCCCAGCTGCCGGGGAAGGGACTTAGCTGAGTCCAGCAGCGCAAACGTCTGCCTCAGCCTGAAGCAGCAGACTGACAAGAGGCACAACCCTGTGTGTGTCAGCTCAGAGAGCAGGAGCAGTGTCAGCCTCATGCCTGTGTAACCCTGCCATCACAGGAGAGGAGTTGCTACTTGGAGTTGCCGCTCTGTGCCCTGTGAACCCCAGGGGAATCAAGAGCACAGTTCATGCCCTGTGCCCCAAAGCCGGGACTGCGTCGATAAGGGTCCTGCCGCTCCTTCGAGCCAAGCAAAGGGGAAGCTGCTGCTTCATGCACCTGTGCCTCTTCCCCGGGGCCATCCATGCCAGCTCCAAAGTCTGTTGCCATTAGGCTGACCTCTGCCAGGTCCAGGCCCATCTGCCATTGTACCAGATCAGAAACCTCCAAGCCTGCCTACAGAGAACCGTGGCCCTGCCCTGCTGTGCACGCTGACTCTGTTAGGGCCGACCCCATCCCGGGACCAGCCCTACCAGCCCTGCCAGGCCAGCCTCGCAGGACCACTCCCTGCCATCCAGAGAGAGCCACCTGAGTCCTGCAAAGGGAACCTGCTGTACAGCTTAGCTAAGATCCATTCACTCTGCTGACACGGAAGGGAGAAGATTCCACCCACTGTAACTGTCTGGACCAGCCAGGAGTCAGCCCCAGCGACAGCAGTCTGCCAGAACCGAACCTTGCTACAAAAAAAGGACACAGAGTACCTTCCACCTGCTTTCCACTCACTACCAGTCAGTTCAAAGCACCCGAGTCTAGCAGGATAATCTTTCCAGGCTAATCCTCTGATACACAGTGTAATATCTCTGCATATAGTTAGCAGTCGCCTGAGTCCTGTCGAGTCGCCACCTGGTGCACAAGCAGAGGAATTGCAGCCTGCGTTAGAGTAATAGAAATTAACTCTGTAAATATCCTGATTGAGTCCTAATTATAAATACTAAACCACTTATGGGATGTATTTCACAGTTGTTCAATAGATAATCTATATAAAATAGTGATTCATCATTTATTAATAATTTTAATAATTAATTAAAATAATATTATTCATATTTCATACTAATAAATTAATAACCTCTTCATCACAGACAGAACAGACCTCTCAGTCCCTTTCCAGCTGTGTTCCTGCTGTTGGCCAATCTCCTCCCCAGGCAGAAGTGACCTCACAGCCCCTTCACACTCATTGGCTTCCTACTGAATAATGAGCTCCTGAGACACAACTGACCACCTGATCCCACACCCAACCATCCCCCTCCCTGTGGCCAGAGCCTGAGCAGATCAAAGTTTCATCCAATCCATCTGGCAGATTTCCTACCAAGGGTCTGAGTGGAGAAACCTTCCTCAGAGGAGCTGCTGGATCTGTCCTGGTGATCTGTGGAAGAGGTCTGTGGATTTTATAGCGGTGCATGTACACTAATGCACGAAGCATGGGTAACAAACAAGAGGAGCTGGAAGCCTTGTTGCAGCAGGAAAGATATGATGTAGTTGCCATCACAGAGACGTGGTGGGACAACTCACATGACTGGAGCGCTGCAATTGACGGCTACAGGCTCTTCAGGAGAGACAGGCAAGGAAGAAGGGGGTGGAGGGGTGGCCCTGTACATCAGAGAGGCACTTGATGCCATTGAGATGGAGATCAGGGATGATCGGGTTGAGTGCTTGTGGGTGAGAATTAGAGGGAAGATTGGGAGGGCAGACATCCTGGTTGGAGTCTGTTATAGACCACCCAACCAGGAGGAAGATGTCGATGAAGCATTCTATAGGCAGCTTAAGGCTGTCTCAAGATCACCTGACCTCATTCTCATGGGTGACTTCAACCTGCCTGATATCTGCTGGGATACAATACAATATACAATAAATCCAGGTTGGAAGAGACCTTCAAGATCATCGTGTCCAACTATCAACCAATCAACCCACCTAAACAACTAGATCATGGCACCAAGTACCCCATCAAGTCTCCTCCTGAACACCTCCAGTGATGGTGACTCCACCACCTCCCTGGGCAGACCATTCCAATGGGCAATCACTCTTTCTGTATAGAACTTCCTCTAACATCCAGTCTAAACCTCCCCTGGCGCAGCCTGAGACTGTGTCCTCTTGTTCTGGTGTTGCCTGCCTGGGAAAAGAGACCAACCTCTGCCTGGCCACAATCACCCTTCAGGTAGTTTTAGAGAGCAATAAGGTCACCCCTCAGTCTCCTCTTCTCCAGGCTAAGCAACCCCAGCTCCCTCAGCCTCTCCTCATAGGGCTTGTCTTCCAAACCCTCACCAACTTGTTGCCTTCTCTGGACACGCTCCAGCAAGTCAACATCCTTCCTAAACTGAGGGGCCCAGAACTGGACACAGTACTCCAGGTGTGGCCTAACCAGTGCAGTGTACAGGGGCAGAATCACCTCCCTGCTCCTGCTGGCCCCCTCCTCTACAATCCCTGACATCTCTAAGTCTAGTCACCTCATCCTTCAAACTGGCCACCAGGTTAAGCAGATAGTCGATCTACTCACACCTGGTGCAGGAGTTGTCTCCACTGCCCTGCATCTCAAGTGCCAGGCTTCAGCACTCTCTGCAGCCATATGCCTGGACACCCACCTCTTGCTTATGGCACATGCCTACCTGCTTGTATTCCCCCTCAGTCTGAGTCGAGACTGATTCTTGTGGCGCGTTCCCACCCTGCCTGCCCTGCCCGCCTGACCTGCTGGACAAGATTTAGAACAAGTGCGGTGGCGCGTGCCGAGCGAGAGAAGGCGGCAAGACTGCTGCCGGAGCAGAGGCTGCCGCGGGGTGCCGCTGGCTTTTAAAAGCACCACCAGTGACGAGGAGAGCCCTAGCGCTCCCGAGCAACAAGCACGTGGAGAAACGGACGCACCGAATCCAGACAAGTGCCAAGAGCCCGGGGGTGCCCTGCCAATCCCATAGGTTGAAGAAGAGCTAGTGTTCTTGAGGCTGCTGGTCGCGGTGTGCTCCCGAGCAAGATTCCCACAGGAACCCAAATGGCAACTCTCATGAGATATCCTTCCCGAGATGATCTCCCATGGAATCCTACGCCCTGGACTACCATAGAGGAAGGAATTAAGTGTCTGAGAGAATTTGCTGTCAGAGAGGTACTCTATGGTGGCCATGAGACTCTGAATCCTGATGAAATTCCTGTAGGAACTGGTCTTGCTAAAAAGCTCATCAAACTTGCTCCTCCTAACTATGCAAATATTCTGGCAAGCAGAATGGTGGCAAGAAATTATGGCGGAGCTTCTCCTACGGTTGGCCAATTCACTGATCAGATGAGACAATTGGAGGATAGCATGACACGTGTTTCTTTGGTTTCAGCCATTGAAACTCTGTCTGGAAAAAATGAGAATTGCATGAAAGAGCTGAAGGATAAATTTAAAAATACCATCTCCCAATTGACACAAGGAAATAATTCCAATTCTTCCTCCAGATGGATACAGGTTTCCTCTGTGAGGAATAGGCGTCCTCCAAGGATGTCATTCCAAAACAGGTCATTCCAAAACAGATCCAACCAAAACAGACCACCAAGGTAGTTACGCTGCACACTTACATTTCCCTTTTCTTATTAACAAAGGAGACTTGATCAAGCCTGAACACATTGTACACAGGAATCAAGATACAAAGAGCTACAAACACAGCAAACCAATCTCCAGCACTGCCTCTTACAATCTGCTTCAAAGGTGTGCTACATCTTGATTTCTTTTCTTCTAAGATGGTCAAAAATCATAGAAGGGATTGAAGTCTCCCTCCACCTCCTCCCCATCCTGGAACCTGTTGGTGTCAGTTGTGTACTCAGTGGTGCCTCCAGCAGTGAACCCTCTCATCTACAGCCTGAGGAACCAGGAGCTCAAGGCTGCCCTGAACAAACTGATCCCTGGATGCTTTCAGAAGCAATAAACTCTTCTGCAGAGCAGTTCTGATGTCACTCAGTGCAGGCCCAGCCTGGCTGCTGTACTTTGTGGTGGTGGTGTTTAATGTCAGCAAGATTCTCCTTGATCCACAAGGGTAGAGCTGGCCAGGCTCCATCTCCACAGAGAAGGAAAATACTTGCAGGCAAACAGCAAGAGTGCAAAGGCTCCTTGGCTGGGTCAGGGATGACATCCTGCACATTCATGGTTCTGCCCAATGTAAAACTGAACATAATACACTAATCCATTTTTACTCATCCTAACATACTGATCTGCTGATGCTTTGTATTTGCTAAGGAAAGGCACTGAGTCCTGTTGATACTGACTTTGGCCTAATGTTGTTTGTCCTTCTTTCAAGTTTCTCCTAGGTTAAAACTTCCAGAACTCTCATATCCTCCATAAATTTTGTTAAATTACATTTGAAACCACATATGAAAGGAAAATTTGAGAACATAACAAGCTTGAACCATTCTCTTTGTGACATAATACCTGAATTCCCCTTTTTTGTCTTTTATAAGCTAAAATGAAATGTCTTTGTGCTATAATTAATTTTGACCTTCCCTTTAAGTATTTAAAGTTATGACAGACTGGTGAGTTACCATATCAACCCATGTGAACATACTCCCTAATCACACAACAATGAAGCAATGGTGATACTCAGTCCTCATTCAGATGGGTTTTGGTGCATTCTTCTGATTGATGCTTTTGATCTTAGACTATCACAGCAGTCATTGTGATGGGTGTTAGGTAGCTCTGCTGATCTTCAGCTCCATGGGAAGTGCTCTTTGTCCTGTCCTCTTGATTCTTGTGCTGTTGTTTGCTGAGCTGATTGCATTACTGCCTTGCAAAATTGATGTTTCCACGTGTTGACTTGGGTTAGCTATTTCTTGCTGGTGTCACTAAAGCCTTAGTTATAAATATGCACAATATGCATCCTCTTGTTCTCTCTTTGGGGTTTATATATATATATATATATATATATATATATATATATATATATTCTGGCCTGCATTAGGAATAGTGTGGCCAGCAGGAGCAGGGAAGTGATTGTGCCCCTGTACTCTGCATTAGTTAGGCCACACCTTGAGTCCTGTGTCCAGTTTTGGGCCCCTCAGTTTAAGAAGGGCATCGAGACACTTGAAGGTGTCCAGAGAAGGGCAACAAGGCTGGGGAGAGGCCTTGAGCACAGCCCTGTGAGGAGAGGCTGAGGGAGCTGGGGTTGTTTAACCTGGAGAAGAGGAGGCTCAGGGGTGACCTCATTGCTCTCTACAACTACCTGAAAGGTGGTTGTAGCCAGGAAGGGGTTGGCCTCTTCTCTCTAGCAACCAGCACCAGAACAAGAGGACACAGTCTCAAGCTGTGCCAGGGGAAGTTTAGACTCGAGGTGAGGAGAAAGTTCTTCACCGAGAGAGTCATTCGCCATTGGAATGTGCTGCCTGGGGAGGTGGTGGAGTCACCATGACTGGAAGTGTTCAAGAGGGGATTGGACGTGGCACTTGGTCTAGTCATGAGGTCTGTGGTGACAGGTTGGACTCAATGGTCTTTGAGGTCTCTTCCAGCCTTCGTGATACTGTGATACTGTGATAATCCTCATCTTCAAGCAAAGGCAAACCTTCCCTAGAGTCTTCTAAAGCTATCCAAACCCAATCCTTCTCCTACACAGAAACATAGAATCAAAGAACTGTTGTGGTTGGGAAAGACCTTCAAGGTCATCCAGGGCAGCCATTACCTAAGCCTACTAAGCCTGCTGGCAAAGCATGGCCAGGGGCTCTGGCAAGGCTGAAAGCCTGACAGGACCAAGGTCTTGGTCCCTGGGCTCTGGCACTTGTCTCTGCCACCCAGGCCTGGGAGCAGATCCTTTGTTTTGAGGCTTTCAGGCTCTACTGTCCCCAGGGACTGTGCTCAGGGCTTGGCCTTCCTGCTCCATAACCCAAACCCAGGGTTTTTCAGCATCACAGACTCCTGCATTTTACCATTTTTTAGCTCTAGAAATCACAGCCTCCAATTACCTGCTCTAAGGAGCCCCTGGGGAGGCTTTGTCAGTAACAAGCCCCAGTGGGGCCAATCAGTGCTTCAAGCTACTTTGGCATTTGCTGCTGACTTCTGGAGCAGTTTCTTCACTCTTCTCTCAGTCCCTGACACCTGGAGTCAGCCCCAAATCCTCCATGGGGCTCATTAGAAAACAGAAGTCCCTCAGGAGCTGTGGCTCTGCCTGGGATTTCCATCAGGTACTGAAGACTTGTCCAGCTCATTGGAGCTTTTTCACAGCTAATTGAAGCTGTTTCAGAGTGCAGTTAATGAGGAAGATTTCCCACTGGGGCTCATAACCCCCTGGGTTGTTTTTAAAGGATGTTTTTAATTAGCTGCATTTGAAAGAAGGGAGCTGACAGCAGCACTTTCCATGTCACCTTGATCCACAGAGTCCCCTCAAGAGGCCTGGACTCAAAGGAAACACTCTTCCTCAAGATCTGACACTGTATGAACAGCTTGGCTCCTCACCCCCTCCACAACCTCCCCATTGCTGTCATTGCCCACCTGGGGCTTACATCATTGTCCCAATAGACTTCTTCAGTGCTCTCTGCAGCTGCAGGTCATAGTTCCATGGAACCAGCTTCCCCTCCTGCTCCTCCATAGAGATCTGTCTTCAGACAGCCACAGGAGAATTGTTCCTGTTTAGAAGTAAAGAAAAACAAAGTCTAAGAAGGTTACATCAGCAATCCAACCCCTCTGGAACCAGCTGCTCAACACAAATTGTCTCTCAGCAGGTTGTCTCTCTCCAAGGCATGATCTGAGAAGCAAAGTTTTAGGCAAGTAGATACATGAGGTGGAGAGGAAAAATAATCTGTTCTGATTTAAAGCAACAGTGCTAATTTCATCATTTCTGATTGTAATGTCTCTCAGAGATTTGTTATTTAGACTTTTGCTAAGTTTTCCTAGTAAGCATAATGAATGGCAAGCATTTGGTATCTACAGGTACTTAGTACAGAGTAATTGCAGTAAGGCATAAGCACTTAGTAATGAGTTCGCATTTTAAGTTCTTCTTTTGGTTGGCACCACCTTAGCTGTGTGCCTCGGCACTGCAAAGGAGCTCCGTGTAATATAGTTAAGGTTTGTAGTAAGTAGGTATTCATTCTTAAAAGTATTCCTTAGCTAATGTAACGTCTTTATAGTTCCTTCTTAAACACTGACTAGAAAAGATACCAATAATACAAAAAATAGTAACAAAGAAAACAATTTTTAAAAAATTAAAATATAAAAATATATTACAGAACAAAACCAAAATACTACAACTTAGATACAAAAAGTACAATAAAACATAACAAAATAATAATAAAAAATAATTATAGAGAACAAATTAAAAACAAACAACAAAAAAAATTAACAAAATAAGAATAGAAAAAGAAGAGCAACAATAAAAACAAAACAATAAAACCAAAATATAACAAACTAAAAATTAGCTGTTAACAAAAAACATAAGGACTATCAAGACTACTAGATTAAAAAAAAAACAAACCAAAAAAACTATAAAAAAATCAAGAGTTAAAATGGAAAATGTTAATAAAAAAGTATTAATGGAAAAGAAGGTTAAAAAATAATTAAAAAGCAAAAATCAAAATTAAAATAGAAAATAGATTAAATAAAAAACATGCAAAAGATAAAAAATAATTAAAATAAACAATATAATAAAATAAATACAATACAACAAAAAATATATTTTAAAAATTATTTTTAAATTGATTACAATAAAAAATAAAATTTTTAAAAAAGAAATAAAAACAATAAAAAATGTTTTTAAAAAAATATTAAATTAAAAATTACAAAAACTAAATAAAAAATAATTTTAAAATAATTAAAATAAAATTAAAAAAAAAAGAAAATAATTTAAAATATTAAATTTATATTAAAATTAACAAACAAAAAATAATTGAAAATTAAAAAATAAAATAAAAAATGTAAAAAATATATTAAAAAATTTAATACAAAATAACATAACAAATAAAACAACCAAAACTAAAATTAAAAAAATTATTTTAAAAAGAAAATTTAAAATATGAAAAAAAAAATGCAAAAAATAAAATCAAATAACAAAAAGGATAAAAAAATAAATTAGACATTAGAGAAAAAAAAAATTAAAATGAACAAGAAATTAAAAATAAAAAAGAAATAAAAAATGAAAAAAAAAATTAAAAATAAAAACTAGATTAAAAATAAAAATTATTTTAAAATTGATAACAATAAAAAATTTAAAAATTTAAAAATTAAAATAAATAAAACAATTTTTTAAAAATTACAATAACAAAATAAAAACAATATTTTTAAAAAAAGTTATTAAATTAAAAAAATTACAAAAACTTAAATTGAAAATAATTTAAAAATAATTAAAATAAAATACAAAAATAACAAAAAAAATTATATTAAAATTAACAAACAAAAAATAATTAAAAACTATAGACAAAAAACCAAAGAAAATACATTAAAACAGCATAAAAATAATTGAAAACTAAAAATAAAAAAGAAATAAAAATTTAAACAAAACAAAATTAAACTAAATTAAAAAGAAATTGAAAATGTAAAAAGTATAAAAATAAAAAAATTAATTAATTCAAAATAAAATAAAAATATTTTTAACATTAATTAAAAAGTAAAATTTAAAAATATGAAACAATATATTACAAAAAATAAAATAAAATAACAAAAAGTATAAAAAATAAATTAAAGACATTAGAGGAAAAAAATTGAAAAAAATAAAATAAAAAAGAAATTACAAATAAAAATTTCAAAAAGTAATGACAGAAAATTATTAAAATTTAACTTAAAAATAATAAAGTCAAAACAAATCAAATTTATTAAAAATAGATTGAAAAAAAATTGATAAAAATCTGAATTAAAAGAAATTTAATATTAAGAATATATTACATTTTTTTAAAAAATCAACATTAATTAAAAATTATATGGAATCATAGACTCATAAAATCAGTTAGGGTTGGAAGGGACCACAAGGGTCATCCAGTTCCAGACCCTGTGTGGGGCAGGGACACCCCACACTAGATCAGGCTGGCCAGAGCCTCATCCAGCCTGGCCTTAAACACCTCCAGTCATGGGGCCTCAACCACCTCCCTGGACAACCCATTCCAGGGCTTCACCACTCACACAGTGAAGAACTACTTCCTCACATCCAGTCTGAATCTCCCCACCTCCAGCTCCATTCCATTCCCCCTAGTCCTTTCACTTCCTGACACCCTAGGAAGTCCCTCCCCAGCATTCTTGTAGGCTCTCTTCAGATACTGGAAGGCCACAATAAGGTCACCTAGGAGCCTTCTTTTCTGTCAACTGCAATCATCGCAATAATGAAAAAAGACTATGTATATTTTATAGTTAAGGGGTTTTAGTGATACCAGCAAGAAATAACTAACTCATGTCAACTGCAGTCATCTCAATAAACACCAGCAGAAGAATCAAGAGTATGAAGGAACAGCATTTCCCATGAAGTCAAACATCGATCACAGTAACTGTTATGATAATCTGAGATCAAAAGCATCAATCAGAAGAATGTACCACAGCACCATGTGAATTAGGACTGAATATTATGGTGGTTTGATTGTTGTGTGATTAGAGAAAATGTTTTTATGCACTTAAATGTTTCTCACCAATTTGCACACTTAGAGGGAAAATCACAGTTCATTATAACACCACATGCATTTTCATTGTAGGCTGGAAACAACAACACACAAATAAATACTAGGAAAAAAAAAAGGGAGGGGGAGAAGAGAGAATACCCCATAGCAAAAAAAATGTTTTTAATGGTACCAACAAGAGATAGTTAGCTCATGTCAACACCTAGAAACATCAACCTTGCAACGTGCTGCAACCCTCTCACCACAAGACAGCACGAACACGGCACAACTGTCATGAAAATGACAGTCAGCAAACCTGCCTAGCACTGACCTCACCGACTGTCACTGTAATCCAAGAGGTCAACAGAAAGCATCTAACTTATAACTGAGTGTCATGACTGCTTAACTGTTGTGTGAACATTAAGAGATCAGTATTACTAGGGTGAGCAAAACCATATTAATATGGGTAATTTTCTATTGGGCAAAGCAATGAAGCTCCTTTGCTCTTGCTGTTTGCCTGCAAGTTTTCTGTCTATGAAGCTAGAGCCTGGCCAGATCTACCTTTACAGATGAAAGACATCTTGCTGCCATTAAGCAATTCATGATTTTTGACCATCCTAGAGATAAATAAAGATGCAACATACCCCTAAAGCAGATTGTAAAAGACAGTGCTGATATCATAATCAGCCACTTAATCATCATGAAGATTAATCCCAGAGAGAACTTATGGGTAACATGGGCCAACCTGACAGGCAATAATGGATTTTGTTTGAGCTTACAGACTGTGGGTGAACCTTTTCAGATGTGTTTAATAGGGTGTTGCAGTTTGGGCTGGGTGCCCTCTGCTACATGAGGTGCTTCCTGTGTCCAGAGGTCCAGCCCAGTGGGTGGACACAGGAAACTAGGTATTTCTACCATAATTCTCTGCACCACCACTATAAGATCCAGTGCGAGGTCTGGCACCTCCTCTTTCTTCCTCGCCATCGCCCGGTAACTGGGGGAGATGTTGTCTCCCGGCCATGAGCCTGGCTAGGCCCAAGGCCACGGGGGGATGGGCAGTCTCAGATCTGGCCAGCTGAGACTAGCCTATCAGTGGGGAGGGGGGGAAGAAGGAGTCCTGGGGGTCTTGGATGTACCCCCAGGTGGGGATGGGATCTTCCTGGGTATGTCTTGGGATTTTCTTTTGTCACTGTGCTTCTGGTTCTCTGTAAACATTCACTGCTTTTTCATTGAAACTTTCCATCACTTTTGCAATCCGTTTGTCTGAGTTGTTATTTTTGCCCGTGGTGGGGAGGGGGGCTGCCTCAACCCACTACATAGGGATACCCAGATTTGATGTAAACATGTTGGTTAATTATAGTAGTAATAATTGTAGTAATGAGAGTGAAGTGGCAAATTGAGAAATTGTCTTGTTGGTCAGCTAAACAGGCTAATGTTACTACTGAAATTTTAGCTCAATTGCTTTTAGATCCAAATAGTTGAAGGCATGCATATTTACAGAATAGAGCTGCTGTTAATTTCTTGCTTTTAGCTCATGGTTATGGCTGTGAGGATTTCGAAGGCATGTGTTGTTTTAATTTGTCTGATCACAGTCAATCAATTTATAAAAGGATTGCTTGGTTGGAAAATCATAATCAATTGTTAAAAATGTAGATCCTTTAGATCAATGGTTTCAATCTTGGTTTGAAAATCTCTCTCCTTGGTTGTTGGGTCTGCTCAAGGAAGGTTTACGCTGGATTGGTATTGTTTCATTGATTTTGCTTGTTTTGCGTATTGCATGTGGATGTATTATGTGGAGTGTAAATGAGGTAACATCTTGAGCTTTCCTTTAAATTTAACTTAATACAATACAATACACCAGGTTGAAAGAGACCTTCAAGATCATTGCATTCAACCTATCAACCAATCCAACCCACCTGAACAACTAAACCATGGCACCAAGCACCCCATCAAGTCTCCTCCTGAACACCTCCAATGAAGGTGACTCCACCACCTCCACGGGTAGCCGATTCCAATGGGCAATCACTCTCTCTGTATAGAACTTCTTCCTAACATCCAGCCTAAATCTGCCCTGGCACAGCCTGAGACTGTGTCCTCTTGTTCTGGTACTGGCTGCCTGGGAGAAGAGACCAACCTCTGCCTGACTACAACCTCCCTTCAGGTAGTTATAGAGAGCAATAAGGTCACCCCTCAGTCTCCTCTTCTCCAGGCTAAGCAACCCCAGCTCCCTCAGCCTCTCCTCATAGGGCTTGTCTTCCAAACCCCTCACCAACTTCGTTGCCCTTCTCTGGACACGTTCCAACAAGTCAACATCCTTCCTAAACTGAGGGGCCCAGAACTGGACACAGTACTCTAGGTGTGGCCTAAGCAGTGCAGTGTACAGGGGCACAATGACCTCCCTGCTCCTGCTGGCCACACTGTTCCTGATGCAGGATGCAGAAGAAAAAGGGGGGAATTGTTGAGGAATGGCTTGAATCTAAGGGACATGGTTCTGTGGAACAACTGTTTGAACAGAATGTGTAGGCCACACTCCATCTTGTTGTTTACTGCTCACAGCTAAAATGCTGATGCAGCAAGGTCACTGTGGCCTTGTGGCTGTGCTTGCAGCTGTGTTGTAAAATAGTGGGATGAGAAACAAAGAGCTAGTTAGAAGGGAGTTTTCTGAAATAGCATGTAGACCTAACTGCAAGTAGGTCTTCAGCCAGAGACCAATAGAATAATGACATTTGTGCATATTTAGCTGAGATGCTTTATAAGCTGTGTATCCGAACAATACAGTTGAAGTGTGCTTATCAATCACATTGATTGCTGCTGTCTTCCCTCGCTGACTGACAGTACTATGTGGGGACAATAACACAGCTTATACTGGAAATGGGTCAGGGCCCAAGCTGCAGTGCTAGAGGACAGTATGATTCACTTTGTACTGGGATGAGGTCACATCTGTACTGGGAGGGGATAAAGGAACCATGTTTGGACTGGGTCTATACTGGAAGGGGGTCAGGGCATCCAGTATGAACTCTGAGTAGGTGCAGTCTGTCATGGGAGTGGGTTGGGGTACTAAGGGATGAGGAGACCTCCTGTTCTGATGGCAGTGCTGCTCTGGAGCACAGCTCTGTCCCAGAAGTAGCTCTGGCCTGTCCCTGCCTGCAGTCCCAGCACTGCCACCCAGCAGGACAGTGCCCAAGCTGCCAGAGCACTCAGGACTTGCCCCAGCACAGAGACTCAGCAGGAGAGGACAGCCCAAGCTCTGGGGCTCTGGGGCTTTCTGCACTGCTGCTGTGCTGGGACTCTGCCCCTCCACCTCTGCACTCAGGCTCTGCCCTGCAGCTCCACAGAAGCCTTGCAGGAAGCAACTCAGAGAAACAACTCCCTGCAGGGTCCTTTATTATGTTCAGCACACCCAGGGAGCACAGCTCCTCATGTCTGCAGCCTCTGGGTCACAGCAGACAGGACAACACTGAACCAGAAATGGTCTGAAGAAAGACATTTGTGTGGGAACAACATTCTCACAAGAGAAACAGCACCAGCAGGAGCCAGAAGTCGAGCAACCAGTCTGGGCCTGCAGTGAGTGACATCAGAACTGCTCTGCAGCAGAAGACAAAGTGTTATTACTTCTGAAAGCATCCAGAGATCAGTTTGCTCAGGGCAGCCTTGAGCTCCTGGTTCCTCAGGCTGTAGATGAGAGGGTTCACTGCTGGAGGCACCACTGAGTACAGAACAGACACCACCAGGTCCAGGGGTGGGGAAGAGATGGAGGAGGGCTTCAGGTCAGCAAAGAAGGCAGTGGTGATAAACAGGGAGACGACAGCCAGGTGAGGGAGGCAGGTGGCAAAGGCTTTGTGGCGTCCCTGCTGAGAGGGGATCCTCAGCACTGCCCTGAAGATCTGCACATAGGACACCAAAATCAACACAAAACAGACAGATGAAAAAGAGACACTAAGCACAAGTAGCCAAACCTCCCTGAGGTAGGATGTGGAGCAGGAGAGCTTGAGGATCTGGGGGATTTCACAGAAGAACTGCTCCACAGCATTGCCTTGGCAGAGGGGCAGGGAAAATGTATTGGCTGTGTGCAGCAGAGCAGTGAGAAAGCCACAGGCCCAGGCAGCTGCTGCCAGGTGGAGACAAACTCTGCTGCCCAGGAGGGTCTCATAGTGCAGGGGTCTGCAGATGGCAACGTAGCGATCGTAGGACATGGTGGTGAGGAGAAAATACTCTGCTGAAATGAAAAAGGCAAAGAGAAAGACCTGAGCAACACATCCTGCGTAGGAGATGTCCCTGGTGTCCCTCAGGGAATTGGCCATGGATTTTGGCACAGTGGTGGAGATGGCACCCAGGTCAAGGAGGGCGAGGTTGAGGAGGAAGAAGTACATGGGGGTGTGGAGGTGGTGGTGCCAGGCTATGGTGCTGATGATGAGGCCATTGCCCAGCAGGGCAGCCAGGTAGATGGCCAGGAAGAGGCAGAAGTGCAGGAGCTGCAGCTGCCTGGTGCCTGGGAATGGCAGGAGGAGGAAGTGGCTGATGGAGCTGCTGTTGGACATTTGTGCCCTTTGTGCACAGTGCAGTAGCCAAAAGGCAAAGGGCAGTCACAAGTCAATGGAGCACAACCAAAGCCATTTCTCAGCCCCTGATACAGAGACTGAAGTTTTCTTCTGGAGGAGACCTCCCTCCAGCTCTGTTGCTGGACTCTTTTTGTGCTGGCTGAGCATGCAGGGAAGAGCAGAGACTCTTCCTGCTTCCTGCTGCTGAGTCAGTCCTGCTCTGCAGCAGGGCAGTGGTGGAGGCAGCAGCAAGCTCTGATCTCCACTGTCAGAGGAAAGAGTCCCAAAGCAGAAAGGCTTCTCAGCATCTCCCTAAGTGCTAAGGAGAGAGGGTAGAAAAAGGCAGTTCCTGAATGTTTTAGGCTTTTGTACTCCAGCTGCCCACATCTCCCCCCCAGAGTGCTCTTGGCTGTCACAAGTTCTCATACACAGCATTTCTGCTGCCCTCAGGGGGAGCAGAGAGAGCAGAAGCCTGCAAGGCAAGAGGCTGCCTGTGGCTCAGAGCAGAGTGAGGGGAGCTGCTTGGCCCTGCTGCCACTTCCCCACTTCTCTGGGCTTGTGTCCTGCTGAGCTGGAGCTGATCACACTCCCATGTGCCTCTGAAAAACCACCAGACACTGCTGAGAGCAGAGGGATCCACCACAGACCACTCAGTGTCTCAGCCTCTCTCAAGGTCTCAGCACCACACTTGCAGCCCAGCACACTCAGGGCTCATTGCAACACCCAATGGCATTTCCTCTCCTGTGGCAGCTCTGCCTCTGCTGCAGCTCTGGCTGCAGAGGAGGTGCTTCACACCTTGAAGCCCATGACCCTGAGGGCAGAGGCTTTTCGGGGATGGGGGGAAGAAGAGGCCTAGGGCCATGCTCAGAGGAAGGATTGGTCTGGAGGGATCAGATGGAGATGTCTGATTGCTACCTTCCACAACATTGTTGGGTTCAGTTTCCTTTCCTTCCATGATCAGCTCCCTGCTTCAAGGAGGTTCTCACCCTGGCAGGAGTGTGCTGGGGGATGGATTTGCCCTGCTCACAGAGCCCAGCCCAGCCCCTCACCTACAGAAACCTGCCTGTTTGCAGGGCACTGGCTGGAGGCATCCTGAGGAGTCCAGCCAGGGTGCTGCTGCTGCTGTCCACAGGCAGAGGAGTGGCTGAAGGCTCCTTAGGAGGCTCCCAGCAGACCTCCTGACCACTCCAAGATACACCTCCCCAGTGTCAAGGACTTGTTCCAACTTGAATGATCCTTTGCTACCTCTCTTTCTTTCCCCACTCTCCCTTGTCCTCAGAACAGGAAACTGCAAACACAGACTCAGGAACTCTTCTCTCTTTAGAGCAGACCCTGCTTGGACCTTGTCCTTGAAGCATCCCTTTGGAAGTTCCCTGGTGTTGAGCTGCAGCTGTGAGCAGCCCTGACCCACACAGCAGCCTCTCCAGAGCAGAAGGACCCTGCCCCACCCTGCTCTGCTCTGCACTGCCAGGAGTGGATCCTTTCACCCACAGCTTCTCCCCACAGCCAGCATCAGCTGTGGCTATGACAGCTTTAGGAGATACCTCTTGGAACTGCACCTGAATGGCCCAGCACCCACAGCCTCACCGTGTCTGTGACTGCAGTGACTTCTACTTCTGTGAGCTCTCAGCATCCTCTCAGTCCTGGCCACCTTGAAGCTCTCTCTGCCTTCCTCATCTCCCTGAGATCCTCGGCAGTGCCCTCAGCCTGCTGTGCTGTGCAGAGGAGCTGTCCTGGCCACAACTGTCTCTCTGCAGTGCTGCCTTCTTGTCAGCAGCACCTTCCAGCGCAGGAGCCTGGCCTGGCTCAGCACAATAGAACAGACCAAGGCATTTAAAGGAGCCCTGGGGGCTTTGTTGCCAATTCATGAACCTCAGAGACTCAGAAGCTGATGAAACCTCTCCAGAAGCCAAAGTCAGATTCAAACTCTGAAGTTTTTCTACTCTTAATGGGTCCCAGTGAAGCATACTGGGAAAGGGTCCCCAGGGGCTGGTTAGCCCTGACCCCCAGCCCCTGGCAAGGCAGATCCTGTCCCTCACCTGTGGCTCTGGGGTCTGCTGGGGGCAGTGGGCAGTGAGGATGAGCAGTGACCAGGGTAGGACCGTGCTAGGTTTTGCTGTGGATTGCTTGCAAAGACACAACTCCTGCTGAAAATGAATGAAAGGTACCTTTAAAAATCAGATGCTTTGAGCTATAAAAACCTCTCCAATTAGCTGCAGAAACCTTGGCAACAATGAGAGGTTCAGCAGTATTTAATGAGCCCCATGGAGTATTTGGGGCTGATGACATCATCCTTAGGTACTGCCAGGAGACTCTGCCAAGGTACTGCCAAGAAGCCTCTCAACAAGTCCAAGTCAGGAGAAAACTCCAAAGTTCCTTGAAGCACTGATTGGCCTCACTGAGGCTTGTTCCTGACAAAGGCTCCCCAGGGACTCCTTAGAGCAGCTTGTTAGAGGCCAGGATTGCAGGGAGACAAAGGCAAAGAGCAGGGCAGAAAAACTTGCCTTTGGTGTGTGAAGCAGAAAGGCCAAGCCCTGACCACTGCCCTTGCAATAGAAGAACCTCAAAGGCTCAAAGCCAAGTTTCTCCTCCCAGGCCTTGGTGGCAGAGGCAAGTGCCAGAGCCAAGGGACAGAGGCCTTGGTCCTGTTGGTCTCTCAGCCTTGCCAGAGCCCTTGGCCATGAGATACTCCCCCACCATTACCCAATAGGAGCATCTCCCATGGGAGCAGAGAGGGAAGAAAGAGGAAGAGAAGGACTTTGCAGATGGATTTAGAGGGTGCAGGATATTATGGGTATGAAATAGGCTGTTTCCTGTGTCCACCTTAGTGGGTTGGACCCTCTGGACACAGGAGGTGTAGCTTATGTGGCAGGAATAGAAGGCACCCAGCCTGAACTGTCACAGAAGGTGAAGGGAAAAGTCTGAACACAGCTGGTGACCAAACCAATGTCTTGTGACAACACCAAGAGATTCCAAAACAGGCAGTGAAAGCTGAGGAGAACTTCTCCTGGCTAGCTGATGGAAGGGAAAACTCAAGGTTCTCCAAACAAACAACAGGAAGAAGTGACTCAGAGAACTGGAAAAACTCAACAGCTAAGGCTGTGCAGTGTTGGCAGCCAGGAAGAAGGATGACCCCAAGATGTGCTCAAGCACCAGCCAGCAGCAGAGGCCACTTGATTAATACACATCATGGCTTAGATCTTTTCCTTTCTGTGTCCATGTGCCCTTTGTACTTAAATGATTGTTTAGGCTTGGTGTCCAGGCACTCTCTCCCCCTTTGGTAGCCTGGGGAGGTCTCTCTGTTTCTTCCTTTGCTATCACAGATTCTTTCCTGGAGTTGTTACATTCTGATTCAAGGGCAGAGCTCTGCTTAGTTCAAGCTTAAAGCTGCCCATGGCCACCTGCTTTAGCTACAATTCCTCCTTTTTTCCCAGGGCTCATTCTCTTCTGCAGGGCCCTTTGCAGACATGAGAATGAACAGGGCACTGCCAACACCAGGAGTGATCCAATCAGCAATATTCACAACTCAGTTTGTAATACTCTTATGTTTAGAATGATCACTTCAGTGTGTACAGCACAGACCATCACATTCTCTCCAGCCCTGACCAGGAGCTGATAACAAAGAACAAACAGCAGCTCGATTTTGCAGGCTGCCATAGCTGACACTCTCCACATCAGTGGCTAATTCAAGCAACATTTTGATGTTTCCGTTTTGTGTTTTGCTACCCAAGATGCCAGTTCCCTTAGCTGAGCTGCTGCTTTGCTGCAGCAATTTGAAGCAAGATTATCCTGGCTGCTGTGTGTTCAGCTTTGTTCTACAAACCTCCATGATCATCTCCTTCAGCTGTTAGGCTAAGCCTGCATGGCTTTAAGGCAAAGGGAGTGTGATTAAAGATCATAGTACTGTATCAGCTCCAGCTCTATGCTGCAGGTACACACAGCTTTCTGCTTGGAAAGTCCCTGAAATATCTAATTCTTGAGGCTCTAATGGGGTGAAGAGCAGATTATCATCCCACATGTCCTGGTGCTCAAAACACCTTGCTGCTGTGTTACAATTGCATTTTGACAGGCATTTAAATTCCAGGTTTGATTTCATGCATGCAGCAGTGCTGCCCAAATGGTTTGCTATCCCATGGAGTTAGCTGATGTGGGCTGAGGGCTTTGTTTCCATTGATCATGCTCTGGAGCAGGCCAAACACAACAAGCAGAGACCCGCTGGACCCTGGCACCTGTGGAAACACAAGCATAGCCATAGCCCCAGGTCACAGGATCCCAGGGGCCTTCCCAATCAAGGGTCTGTAAATTGCAGAGCCACACTGGGGCCTTTTTTGCCAAAGGATTGCTCACAGACTGCAATGACAAGAGATGAGTTTCTGTGACAGGGTTCATACCACTCTGAGAGATGGTAAATGATCAGGGTATAGACAGCTTTCCATAGCCTGCTGTGTGGTGTCTCCCCCAACATTCCCCCTTCTGTTTTCAAGCATAGCTTGAAGAGTGTGATGGGAGGTTCAGTTAGGGCAGTGGGGTGTGCTGGAACATGAGGAACCCCCCACTGGCGTACAACGCTTGTGACCTAGAGGCGATAGAGCCGGGCCGACATCAGCTCTGATTTGCTGTGGAATGCCCAGGGCAGAAAAAGCTTTTCTCCAGGGATAATTCCATCTCAGGCCTTTTCACCACCATGTGGGGTAGCCCATAGCAAAGCAGAGAATGTGTCAACTGAGACGGGACATGTTCAAAGGCCAGACGCGGGCATGTGAGTAACATCAGATTGCTATAGCTGTAGGCTCTGTAATCCCTGGGATTGACACCAGTGGCTGGGTCGAGGAGAAATGTTGACAATCTTCACAAGAGGCCACAATATCTCTTGCTGAAGATGGTGATATGCCAAACTGCCTCTGCAGTGTGTGAGCCCTTGGTGGAAAAAAGGCAGGGATTGAACTGCTTGCTGCCACGTCAGGCATAGGTGCAACCCAAGCAGGCACCATCAGGGCATCAGCTGTGTGTTTCCATCGGACACAAATCCTGGAGCCCTGTGTGGCTATGAACATGCAACACATGGAATGGTTCTGTTTGACTTTGCAGCACAAGCTATAAGACTTTTAGCAAATGAAGCAAAGATTTGGTGTTAACCTCCTCAGCAGTGCCTGGTCCAACCGCTGTACAAGGTTACAAAACACATGCAAGACAGTGACAATGGTTATGGGCTCGTTGGGCCACTTAGTAAAGGTCATTACCACAGCTTTAACTCCAGGAGCTGAGGTGAACCACCCTGAGAGGCTAGGAGCTCCTGCCATTCCCCTTTTTTGCCAGGAGCGACTGCCCTGCCTGTTCCCCTGAACCATCAGTAGAGATTGTCTTTCCTGGGCCTGGTGAGAGAGGAACCAAGTCGGTTCCACTCGTTGCAGCTCCATGTAGCTGCAAAAATCGATGTGCCTAGCATGCAGCAAAACCTTCCTGGGGAATCTATCAGGGCCATGGCAACTCAGGGCTGTGTGCCATACACCAGTCCAGATATTCTGACGTTAAAGGCAATGTAGAGTGGCAGGGTCTGGTCCTAGAGTTGAGTACCACGTTGCTGGCTTTGCACACAACCCCAGCAACCAGCTCCATTTGAGTGCTCACTGTTTGCTTTGGGGAAATGGTAAAAAGACCCATCCAGAAAATGCAAAGGATGTGGCCAGTGTCATTCCATTGAGCTGTGAGAGCTGGAGGATGCCTTGGGAGATAAGCACAGAAATGCTGACAGGTGCTGCTCTGCTACCCGATAGGCTTGTTCCATGGCAATGGCGAGCTCCACTTGCTGCAGTGCAGTTGTGCTTTTGCAGCCAAGCCTCAAGGAGAGATAAAAGGTCAGGGTCTCCCTTCAGTAAGTCAAATGAGGGAGCTAGAAGGGTTGGTGCTAAGACCTAGCAAGGGTCTTACAATATGGTCCCAGTAATTTCTGCAAATCATGAAGAGTGGTACAGATTGCTGAATTTGTATCACTTGTGGCTGCATGCTTGATCTAAGATTTTAGTCTCAAATATTTCCAAGGTGCTTGATGCTGCACTTCTCTGGGGCTATTTCTAACCCTTATTTCTCAACACTTCCGTCACATCAGGCACAACTGCACTCAGCATGGCCTCTGTCTGTGTAACAACTAGCACAGCATCCATGTGTTGGTAGCACTACATGGTGTGATACTGTGCTCTGACATGTTATAATGCCTGTGCCACATACCATTGACAAATTGTGGGGCTGTTTTTCATGCCTTGAGGCAACACAGTCCACGATACCTCTGACTGGTTCACTATTATTAGTCACAGGGACTGTGAAGGCAATTTTGGAGTGTCATCAGGATTCAGTGGGATGGTACAGAAACAATCCTTCAAATCAAGAATGCAGACGTCCATTTTTCAGGCATAATGGCTGCATGCAGTGTGGTTCAATAAAATTTATTTAGGATATAAAATGTTGGAGGCTTTACTTGGGAGAAAATTGACAGGAAAGAAAATAGAAAACAAAAAGCAGAAAAAAATAGGCCTCAGTACCTTTCTTAGCAAAACAGAGCATCAAGAGATCAGTGTGGTAGGCAGAGGAACATGGATTGCTGTGTTATGTTTAAATTCACACTGGGCAGAACTATGAAGTTCAGGATGTCATCTCCCACCCAGCAAAGGGTCTTACTCTTGCTGTCTGCCCACAGGTAATTTCCTTATCTGTGGAGACAGAGCTGGCCAGCCCTACCCTCATGGGTGAGGGAGGACCTTGCTGACATATACACTTCTATGATGTTTGACCATCTTAGGAAAAGGCAAAGGTGTGACACTCATGCCCCTGAAGCAGATTGAAAAAGACAATGCTGCAGATTGGGTTTGCTGCATTTGTAGGGCTTTGTATCTCATCCCTGTGTGCAATGTGTTCAGGGTAGAACTGGTATGGTCAATCAAGTCTTCTTGGTGTGATTCTCCCCCTCTACTCAGCTCGGGTGAGACCCCACCTGGAGTCCAGTTCTGGAGCCCCTATTACAAGAGGGATCTGGAGGTGCTGGAGGTGTCCAGAGAAGGGCCACGAGGATGAGCAGAAGGCTGGAGGCACTCTCCTATGAGGACAGACTGAAGGAGTTGGGGCTGTGCAGTCTGGAGAAGAGAAGGCTCCGAGTGGACCTCATTGTGGCCTTCCAGTATCTGAAGGGGGCATACAAGAAGGTGGGGAGGGACTTTTCAGACTATCAGGGAGTGATAGGGATAGGGGGAATGGAATGAAGCTGGAGGTGGGGAGATCAGGCTGGAGGTGAGGAGGAAGTTCTTCCAATGAGAGTGGTGAAGCCCTGGAAGGGGTTATCCAGGGAGGTGGTTGAGGCCCAGTCCCTGAAGGTTTTTAAGCCCAGGCTGGATGAGGCTTTGGCCAGCTTGATCTAGTGTGAGGTGTCCCTGCCCATGGCAGGGGGGTTGGAACTAGATGATCCTTGTGGTCCCTTCCAACCCTGCTCTGTACAACCTCCAGAGATTCTGAAAATCAATCCTAGAATACTCCAGACCCACCCAAACACCTAACATCCCTTGCCACAGAAATAAAACCATTCTGAGATGTCCCTGAGAACACTCCCAGCAAGACATTCTCAAGACTCACTTGATCCTCTGAACGGGGACACAGCTCCAGCCCCATTCCTAGGGAACAAAGGCCATCAGCATTTGGGCATTGTGGGCAGGAATGTCTGAAAATAAAAGCAAACAGACAGGATTTGGATAACTTTGGCCTTGTATCAAACAATGGGCAAATGGACAGGATAGGGATAGGGATATTTTACCCCAAAGAGACACAAAGAATTAGAGAAGAATCAGACAAACCTGGCAAGGCCCAACCAGCTCCAAGGGCAGCTCCAGCTGTGCTGAGACTCAGGCCTGTAATTGTTCATCAGCACTAGTTGGTGTTCAGAAGGGCAGGAGGTTTTTTTTTCCTGCCAGATCCCTCAGCCTCTGAGAAATGCGAGGAAAAAGAGGTGATTTTGGTTCAAATGCTGATGCAG
>JAAWVA010000030.1:24530259-24656198 GCA_015227895.2 Colaptes auratus
TGCACCCACACCAGAGAGCAGCCTGCACTGGGGAGCTGCATAAATCCACCTAGAATCTATTGTGTAATCGTGACCCCTCCGAGAGGGCCTTTCCAGCACCTAAATCATCTTTTTTCCTTTCCAGATCTCAGGGATTGGGGGGTACCAGCAGCAACAAACACTCCTGCCCTTCTGAACACCAATTATTGCTAATGAGAACAATTATAGTGCTGAGTCGGCACAGCTGGAGCTCCCAGTGGAGCTGGGCAGGGCTTTGCCAGGGTCAGTCTGGTTCTTCCCCAAAGCTTTGTGTCTCCCTGGGGTAAGACCCTCTCTGTCCATTGAACCAATAGTGTCAATAAAAACGAAAAAGTACCCATCCTGTCTGTTGCTTTATTTCAGACATCCCTGCGTCAATGCCCAAATTTGGGGGCATTTGCTCCCAAGGGATGGGGTGGAGGGTGTGCCCAGTTCGGGAGGGAAAGTGAGGTCTCAGAGGAGTTCTTGAGGGGACATTCAGAGGCAATCTTCAAGGGCTTTCAGTGATCTTAGCTTTTGGGATTTGGATGGTCCTAGGACTGACTTTTGGGATCTTTGGAGGGTGTTAGGGGAAGTCATGGAGATCTTTGAAGAACTCAGAAAGCTTCTGTTGGCTTTCCACACTGGGGCTGGAACAGTTGAAGAGCTGAGAAGGGTTAAGCTGATGTTCCCCTGTGACCGGTTTAGTCTGTGCCTTTAAGAAAGAGACAGTTGCTGAACACTCTGGCTGAATGTTTTGATATTTAAACAAAAACAAGATAGTCTAAACTAATTTCATGGTGGATTGGTGGAGAGCAGTTTGGGTTGGGGTCTGTAATTCAGTCTGTTCTTCTCTGTCTGTGGGCTGGTCAGCTTCTCTCTCTCTGAAGCAACAGCTTTTGCCGGACAGGACGGACCTTGAGTTAACAGCTAACAGATAAGAAAACTAATCTTGCATGCACTTTGAGCTAACAGAATTTTCTCCTTAATTGCCTTTCTCTCTCTCTCTAACCCTTTTGGGAAAAAGGGGAGGTGGGAGGGAGAGAGGGGGGTTCAGGAACCCCCCTGGCCGGCTGGAGGGAAAAGGCTTTTCTGCATTGTGTTCATTGCTGTGTTTTCTGTATATATTGTAATATTGTATATTGGTGTACATATTCAGGCATTCCATTCTGCCTGTAAATATAGCTTTCATCTGCTTTTCCGACTGAGCTAGCTGTGGTTTCTTTCTTTGTGTGGGGAGGGAACTTTCTCACCCCACCACATATTTTAATTGGCGCCCAACGCGCGGCTTGTGGATAGTTGCTGTCCAGAAGCAGAGCAAAAGTTGCTTGATTTATTGTCTGCTCAGGTCGGAGTTGCAAGGATGAAAGTGTTTTGGATTTTAGAGCGTTGCTCTTTTCAATTGGTTCGGTACTGGTCTACAAGTACTTCCTGGGATTGATTTTGATCGCTTAGGCAGATACTTGATGTATAAATTATATTATGGTTTAAGTATAAGATTCAGCTTCTCTATGAGCGGTGCCTGGGATTCTTTTGGCTTAATAGATACAGGAATGTGACCTCGACCACTCTGCCCATAGAGATAAAGGAGTTTAAGATCCCAGTAGGTGAAAGGTCTTTTAAGTGATGGCTGGGATCAAAGGTGATTTATTTGATGTGTGCAATCCTGCTGTTGGTGATAAGCATGCGTACTTGTTATATGCTCTGTACGGGAGAGGAAGTGTCTAAAGCCTGTTTTGTATTAGGCATAGACCCAAGAGGAGAAAGAAAGCTCTAACTCGACCCCAGAAATATCTAGTGATGCGGAGAATGGAGGATCTGTATCAGTTAAAGATAAAGCTAAAAATTCCATCGGAAAGGCTGCTCTGAACGGTGCTGTTGGTGGTTCTGACAATCAGCCAGCGGCAGCGGCAGCGGCAGCGCCTAGCATGGCCGCTCCCCCGTCCTCGGCAGCCATTAGTGCGGCAAAGCCAGTTCCTCCTTCTTCTTCGGCAGGACCGGAAGTGTCCTCCGCAGCAGCTGATCCGTCTCAAAACCTGTCAGCTTCTGTTAAGACAGCTGTAAATTCAAACACAGCTCCAGTTAAGCAGGTAGCTGTTTTAAAGACGAGAGGTGGAAAGAGCAAAGCTGATTCAGATGCTGATGCTGGTGAGGGACCTTCTGCTTTAAGAGACCCTGCTGAGGAGGAGAAGATTTGTCTTAAAGATATAGCTGAGTTAGTGAGAACATCACTGGATGGAAATGCAGGGCAAATTGCTGATAGCAGGACAACAAGAGGTGGTACACTGACCTTAAAGAGATTCTTAGGAGAGTGACAATGAGATTAAGGGACAACAAGTTCAGGAAGAGGAGGAAGAGGAGGAGTCAGATGACTTTGGACTGTTCTTCCCAAGAGAAGAGATAAGAATGTGCGTAAAGATTACATCAGAGCAGATAAGGAGCCAATCCTAGCTTGGCTTGGTAGATGCTACGATACAGGTGCTCCAGCTCTAATGGTTGGAGACAAGTCAGCAGCTCAACTAGGAACTCTCTCAAAGGATAATGGAATAGATAGACATCTAGGCAGGACTCTCGGTAAGGTTACTCTGTGGATACGCCTTTAATGGCAACCCTCATGAGATATCCTTCCCGAGATGATCTCCCATGGAATCCTAAGCCCTGGACTACCATAGAGGAAGGAATTAAGCGTCTGAGAGAATTTGCTGTTAGAGAGGTACTCTATGGTGACCATGAGACTCTGAATCCTGATGAAATTCCTGTAGGAACTGGTCTTGCTAAAAAGCTCATCAAACTTGCTCCTCCTAATTATGCAAATATTCTGGCAAGCAGGATTGTGGCAAGAAATTATGGCGGAGCTTCTCCTACGGTTGGCCAATTCACTGATCAGATGAGACAATTGGAGGATAGCATGACACGTGTTTCTTTGGTTTCAGCCATTGAAACTCTGTCTGGAAAACTTGAGAATTGCATGAAAGAGCTGAAGGATGAATTTAAAATACCATTCCCAATTGACACAGAGAGATAATTCCAATTCTTCCTCCAGATGGATACAGGTTTCCTCTGTGAGGAATAGACGTCCTCCAAGGATGTCATCCAAAACAGGTCATTCCAAAACCGATCCAACCACAACAGACCACCAAGCAGTCACGTGGAAGTATTTGGATAACTCTGCGTGATCAGTTTGGTGAGAACATGAACAGATGGGATGGTCAACCAACTGCTAATCTTTTCAGGAGACTGAGGGAACTGCAAAGTGGCAGAACCGAGGTAGCAATACCAGAAGGGTAGCTGTTACTTCCACAGTTCCCCAGGACAACTCTAATATCCAACAGTGGCTTCAGTTCTAACACTGCACACTGTGCTCATTGCACATGTGGCATGTTCCCCATAACTAGGGGTGCCCTGCCTCCCGCCAGGGGGAGGAGAGGGGTAACAGAGATAACAGAATCTATTGGGATGTGTACATCCAGTGGCCTGGCACTTCACAATTTCAGAAGTACAGGGCCTTGGTTGACACAGGGGCTCAGTGCACCATAATGCCATCAAATTATCAGGGATCAGAAGCTATAACTATTCTGGGAGTCACTGGTGGATCTCAAGAGTTAACTAAGGTGGAGGTTGATATAAGTTTAACTGGTAAACAGTGGAGGAAGCATACAGTTGTGACCGGACCTGACGCACCTTGTATTCTGGGAATTGATTTTCTGAGAGAAGGGCGTTTCAAAGACCCTAGAGGTTACAAATGGGCTTTTGGAGTAGCATCTGTAGAAATTGATGGACAGAAACTGAAGCTGTCTGTTAGACCTGATCTTTCTGATGAATCTGCAGTTGTGGGACAACACAGGATTGAGGACATTAAATTGCCGGTTGCTTCTCAGACTGTGCATCACAGACAATACAGAACCAACCGTGACTCTTTGTTGCCCATTCAGAATCTGATTCGTCAGTTGGAGAGTCAGAAAGTCATCAGCAAAACTCATTCCCCTTCAACAGTCCAGTGTGGCCTGTGCGAAAGCAGAATGGAGACTGGCGTCTGACAGTCGACTACCGAGCCCTGAATGAAGTAACTCCACCTATGAGTGCAGCAGTACCAGACATGATGGAACTCCAGTATGAGCTGGAATCCAAAGAGGCCAAATGGTATGCTACCATAGACATTGCTAATGCCTTCTTCTCTATTCCCATAGCAGAGGAATGCAGGCCTCAGTTTGCTTTCACCTGGAGAGGAATCCAGTACACTTTCAACAGATTGCCAATGGGCTGGATCCACAGCTCCAGCATCTGTCATGCGTGATCCACGATGCTCTGGAGAGAGGTGGTGCTCCAGAACACATCCAGTTCATCGATGATATCATCGTCTGGGGTAAAACTGCTGAGGAAGTCTTCGAGAAAGGTAACAAAGTCATTGACATTCTTCTGAATGCAGGTTTGCCATCAAGCGAGACAAGGTGAAAGGACCTACCAGAGAGATCCAGTTTCTGGGAGTGCGGTGGTGGCAGGATGGACGCGACACATTCCAGTGGATGTGGTAAATAGAGTCTCTACCATGGCCAATCCCATGAACAAGCAAGAAACTCTACGTTTCTTGGGGATAGTGGGATTGTGGAGACTGCACATTCCTGGATACAGTCAGATTGTGAAACCTCTGTATGATGTGACTCGAAAGAGAAACAATTTCCACTGGGGACCTGAACAACAAGCAGCTTTTGACCAGATAAAGCAAGAGGTAGTTCAAGCAATGGGTCTGGGACCTGTCCGAGATGGTCCAGACATTAAGAACATTTTGTACACGGCTGCAAGTGACAATGGTCCAACCTGGTGCTTGTGGCAAAGAGCTCCAGGTGAGACACGTGGACGACCTCTTGGTTTTTGGAGTCGAGGTTACAGAGGTTCAGAGGCTAATTATACTCTAACGGAGAAAGAGATTCTAGCTGCCTATGAAGGAGTAAAAGCAGCTTCTGAAGTGATTGGAACTGAATCACAACTTCTCCTAGCTCCCAGATTACCAGTTTTGAATTGGATGTTCAAAGGCAAAGGTTCCACACCACATCATGCAACAGATTCCACCTGGTCTAAGTGGATGGCTCTGATAACACAGAGAGCTCGAATGGGAAATCTTGAAAGACCTGGTCTGGTGGAGGTGATCTCAAGTTGGCCTGAAGGTACCAACTGTACTAAACCTCCAGAGGAGAGAGTAACTCGTGCTGAGGAAGCTCCTCCTTACAATGACCTTTCTGATGATGAAAAGAAATATGCTTTGTTCACAGACGGTTCCTGTCGGCTGGTCGGGAACAAGCGAAGGTGGAAGTCTGCAGTGTGGAGTCCAACACGCCGAGTTGCAGAGGCAAAGGATGGAGAAGGAGAATCCAGTCAGTTTGCAGAGGTAAAAGCTGTCCAGCTAGCTCTCGACGTAGCTGAACGTGAGAGGTGGCCAAAGCTTTATCTCTACACCGACTCATGGATGGTAGCCAATGCTCTGTGGGGTTGGCTAAAGAACTGGAAGAAGAATGGTTGGCAGAGAAAAGGAAAGCCTATATGGGCAGCTGACCTGTGGCAGGACATTGCTGATCGAATCGAGAGAATTCCAGTGAAGGTGAGACACATTGATGCTCACATCCCTAAGAGCAAAGCTACTGAGGAACAGCAACACAACCATCAGGCAGATCTAGCTGCAAGAGTTTCTCAAGTAGACATGGACTCTGATCTTGATCTCGACTGGAAACACCGAGGGGAGATATTCTTAGCTCGGTGGGCTCACGATTCGTCAGGACATCAAGGCAGAGATGCAACCTACCAGTGGGCACGTGACAGATCCATAGACATTTCCATGGATGCTATCACATAAGTCATCCATGACTGTGACATTTGTGCTGCTATTAAGCAGGCAAAGTGACTTAAGCCCTTATGGTACGGTGACAGATGGTCCAAGTACAAATATGGTGAAGCCTGGCAGATTGACTACATCACTCTACCACGTTCTCGTTGTGGTAAGCAGTATGTGCTTACTATGGTAGAGGCAAACACTGGATGGTTGGAAACTTATCCAGTTCCACATGCAACTGCACGCAACACCATTCTTGGTCTGGAGAGACAAATCCTGTGGAGACACGGAACTCCAGAGAGGATTGAGTCAGACAACGGAACTCACTTCAAAAGCAACCTTGTAAAGAGCTGGGCCAAAGAGCACGGCACTGAGTGGATATTCCACATTCCCTACTATGCACCAGCTGCAGGGAAGATTGAACGCTACAACGGTTTGCTGAAGACCACTCTTAAAGCCATGGGGGGTGGATCTTTGAAAAACTGGGAAAAGCATTTAGCACAAGCAACCTGGCTGGTAAATAGTAGAGTTCAGTGAACCGAGCTGGACGGCACACTCAGATCTGCTACAGAAAGTAGAAGGTGATAGAGTTCCTGTTGTTAGAGAAAAGAATCTGTTAGGTAAACTGTTTGGGTATTTCTCCCTCAGGAGAGGCTAAACCTGTCCGAGGGGTGGTTTCAGCTGAAGGTCCGGGTCACACTTATTGGGTAATGCAAGAGAATGGTGAAATTCAGTGTATTCCACAAAGAAATTTAACTTTAGCTGAAAGAGTTTAATTTTAGAGTGTTGTACAGCTACATCGCGCCCAAAGGAAGAATCCTTGAGGAATCCACGGTGCACGAACCCTGAGAGCCCTGAGAGCCCTGAGTCAACTGAGAGTCCCTGCTTCCCTGTTCCCTGTTTCCTTTTCTTCGCTTCGTCTGCGAAGAGACAAACTGTTTTCCATTTTCTTGTTTCTTGGACTTCTGAGTCATCTACACCAGAGGATAGCCAGAATGGACTATCAACTTTACTTACAAATTGTAGATATTGTTTTAGATTGGATGGACAGTATGAACAGCCAATGAAATTGTTTAGAAGAGGTGGATTGTGACGGTTGAGGCTATGCCTTTAAGAAAGAGACAATTGCTGAACACTCTGGCTGAATGTTTTTGATATTTGAACAAAACCAAGATAGTCTAAACTAATTTCATTGGTGCATTGTAGAATGCCATTTTAAGTTTGGGTTCCATTAGTTCAGTCTGTGTCTGGTCTGGGTTCAGGCTGGGTGCAGTCTGTGCTTCCCTGTCCTGTGGGCTGGACGGCTTCTCTCTTTCTGAAGCAGGAACGGCCTTGAGTTATCAGCTAACCAGATAAGAAACCTAATTCTTGCATGTGCTTTTGAGCTAACAGAATTTTTCTTCCTTAATTGCCTTTCTCTCTCTCTCTAAACCTTTTTTGGAAAAAGGGGAGGTAGGGAGGGAGAGAGGGGGGTTCAGGGAACCCCTGGCCGGCTGGAGGGAAAAGGCTTTTCTGCATTGTGTTCATTGCTGTATTTTCCTGTATATATTGTAAATATTGTATATTTGTGTACATATTCATTGCATTCCATTTATGCCTGTAAATATAGCTTTCATCTGCTTTTCCGACTGAGCTAGCTGTGGTTTCTTTCCCTGTGTGTGGGGAGGGAACTTTCTCACCCCACCACAGGTACCTATATCTTATCAGGGGTTTAGCAAGCATCAAAGAAAAATTAAGAGACCAGGGACTCTGCTATAACAATCTGATATGTGTGAAGTCTGACACTCTCAGGTCATAACCACCATCCGTAATCCAGTATCTGTGCTCCTCCAACTACCCTGCTACACTGTGTTCCCATGGTTTACAAGCCATCAAGGCTAACACTGTCTCCTCTTATCAGTCTAGCAGTGCTTGGAGCTCAGCTATCCAAGTTTTAACCCATCAGATGGCATTCAACAAGTCCAAGTGCCAGGTGCTGCACTTTGGCCACAACCACCCATGAAGAGCTACAGGCTGGGGTCGGAATGGCTGGAGAGTTCCCAAACAGAAAGGGACCTGGGCGTACTGATTGACAACCACCTAAACATGAGCCAGCAGTGTGCCCAGGTGGCCAAGAAGGCCAACGGCATCCTGGCCTGCATTAGGAATAGTGTGGCCAGCAGGAGCAGGGAGGTCATTGTGCCCTGTACTTTGCATTGGTTAGGCCACACCTTGAGTCCTGTGTCCTGTTCTGGCCCCTCAGTTTAGGAAGGACATCGAGACACTTGAACGTGTCCAGAGAAGGGCAACAAGGCTGGGAAGAGGCCTTTAGTACAAGCCATACGAACAGAGGCTGAGGGAGCTGGGATTGTTTAGGCTGGAGAAGAGGAGGCTCAGGGGAGAACTCATTGCTCTCTACAATTACCTGAAGGTGGTGTAGCCAGGAGAGAGTTGGTCTTTCTCTCAAGCAACCAGCACCAGAACAAGAGGACACAGTCTCAAGCTGCACCAGGGAAAGTTAGGTTCAGGTGAGAGAGAAAATTCTTTACCGAGAGAGTCATTAACCAGTGGAATGGGCTGCCGGGGAGGTGGTGGAGTCACCGTCCCTGGAGGTGTTCAAGAGGGATTGGACATGCCACTTGGTCCCATGGTTTAGTCATGAGGTCTGTGGTGACAGGTTGGACTCGATGATCTTCGAGGTCTCTTCCAACCTTAACGATACTGTAATACTGTGATACTGTAACCCATCACAAAAAACTATAAAAAATTGGTGCCTATCCAATGTGGATAACTCAAATGCAGACATTTCCAGTGATGAGGAAGACACAGAAACAGGACAAACAGGACAAACAGGGGAAACAGGAAGACAGGAGTTAATGGGAAAGCAGCTCTGAGTGAGACCGGCAGCAGTTCTGGCATTCAGCCAGCGGGGGGCAGACGCAGCTCACAACAGCAGTGCAGCGGCTGTGGCTCACTGGCAGCCATTAACGAGGCAAAATCTCTTCAGCCTGCAGCAGCAGGAATGGAAGCGAGTTCCACAACAGCTACTGGGTCCCAAAGTCCACCTGTCAGTGGTGTTCCCTTGCAAACCCCTTCTGCTTCTGCAAAGTCTGCTGTAAACTTAAATGCAGCTCCAGTTCAACAAATCACAGCTTTGGATAAAAGGGGCAGGCACAAGGCAGATGCAGAGGCAGAAGAACAAAAAGAACAGCAAAATCCCTCTGCTGGTTAAAAAGGATCCTTCTGAAAATGGAGAGAAAGTTTGCCTTAAGATAGAGCTGAATTGCTGAGGCCATCAGTGGAGAGTGGAGATGCAGGACAGGATACAGGTTCTGGTAAGTCAGGAGATAATGGAGGTGCTTCTGAACTTAAAGATGTCCTACAGAGGGCAGCAGCAGGATTATGGGGACAGCCACTTCAAGAGGAGGAGACTGATGAAGATAACATCCAAGCAGCTAATGCCCCCAGGCAGGAAATCAGGCATGTAAGAAAGGATTACATTAGAGGAGAGAATGAGCCAATTCTTACATGGCTAGGCAGGTGCCACGATACAGGGACCCTGCTTCAGTAGTGGGGGACAAGTCAGCATCTCAGCTTGGAAACCTCTCAAAAGCTAGTGGAATAGATAGGCATCTAGGCAGGTACCTTGGTAAGGTTCCTTGTGGACATGCCTTTGACTGGCAGCTCTTAGGAGGTGTCCATCCAGAGATGACCTTCCAGGGAACCCTAAGCCTTGGAATGCCATAGATGAGGGAATTAAGCGTGCTGACAAGATTAACCATGGTCCTCATCTAGGACTCAGTCACACACAGGCATTAGAAGGATAAAAACTTACTAGAGTCCTTCCATGTCTTGGTCTTGCCATCTCCTGTCTGTTTAGCAACATTGCAGTCCCATTCGTCTGTCGTGTTTTTCCTGTTGGTCCTCTGCCAATCCCACAGAACTGTCCTTCTCTTGTTAGTGAGGCCCAGGGCTGTGAGAACCCAGCCTGCTCTCCAGACTCAGCCTTATCTCTCTCTGTCTAAAACTATCTGCTGCTCTAGCTCCATTTGCTCTCCCAAGCTCCAGGATTACTTGATTGATGTCAGAAAGCTAAGCTCTGAACTAGTGGGAGAGTGTTTTGGTCTATAAAAGGATATATTAATGTTCAATAAGCGGAGCGATTAATAAAATATTAATAATTTTATTAATCACAAAAAATACCACAAAAATATTAAATAAAACCTATTTACAGGTTCGAAGGGTTTCGGTTGTGGAACAGATCCCTCACCAGCAGGAACAATTAACAATTTAAACAATGCGTACAAAAATCCAGACACAACAAACAGCACTTTAAACTGTAAAGAAAAGGAACCTCAGCAATGAAGCCGGCGGCTGCCCACAACGGGGCGGGGGAGGAGGAACCTCAAAATTCCCCAGGGCAACAGACCTTCAATAGATGCTTATAAAAATCAGGTATTGCAATTCCTCACTGATCCTGATACCTCGTGGCACACGTTAAGATCTAGACAAACCAAAATGGCGCTGACCACGTGGAAGCTGCAGGAGCAGAGTTTCACTTTCTGCTGGTGTCTGCAGCTTATTGTTGAGGCAGGATTTGCTCCCAAAGAGTTTGGAGCTAAAAGCTTTGTAGAGAGGAGGTGTCTCGGCTGTAATCCTTTTGCAGCAGCGCTCACTCCTTGCTCCAATCCAACGAAACTGTCCCGGGGACTCAGCTCCTCTGGGGTTTCGCCTCTCGACCCGGCAAGACACGTATCTGTCCTCTGGGCTTTACAACGCTGAGGATAGCGAGGGGGCTTTGCTTTCTTGTCTGGGTAAACTGAAACACAGTTCAGCCTCCAAGCGAAGCTTGTGGTTCCTTCCAGAGCGTGGATAATGGCAAGACAATGCTCTGGCGCTTTGGGCCGATACTTATAGATTTCCCGAGACAATAATGGCCAGTAGCAACACAAGCCTAGGGGTAAAACCCTGGTATTGCAACCTATAGAAAGCCTTCTTTCCAAAGGTGGCCAAAAGCACACCCACCTGGCTCATTCTGGCTCTGAAACATGTCCAGGCAAGCCTAAAGAAGCAGATCTACTAGCTTCTGCCTCATTGTCTGGTAAAAAGCCATTTTAAGGCTTTTTATGTCCATCCAGGACAGCCTCTTTCCCTGCAGGCTGTAGTCACCCCCCCCAGCTGCCCCACCTTGCTGGCACCTTCCTTTCCTGCTCTCTCTCCATCCTCCCTGGCTGTTCCTTGAAACTCCAAGCCTTGGAGTGCTCCAGGCTCCTGCTGGGGCATGTCTTGCACCACAGCACTGCCCTGGCAATGACATTTCTTTCTCTTCATATCCAGTCTGGACCTCCCCAGCTGCACCTCATGGCTTTGTTTCTTGCTCTTGCAGTTGGTCACTATGAAGTAGTCTCAAAGCACTCCTCAAGCACTCTCAGGCTGCTCCTCTCCTGAACTCAGTCTCCACACCACTGAACCCACAGCCTTCAGCTCTATCATGTGCTCCCATCTTGGGAGATCTCTGGGCATCTCCCAAGGTGTTTGCAGATGAAATGCAGAGGTCACAGGCCAAGAAAGAGAAGTTTTAGCAAGTGCTGTAGTGTCTGGACAAAGAGCAGTGGCTTGAGCTGAAACAGGGAGACTGAGATTGGATATAAGGAAGAAATATTTTGCAGTGAAGGTAGAGGGCACTGGAACAGTGCCCAGAGAAGGGGAGGTCCCATCCCTGGAATTGCCCAAGGTCAGGATGTTTATTCAACCTGAACTAGTGCAGATGCCCCTGCCACGGCTGGGTGGCTGAACTAGAGCTCTTTTCCATCCCTTCCAAGCCATTCCATGGTTCTTTGATCCTAATATCCCAAAGTGGTTCTCCATGGGACTGCAGAGAGTTACATGCACCATGGGGCTGTTCTCTTCTGACCTGGTCCCCAACACTTTCACAAAAAAGAAATAATTACTATGGCCATGAGTTGCCAAGGTTTTGGGGAAATAATAATAATGATAATGATAATGATAATGATAATGATTATAATAATAATAATAGTACAATAATAATGATGATGTAATGAAGGGTAAAATTGTCATTCAAAGACATTTTCAACTTCTGTGAATGTTCCCCAAGTATATCAGTAGAAGAGGCTCCCATGATGGCCTGGCCAATGGAGGATGGGAACAATCTGCCTGAGCAGTCTGAGATCAGTGATGGGAAGGTAGAAAGTGTCTTTGGGGCTTGCAAGACTTACCATGGGCTGTCTAGGAAAAGATGCAAGGAAAGGACAAAGTGGGGTCAAGGTGGTTTATGGGGAAGAAGAATGGGAAAAGAGAGGGAATGGGAATCAAGCAGCTGGTCCTGCATAAAGAGATCACTTCCCTGGCTGTGCCTGTAACTGATGTTGCTGGGCCCCATCCTCTTCAATGTCTTCATTGATGATCTGGATGAGGGGATTGAGACAGTCATCAGCAAATTTTGCAGATGACACCAATTTGGGAGCAGATGTTGGTCAGTTGGAGGGTAGGAGGGCCCTGCAGAGGGACCTCAACTGACTGGACAGATGGGCAGAGTCCAATGGGATGGCATTCAACAAGTCCAAGTGCCAGGTGCTGCACTTTGGCCACAACAACCCCAGGCAGAGCTACAGGCTGGGGTCAGAATGGCTGGAGAGCTCCCAAACAGAGAGGGACCTGGGGGTGCTGATCAACAGCTGCCTAAACATGAGCCAGCAGTGTGCCCAGGTGGCCAAGAAGGCCAACGGCATCCTGGCCTGCATTAGGAATAGTGTGGCCAGCAGGAGCAGGGAGGTCATTGTGCCCCTGCACTCTGCATTGGTTAGGCCACACCTTGAGTCCTGTGTCCTGTTCTGGGCCCCTCAGTTTAAGAAGGACATCGAGACACTTGAAGGTGTCCAGAGAAGGGCAACAAGGCTGGGGAGAGGCCTTGAGCACAGTCCTGTGAGGAGAGGCTGAGGGAGCTGGGGTTGTTTAGCCTGGAGAAGAGGAGGCTCAGGGGTGACCTCATTGCTCTCTACAGCTACCTGGTGGTTGTAGCCAGGAAGGGGTTGGCCTCTTCTCTCACAACCAGCACCAGAACAAAAGAGGACACAGTCTCAAGCTGTGCCAGGGAAAGGTTAGGCTGGAGGTGAGGAGAAAGTTCTTCACTGAGAGAGTCATTTGCCATTGGAATGTGCTGCCCAGGGAGGTGGTGGAGTCACCATCCCTGGAGGTGTTCAAGAGGGGATTGGACGTGGCACTTGGTGCCATGGTCTAGTCATGGGGTCTGTGGTGGCAGGTTGGACTCGATGATCTTCGAGGTCTCTTCCACCCTTAGTGATCCTGTGCTACTGTGATCACTGCAGCTTGTCCTGTTTCCTTCCTGGAGGGGAAGCAGAAGCCACCCACCTATCAGAGCAGGCTGGGACCTGACTGGCTGAGTAAGAACCCTGAAAGACATGGACCTGGGCACTTCCAGGGATGCAAGAGGAGCCACCAGTGAATGCTCACCATGAGCAAGGCCAGGTGCATCTGGGACTGCATTAGGAGTGTGGGCTACCTGCACCAGGGGAGTGGTGATCTCCCTCCATTGAGCCTTAGCATCCTGATCCGCTTCTGCAGAGCAGGAGGTTCTTTTACAGACCCTGCAAATGAAACCAAGAAGGAACCAAGTAGTTGGTTGAGAAAAGCCCCTGGCTTGTGCTTCACCTGCATGGGCAGGAGGAATGTTAGAAACACAGAAGAGGAGGGAAAGTAGGAAATAAGAAAAGCAAAGAGAAAGTCACCACCATGGCTGCCAGCAACACCTCCCAGGCTCTGAAGGTCTCAAAAGCTGGGGGATCTCCAAACTTCTCTGTTACCCTTGCAGCTTTATTGCCTTTCCAGTCTCAGAGGTGGTCACAGTTCCTCAGCCAGCTGCCATGCCTACAGCACATTCAACTCCTGCCAGCACTGTCCCAGAGTTATGGGGGCCATGCATGCTCTTCTGGCTCTGAACTGCTGCCTCACTCATCCTCAGAGGCTCTGTCCAGCAGCAGAGCCACAAAACACTCAACCCATTCCATAATCTCTGGGTGCAGTCACACAGGGAGCCTCAGCTTGCATTGCAGCACTCTCCAAGGTGGAACCTGTGGCCTTGCCTGGTTATCAGCTGCTGCAGTGTGGTGGTTTGAGCCTTAACTGGGATTTAAGAGCTCAGATGGGGGCAAAGCTGAGAATCCCTCCCCCACTTCCCATAGCAGAGAGGCAGGAAGCCAGCAGTGACTCTCTTAGTCCTCTCTTCCTGGTGAGGCAGAAGCAAAAGAGCCCCAAAGGGTTGCTGTACTCTCCCCTTTATAGGCTTGGACAGAGAGGGGGAGTGGAACAGACTAACTCAGCTTCCTGGGGATGATCCAGCTCCATTCCCCCCTGCCATGGTCAGGGACACCTCACACTAGAGCAGGTTGCTCAGAGCCACATCCAGCCTGGCCTTCAAAACCTCCAGGGATGAGGCTTCCACCACCTCCCTGGGCAACCTGTGCCAGTGTCTCACAACTCTAATGGGGAAGAACTTCTTCCTAATATCCAGTCTGAATCTACTCAGTTCTACTTTTGTTCCATTCCCCCCCAGTCACTTCCTGACACCCAAAGAAGTCCCTTCCCAGCTTTCTTGTAGCCCCCTTCAGATACTGGAAGGCCACAAGAAGGTCTCCTCAGAACCTTCTCTTCTCCCTTTTTCTGGGTAACCTTTTCCATTGTCCTGCCACTGTCTTCCTTCTATCTGATCTAGCTCTCCCTTCTTTCAGTTTAAAGCCACTGTCCTTTGACCAGGGATTTGAAGGCTTCTGACATATGACCACTAGGTAGTGGCTGAAGCCCCTGAGCCCAGTGGTGTGGAGAATGAGAAGAGTAGAGGAGTAGCTTGAGAGTGCTTTGAGACATGAGAAGATTCCCTGACTGGTGTAGAGCAGCAGGAGAAAGAAATAAAGCCACAAAGTGGAGCAGGAGAGGCCCTGAGGAGAAAGAAATATCACTGCCAGGGCAGTGCTGTGGTGCAAGATGTCACCCAGAATCACCCTGGATCAGCTCAAGACTTGATATTTCAAGGAAGAGCCAGGGAGGATGAAGGGAGAGCAGGAAAGGAAGGTGGGAGCAAGGTGGGGCAGCTGGCTGGGTGACTACAGCCTGCAGGGAAAGAGGCTCAGCTGATGCAGCAGCAGAGGACAGCCTGAGGGGCAGATGACAGAGGGCTGTGGGAGAGCTGAAAGGCTCCTGGCAGAGCCAAGCTCTTCCTGCCTTGGGTTCTGGCTGTGGTCTGTGCCACTGATGCCTCTGAGGAGACAACTCCTCCTTCCAGCCCTGGGGCCTCATTGCCTCCTTGTCCATCCTCAGGAGCCTGGGAGGGGTTGTGCCATAGTCCTGCCATTGACATTGGTCCTCTCCACATCTCACTGCTCCAGGAATCCCCCTGAGGGGTGAGTGAGGGACAGGATCTGCCTGTCCAGGAGCCAGGGCTCAGGGCTTGACCCTTTGCATTGATGAAACACCTCCAGGCTTGCTCAGCATCAGAGACATCTTCCTCTGCTTGTCCTGACCTGTCAGCACTGCCTCCAGTTCTCTGCTCCAACCACAGCCTGCAGACACTTTCCCAGCAGTGTCCTCACTGGGACCCATCAACAAGAGAAGAAAGTTCAGAGTTTGAAAGTGACTTCAACTTCTGGAGAGGTTTCATCATCTCCTCTCAGTCTCTGATGTTTACCTGGCACCAAAGCCCCCAGAGGGTCATTAAAATGCCCTTGGGTTGGTCCTCTGCTGCTCAGCTGGGCTGAGCTCTGTGGCTGGAGGGAGCTGCTGGCAAGTAGGCAGCACTGAAAAGTGTCAGCTGTGCCCAGGAGCAGCTCCTCTGCTCTGCACAGCAGGGCTGAGAGCACTGCCAGAGAATCTTAGCAAGATGAAGAAGGCAAAGAGAGCTTGGAGGTGTCCAGGAGGGTGACTGAGAGCTGACAGGAGGAGAAGTCACTGCAGTCACTGACATGGTGAGTCTGTGGGGGCAGGGCAGTGCAGCTGCAGCTCCTGGAGGCATCTCCTAAAGCTGGCAGAGCCACAGCTGCTGGGGGCTGGAAGGAAATCTTCCTGTGCAGAAGCTCTTTTCAGGCTTTTCTGAAGAGCTGTGGAGCCCTGGGGTGCAGGCAGGGGTGGTGAGGGCTGTCCTTCAGAGCAGGGTCCCTGCAGCCCAGGGGCTGTGTGCTGGGGCAGGGACTCTGCTGCCTGCCAGGCTCAGCTCTCAGCCTGCCCAGGAGCTCCACACAGTGCTGTGGGGAGAAGCTGTGAGTGGCAGGAGACAGCTCTGGCAGGGCAGGGCAGGGCAGGGCAGGGCAGGGCAGGGCAGGGCAGGGCAGGGCAGGGTCCTTCTGTTGTGGTGAGGGAGCTGTGTTGGCCAGAGCTGCTCACAGTTCCAGCTCGCCCCTGGGCATTTCTGAGGAGGTTTTCCAGAAGAGCATCAAGGCAGCATTTTGCTGGAAGGGAAGGAGTCTTGGCTTTGAATGTTGATCCCCTTGGTGTGCTGGGTGGGCTGTGTGAGCCTGGAGTTTGTTTCTCCACTCTGGAGAAGACTCTCATTAGCCTTTGAGCTGCTCCTGAGCCCCTGCACACCCAGAGCTGCCCCTGGTCAGTATCCTGCTGCTGGGAGGGGTCTGCAGAGCACACCTCAGCACACAGAAGGTGGGATGGGTGGCAGGGACAGGGAGGAGATCTGGACACAGAGAAGCAGCTCCTGGTAGGGACAGCTGCAGGCAGCAGAGAGTTGGGCAGCTGGGAGAGAGGGATCTGCTGTCAGAGATGCCCTGGCAAGGGGGATCAGGCTCCTCTGTGCCATTCTCTGCACTGCAGACACATTTCCCAATGCAACCTTTTGCTCTCCTCTTCTAGCAGAGGCAGTGCCCTCAAAGCTCTGGGCTCCAGCTCAGGAGTTACAACCTTGGCAGCTGACATTCAGCTCAAGGGTCCTGAAGTGTGCACACAAAAGGAGGATAAAAGCTCTTCAGTTCCATCCTGTGAGCTACAGAGAGCAGAGCTGGGGAAGGAGAAGGCTTCACCCCCAGCCCCTCTGCCTTTCTCTCTTCCCTTCAATGCAGTGCTGTTCCCTGTTTCTCCACCTCTCTATGGGACTCTAGTTCCCTGGGACTAGGCTGTTGGTCACTTTCTGTTCTGACACCAGAGGAATCTTCATGGCAATTCTGGGTCCCTGCTGCATTTGAAGCTGTGATGAACATCCCACAGGCTGGTAGTGATGGGGACTGACTTAATCCATTCCTCATGCAGCTCAGGGACAGGGGTTACAATGAATATGAGAGAAGTGTGCCCTAACTTGTCACTGCCTTTCCCTCCTTGCACAGGTCTCCATGGCCAGAGGCAGCAGATGGCCAACAGCAGCTTCATCACCCACTTCCTCCTCCTGCCATTCCCAGGCACAAGGCAGCTGCAGCTCCTGCACTTCTGCCTCTTCCTGGCCATCTACCTGGCTGCCCTGCTGGGCAATGGCCTCATCATCACCACCATAGCCTGGGACCACCACCTCCACACCCCCATGTACTTCTTCCTCCTCAACCTCGCCCTCCTTGACCTGGCTGCCATCTCCACCACTGTGCCCAAATCCCTGGCCAATTCCCTGAGGAACACCAGGGACATCTCCTATGCAGGATGTGTTCTCCAGTTTTGCTTTTTCATATTCCTAATTTCAGCAGAGTATTTTCTTCTCACCACCATGTCCTACGATCGCTATGTTGCCATCTGCAGACCCCTGCACTATGAGACCCTCCTGGGCAGCAGAGTTTGTCTCCACCTGGCAGCAGCTGCCTGGGCCTGTGTCTTTCTCTATGCTCTGCTGCACACAGCCAATACATTTTCCCTGCCCCTCTGCCAGGGCAATGCTGTGGAGCAGTTCTTCTGTGAAGTGCCCCAGATCCTCAAGCTCTCCTGCTCCACATCCTACCTCAGGGAACTTTGGGTAATTTTCATTGGTGTGTCCTTAGGATCTGTCTGTTTTGTGTTGATTGTGGTGTCCTATGTGCAGATCTTCAGGGCAGTGCTGAGGATCCCCTCTCAGCAGGGACGCCACAAAGCCTTTGCCACCTGCCTCCCTCACCTGGCTGTGGTCTCTCTGTTTATCAGCACTGCCTTCTTTGCCTACCTGAAGCCCTCCTCCATCTCCTCTTCATCCTTAGATAGGGTAATTACAGTTCTGTACTCAGTGGTGCCTCCAGCAGTGAACCCTCTCATCTACAGCCTGAGGAACCAGGAGCTCAAGGCTGTCCTGAACAAACTGATCCCTGGATGCTTTCAGAAGCAATAAACTCTTTGTCTTCTCCTGCAGAGCAGTTCTGATGTATCTCAGTGCAGGCCCAGCCTGGCTGCTGGAGTTCTGACTGCTGCTGGGACTGTTCCCCTTGTGAGAATGTTCTTACCACACAAATGTCTGTCTTCAGACCATTTCTGGTTCAGTGTTGTCCTGTCTGGGGTGACCCAGAGGCTGCAGTCATGAGGAGCTGTGCTCCCTGGCTGTTCAACACAATAAAGGATCCTGCAGGGACTTGTTTCTCTGAACTCCTTCCTCCAAGGCTTCTGTGGAGCTGCAGGGCAGTGCCTGTGTGCAGAGGTGGAGGGGCAGAGTCCCAGCACAGCAGCAGTGCCTGGCAGCCCCACAGCTTGGGCTGTCCTCAGCTGCTCTTTCTGCCCTTCCACCCTCTCCTGCTGAGCCTGTGTGCTGGGGCAAGGCCTGAGTGCTCTGGCAGCTTGGGCACTGTGCTGCTGGGTGGCAGTGCTGGGACTGCAGGCAGGGAGAGTCCAGGAGTCCAGGGCTGCTTGTGGGACAGAGCTGTGCTCCAGAGCAGCACTGCCATCAGAATAGGAGGTCTCCTCATGCCTTCATAGCCCAATCCCCTCCCCTTACAGACTGCACCTACTCAGAGTCCAAACTGGATACCCTGATCCCCTTCCAGTATAGACTCAGTCTAGACATAGTTCCTCTAACCCCTCCCAGTACAGATGTGGCCTCATCCCAGTACAAACTGGATCATACTGTCCTTTAGCACTGCAGCCTTGGTCCCATCCCAGCACAGAATCCATCCCCTGGCTCCCCTCCCAGTACTGAATGCACCCATCCCAGTACAGTCTGGACACCCTCATGCCCTCCCAGTACAGTCTGGACCCTGTCTTGGTCCAAACAGGATCCCTTTCATCCCTCCACGTACATATTAGGCATTGTCCCAATGAAAAGTGGATCCCCTTATCCTTTCCCAGTATTGTCTGGACCCCATTCCAGTACAAGATGCATTCCCTGGGCTCATTCCAGTTATAGTCTTGTCCCTACATACTACAATTTCGGACCCTTTTCACCCCTCCCAGTACAGACCTGGTCACATCTCAGGACAAACTGCATCTCCTCAACCCCTCCCAGCTCAGATGTGGTCTTATCCCACTAAAAACTGCATCCCTTTTCCATCTCCCATACAGTTTCCTGTACCAGTATGAAGTGCATCTCTTGGAGCCCTTCCCAGCCCCAGCTGCACCCAGCACAGCACAAAGTGGATATCCTGATCCCAGGGCAGCTGTGGCCTGATCCTGGTACAAATGGGATCCCATTGTCATCTCCCAGCACAATCTGAGTCTCATCCCAGGACAAAGTGCATCTCCTGAAACCCTGATTCCATCCCAGCACAGACCAGGACCCATCCTTGCAAACTGATCCCCCAATGCCCTCCCAGTTCAGACTGGGGCCCCCTCCAGCTACAAACTGAACCTCTCTGAGCTCTCCCAGTACAGAATGGGCCTTGTTCCAAACCAAGCTGAATCCCCCTGGTCCCCTCCCAGAGCAGACATGGCCACATCCCAGCATGAACTGCATCATCTTGCTCCATCCCAGTACAAAGTAGATTCCCTGCAGCCTTCCCAGTACCTACTGCATCCCTCCATATGTTGACTGTGTACTCTGGTTCCAACCCAGTACAGACTGGGCCCCCTCCCAGTGTAAACTACATCTCCTGAGTCACTCCCAGCACAGATTATACCCTGTCCAAGTATAAACTGGTGTCCTGGTCCCATCCCAGTATAGTCTAAGACCTGTCCCAGAAACTGGATTCACTGACAATCCTCAGTATCAACACAGGCTGGGGGAAGAGGTGATAGAATGCAACCCTCACTAGAAGGGCTTGGGGGTGCTGGTGGGGGAGAAGCTGGACATTGGCAGGCAGTGTGAGCTTGCAGTACAGAAGGCCAATGGCAGCCTGGGCTGCATCCAAAGCAGCATGGCCACAGATGGAGAGAGGAGATTCTTCTACTCTGCCCTGGGGACTTCTGAAGATCATCCAGTCCTACCTTCCCTGCCAGAGCAGGACCATAGAATCCAGCACAGGTCACACAGGAACACACCCAGGTGGTTCTGGAAAGTCTCCAGAAAAGGAGACTCCACAACCTCTCTGAGCAACCTGTTCCAGTGCTGTGTGATACAGTGAAGAAGTTCCTCCTCATGCTGAGGTGGAACCTCCTGTGCTGTAGTTTGTGTCCATTGCCCCTTGTCCTATCACAAGGTGCAAGTGAGCAGAGCCTGTCCCTGTCCCCTCCCTCCTGACCACCAGCCCTCAGATATTTATAAACATTTAATAAATTCCCTCTCAGTCTTGTCTTCTCCAGACTAACCACCCCCAGGGCTCTCAGTCTCTCTTCCCCAGGCAGTGCTCCAGCCCTTTCATCATTCTGTAGCCCTCCTTTGGACTCTCTGCAGCAGATCCCTGTCCCCCCTGAACTGCAGAGCCCAGAACTGGCTGCAATATTCCAGGTTTGACCTCACCAGGGCAGAGTAGAGGGGAGGAGACCCTCCCTGGATCTACTGGACACACTCCTCTTAATGCACCCCAGGATCCCACTGGCCCTCTTGGCCACAAGGGCACAGACAACAAAAAGTCCTTCTATAAATATATTAATAGCAAGAGAAAGAGCAAGGACAACCTCCACTTCCTGGTGGGCACAAAGGGGAACGTTGTAACAGAGGATGAAGAAAAGGCAGAGGTACTTAACACCTTCTTTGCCTCAATTTTTACTAGCAGGACAGAATGTCTTCCAGACAGCTGGCCTGCAGAGCTGGCAGAAGGATCCAGGGAGCAGCATAGTTCTCCTCTGTTCCAGGATGGGACAGCTAGAGATCTTCTCAGCCACTTGAACCCCCACAAGGCCATGGGACCGGATGGGATCCATCCTAGGGTGCTGAGAGAGCTGGCAGATGAGCTGCCAAGCCACTCTCCATCATTTTTCAGCAGTCCTGGCTCACTGGAGAGGTCCCAGAAGACTGGAAGCTGGCCAACGTGGTGCCCATCCACAAGAAGGGCCGGTTGGATGAGCCAGGGAATTATAGGCCTGTCAGCCTGACCTCAGTGCCAGGCAAGATTATGGAACAGGTCATCTTGAGTGTGATCACACAGCACTTACAGGATGGCCAAGGGATCAGGCCCAGCCAGCATGGATTTAGGAAGGGCAGGTCCTGCCTGACCAACCTGATCTCCTTCTATGATCAGGTGACTGCCTGCTTGATGCCGGGAGGCCTGTGGATGTGGTCTACCTGGACCTCAGCAAGGCCTTTGACACCGTCCCCCACAGCAAACTCCTGGCCAAGCTGGCAGCCCATGGCTTGGATGGGAGCACACTGCGTTGGGTTAGGAACTGGCTGGAGGCTGAGCCCAGAGAGTGGTGGTGAATGGTGCCACAGCCAGCTGGCGGCCAGGCACCAGTGGTGTGCCCCAGGGATCAGTGCTGGGCCCCATGCTCTTCAACATCTTTATTGATGATCTGGATGAGGGCATCGAGTCCATCATCAGTAAATTTGCGGACGACACCAAGCTGGGGGCAGGAGTTGATCTGCTGGAGGGCAGAGAGGCTTTGCAGAGGGACCTCGACAGGCTGGACAGATGGGCAGAGTCCAAGGGCATGAGATTGAACACATCCAAGTGCCGGGATCTGCACATTGGCCACAGCAACCCCAGGCAGTGCTACAGGCTGGGGTCAGAGTGGCTGGAGAGTGGCCAGGCAGAGAGGGACCTGGGGGTGCTGGTTGATGGGAGGCTGAACATGAGCCTGCAGTGTGCCCAGGCAGCCAAGAGGGCCAATGGCATCCTGGCCTGCATCAGGAACAGTGTGGCCAGCAGGAGCAGGGAGGTCATTCTGCCCCTGTACACTGCACTGGTTAGGCCACACCTGGAGTCCTGTGTCCAGTTCTGGGCCCCTCAGTTTTGGAAGGATATTGACTTGCTGGAAGGTGTCCAGAGAAGGGCAACAAAGTTGGGGAGGGGTTTGGAAGACAAGCCCTATGAGGAGAGGCTGAAGGAGCTGGGGTTGCTTAGCCTGGAGAAGAGGAGACTCAGGGGTGACCCTTCTTGCTCTCTACAACTACCTGAGGGGAGATTGTAGACAGGCAGAGTTTGGTCTCTTTTCCCAGGCAGGCAGCACCAGAACAGGAGGACACAGTCTCAGGCTGCACCAGGGGAGGTTTAGATTGGATGTTAGGAGGAAGTTCTTTACAGAGAGAGTGATTGCCCATTGGAATGGTCTGCCCGTGGAGGTGGTGGAGTCACCATCATTGGAGGTATTCAGGAGGAGACTTGATGGGGTACTGGGTGCCATGATCTAGTTGTTTGGGTGGGTTGGATTGGTTGATAGGTTGGACACGATGATCTTGAAGGTCTCTTCCAACCTGGATTTATTGTATTATTGTATTATTGTATTGGTATTATTGATACTGGAGCAGACCGTCACAGTCATTTCTAAAGCTAAATGGCCCCCGTGCTGGCCTGTAGCTAGTGCATCTCAGGTGCTGGCAGGCATAGGGGGAGCTGGAGAAAGTCATCAGAGCCTGGATTTCATTCAGATTCAGGGACCAGAGGGACATATAGCTTCTGTGAAACCCTTTGTTTTATCTGTGCCTATGGTGCTAGGGGGTCGTGATGTGCTTTCACAATGGGGGATGACCATGAACACCCATTTTCAGAGGGGGCCATTGCGGTGTGCGACACCCTTCAGTTAACATGGAAAACAAATGCCCCTGTCTGGGTGGCTCAGTGGCCCCTACCATTGGAAAAGCTTCACGCACTTCAAGAACTGGTCACAGAGCAATTGGGAAAAGGGCATATTGTACCCTCCACAAGTCCTTGGAATTCTCCTATTTTTGTCATCAAAACACAAACAGGCAAGTGGCGCTTGCTCCATGATCTCAGAAAGATTAATGACGTTATGGAGGATATGGGGAGCCTTCAATCAGGGCTACCCTCACCCACATGATACCACGTATTGGCATTTAACTGTTATTGACCTAAAAGATTGCTTCTTAGCATTCCTTTACAGCCAAATGATGCTCCTAAATTTGCTTTTTCAGTTCCAAAACATCACACGCAACAACCTTTGCAGAGATACCATTGGGTTGTGCTTCCACAAGGAATGAAAAAATAGTCCTACAATTTGTCAACAGAAAGGGGAATGGGAAATACAACACCAGAGGAAAGATTGCAGAAAGCTCTGAGACAGCGAGCTGCAGATTTCTGGTCAATCTTTCAAGAACCCCTTCTTTTTTTCTACTTGTTTAGTAGGACTGTCTTTGGATAAGTGGCCAGTTCCTTCATCTTTTAAATGCTTGGTAACTGGGGCTTTTTCTCCAGATTGTAGTTTCTTAGAACGATTATGTGCTTTGGCTGCTTTATTCTTTTTGCTACTTTTTTGCCTTGTTTATTGTAATGCTTATAGGAGTTGATTAATGCTTGTTAAGGGATTCTTGTATATAACAAAGGGGGGATTGAAGGGTTAAATCTTGGAGAGCCGATCTCCAAGCACTGCTGGCCTGATAAGAGGGGATAGTGTGGCCTTGATGGCTTGTGATTACGTCCAGCAGTGTGGTTGGAGGAGGGCATACATTGATGATGAATGGTTGTTAGGACTGGAGTGTGTAGACTTGAGACATACCAGATTGTTGTAACGGGGTCCCTGTTCCAGTAGTAGGCTGCTTTTGTATTGTATAAGCTTTTATAAAGAAGGATTTTGTGTAATAAACTGGACACCTGGCCTGCATCAGGCTGAGTCCCGTCTCTTAATTGCGGCAGAAAGGGACCTGGGGGTGCTGATGGACAAGCAGCTGAATAGGAGCCGCCAGCAGGTGGCCCAGGTGGCCAAGAAGCAAAGGCATCCTGGCTGGGATCAGCAATGCTGTGTCCAGCAGGAACAAGGAGGTGACTGTCCCTGGGACTCAGATCTGGGGAAGGCCACACCTGAGTGCTGTGTCCAGCTTGGGCACCTCCCTGCAAGAGAGATGTGGAGGTGCTGGAGCAGGGCCAGAGGAGGGCAAGGGGCTGGGGAAGGGCCTGGAGAAGAAAGCTGATGAAGACACTGAAAGGAGCTGGGGTGGTAGTTTCTGAGAAGAGGAGGCTGAGGGGAGACCTCATGGCTCTCTACAACTACCTGAAAGGATGTTGTGGAGAGGCTGCTGCTGGTTTCTTCTCACAGGTCATTAGAGACAGAACAAGAGGGAATGACCTCAAGCCAGGACTGGGTAGGATCAGACTGGACAGTAGGAAATAAATTCTCCCATCCAGAGTGTTCAGGGAGTGGAATGTGCTGCCCAGGGAGGTGGTGAGTCACAACCCGGAGTGTGTTCAAGGTGGTTTGGATGTGGTGCTTGGATATGGCTTAGGGTGACCCTTGTAGAGCAGGGTAATTGGTTGGACTTGGTGCTCCTAGGGTCTCTCCCAACCTGAATGTTTCTGTGATTCTGTGACAGACTGAGAGCCCTGGGCTGTTTAGTGTGGATGAGGAGAAGCTGAGAGGGGATCGATCAATAGCTATCAGTATCAGAAGGGGGAGTCAGAGGAAGGTGCCAGGCTCTTGGCAGTGGTGCCCAGTGCCAGGACAAGGAGTAATGGGTGCAAGATGGAACACAGGAGGTTCCACCTCAGCATGAAGAGACTCTTCTGTGCTGTGAGGGTGCTGGAGCCCTGGAGCAGGCTGCCAGAGAGGTTGTGGAGTCTCCTTCTTTGGAGACATTCAAACCTGCCTGTATGTGTTCCTGTGCGACCTGCTCTGGGTGATCCTGCTCTGGCAGTGTGGTTGGACTGGATGATCTCTGGAGGTCCATTCCAATGCCTCATATTCTGTGATTTAAGGCCTCCCAGTTCAGACTGGGCTCATCAGGACACCAAAGCCTCTCCTCAGCCCTGGCCCGAGCCCTAGCGCTCAAAGGCATCTCTGAACCCTCAGCCTTCCCCTGGACACTACAGCCCCAAACCTCCTTCCTGTGCTCTGACCCCTCTCTTATATCCCCTCCTACCCTGGACTGACTCTGCTTGGCCCCTGGCACAGGGAAGGAGTCTCTATCTAGCACTTGAAGCTGCTGAGCTTCTTTAGCCTGCTGAAGTGAAGGCTCAGGGGTGATGTGCACCTGCTTGAAGGGGGGTGTCAGCTGATGGAGCTTTTCTTGCTTGTGGACACAGAAGGAAGACTTCAGAAGGTGCGACTGAAAGATTCAGACTGGAGGCCATGAAAAAATGTCACTCAAAGTGTAGAGCTGTGGTGCAAATGGTGACCCAGAGGGAGTCTGGAGATCCTTTGTGTGTCAAGGAACAGGCAGCAAGATTAGAGGCCTGATGGAAGGTGTGGAAATGTCAGGGGGGGAGAGCTGGCTGGGGAAGCCAGATGGATCGAAACAGCCTGATGGAAAGAGGCGGCATGGACAGTGTAGCACAGCCTGCAGGAGGGATGGCCAAGGGCTCTGGCAGGGCTGAAAGCTAAGCAGGGACATGGTCTGATCCTGTTCCTTCTGGCAGCAGCTTCTGCCACCATGGCTGCTGACAGGAAGGTTTAGTTGGAAGCTCTCAGGATCTGCCTTTCCAAGACCTGAGGCTCAGAGCTTGGCCTTTCTCTTTCGTAAGCCAAGCCAGGGTTTGTTCAGCTGCACTTTGCCTTGTCTGCCTTCAAACCATGGCCTCCTGGAGCTTCTCTAAGCCCCCTGGGAGGCTTTGTTGCTAATGGCCCTCAGTGAGGCCAATTGATACTTGAAGGAATTTTTGTTCTGCTTCTGACTTCTTGAGCAGATTCCTCAGTCTCCTCTCAGTGTGTGAGGCTCAGGCATGATCCCCAGTGCCCGAAGAGCTCTTTGTGTCTCTGTAGTTTTCTTCAAGGTTCAAAGTGCTCCTTACAAAGCCCTTTATTATTTATTTTTTTCAGCCACCTAGACAGAGTGGATGAGGACAGGGCTGACCCGACTGGCTGCAAGGGATCCTGAAGTCAATCTTTTCTATGGTTGTGCCTGGAGGGAAGCACAAATAGAAACACAGGGGACAGAGCTGGCTGGGTCCAGTGCAAGATAGAAACCTTGACCCTGGTGACAGCAAAGGTGTCTGTCTAAAGACACAGAGAGGTGGAGAGAAGGCTGGCAGAGGGTGCCCGGGATTCAGTGTCCTTCTCCTGAGGTCAAGGCACACCCTCACAAAGCTTTGGCATACTTAGGGCACAAGAAATGATCCTGGAGAAGTCTGACTTGGTGCTGGCCCTTGGAGCAGGTTGTGCCTGAGAGATGTCTGAGTGGGGGAGATGCTGGCCACAGCTGCTGTGATCCAGGAGAACTCCAAGGCTCTGGCTTTAGGCTCACTGTTTTGAGAGGTGAGATCATTGACTTTCATCAGGTGTTTCTCTGATCTGGAGAAACCTTGGATGCTGAACCATCCTGGGATCTTTTGCCACTTGCACAGCTCCTGAAGCTTTTGACCTCCAAAGTTTTCTCTTGCCTCCCTGTTGGCTGTGATCCAAGCACAGATACCTGAGATGGCAGGAGGTGACCAACCCCCAGCCATAGGGAGAGCAGTGCGAGGCTGGGAGAGCCCTGGTCAGGGCTGAGCCATTCCTTGCAGTTCAGTCCTCTCCTCTGAACCCTTTGCTTCTCTCTGCCTGGACTCATATCCTCCTCTACTCTCCATCAGCCCTGCTCCTCTGTGCTGGGGAGGAGCAAAGTTTGCAGACCTGCTCCTTGGAACAGGCCAGAACATCTCAACACAGCAAAAGAAGGCAGTCTAGGAGGTTTCTGGCGTGCATGGAGGACAGCTTCTTATCCCAGGTGCTGCGTGAACCTACCAGGGGTAAGGCTCTGCTTGACCTCCTCTTCACCAACAGGAAGGGCTGGTGGGGGGGATGTGTGGGCGGAGGGTGTTTAGGCACCATGACATGAGATAATTGAGTTTTCAGTATTCAGCCAAGCCAAGAGGGGCAGCAAGAGGACCTCCACTCTGGACTTCAGGAGGGCAGACTTCAGGCTACTCAAGGAACTAACTCAGAAGTTCCCTGGGATACAGCCCTAAAAATAAGGGGTCCAGGAGAGCTGGAGCTGCTTCAAAGAAGAACTCTTGAAGGTTCAGGAACAGGCTGTGCCAGTGTCCCGGAAGATGAGCCGCAGGGGCAGACGGCCAGTCTGGTTGGTCAACGAACTCTTAATAGAACTAAGGCAAAAAAAGAGGGGTGTACCATCTGGAAGAAAGGGGAGGCAACCCATGGAATGTTTAGGGATGTTGCTAGGACATGCAGAAAGAAAATAAGGGAGGCAAAAGCCCATTTAGAACGTAGACTGACCTCTGCTGTGAAGGACAACAAAAAGTCCTTCTATAAATACATCAATAGCAAGAGGAAGGGCAAGGACAACCTCCACTCCTTGGTGACCCGGAGGGGAAGTTGTACAAAGGATGAGGAAAAGGCAGAGGTACTTAACGCCTTCTCTTGCCTCAATCTATCCTAGCATGGCAGAACATCTTCCAGACAGCTGGCCTGCAGAGCTGCAGAAGGAGCCAGGGATCTGCCATAGTTTCCGCTGCTCCAGGAGGCAGTTAGAGATCTTCTGAGCCGCTTGGACACCCACAAGGCATGGGACCAGATGGGATCATCCTAGGGTGCTGAGAGAGCTGAGAGAGCTGGCACCGAGCTGGCCAAGCCACTCCTCATTTTTTCACCAGTCCTGGCTCACTGGAGAGGTCCCAGAAGACTGGAAGCTGGCCACGTGGTGCCCATCCACAAGAAGGGCCGGTTGGATGGGCCAGGGAATGATAGGCCTGCAGCCTGACCTCAGTGCCAGGCAAGATTATGGAACAGGTCATCTTGAGTGCGATCATGCAGCACTTACAGGATGGCCAAGGGATCAGGCCTAGCTAGCATGGCTTTAGGAAGGGCAGGTCCTGCTTGACCAACCTGATCTCCTTCTATGGACCTGGACCTCAGCAAGGCCTTTGACACTGTCCCCCACAGCAAACTCCTGGCCAAGCTGGCAGCCCATGGCTTGGATGGGAGCACACTGCGCTGGGTTAGGAACTGGCTGGAGGGCCGAGCCCAAAGAGTGGTGGTGAATGGTGCCACATCCGGCTGGCGGCCAGTCACTAGTGGTGTGCCCCAGGGATCAGTGCTGGGGCCCCATGCTCTTCAACATCTTTATTGATGATCTGGATGAGGGCATCGAGTCCATCATCAGTAAATTTGCGGACGACACCAAGCTGGGGGCAGTAGTTCACAGTATCACAGTATCACAGTATAACTAAGGTTGGAAGAGACCCCAAGGATCATCAGTCCAACCTGTCCCAACAGACCTCACAACAGACCATGGCACCACGTGCCACGTCAATCTCCCCTTGAACAACCTCCAGGGACGGGCGACTCCACCACCTCCCTGGGCAGCCCATTCCAAGACGAATGACTCTCTCAGTGAAGAACTTCCTCCTCACCTCGAGTCTAAACCTCCCCTGGCACAGCTTGAGACTGTGTCCCCTTGTTCTGGTGCTGGTTGGCCTGGGAGAAGAGACCACCCCTCCTGTCTACAACCACCTTTCAGGTAGTTAGAGGGCAATGAGGTCACCTCTGATCCTTCTCTTCTCCAGGCTAAAACAATCCCAGCTCCCTCAGCCTCTCCTCATAGGCTTGTGCTCAAGGCCTCTCACCAGCCTGTGGTGCCCTTCTCTGGACACGTTCAAGTATCTCGATGTCCTTCTTAAACTGAGGGGCCCAGAACTGGACACAGTACTCAAGGTGTGGCCTAACCAATGCAGAGTACAGGGGCAGAATGACCTCCCTGCTCCTGCTGGCCACACTATCCCAATACAGGCCAGGATGCCATTGCCTTCTTGGCACCTGGCACCACTGTGGCTCATGTTTAGGTGGGTGTCAATCAGCACCCCCAGGTCCCTCTCTGTTTGGCAGTCTCTCAGCCACTCTGACCCCAGCCTGTAGCTCTGCATGGGGTTGCCGTGGCCAAAGTGCAGCAGCCAGCACTTGGACTTATATTAAATGCCCATCCCATTGGACTCTGCCCATCTGTCCAGTTGGTCGAGGTCCCTCTGCAGAGCCTTTCTACCCTCGAATGACTAACATCTGTTCCCCAACTTGGTGTCATCTGCCAACTTGCTGATGACTGACTCAACCCCCTCATCCAGATCATCAAGAAGATGTTAAAGAGGATGGGGACACAGCACCGATCCCTGGGGGACGCCGCTGGTGACTGGCGCCAGCCGGACGCGGCACCATTCACCACAACTCTCTGGGCTCGGCCCTCCAGCCAGTTCCTAACCCAGCACAGAGGTGTTGCGGTCCAAACCACGAGCTGACAGTTAGGCAGCAGTTTACTGTGGGGGACGGTGTCAAAGGCCTTGCTGAAGTCCAGTAGACTACAATCCACAGGCCTCCCCACGTCCACCAGGACGGTCACCTGATCATAGAAGGAGATCAGGTTGGAGAGGCAGGACCTGCCCTTCCTAAATCCATGTTGGCTGGACCTGAGCCCTTCAGGTGCGCAGTATTGCCTCCAGGATAATCTGTTCCATCACTTTCCCGCACTGAGGTCAGGCTGGACTGGCCTGTAGTTTCCGGGTTCCTCCCTCCGTCCCTTCTTGTGGATGGGGATCACATTGGCCAGTTTCCAGTCATATGGGACCTCTCCAGTGAGCCAGGACTGGAGGAAATGATGGAGAGCGGCGGGCCAGCTCATCTGCCAGCTCTCTCAGCACCCTGGATGGATCCATCCGGTCCCATGGACTTGTGGGGGTCAAGTGGCTCAGCAGGTCCCGAACTAATTCCCATGGATTTCTGGGGCATTACACGCTCCCCGACCCTATACCCAGCTCAGGAGGCACTCATCCTGGACTCCTGCCTTGCTGTTAAACATGGAGGCAAAGAAGCGTTCAGGACTCAGCCTTTTCCTCCTCTTCGGTCACCGTGTTCCCCTCCAGGTCCAGTAAGGAGTGGATTCTTCTTGCCCTTCTTTTTAGCGTTGATATATTTGTAAATTGCTTTTATTTTCTTTCACAGAGGTGGCCAGTTTCAGTTCTAACTGGGCCTTTGCCTCTCTAATTTTATTCCTCCATAATCTAACAACTCCTTGAACCTACCTCGAGAAGCCTTCCCCCCCCTTCCAAGGTGATACAGCCCTTTTTTTTTTCCCTTAATTCCCCAGGAGCTGCTTGCTCATCCAGGCCGGTCGCCTTCCCCGCCGTCTCATCTTTCGACACATGGGTGGCACGAGGGCTGATATGGGTTTCCCTATCTTCCTCCTCTTTCTCTTCCTCCTCCTTCTCTTTGTTCTTCTCCTATTCCATATCATCCTCCTCTTCTTCCACATCATCCCCTTTGGTCTCCAGATAATTATTGTCATCCTTCCCTCCTAAACCCTCATACACTTGATCCTTTGCTGTCCTCAGCCATGTCTCCATCAACCCTTCTACTATTCCTCAAGGCTGAGCTTTGGTTCCTCCAAACTATTCTTTCATCTATTTTTTTCCTCCCATCTTGTCCAGGTCCTTCTGGGAGGCCATGCTGCTGAGAGAATGGTCACCCCTGGGCTCTTGAGCAAATCCTTGGGGACCAAGTGACTGAGAAGTACGGACACTGGTGTGACCTCCTTGCAATGGAGAGATCAGAGCCCTAACTCCTGTGCTGAGTCCCCTGTTGTAGTGCTGATAGGGCTGACACCCCCAGGACGTAGCCATCCCAACCATCCCCCTCTGGCCATGCACTGATACCTGACACCTGGGCTCCAGGCAGGTGAAAACTCCTACCTTCCCATCACAGCCAATGACCCTCAAAGCTCCACAAGTGGTGAAGTGTGGTTTGGGAGGAGGGTCTGGACAGGATTGAGAGGTGCTCAGGGCTCAGCAGGAGCCTGGGATCTTGCTGCTGTCCCAAAGTTGGGTTCTTTACCTTCTGGCCTGTTCCAAAGAGCAGATCTGCAAACTCTGTTCCTCCCCAGCACAAAGGAGCAGGACTGATGGAGAGAAGAGAAGGATATGAGCCCAGGCAGAGAGAAGCAAAGGGTGCAGAGGACAGGACTGACCTGCAAAGAATGGCTCAGCCCTGACCAGGGCTCTCCCAGCCTTGCATTTCCCTCCCTATAGTTTGGGGGTTTGTCACCTCCTGCCAGCTCAGTGTATCTGTGCTTGGATCACAGCCAACAGGGAGCTGATAGAAAACTCTGACAGTCAAAACCTTCAGGGTGTGTGCAAGTGGCAACAGATCCCAGGATGATTCAGCATCCAAGGGTCTCCAGATCAGAGAAACACCTGATGGAAGTCAAGATCTCCACCTCTCAAACATGACCCTCTAGCCAGAGCCTTGGAGCTCTCCTGGATCACAGCAGCGTGTCCAGCATCTCTCCCACTCAGACATCTCTCAGGCACAACCTGCACTAAGGCCCCACCAAGTCAGACTTCTCCAGGCTCAGTTTCTCATTCTCTGAGAATATTGAAGCTTTGTGTTTGCCCTGAGCTGCAGCATAAGGAACTGAACTCCAGGGCAGCCTCTCTGCCAGCCACCTCTCCACCTCTCTGTGTCTTTGGACAGCACCTTTGCTGTCACCATGTTGGGGGCTCTATGTTCCACTGGAGGCAGCCAGCTCTGTCCCTGTATCTGTGTGCTTTGGTGCTTCTCTCCAGGCACAGCCATAGGATAGATTTGAATTCAGGATTGGTTCATGAGGAAGGCCTGCTAGGATCCAACCTTTCATCTGCTTTCTCCCTCTCAAGAGCTCTTGACTGGCTGAGAAATCACAGCCATGGCAGAAATTGTTGGCTTTGCCTCATCCTTGTGGACGGCAGCTGCTGAGAGACAGCTTGTGCTGAGCAGATGGTTCCGAGGCCTTGGATTGCTGAGACAACTTTCTCAGCCTTGGCTTTGCTCTGCTTCCAAACAACAACAGTTCTTCTGTGGCTGTGTGCAGGCAGTTCTCTAAGGAGAGCAGGGGGCAGCTGGTGCCATGGAGCTGTGAGGTCCAGCTGTAGAGAGCAGTGGAGAAGCCTGATGCAAGGAGCAGGGATGGAAGGCCCAGGTGGGCAGGGACAGCAATGGGGAGGTTGGGAAGGGCGAGGAGCAAAGTTGTCCATTCAGTGTCAGCCCTCAAAGGACAGCTTCTCCTCCCAGTCCAGGCCTCCTGAGCAGACAGCCTGCATCATTCTGGCTTGGTGGATGCTGCTGTCAGCTCTGCCCTCATCTGAGAAAGAATCCAATAGTTTACCATCCAAATCTGAGCTTTGTGAGGTGCACTTTGGAATCTGGAAGGAAACAACAAAGACACAAAGAGCTCATTAGGGCCCTTGGGGATCATTCCATGAACCACATGTACTGAGTGAAGAGTGAAGAAACTGTACAAGAAGCAAGAAGCAAAAGACAAAGTCCCTTGAAGCATTGATTGGCCCCACTGATGCTTGTTACTGCCAAAGCCTCCCCGGGACTCATTAGAGCAGCTCAGCAGAGGCTGTGATTGCAGCAGCAAGGCAAAGTGCAGGAGACAAACTGGCTCTGGGTTCTGCAGCACAAAGGCCAAGGCCTGAGCACAGCCCCTGCAGCAGCTCCTTCCCTCATGTTTTGGTCAAGGCTCTTCAGGTGCAGTGGGGGTGGGGGTGGTTTTCATAGCAGCATAGCAGGGCCTAGGTTGGAAGGGACCTCAGAGCTCATCTGCTCCAACCTCCCTGCCATAGGCAAGGATGCCTCTCCTATAACTCAGCTGCTCAAGGCCTCATCCAGCCTGGCCTTCAAGACCCTCAGGAGAGGGCCCATCCTACCTGGGCACGCCTATTCCAAGTTCCACAACCCAGACCAACTGAAGAACTTCATCCTAAGGCCCAGTCTAAATCTACTTTTCTTACCTTCAACCCTTTCCCTCCTGTCCTGTCACAACACACCCTCTGAAAAGTCCCTCTCCAGCCTTCCTTTAGCATCCCTGTAGGGTTTGTGTGGCTGAGAGAAGGACAGGGCCTGACAGTCCTCAGCCTTCCTGGGCGTGGACAGAGGTAGTGAGGCCCCCCAGTGCCTTAGGACAACATCTCCTCCAGGCATCAGGGCAGAGAATTGCCATTGTCAAGAGGGCACAGCCTTGGCTTCTCTTCTCACTCCCACCACTGCCTTGCCCTTTGCCAGCTCTCCCCAGCTTTGTCCTGCACTGTCTCCACAGCTGCTTCTCCTGCCCTGCAGGCTGCAGGCACTCATCTCACTTCCCCACCTTGGCCTTCCCATGCCTTCACTGACACCTGCCACACTCCCCTCTGCTCCCTGGGACCCAGAGAGAAGGGCTGATCCCAGACTCCTTCTGGAGATCTTCTCATGCCAAGCACTACCCTTTGAGAGAGGTTTCTTGCTCCTCATGGCCAGGCTGCACCTGCAGGCTGCACCATTGGCAGTGTTCCTCTCTCCTGCTCTTGCCTCCCTCAGCAGGACCTCCCAGGCTGCTGGCCTTGCAGTTCCTTTCATAGACAGCACCAAGCCCTGTGCCTGCTGCTGTCCCATCAGGTCCTCAGGCAGCAGAGACACAGCAGCCAAACCATCAGCCCCTTCCTGCAGTCAGCCCAGGCCCTTTGGCAGAGGCCATCTGACAGATCACTCTGCCCATCTGACAGCCAGGAGCCCAGGGCTGCCCTAGCAGCTCCTGCAGACACAGCTGACCTCACAGTCCCTTTCCAAGCTCTGTTCCTGCTGTTGGACAATCATCTCGGGAGGCAGAAGTGGCCTCACCTCCCCCTTCCCAGTCCTTGGCTTCCTACTGAATGGTGAGTTTCCTGAGACACAGCTGACACAGGATTGCACACACAGCCCTCAGCCTCCTTGTGCCCAGAGCCTGAGCGATCAAAGTTTCACCAGATCCATCTGGCAGATTTCCTACCAAGGCTTTGAGTGGAGAAGCTGCTGGCTCTGTCCTGCTGCAGTTGCGGAGCAGACTCCTGCATGCCGCGATTAAGAGATGGGTCTTAGCCTGATGCAGGCCAGGTGTCCAGTTTATTACACAAAATCCTTTATAAAAGCTTATACAATGCAAAAAAGCAGTTTACTACTGGAGCAGGGGCCCCGTTACAACAATCTGGTATGTCTCAAGTCTTACACACTCCAGTCATAACAACCATTCATCATCAAATGTATGCCCTCCTCCAACCACACTGCTGGACCGTAATTCACAAGCCATTGAGGCCACCACTATCCCCTCTTATCAGGCCAGCAGTGCCTGGAGCTCGGCTCTCCAAGATTTAACCTTTCAATTCCCCCTTCTGTTATATAACAAGAATCCCTTTAACAAAGCAACTAATCAAACTCTATAAGCATTACAATAAACAAGGCAAAAAAAGTAGCAAAAAGAATAAAGCAGTAAAAGCATACATAATCGTTCTAAGAAAACTACAAATCTGGAGAAAGAGTCCCCAGTTACCAAGCAATTTAAAAGATGAAGGAACTGGCCACTTATCCAAAGACAGTCCTACTAAACAAGTAGAAAAAAGGGGTTCTCAGAAGATTGACCAGAAACAATGTTTGGTGAGAAGGTTCAACAAATATTTCCAAGTGGTACATTCTGAATTTTCTCAGGTGCTACACAAAAACCCACTTGAGTCACAGTGGATACAGTAAGGGCTACAGCTTTCTCCATGAGCTCAGGGCTTTGTGCTGTCACGAGGATGTCATCCATGTAACGATATATCAGAGCATCAGGAAATGCCTCTCAAACAGGACTGGGAATTTTTGCTACATACCACTGACAAATTGTAGGACTATTTTTCATTCCTTGTGGAAGCACAACCCAATGGTATCTCTGCAAAGGTTGTTGCATGTTAATGTTTGGAACTGAGAAAGCAAATTCAGGAGCATCATTTGGCTGTAAAGGAATGCTAAAGAAGCAATCTTTTAGGTCAATAGCAGTTAAATGCCAGTATCGTGGTATCATTGTGGGTGAGGGCAGCCCTGATTGAAGGCTCCCCATATCCTACATAACGTCATTAATCTTTCTGAGATCATGGAGCAAGCGCCACTTGCCTGTTTGTGTTTTGATGACAAAAACAGGAGAATTCCAAGGACTTGTGGAGGGTACAATATGCCCTTTTCCCAATTGCTCTGTGACCAGTTCTTGAAGTGCGCAAAGCTTTTCCAATGGCAGGGGCCACTGAGCCACCCAGACAGGGGCATTTGTTTTCCAAGTTAACTGAAGGGAGTCGCACACCACAATGGCCCCCCTCTGAAAATGGGTGTTCATGGTCATCCCCCATTGTGAAAGCACATCACGACCCCATAGCACCATAGGCACAGATAAAACAAAGGTTTTCACAGAAGCTATGTGTCCCTCTGGTCCCTGAATCTGAATGAAATTCAGGCTCTGATGACTTTCTCCAGCTCCCCCTATGCCTGCCAGCACCTGAGATGCACTAGCCACAGGCCAGCGGGGAGGCCATTTAGCTTTAGAAATCACTGTGATGTCTGCTCCAGTATCAATAATACCACTGAGCACTATGTTCTGCTGACCATACATCAGGACACACTGACAGATAGGACGTTTTTGAGAGATAGTCTGTACCCACAGAATCTGTGGATCCCCAGTAGACCCAAATCCTCCTTTATTTCTAAAGGTCCCTTTGCAGGGGGACGTTCCAATCCCAAGGGAAGCAATAACAGCTGTGCAATACGACTTCCCTTCGGTACCATGCAGGGAGGAAACCGAGTCCCTGCCATGATCTGAATCTTATCTGTGCTGTCAGAATCAACAACCCCAGGAAGCACACAAAGTCCTCAGATCGTTGTTGATGATCTACCTAATATTAGTGCCTGAGTTTTTGCTGGGAGAGGACCTGACACACCTGTTTGCTACAAATGTACCATGGTATCAAGTAAAGTTACTGTGTCGGAGGTTGCCAGGTCCAGTCCTGCGCTGCCTGCTCTTGCTGGGCAGAGGTCAGCGACGCGCATGCTGCTGGCACCTGGCTGGGCGGTGCCAGCTGGGTGATTTGTGTCTGCGCGCGGCGCCGTCCCACGCTCCGCATCCAGTTTCCCTGTGCAGGCTGCCCTTGAGAATTATACATTGCTCAACATTGGTTAGCATAATGCCTCCCCTTCTGGCACTTAGGGCGAGTCCTGGGTGCCTTAGGTTTGGCTCTGCTATTAGCTACCAAACAATTCTTTCTGAGATGACCCGGTTTCCCACAGCCATAACAAACTCCTGTATTCATTGGACCATTCAGAGCTGCAAAAGCTGCAGCCATAGCTTCACACTTCTGTTCCATCGTACCTATCCTGGTACACGCTTCAATCATTTCTAGCAAGGTGGGGGGTTGACTAGGCAAAGATTTTAACAGCTTCTTACAATCTGCATTTGCATTTTCCACAGCTAATTTCAACAGGAATAGAATCTAATCGAATCGAATCGAATCGAATCGAATCGAATCGAATCGAATCGAATTGAATCGAATAGACCAGGGTTGGAAGAGATAATACAATACAATACAGTACAATACAATACAACAGGTTGGAAGAGACCTTCAAGATCATCACATCCAACCTATCATCCAACATCACCTAGTCGACTAAACCATGCAACCAAGCACCCCATCAAGTCTCCTCCTGAACACCTCCAATGATGGTGACTCCACCACCTCCCCAGGCAGCCCATTCCAAAATGGGTAATCACTCTCTCTATGACAGATTTCTTCCTAACATCCAGTCTAAACCTCCCCTGGCACAGCTTGAGCCTGTGTCCTCTTGTTCTGGTGCTGGTTGCCTGGGAGAAGAGACCAGCTCCCACCTATCTGCAATCTCCCTCTAGGTAGTTGTAGAGAACAAGAAGGTCTCCCCTGAGCCTCCTCTTCTCCAGGCTGAGCAACCCCAGCTCCCTCAGCCTCTCCTCATACGACTTGTCTTCCAAACCCCTCACCAGCTTTGTTGCCCTTCTCGGGACACGTTCCAGCACCTCACCATTCCTAAACTGAGAAGGCCCAGAACTGGACACAGGACTCAAGGTGCAGCCTAACCATGCAGTGTACAGGGGCAGAATGACCTCCCTGCTCCTGCTGGCCACACTGTTCCTGATACAGGCCAGGATGCCATTGGCCCTCTTGGCTGCTGGGCACACTGCAGGCTCAGTAGTATTTCCCTTGCCTCCCCATTGTCAGTTTGGTGTTCTAAAACCACTTTAAGCCTGTCTATGAATTGCATGTAAGGTTCCTGTGGTTAGCAACAGTTCTGCTAGAGATTTTGTCGTATGGTGTCATTACATGATTGTCAAGTATAGATGTTAAAAGATTAGCCAAATCAGGAGAAGAGAGCCCGTGCTCAGTGGCAGTATGATGGAGTTCTTTAATCACTGGGAAGGACAAAGCCTCCCACTGAGGGTTTCCTGCTCTTCCCCCATACAGTACAGGAGCCACAGTTCTTGCGGCAACCTCACTGTCTCCATCCCGCAAAGCTTGGCACTTAACAGAAGCCTACACATCGTGAGGATCCCAGGGATAAAGGTCTGGTTCCCGTTCAGGATCAACAGGACCTAGATCTAGGAGGTCTTCCTTGGGGGAGTATTCTGCTGTGTATGTACCCAAAGTCTCAGTCCGCAGCTTCGGCTTTGGTGGCAGCTTAGAGGATAACAGGAGGAGTCTGAGCTCCCTCGATACTCTGTTCCCAGTTCCCTTCTTGCGCTTTAAGCATTATGAATATAATCTGCAACCATGGGAGCATACGCTGCGCTTCAACATTCCCTGTGGCAGCAGCATCCCATAACTTCACCCCCGCTTGATCCCAGATTTTACTCATAAACATACTAGACATTGTAACTGTCGGGATGTTCTCCTGCACCCACTCCAGCATCTCCTCAAGATCACGGCACAGACAGCTTTGCCATGCTTCCTCAGGAGTTCTTGCATTAATTCATAAGTGTCTCTTCCTCAGGAGCTCTCCTGGTTCCCATGTTCCCCACGGCTCACCTCTCGCCCAGCGGGAGGGATCGCTCTGGCCGGCTTTTCCTGCCTCCTTTCAGCAGCTCACTCAAAGTTCCGAGGGAATACGCGGCAGGACGCAGCTCAGGTTTCATCGCCCCTGTCACACCGGGGTCACCATTTGCTGCTATTAAGAGATGAGACTCAGCCTGATGCAGGCCAGGTGTCCACTTGATTATGCAAAATCCTTCCTTATGAAAGCTAACACACCACAGAAGCAGTTTGTGATTGGTTACAGAAAAGGCATCACATGCGTATCTATATCTTATCAGGGGTTTAACAAGCATCAAAGAATAATTAAGAGACCAGGGACTCTGCTATAACAATCTATGATATGTGTGAAGTCTCACACTCTCAGGTCATAATAACCATTCATAATCAGGTGCCTGTGCTCCTCCAACTGCACTGCTGCACTGTGTTCCCATGGTTCACAAGCCATCAAGGCTAACACTGTCTCCTCGTATCAGTCCAGCAGTGCTTGGAGCTCAGCTCTCCAAGTTTTAACCCTTCAACCAAGTGCTGAGTACAGAGGCAGAATGATCTCATGCTCTGGTTACTGATGGATCCTATAGGGTAATAGGAAACCACTGGAAGTGGGAGCTGCTGTATGGAGTCCAACACAAAAAGTTGTTGAGGCCACTGAAGGGGAAGGTGAATGGAGTCAATATGCAGCAGTGAAAGCATCCAACTGGCTCTAGAGATTGCAGAAAACTGTCCAGGACTTTATCTCTACACAGATTCTCGGATGGTGGCAGTGGAAGAATATCAGTTGGCAAGGCAGGGGGAAGTCCATCTGGGCTGCTCCATTGTGGCAGGACCTTGCTCATCAGGCAGGAATCATGGCTCTGAAGGTAAGCCATGGGGATGCTCACGTGCCTAGGAGCTGTGCTCCTGAAGAACACCAAAACAATGAGCAGGTACAGAAGGTTGCCAGAAGTGATATAGCCCAAGTGGATCTGCACTGGGTGCATAAAGGTGAACTGTTTGTAGCTCAATGAGCACATGAAACATCAGGACATCTAGGCAGAGACGTTTTGCAGAGGTGGGCTTGTGACCGAGGGGTGGAGCTGACCATGGAAGCCATCACACAGGTCACACATGACTATGGTGAGGCCTGGCAGATTGACTCTATTGGACCAGTGCCATGAACACACCAGGGCAAGTGCCACATCCTCACCACGGTAGAGACAAGAGACCAAAACCTTCACAAAGTGCAGCTTGGAAGATTCCCAGTGGAGATGAGCCTGAAGAAATGTCCCTCAAAGGGCAGAGCTGCTATGCATGAGGCCATCCAGAGGTGTCAGGAAATAGCAGGGAGAGCTGAGACAGCTCAGGGAAGGGATGGAAATGGCAGGGGGAGAGCTGGGTGGGGAAGCAAGATTGGTGTCAGCAGCCTGAAGGGAAAGAGCTGCAGCCATGGGAGAGTGTAGGAGAGGCTGCAGTAGGGATGGCCAAGGGCTCTGGCAGGGCTGAGGGGCCCAACAGGACCAAGGCCTTTGTCCCCTTGGCTCTGGCAGTTGCCTCTGCCACCAAGGCCTGGAAGGAGAAACTTTGCTTTGAGGCTTTGAGGTTCTTCTATTGCAAGGGCAGTGGTCATGGCTTGGCCTTTCTGCTTCCTAGACCAAAGGCAAGTTTTTCTGCCCTGCACTTTGTCTCCCTGTAATCTTGGCCTCTAACAAGCTGCTCTAACAAGTCCCTGGGGAGCCTTTGTCAGTAACAAGCCTCAGTGAGGCCAATCAGTGCTTCAAGGGACTTTGCAGTTTCCTTCTGCCTTGGACTTGTTGAGAGGCTTCTTGGCAGTACCTTGGCAGAGTCTCCTGGCAGTAACTAAGGATGATGGAATCAGCCTCAAATACTCCATGGGGCTCATTAAATCCTGCTGAACCTCTCATTCTTGCCAAGGTTTCTGCAGCTAATTGGAGAGGTTTTTATTGCACAAAGCATCTGATCATTTTTTTAAGGGTACATTTCATTACTCTTCAGCAGGAATTTTCTCTTTGCAAGCAAACCACAGCAAAACCTGACAAGGTCTGATCAGGAGTATCACACTGCAGCCATCTGCTCAGTACAAGATGTGGCTGATGGAGAAATGCTGTCAGGAGAAACTTCTTTGGAGGCTCTGGAGTTCCCAAGTGGAACCAATTAACACTACAAGAAACTTTAGAATTTGACTAACTGACTTCTGGAGAGGTTTCATCAGCTTCCTCTCAGTCCCTGAGGTTTACCTGGCACCAAAGACACCAGAGGGCTCCTTTAAATGACCTAGGCTGATCATCTGCTGCTGAGCTGGGCCTGGCTCCTGGGCTGCATGGAGCTCTGCCCAGGAGCAGCTCCTCTGCACAGCACAGCAGGGCTGAGGGCACTGCCAGGGCATCTCAGGGAGATGAGGAAAGAACAAAGAGCTTCATGGCAGCCAGCATTGGGAGGATGCTGAGAGCTTACTGGAGGAGAAGTCACTGCAGTTGATGACAGGGTGAGTCTGAGGAGCTCTTGAGCCTTTCCTGGCAGGGACAGCTCCAGGCAGGAGAGAGATTTGCTGGGGATGAGGGGAAGCTGCCAGGAAGCCCTGGGGGAGGCTGTGTTCAGGCTGCTCTCCCAGTACTTCTCTGCAGATGTCTCTGGCTGCTGTCTGCTGGGCAACGACTCTTTAGAACATCTCATCTCCAGGATCCCTGACTGCTCTGCCCCTCCTGCTTGGCTTGGAGCTGCCCCCAGGAAGGCCCAGATCTGCCACAGGGCACTGGGCAGTGCTCAGCCTTTCCTTGGGGGTCAGCACTCTGCTCCCAGAGGCCTTTGATTTGCTTCAGGAGAGGCTGTGTGCTGCTCTGTCTCTTGCAGCTGCACCTCTGGGCTGGGACAGAGTAGAGTTCTTAGAGCTGTCTCTTGAAGCAGTGCTGCCCCGCTCTCCTCAGAGCACAGAGAGCTGGGGGGGGTTCTAAAGGCTAATTTGGGAATAACATCTGCAAGGCAGCACTGGGGAAAGGGCAGGGCAGAGGGAACAGCCTGATGGGCAGAGTAGCTCCACTGTAGCAGAACCAAGATGAGTCCTTGGCAGCACATGGCCTGAGCTCCTGCTCCTCACAGCAGCCTCAGCCAGAGCAAAGAAGACAGCAAATCCATTTCAGCTGGGGGATTGCTGTGCCCCCTGGAGTGCTGCTTCTCAGAGGAGTCTGTCATCAAGTTTTGCTTTCTTTTCTTTCTTAGACATTCCCACAGGCAGCAGATGGCCAACAGCAGCTCCATCACCCACTTCCTCCTCCTGCCGTTCCCAGGCACAAGGCAGCTGCAGCTGCTGCACTTCTGCCTCTTCCTGGCCATCTACCTGGCTGCCCTGCTGGGCAATGGCCTCATCATCACCACCATAGCCTGGGACCACCACCTCCACACCCCCATGTACTTCTTCCTCCTCAACCTTGCCTTCTGACCTGGGTGCCATCTCCACCACAGTCCCAAGTCCATGGCCAATTCCCTGTGGGACACCAGGGACATCTCCTACTTGGGATGTGCTGCTCAGGTATTTTTTGTATTATTCTTGATGGACACAGAATATTTTCTCCTCACCACCATGTCCTACGATCGCTACGTTGCCATCTGCAGACCCCTGCACTATGAGACCCTCCTGGGCAGCAGAGTTTGTCTCCACCTGGCAGCAGCTGTCTGGGGCTGTGGCTTCCTCTATGCTCTGCTGCACACAGCCAATACATTTTCCCTGCCCCTCTGCCAGGGCAATGCTGTGGAGCAGTTCTTCTGTGAAATCCCCCAGATCCTCAAGCTCTCCTGCTCCACATCCTACCTCAGGGAAATTTGGCTCCTTGTGGCCAGTGCCTGTTTTGCATCTGTCTGTTTTGTGTTGATTGTGATGTCCTATGTGCAGATCTTCAGGGCAGTGCTGAGGATCCCCTCTCAGCAGGGACGCCACAAAGCCTTTGCCACCTGCCTCCCTCACCTGGCTGTGGTCTCCCTCTTTCTTGGCCCTGGTGCTTTTGCCTACCTGAAGCCCTCCTCCATCTCCTCCCCATCCCTGGATCTGGTGATGTCAGTTCTGTACACTGTAGTGCCTCCAGCAGTGAACCCTCTCATCTACAGCCTGAGGAACCAGGAGCTGAAGGCTGCCCCTGAGCAAACTGATCCCTGGATGCTTTCAGAAGCAATGAACTCCTCTGCAGAGCAGTTCTGATGTCACTCAGTGCAGGTCCAGCCTAGTTTCTGCACTTCGTGGTGGAGTTTTCCTCTTTATAATGTTGTTATTCCTTTTCTAATTCACTCTCTGCTTTCCTGACCAAGAGTGTGTACAACAGGACCTCTGCTCTTTGTTTTGGTTGAAAAAAAATAAAGGACCTCTCTTTGACATTTTTTTTCCTGAGATCATTCCCCCAAGCTTTCTCTGGAGCTTCAGGGACAGGTCCTGTGTCCAGAGTTTGAGGTGAAAAGAGTTCCTGTACAACATCACTGCCAGTCCTGTGATCAGAGGCAGGGACAGGCCATGGGAACTACACTGACTGAGCTGGCCCCCAAGAACAGTTCCACAAAGACAGATATCTGCTCAGGGCAGAGTCTAAAGGCTTAGGGCTTCACCCAAAGTTTCTGTCCAGAGCAGGTCCAAGAAAGTTTCCCAGGGATGCAAACAGCAGGGAACAGCTCAAGTGTGAGTGTGCAGGGCTGGGGCACACAGCAGTGTCCTGACACAGACAGGCCTCCTGCAAGAGCCTGAAGGAGCAGCAGAGCAGGCTCTGATCTGTGTCTGTGTTCACTGGACAGCCTGGGGAAGCTGTCCCAGGCTAATCATCCTGCTCTAGCCACTCACAACCACTATTTCCAGCACTGGTCTCTCACCACAGCTTGGTGAGGTTCTTTGTCCCTCCATGGGAGGACAGAGAATCAGGAGGTCAGCAGTGGCTGCTGGCATTGTGCAGATGAGATGTTGCATGGACACCATGTGCATGAGGTGAGGAGAACTGAGTGACCACAAACACCATCAGCTGTGGCTGGGGGTACCAAGGCACTGGAGGTGTGAGGAACATCCCAGGCTCTGGCAGGGGCAGCAGGAGGCCAGGGACACTCTGCCTGCTGCAGTGCAGAGCTTGTGTGAGTGATGGGGAAAGATTCTGTCTCTGAACATCCTGAGGTGCAGAAGGAGTTCACAATGCCTGGCAGAGCCCTGACACTGTATGCAGTCTTCTTTTGACCTTAGTAATGCTTTTGACACTGTCTCCCATAACATCCTTGTGAGTAAGCTCAGGAAGGGTGGGATGGAAGAGCAGAGAGTAAGATGGATCAGGAACTGGTTACAAAATAGAGTCCAAAGAGTGGTGGTCAAAGGTGCCAAATCCAGCTGGAGAGCTGTAACCAGTGGAGTCCCTCAGGGATCAGTGCTGGGTCCTGTCCTGTTCAACATCTGCATCTATGACACTGATGGGGGACAGACAGACAGAGTCTGCTCGGCAAGTCTGCTGACAATACCAAACTGGGAGGCTTGGCTGAGCCCCCCGAAGGCTGTGCAACCATTCACAGACTTGGACACACTGAGAGCTGGGCAGAGAGGAACCAAATGAGGTTCAACAAGGATGAGAGCAGAGTCCTGCTCCTGGGGAGGAAGAATAAACTGCAGCAGGACAGGCTGGGAGGTGATCTGCTGGACAGCAGCCCTGGGGAGAAGGAGCTGGGAGTGCTGGTGGGCAGCAAGTTCTGCATGGGACAGCAATGTGCCCTGGGGGCCAAGAAGGCCAATGGGGTCCTGGGGTGCATTAGGAGGAGCGTGTCCAGAACATCCAGGGAGGTTCTTCTCCCCCTCTGCTCTGCCCTGGTGAGGCCCCACCTGGAATATTGCATCCAGTTCTGGGCTCCCCAGTTCAAGACAGACAGGGATCTGCTGGAGAGAGTCCAAGGGAGGGCTGCAAGGATGCTGAAGGGACTGCAGCACTGCCTGGAGAGGAGATCCTGAGAGCCCTGGGGCTGTTTGGTCTGGAGAGGAGAAGACTGAGAGGAGATTTAATAAATGTCTATAAATATCTGAGGGCTGGGGGTCAGGAAGGAAGGGACAGGGACAGGCTCTGCTCATTGGCACCCTGGGATAGGACACAGGACAATGGCTATAAACTCCAGCACAGGAGGTTCCTCCTCAACTGGAGGAGGAAATTCTTCCCTGTGAGGGTGACAGAGCACTGGAACAGGCTGCCCAGAGATATTGTGGATTCTCCTTCTCTGGAGACTTTCCAGACCCATCTGGATGCCTTCCTGTGCATCCTGTACTAGATTCTATGGTCCTGGTCTGGCAGGGGGGGTGGACTCCTTTGGAGGTCCCTTCCAATCCCTAACATCCTGTGATCCTGTGACATTTCTGTGTGTGACTGCAGCACAAACCTCCCTGCCCCAGGGTGATTCCTCTCAGGTGTCCTGCACAGGCTCATTGCAAATGTTGTTGTCTGCTCACATTAGCCTTCCTGGGCTGTGCCCTGAAATGTGCACAGAGCCAGCAGAGAGGTTCTTGTTCCTTGGAAAAGGCATCTTCAGGAAGGCCAAGAAGGAGGCTGGGGCAAACTCCAGGCTGGTCACCCTCAGCACAGTCGTGGTGCTGGGTCAAAAGTGATAGGTCAGACACTGCAGGCCCTTGCAGGACAAGAGAGAGATCATCAAACCTGTCTGGGCAGGGGCAAGAAGGGCATGTTTTATGCCTGGACCTTAGCCAGGCCTTTGCCATCATCTCTGTAGAGCGACTGGTGATAGCAGGAATGAAGGAATGGATGAGGTGTTGGGTGGGAAGGTGGGTGCTGGATCAAGCCCAAAAACCACCAGGGCAGAGTCCTCCTGGCATCCACTTCCCAGTGGCATCCCTCAGGGCAAGCCCTTGGGCCAGTACTGTGCAATCTCTTCATCAGCTCCCTGCACCTTCTGACCCAGGGCCTCTGCAGCCTCTTTGGGGATGAGGCCAAACTGGGCACAGGCCTTGAGGGACCTCATCTGCTTAACCCTGCCCTGAGCAGGGTCATTGGCCAAGATGATGTGCAGGGACCTCTTCCACAGATCACCAGGACAGAGCCAGCAGCTCCTCTGAGGAAGGTTTCTCCACTCAGAGCCTTGGTAGGAAATCTGCCAGATGGACTGGATGAAACTTTGAACTGCTCAGGCTCTGGCCACAAGGAGGGGGATGGTTGGGTGTGGGATCATGTGGTCAGTTGTGTCTCAGGAGCTCATCATTCAGTAGGAAGCCAATGAGTGTGAGGGGGGTATGAGGTCACTTCTGCCTGAGGAGGAGATTGGCCAACAGCAGGAACACAGCTGGAAAGGGACTGTGAGGTTTGTTCTGTCTGTGATGAAGAGGTTTATAATTTATGAATATGAAATATGAATTATATTATTAATAGTAATTTTATTAATTATTAAAATTATTAATAACCAATGAATCACTATTTTATATAGATTATCTAGTGAACAATTGTGAAATACATCCATCAGTGGTTTAGTATTTATAATCTGGACTCAATCAGGACATTTACAGAGTTAATTTCTATTACTATAACGCAGGCTGCAATTCCACTGCTTGTCCACCTGATGGCGACTCGACAGGACTCTGGTGACTGCTAACTATATACAGAGATTTTACACTGTGTATCAGAGGATTGGACTGGAAAGGTTATCCTGCTAGACTTGGGTGCTTTGAAGTGAGTGTTAGTGAGTGGAAAGCAGGGTGGATAGGTTCCAGCAGAGTGCTGTGTCCTTTGTTTGTAGCAAGGTTCGGTTCTGGCAGACTGCTGTCGCTGGGCTGACTCCTGGCTGGTCTGGACAGTGATGTATTCTCCCTTCTGTGGCAGCAGAGGGAATGGACCTTAGCCTAGCTGTACAGCAGGTTCCCTTCTCAGGACTTGGGAGGCTCTCTCTGGATGGCAGGGAGCTGTCCTGCGAGGCTGGCCTGGCAGGGCCGGTAGGGCTGGTCCCGGGATGGGGTCGGCCCTCACAGAGTCAGCCTGCATGGCAGGGTGGGGCCACGGTTCTCAGTAGGCAGGCTTGGAGGCTTCCAATCTGGCACAATGGCAGAGGGAACTGGACCTGGCAGGGGTCAGCCCAGTGGCAGCAGGCTTTGGGGCTGGTGTGGGTGGCCCTGGGAAAGAAGCACAGCTGTGTGGAGCAGTGGTGTCCCCTTTACTTGGCTCAAAGGAGCAGTGGGACTCTGTCAGAGCAGTCCCAGCTTTGGAGCACAGGCATGGACAGTGCTCTGGGTTTCCCTGCGGTTTCCAGGGCATGGAGTGACAGAAGTGGTGACTCCTCTCCCAGCTGACACACAGGTTGTGTCCACTTTGAGACTGGTAGTACGGTGCTGGAGCTTCTCAGGCTCAGTGTTGGTCCCTCCTCTGGAGATACTCTCAGGGCTAAGGCTCAACAGGCTGCCTGGCTGCTGGCTTCTCCTTGTCATGCAAAGGCTACTAGTTTGCTTGCATATAGGAGAAAAAAGACTTAATAACAATGAGCTCAGTGGCAGAGGCTATGGCATGAGCTTTGTCCTCTTCAGCAAGGAGAGAGGACACAGTGAAAGAGGGCAACGTATTTACAAGCTGGGCTAATACTGATAGGTTCCTGGAGGCTGGATGTGGCCAATGGGCACTCTCGTAAACAACCGGCTGCAGCCTATGGGAGGCGTGAAGCTGGAATTATGCCATGCTTGGCATCAGCACCAGCATCCCATGCCATGGCGGTGTGCAGGGGTCTGTGCTACCTTGGCCTTTGTTCCCCTCATGAAAGGAGGGGGAACTTGTCCATGTGCTGGGACAGGTTTCAATATCTGGGCATAATTCTGGGCATAATGTGCCTTCACCACATAAGGGCATGGAGTGAGGGGGACATCATCCTGGTTTCAGCCTTGATGGAGTTCATTTTCTTCACAGCAGCTCCTCTGGTGCTGTGCTTTGGATTTGTAGCCAAGCCACCGCTGAGAGCAGACTCTGTCCTCACTGCATGGATCAGTTGAGTAGACACCAGTGGCAACTCCGTGTACGAAGTACACCACTTGCCCACTCCTCTCTTCCTCCTCCTTGCAGTAAGGACACTCACCAGGGCCCAAGCACAAGCTGCTGGGGACCAGGTGCTGCTGAGATCCACTAGAAGTGCTGAAACCCCACAGAACAAGGCAGGCTAAGCTCTCTCTTGGTTTCCCTGGAAATGAAAGGTACAACAAACCTGCCTGGGGCTGGGGGAGCCCTCCTCAGGTGGCTCAACTGCAATCCATGGCAGAAGAGCAAATGCAGAGTGGATGCAGGGAGTCAATGGATCTACTCACCAGGAACCAAATGAAAGGAGAATCTTCTACAACCATTTTACCAATCCAGAACACAAAGATTGAAACACAACAGGCCAACCAAATTCAGGTGGTTGGTGTAACTTCCCCATGACAAAGACCATAATTGGGTTTTGTATTTGGGGTTCCAGGGACAGTCCAAAAGACAATCCCCATGCACCCCACAGGACGCTGTGCACAGAGACCATGTACATGGATCCTGATATAGGCTGGGCAGGGACTGGCTTGAGAGTAGCCATGAAGAAACGGCCTTGGGGGTGCTGGTGGATGAGAAGCTCAACAGGAGGCAGCAATGAGCACTTGCAGCCCAGAGACACAACCAGAGCCTGGGCTGCATCCTGTAGATCCATGTTGATCAATGACTTAGTTTGCAATAGAATCAATCTATATAAGAACACAAAAAGGGAGTGGTAATGAAATGTTGAGATGGCCTTCATGTCTGGGTGAGGCCCTGGAGGTGATCAGATGTGCAACCAAACCATATGAGAAATGCTGGGAGTGAAAAAGAACCAAGTGCTGCATCCTTGAAGCAGCTGGGAAAGACAAGTAGGGAGCAGAGCCCCTGTTCAAATCCAGATGCAACAGTGAGCTGAGTGGGGATAGGCTGTGGGAAAAGAGAGTTGTAACATTCACTTATGCCTGAAGAAGGAGCCACAGGCTCTTCAGGTTTGGGCCCCTTGGCTCCCCTTGCAGCCCTGGTCCTGCTCTCAACTGCTCTGTTAGTTTGTATCTCAGCTCATGGTGCTGGAACCAGCTGGGCCTGCACCACAATATTTGTCACAGCTCTGGAACACCACCACAGCAATCAGTTCAGTTTCTGTCTGTGTGATGTCTCTGTAATCATTGGCTGTGACTGGAAATTCTCTGTACCATTCACTGCTCACCAGGATGTGTCTTTGCTCACATGTTGTATGGTTAGCTACAACCTACACCCACTGGAAAAAATTTCACAGCAACCCAACAGCTCCTCCAGCACCCTGATTCCATCAGCCTGCTGCAACAACCAGGAGAAGCAGGACAAAAGACTCTGCTAAGAGCCTATCATGACACTGAAGAAATCCATTGAGTGCTAAAAGTAGCCAAGAGGAGTGGAGAACACTGCTGGTGGGAAATGCTGTTTGGGTGGTGTCCAGCAGCAGCTGGGACACTGCCCCTGGTGGCACAGCCACTCTGATTTTCCTGCCTGCTCTGCTCTCTTCTTGCTGTTCAGCATTGGTTTGCAGTTGGAGTTAGGAGGATGGCCAAGCAAGTCACACTGCTGCAGACATTTCCCATCATCAGTGTTTCCTGTGTGCTTTGTGTCACTGAATGGCATTGAAGAAGACTTTGGAGGCTAAAGAACCACCAAATTTGCTTCCCATTGTGATTGGATGATGACATTCTCTGTTGAGAGGCACAGAGACAGGAGGCAACCACACAGCCACTCTCTGGCTGAGAGAAATGCACTCAAGTCACAGAGCAGACTGTGGTGGCACAGTCCCCCTGTCACAGGGAGCCTGCTCAAGACCTGATGGGATTCCCTTCCCCCCTTGCCTAGGCCATGAACTAGCCCAGGGTAAGCTAGGGATGGATCAGGACAGAGAGAAATAGAGCCCTGAGAGGTGTCCTTGGTGTTCTGCACCCTCTTGCAAGTGCAGATGCCCTGGTGAGACAGCCTGGGTCAGTGTCACTTGGGGAATTATCATCTCTGCTCTAAACTGAAATGGAGTAAAATATTTTATCTTTGGCATAAAAAATTGAGCTCTGTGAGGTTCACTTTGAAATCCTGAAGAAGATTGCAGAGACACAAACATCTCCTTAGGGCACTTGGGACTTGTTGCAGGAACCTCAGTGTCGGGGTTTGGGAGAGCAATCCTCCCAGTATGGGCAGAAATAACGACTCAGACAAACAGGTTGCAAAAGTGATGGAAAATTTAAATGGAAAACAAAAAGGAACAACAATGAAAGTTTTACAGAGAACCACAAGTACCTTGACAAAGAGAGAGAGATCCCATCACCACCTGGGGGGACACCCAAACCCCCCCCAGGGCTCTTTCCCCCCCCCAACCCAGCCTTGGGCCTGGGCAGGCCCAAGGGAAGCAGCTCAAGCCATTTTACCTAGGCAGCAGCAGCAGGAGACGAAAAAGGAACTGAAGACCCCGCACTGATGTTTTATAGGGGAGCAGGGAATTGTGGGTGAAATACCTGGTTTCCTGTGACCACCCAGTGGCTGGACCCTTTTGGGACCTCCAGGTGTGGTCTGTGCAGTGGCATCTGGGCCATCACCCAGCCTAAACCACCACAGTCAGGGAATGCAGCTTGAACTGGAAGAGGGTCCAGGACATACTGGGAGGGGATAAGAGGATCTACTTTTTATTGAGATAAGCCCTAATGTGTACTAGGAGGGATGAAAGGGATCCTGTTTGGACTGGTCCAGGGACATGGTCCAGGTTGCACTGGGAGGGCATGAAGGTGTGCAGTTGTACTGGGTTGGATGAAGATGGTACCAGAAGGGAGTCAGGGGATACATTCTGTGCTGGGATGGGACATGGGCTACAGGGCTAGAGGACAGTAGGATCCAGTTTGTACTGGGATGAGGACACATCTGTACTGAGAGGGGTTAAAGGAACCATGTTTGGACTGAGTCTATGCTGGAAAGGGGTCAGGGTATACAGTTTCTTTGAGTAGGTGCAGTCTGCAGTGGGAGGGGGTTGGGTACAAAGGCATGAGGAGACCTGCTCTGATGGCAGTGCTGCTCTGGAGCACAGCTCTGTCCCTGCCTGCAGTCCCAGCACTACCACACAGCAGCACAGTGCCCAAGCTGCCAGAGCACTCAGGCCTTGCCCCAGCACACAGGCTCAGCAGGAGAGGGTGGAAGGGCAGAAAGAGCAGCTGAGGACAGCCCAGGCTGTGGGGCTGCCTGGCACTGCTGCTGTGCTGGGACTCTGCCCCTCCATCTCTGCACACAGGCACTGCCCTGTAGCTCCACAGATGCCCTGGATGAAGGAACTCAGAGAAACAACACCCTGCAGGGTGCTGTATTGTGTAGAACACCCAGGGAGCACAGCTCCTCATGACTGCAGCCTCTGGGTCACAGCAGACAGGACAACACTGAACCAGAAATGGTCTGAAGAAAGACATTTGTGTGGGAACAACATTCTCACAAGGAGAACAGCACCAGCAGCAGCCAGAACTCCAGCAGCCAGACAGGGCCTGCACTGAGGGACATCAGAACTGCTGTGCAGGAGAAGAGTTTATTGCTTCTGAATGCATCCAGGGATCGTTGGCTCAGGGCAGCCTTGAGCTCCTGGTTCCTCAGGCTATAGATGAGAGGGTTCACTGCTGGAGGCACCACTGAATACAGAACTGCCACCCCCAGATCCAGGGATGGGGAGGACATGGAGGAGGGCTTCAGGTAGGCAAAGAAGCCAGAGGTGAGAAAGAGTGAGACCACAGCCAAGTGAGGGAGGCAGGTGGCAAAGGCTTTGTGGCGTCCCTGCTGAGAGGGGATCCTCAGCACTGCCCTGAAGATCTGCACATAGGACACCACAATCAACACAAAACAGAAGAAACCTACATAAACACTGAGCACAAGAAGCCAAAGTTCCCTGAGGTAGGATGTGGAGCAGGAGAGCTTGAGGATCTGGGGCACTTCACAGAAGAACTGGTTCAGAGCATTGCCCTGGCAGAGGGGCAGGGAAAATGTATTGGCTGTGTACAGCAGAGCATAGAGAAAGCCACAGCCCCAGACAGATGCTGCCAGGTGGAGACAAACTCTGCTGCCCAGGAGGGTCTCATAGTGCAGGGGTCTGCAGATGGCAACGTAGCGATCGTAGGACATGGTGGTGAGGAGAAAATACTCTGTTGAAATGAAAAAGGAAAACAGAAAGACCTGAGCAGCACATCCTGCATAGGAGATGTCCCTGGTGTCCCTCAGGGGAATTGTCCATGGATTTGGGCACAGTGGTGGAGATGGCAGCCAGGTCAAGAAAGGCAAGGTTGAGGAGGAAGAAGTACATGGGGGTGTGGAGGTGGTGGTCCCAGGCTATGGTGCTGATGATGAGGCCATTGCCCAGCAGGGCAGCCAGGTAGATGGCCAGGAAGAGGCAGAAGTGCAGCAGCTGCAGCTGCCTTGTGCCTGAGAATGGCAGGAGGAGGAAGTGGGTGATGGAGCTGTGGTTGGCCATCTGCTGCCTCTGGCCATGGAGACCTGTGCAAGGACAGAGAGGCAGTGACAAGTTAGGGCACACTTCTCTCAGCCTCATTGTAAGCCCTGTCCCTGAGCTGCATGAGGAATGGATCAGCTCTGTCTCATCACTACCAACCCATGGCAGAGTTCATCACAGCTTTAAATGCAGCAGGGACCCCGAATTGCCAGGAAGATTCCTCTGGTGTCAGAACAGAAAGTGTCCAACAGCCCAATCCCAGAGAACAAGAGTCCCATTGTGGTGGGTTGAAATTTCCCCCAGCATTAGCTTTGCCAGAGCAGCTCAGTTAGAAGCAAATGAAGCTGTATTTGACAAGCAAGAGCTGCACTCTACAATGGAATGCAATGAACAGGTACAGAACATCCAGGAGTGACAATATTAGACAGGTATTTGCAATTAGCAAATGACACAACTCCCTCCTGGTCAGAGACCAGGGCAGCTGCTCCTCTGCCCCTACCCTCTAACCCCCTGTTCCAAGAGAGAAAGGAGGAGTGGAGAGAGAAAAAAAGCAGTGGGTTAGACTTAGCCAAGGCCAGCCAAAGCAGGTGAGCTCTCACCAGTGAAGCAAAACAGCTGAGATCATAAGAGAAGAGAGAATTGTTATGGTACAGCTCCTCTGATTCCAGATATTTATCCAATGAATTTGCTTAGAAGAATCTTTTCTTTTCCTTTCTACACCCAAGAGTGATCTATTTATTGTGTTTCTCCTTTTCTGCTCAAAATCTGTAACTAAATTTTAAAGGCATTGCCTAAAACCACCACACCCATGGAGAGGTGGAGAACCAGGGAGCAGGCCTGCAGTGCTGCAGAGACAGTGAAGGGAAGAGAGAAAGGCAGAGGGGCTGGGGGTGAAGGCTTCTCCTTCCCCAGCTCTGCTCACTGCTGCTCACAGGATGGAACTGAAGGGCTTTGCTCCTCCTTCTGTGTGCACACTCCAGGAGCCTTCAGCTGAGCATCAGCTGCCGAGATGGAGATGCCTCCAGGAGCTACAGCTGCAGTGTCCTGCACCCACAGCCTCACTGTGTCAGGGACTGCAGTGACTTCTCCTCCAGTGAGCTCTCAGTCATCCTCCCAGTCCTGGACACCTTGAAGCTCTCTCTGTCTTCCTCATCTCCCTGAGATCCTCTGGCAGTGTCCTCAGCCCTGCTGTGCTGTGCAGAGGAGCTGCTCCTGCCCAGAGCTGTCTCCTGCAGTGCTGCCTGCTTGCCAGCAGCTCCTTCCAGCCCAGGAGCCTGGCCTGGCTCAGCACAACAGAACCAGCCCAAGGCATTTAAAGGAGCCCTCTGGTGGCTTTGTTGCCAAGTCCATGAACCTCAGAGACTGAGAAGCTGATGAAACCTCTCCAGAAGTCAAAGTCAGATTCAAACTCAGAAGTTTCTTCTACTCTTAATGGGTCCCAGTGAAGCATACTGGGAAAGGGTCCCCAGGGGCTGGTCAGGACAAGAGACAGTGGATGCAAGGGAAGCATCACTGGAGGCACTGAAGCATCTCCAGCCTGTGGGGAGAGCAGAGACCTGAGGCAGTGCTGAGAGGTCAGGACAAGCAGCTCAAGGTGGCTCTGCTGCTGAACAAACCTGGAGGGGTTTCATTGATTCAAGAGGCCAAGCCCTGACCTCCAGCCCCTGACAAGGCAGATCCTGTCCCTCACCTGTGGCTCTGGGCTCTGCTGGGGACAGTGGGGAGTGAGGGTGAGCAGTGAGCAGGGTAGGACCTTGTCAGGTTTTGCTGTGGTTTGCTTGCAAAGAGACAACTCCTGCTGAAAAAGAATTAAATGTACCTTTAAAATACTTTTTATCAGATGCTTTGTGCAATAAAACCTCTCCAATTAGCTGCAGAAACCTTGGCAAGAATGAGAGGTTTAGCAGTATTTAATGAGCCCCATGGAGTATTTGGGGCTGATTACATCATCCTTAGGTACTGCCAGGAGACTCTGCCAAGGTACTGACAAGAAGCCTCTCAACAAGTCCAAGGCAGAAGAAAACTCCAAAGTGCCTTGAAGCACTGATTGGCCTCGCTGAGGCTTGTTCCTGACAAAGGCTCCCCAGGGACTCCTTAGAGCAGCTTGTTAGAGGCCAGGATTGCAGGGAGACAAAGGCAAAGTACAAGGGAGAAAACCTTGCCTTTGGTGTAGGAAGCAGAAAGGCCAAGCCCTGACCTTGAAATAGTAGAGCCTGAAAGCCTCAAAGGAAAGTTTCTCCTCAGAGGCCTTGGTGGCAGAGGCAACTGCCAGAGCCAAGGGGACAAAGGCCTCAGTCCTGTTGGGCCTCTCAGCCTTGCTAGAGCCCTTGGCCATCCCTACTGCAGCCTCTCCTACACTGTCCGCTGCCTGCTCCTCTTTCCCTTCAGGCTGCTGACACCAATCTTGCTTCCCCACCCAGCTCTCCCCCTGCCATTTCCATTCCTTCCCTGAGCTGTCTCAGCTCTCCCTACCATTTCCTGACACCTCTGGTTGGCCTCATTCATAGCAGCTTTGCCCTTTGAGGGACATTTCTTTGGCCTCATCTCCACACTGAACCTCCCAAGCTGCTCTTTGTGGAGGTTTTGGTCTCTTCCAACTCCCCAGAAGAGCTCCATCCTCTCTGAAACCACCCTTCAGCCATCTGCACACTGCGCTGGCAGTACCCTGAGCCTCCATTCAGCAGGCTGAATCAGCCCAGGTCCCTCAGCCTCTCCACAGAGATGTCAGCCCCCATTCTGGCAGATCTCCTCTGCTATCTCCCCAGTTCCTCCCTTCTCCATCAGAGTGCAGAACTCCACACCCAGACACCAAGCATCCAGGTGTGACCACAGCAGTGCTGAGTCTGTGGGAGGACAACTCCTGTGTCTGGGTGGCCACACTCCTCCTGCCTCAGCCCAGCTGCAGTTGGCCTTCTTCACTCTGTGCAGGGTTTGCTTCATCTCAGGGCATTGGGAATGGTTCCTCCCAGACTCCGTGGTGCCTTTTGACTGGGCCTGTGTGGTGGTTTGGCCCTGGCTGGAGGCTTAATGCCCACCAAAACCACTCTATCACTGTGCTTCTTAGATGGACAGGGGAGAAGGGAAAAGATGACAAAAGGCAGTGTAAGATAGAAGCAATTTAACACTCAGGATAGGCACAAGCAATAGACACACAGGGTGAAGCAGAGAGAGAAGTGAATCTCTACTGCCCAGCAGCACAGGGGGTCGGTCTCAGGCAGCAGGGCTCTGTGCAGAGTGGTTCCTCTGCAGGACAAACTCCATGGACCAATCTCCTTCCCACTTTGCTCTTATAGCTGAGCTGACCACACATGGCATGGAGCACTCCTTTGGCCACTTCGGGTCAGCTGGCCTGGCTGTGTCCCCTCCCAAGATCTTGCCCCCCTCAGCATACTCTTGGGGCAGGGAAATGTTGGAAAAGCACAGCCTGAGTGCTCAGCCAGCAGCAGCCAAAACACTGCTGTGTTACCAACACCCAGCCACAGCCCTGCAGCACTAGCAGGATGCTCAGAGGAGAATTAACTCCAGCTCAACCCAAACCAAATACAATCTCCACTCCTTATTCCTACTCCAAAACCCCAGTGGCTGACCTTGGGTTTCACCTGATGACTTCTGCCAGAGACTCCAAGTGCTCCATGCTCCCCAGCTGCAGTGTAGAGGATATTTTGCACCACTGGTGCCATTCAGATAGGCCCAAGTGCCACTGCACAGCTCCCTCCTGTTTGATCTGCTCAAAGCCTTGTTGCTCACTGCCCCACTCACCATGATTCTGCTTTCAGGTCACTCGATAGGGCTCACAAGCTGACTGCAGCCTGGGACCTGCACTCTGCAGAGCCCCACAAGGCCTAGGACAGACTGTGTCTCCTTCTTGTTGGATGGTGGAGACATGGTTGCTATCCTGTTGACCATGCCCATAGGTACATGACAGCATCCAGCCTGCCATTTTCTTGCCAAGAACTGAATTTCCTGTGCTGGTCCTTTGACCTTGCTTTTCCTTATGTCGAATTCAGCCTTCAGAAGTATCAGAATATTTTTTTTTCTCCCTTCTCCAACACTTCTTCTGCCTTGTGGCCCCACACAATGATGTCATGGATGTATTGGAGATGTTCAGGAGCATCAGCCTTCCCAGTGCAGTCTGGATTAGTCCATGACAAATGGTGGAGCTCTGCTTCCACCTCTGGGAGAGTCGATTCCAGGTGTCTTGCACAGCCCTCCAGGTGACAGCAAATTGTGGCCTGCACTCTGCTGCCAATGGAATTGGGAAGGCAGCATTGGCGATGTTGATCACAGAGAACCTCTTGGCTGCCTTTGACTCCAGCTCATCCTGGAGCTCCAGCATGTCTGGCACTCAGCACTCAGAGGTGGTGACACCTCATTCAGGCCTCAATAGTCCACTGCTAATCTCCACCCTCTGTCAGGTTTCTGCACTGCCCAGCTGGGACTGTTGAAAGGCAAATGTGTCTTGCTGGTCACTCCCTGGACTTCCAGATGGTGAATCAGTTCATGAAAGGGAGCCAGGGAGTCTTGGTTTGTGTGATATTGCTGCCTGTGTGCAGTCCTGGTAGCAGCTGGCAGTTGTTGTTCTTCAACCTGCAGCAAGCCCACAAGGAAGGGACTCTCTGCCAGGCCAGGCAGGGCAGGCAGCTCTCTGATCTTCTCTATATTCACCATGGACACACCAGAAGCCCATTGAGAGCCCTTTGGGTCCTTGAAGTAGCCTCTCTTGAGGTAATCTGAATCAAGAATGCAAGGGGCCTCTGGGCCAGGCACAATGGGATGTTTTTCCCACTTATTCCCTCTTAGGCTCATGTCAGCTTCTAGTACAGACAGCTGCTGGCAGCCTCCTGTCACTCCAGAAATCCAGATGGATCCAGTGCCTTTGTGCCCTGATGGCATCAATGTGCACTGTGCCCCTGTGTCTGCCAACACCTCCTGTTCCTGTGGCTTTGATGTGCCAGGCCATCAAACCAGCACACTGCTATCCCTTTCCTCCTCCTGGCCAAAGGCAGGGACCTTCTATTCCTGGTCTGCATCAGAGTATTCACTGTCTGATCCTGGTCTATCCAAAGGACTCCAAACTCATCTGGATTACACAAGGAAAGAGGGTGAGCCAACACTGAGCTGGGCCCTGAGATGCTGGGATGAGGGGGTGGACACAGTGGACCTGGATAAGAGGGAGGCAAAGCTTTTAGGCTCCCTGACTCACAATGCCAGCCTGGACAAAGAGTTAGCCAAACTCGATGGAACACACACTCTCTGGGCCCAGATCCTCAATGCCATCAAGAGCCAGTACTGCTCAATAGATGACCTGCCCTGGGCCCCAGCTAGAGCTGAACGGCTCAGCAAAGCCAGAGCAGCCACAGAGTCACGGGGAAAGGTGGGGGGGGAAGGAAAGGGGAGGTGGTGGTGGGAGAACTCCGCTGAATTCACAGCAGCTGCCTTTTTTTACAGCTTCCAGCTGAAGTGTAGTTTTCCTCAAAGGCAGGAACATTTCAGTGGGTGGTGACATCAGTGATTTGAGCTTAATTGTTGCTGGTTTTGAGCCTGAAATTTGAGCTGCTTAGAGTGGACGCCATTGTTTCTTCTCGGGTCCATACCGCTGGATGCTGGCGTGTAAGGCTGTTGGCACATCGCTCGGAGCAGCATTTCCTAGAGCACACAGAAGCACCTGGCAGTCAGCAGTTCTCATTTTCTTCCCTAAGTTAGGCATTGCCTTAATTTTTCTGATCTTACTTTCTTTCTTAGCCAGAGTCCCAAAACTTAGGATGTGCCTTCTGTCCAGAATCAAAACACGCTGGGGAGCTTTTGAGAGTTGTGGCAGGGGGGTCCAGGGACGGGCTGCTGGTTTTGTTGGAGAGACGCCATCGACTGCAGCCCCAGGGGTGCAGGTGGGCTTAGCGGCCACGGTGGTGGAGGGGGAGGGGGCCTGTAGATGTCAAAGAAGAGTTCTGTTCTGGAGAAGTGCCATTAATCACTGCTGAAGTTGCCTTAGGGTCTTCTGCTAGCTGTTCTAAGGAATCTTTAACTAATTTCCAGGCTGTAAAGGAAGATGTAGCAATTTTGCTTACCTTTGTTGCCCGGAGCATAGCCATCTCTCCCTGCTCCCCTCTCCTTTCATCAGACATTGTTGCTCTTTTGTCAAGCTGTGCATAATGACTCCCAGTATTGATTGCTCCTTTTTAGTTATTTGATTACCCATTATGTGTTCGTCAAAAGGAGGCACCAGCCCCCAGGGGAGGCTCCAACCACCCAATTTCCCTGACTGCTCAGCTCTGTCACTGCAGAGCTGCTTCTCTTCTAGGGCACCAACCCTTTTTTCTTCTGTTTTCTTCAGCTCCTCTTGCACCTTTTTCTCTGGCATACCTCACCTTATCTTAGACATATAGCGTGTCTATAATCTCCAATAGAATTAACTACTCGTTATCAGGTGTACCTCACCTTATGGTAGTATCATAAGTAGTCAGGGTTGGAAGGGACCTCAAGGATCATCCAGTTCCAACCCCCCTGCCATGGGCTGGGACATCCCACACTAGATCAGGCTGGCCAGAACCTCATCCAGCCTGGTCTTAAACGCTTCCAGGGACAGGGCCTCAACCACCTTCCTGGATAACCCATTCCAGGGCTTGACCACTCTCATGGTGAAGAACTTCCTTCTCACATCTAGCCTGAATCTCCCCACCTCCAGCTTCATTCCATTCCCCCTAGTCCTATCACTCCCTGATAGCCTGGGAAGTCCCTCCCCAGCTTTCTTGTAGGCCCCCTTCAGATACTGGAAGGCCACAATAAGGTCACCTCAGAGCCTTCTCTTCTCCAGACTGAACAGCCCCAACTCCTTCAGTCTGTCCTCACAGGAGAGGTGCTCCAGCCCTCTGCTCATCCTCATGGCCCTTCTCTGGACACCCTCCAGCATCTCCAGATCCCTCTTGGAATAGGGGCTCCAGACCTGGACACAGGTGGGGCCTCACCAGAGCTGAGTAGAGGGGGAGAATCCCCTCCCTTGACCTGCTGGCCACACTTCTCCTGATGCAGCCCAGGATATGATTGGCTTTCCGGGCTGCAAGTGCACACTGAGAGCTCCTGTTGAGCTTCTCGTCCACCAGCACCCCCAAGTCTCTCTCCTCAGGGCTGCTCTCCAGCCAGTCCCTGCCCAGCCTGGATTTGTGCCTGGGATTGCCTCGACCCAGATGCAGGACCCTGCACTTGGTCTTGTTGAAGCTCATGAGGTTGGCCTGTGCCCACCTCTCCAGCCTGTCAAGGTCCCTCTGGATGGCATCCCTTCCTTCCAGCGTGTCTGCTGCACCACACAGCTTGGTGTCATCAGCAAACTTGCTGAGGGTGCACTCGATGCCACTGTCCATGTCACCCACAAAGATGTTGAACAAGCCTGGTCCCAGGACTGATCCCTGAGGGACTCCGCTTGTCCCTGGCCTCCACTGGGACATGGACCCATTGACAGCCACTCTTTGGGTGCAGCCATCAAGCCAGTTCCTTATCCATCTAGTGGTCACCCATCAAACCCATGTGTCAGCAGCTTGGAGACCAGGATGTGGTGCGGGACAGTGTCGAAGGCTTTGCTCAGGTCCAGGTATCTTAGACATATAGCATGTCTATCATCTCCGATATAATTAACTCCTCGGTATCAGGTGTACCTCACATCCATAATGTCCGGCGAATCAGGAAACGTCACCGGCATAGAGGCAGGCAGATTAATCTCTCAGAGACTGATCCAAAAGCCACCATTAGTGACACTGATGAACATGAGCATCTCCACAGTCCTTAAAAGCCAAATTTCTTCTGCAAGTGAGAGTTGCAATGAGTAGTTGGCTGAGGCAAACGTTTGGGGTCACCATTTGTAACAGTGTAGATGTTTTAATCACCTCAAGCAATGCTTCCAGGACAGGATGTAAGCAGGTGAAGACGTTTATTACGTTACACAGCAAGGTTCTCTAGTCCATCAGCAGGCACATGTGTCACATCTCAATTGGTCATTCTCTACTGGCATGAGTGTCATTAAGGCATTGTGGTGCTTTGAGCCTTAACTGGGGCTTAAAAGCTCAGATGGGGGCAAGGCTGAGAATCCCCTTCCCCAACAGAGAGAGAGAAGGGAGGGAGGGGAGCAAATCCACCAAGAAATAATTTGGGTTCAGCTTGGAAGTAGAGAGGCAAAGAAATTTTCTTTAAACAGTATATATATATATATATATATATGTATTTATGTAACTGACAGGCAGGGCTCACAAGGGTAAGGAATAAGGATGGATGGGAGAGGGAGAGGAAAAGGAAAAACAGATTATGAGATACAGAACCAGTCCTTTGCAAAGTGTGGAAGCAGCAGGAGAGAGAGCAATGTCTGCAATTCTCCTCCCTCTTATACCCCTGCTGGACAAGGAGGGGGGAAGTGGAACAGACCAAGTCAGTTTCCGAGGGGAGGAAACACAAGCCCCAGGGAGGGAAGAAAAACTCTCACGAGCCCTCCCCCCTGTCTTTTTCGCTCCCTCTAATTCCAGCAAAGGCAAATCTGCCCTATAGTCTTCTCAAGCTATCCAAACCAAATCCTCTTCCCACAACCAAAGGTTTTTTCCCCTGCACTTCTTTCCTGGGCACCAACCCATTTTTCCTATGTGCTTTGTTCTCTCAGGCATCAACCTTTTTTTTTCCCCTGCAAGTCTTTTCCCTCAGGCACCAACCCTTTGTTCTCTGCTCTTGTTATCTTTCGAGCACCAACACATTTTTCTGTGTACTTCATTTTTCTTGGCCACCAACCATTTTTCCCTCTGCACTTCTTTTCTCTCGGGCACCAACCCTTTTGTTCTCTGCGCTCCCTTTTTCTCGTTCCCCAACCCTTTTATTCCCTGTGCTTCTATTTTCTTGGGCACCGACCGTTTGGTTCTCTGCGCTTCTTTTTTCTCACGCACCCAACATTTTTTCCTCTACTATCTTTTTTCTCAGGCATCAGCCCTTTTCTCTCTGTGCTTCCTTTTCCTCTGGCACCAACCCCTTTATTCCCTGCACTTCTTTTTTCTCGGGCACCCATTGTTTTTATTCTTTCTCTTTCTTTTTGCTCAGCCACCAACCCTTTTTTCCTCTGCGCTTCTTTTTTCTGGGCACCTACCCTTTTATTCCCTGAACTTCTTTTTCTCAGGCACCAACACTTTTTTCTCTATGCTTCTTTTTCTTGGTGTGACCGGTTGAGGCTATGCCTTTAAGAAAGAGACAGTTGCTGAACACTTTGGCTGAATGTTTTTGATATTTGAACAAAACCAAGATAGTCTAAACTAATTTCATTGGTAGATTGTAGAATGCAATTTTAAGTTTGGGTTCTGTTAGTTCAGTCTGCTCTGGGTTCAGGCTGGGTGCAGTCTGTGCTTCTCTGTCCTGTGGGCTTCTCTCCTTCTGAAGCAGGAACGGCCTTGAGTTAACAGCTAACCAGATAAGAAAACTAATTCTTGCATGTGCTTTTGAGCTAACAGAATTTTTCTCCTTAATTGCCTTTCTCTCTCTCTCTCTAACCCTTTTTGGGAAAAAGGGGAGGTAGGGAGGGAGAGAGGGGGGTTCAGGGAACCCCCCTGGCCGGCTGGAGGGAAAAGGCTTTTCTGCATTGTGTTCATTGCTGTGCGTTTCTGTATATATTGTAAATATTGTGTATTTGTGTACATATTCATTGCATCCCATTTATGCCTGTAAATATAGCTTTCATCTGCTTTTCTGACTGAGCTAGCTGTGGTTTCTTTCTTTGTGTGTGGGGAGGGAACTTTCTCACCCCACCACACTTGGGCACCAACCCTTCTTTCCTCTGGCCTTCTTTTTCCTCGGGCACCAGCCCTTTGTTTCTCTGATCTTGTTTTTTTTTGGGAACCACTCTGTTTCTACACTGTGCTTCTTTTCTTCTGGGTACCAACCTTTATTTTCTGTGCTGCTTTGTTCTCAGGCACCAACCCTTTGTTTCTCTGATCTTCTTTGTTATCTGGCACCAACCTTTTTTCCCCCTACACTTCTTTTCCCTTGGGCACCAGCCTTTTCCTCTCTGTGCTTCTTTTTTCTGGGCCACCAATCATTTTTTTCTCTATGCTTCTTTTCTCTGGGGCACCAACCCTTTTTTTCCCTTCTCTTTTTGTTTCCTCCAGCACCATCACTTATTTCCTCAGCACTTCTTTTCTCTCGGGTGCCAACCCTTTTCTTCTCTGCACTTCATTTTTCTTGGGCACAGACCCTTTTCTACTCTGCTCCTCTTTTCTCTCAGACACCAACACTTTTTTTCTCTAAGCTTCTTTTTCCTTTGTGCACCAACCATTTTTTTTCTCTGGGCTTCTTTTCTCTCAGGCACCAACCCTTTTATTCCCTGCACTTCTTTTTATCTCAGGCAGCAACACTTTTTCTCTGTGCTTCCTTTTTCATGGGCACCAACCCTTTTTCTCTCTGCCCTTCTTTTTCCTCAGGCACCAACCCTTTGTTTCTCTTCTCTTTTTATCTCTTGGGCACAAACATGTTTTTTCTCAGCACTTCTTTTTTCTTGGGCACCAACAGTTTTATTCCCTGCGTTTCTTATTTCTTGGGCACCAACAATTTTGTTCTCCGCTCTTGTTTTCTTTCAGGGACCATCACATTTTTTTCTGCACTTCTTTCCTCTCAGGCACCAAGCCTATTTTTCCCTGCACTTCTTTTTTCTCAGCCACCAACTGTTTTTTTCTCTGAGCTTCTTATTTGTCGGGCACAAACTATTTTATTCTCTGCTCCTTTATTCTTGGGCACCAATCATTTTTTCCTCTGTGCTTCTTTCTTCTCATGCAGCAACTCTTTTTTCCCTGCACTTCTCTTTTCTTGGGCACTGACCCTAGAATTCTCTGCACTTCTTTTTTCTTGGACACCAGCCCTTTTTTTCTCTGCAGCTGATCCTGCAAGGGACCAGGAGGGATCAGGTTCCCCATGGGAACAAGAGAAAGAGCCAGGGCTGCTGGCTTGGTTCTTATCTCTGGCTTTGGAAGATGGCCAAGGACAAACAGTGGATGAAACAAGCAGCAGGCCCCAGCAAGGCAAAGGAAATCTCTCCTCCCCTGTCCAGGCCTGTGTTTCAGCTGTGAAGGAACTGTCCCAGGAGTTCTGACAGTTCCAGAAGAAGTTTTTATTCCCCACCTGTACAGTCCGGTGCACTGCTGCAGCTGCTCCCCTGTCCAAGGGAGAGAATCTGGGAGGCACACACCACAGCACACCCTCTGCTTTATTTGTGTGACCATGGGGAGGATGTGAGGAAATAGAAGGGAAAACCCAATCTAGTCCTGGCTGCAGGAGTCTCTGACTTCCAGGGGAATTGTCCCCCCAGAGATGCTGCCTCAGTTTCCAGTGGGAAATGGCCTAAGAGGAGCAGGGAAGATAAAACTGCTTCTGGTCCTCCTCAAGAGACTCCCAAAGCATCTTCACAAGATGCAAGGGACCCAAGGCAGAATTAGAGGGACTCTGCCTCCAACCAGATGAAGGGGAGAGACAAATTGGTTTGTTGGACTGTACAGAACCAATGACCTGGCAAGTTGAACCCATGAGAGGATAAAGCTTTAGCAGCTGCAGGTGCTCAGAGTGTTCTGACACCATCAAACCACGAGGGGTGGAACCCATCTGTGTTTCTGGTGTGACAGGAGGATCCCCACACCTGGATGTGTTGGAAGCTGAGTCACTGGACTCAATTGCCCCAGAGGTGGAAACACAGCCCCAGCATTTGCAGCATTTGGCCTGGGCATGGTCTGATCCAGACAGTGCTGGAACAGAGTGGAGCTGCAGAGCACCTGCAGTGTGCAGCCCTCTGGGTCCTGCAAAGCCACCTCCTGTGGAGTGAGAATGAACAGTGCCTGAGGTGTGCTGCTGATTGCTGCTGGGCATGGTGCAGGTGGCCCAGAATGAGGGCTGGGGAATATCAAAGGTTAATTTGCTGCCATTACTCCACGCCACCCTGCCTCATGCCACCTTCGCAGGGACAGTGCTGGCTGGAGCAAAGCACTACAGGGCCTGAAGTTTAGATTGCCACATGAGAGGCTTCCTGTTCCGGTTGCTGCTGTTGGGTTCTGGCTCTCAGGGGCTGGCTCTTTGCTGAGGGGGAGGGCTGTAGGGGTTTAACTCCTGGCTGCTGCTCGCTGCTGCTGCTGGCTGCTGTGCTTCTTTCTGCAAACAGCCTCAGGTCAGTGTGCATGATGGGATCTCCTTTGGAGTCAACTCTTTTGAGCTTATCTCAAGTCCTTATCTCAACCCAGAGGGTTTTTTGACTCGTGTGTGTGTTATCTTCCCCTCACTTCTGTTGTGGGGGGAAACAGGCAGCTTAACCTCTTCTTAGCTCTTCAACCTGTTCCAGCCCCAGAGTGGAAAGCCAACAGAAGCTTTCTGAGTTCTTCCAAAGATCTCCATGAGATTCCCCCTACACCTTCTAAAGATCCCAAAAGTCAGTCCTAGGACCATCCAAATCCCAAACAGCTAAGATCATCTGAAAGCCCCTGAAGAATGCCTCTGAGATGGCCCTCAAGACTCCTCTGAGAACCTCATTTTCCCCTCCCTGAACTGGGCGCACTGCTCCACCCCAATACTTGGGAGCAAATGCCCCCAAAATTTGGGCATTGAGGCAGGGATATCTGAAACAAAAGCAAACAGACAGGATTTGGGTAACTTTTCAGTTTTATTGACACTATTGGTCAATGCACAGAGGGTTTCTTACCCAGGGAGACACAAAGCATTGGGGAAGAACCAGACTGACCCTGGCAAAGCCCTGCTGAGCTGCACTGGGAGTTCCAGCTATGCCGACTCAGCACTGTAGTTGCTCTCATTAGCAATAATTGGTGTTCAGAAGGGCAGGAAGTGTTTGTTGCTGCTGGGTCCTCCAGTTCCTGAGCACTGCAAAGGAAAAAGAGATGATATTGGTGCTGGAAAGGGACTCTCAAGAGGGGTCACGGTTACACAATAGATTCTAGGTGGCCTTATGCCTCCCCTCCAGTGCAGGCTGCTCTCTGGTGTGGGTGCCGCGGTGCTTGTTGAGGTTGCCCATCTGGGTGAAGCGCTTCCCACAGTCAGCGCAGGTGAAAAGCTTCTCACCATTGTGGGTGCGGCGGTGACAAGTGAGCTGTTGCCTCTGGCGGAAGCTCTTTCCACAGTCAGCGCAGGTGAAAGGCTTCTCACCACTGTGGGTGCGGCGGTGACAAGTGAGCTGTTGCCTCTGGCGGAAGCTCTTTCCACAGTCATCACAGGTGAAAGGCCTCTCACCACTGTGGGTGCGGCGGTGACAAGTGAGATCGTGCCTACGGCTGAAGGCCTTGCTGCACTCAGCGCAGCTGAACGGCTTCTCGCCACTGTGCACACGACGGTGCTCTGTGAGGATTCCGTTCTTGGTGAAGCTCTTGCCACAGTCGCCACAGCTGTATGGTCTCTCACCACTGTGGATGAGTTGATGCTGGATGTATGAATTGCTCCTGGTGAAGTTCTTGCCGCACGCAGCACAGGGGAACAGATGCTCTCCGGTGTGGATGCGGCGGTGGATGGTGAGGCTGGAGCTACGTTTGAATTTCTTGCCACAGTCCCTGCAGGTGAAGGACTTAGTGCTGTGTACACTGCGGTGCTTGGTGAGGGAAGACTTGTGAGTGAAGGTCTTGCCGCACTCAGCACAGCTGTATGGCCTCTCACCGGTGTGGGTGCGGCAATGCTGGAGATGCTCAGAGCTCTTGCTGAACCTCTTGCCACAGTCACCACAGATGAGGGGCCGGGGGCCAGGGTAGGGGCAGTGGTGCTTCACCTGCTCTGAGCCAGGTGGAAAGTTCTGCCCACACTCAGGGCACTGATTGGGTGGCACAGAGGGATCTGCTCTGGCTTCATCCTCCTCTGCAAATTCCTTTTCCTCCTCATCCTGGTCACCTTCATCCTCATGGTTATCCTCTTCATACTCATCATCATCATAGTCATCATTCTCCTCAGCATCATCATACTCCATCCTGTTCTCTTTCTCCTCCTTCTCCTCTCCCTTCAGGCTGAACTTTGGCTGCTCCAACTTGATCTCTGGGTGCTGCTTCTCCTCCCAGCTTTTGTCTGGGTCCTTCTGCGAGGCCATACTGTGGCAGGAAGGGGTTACAACAGTGAGATTTGGAACATGGAAACACCTGAGCCCAGGATCAGAAAACCTCAGATCCTGTCTGGGACATGACAGTCCCTGGCTCCCAACACCTCCCAACACCCAGCTGGAGAAGGGAATGCAGAGGGGACCTCAAACCTTCAGGTTTTGTCACAGTGTAGGCTCAGACCTCTACTACCTGTGCTGAGACCTCAGGTTCCTGTGATCAGTGTCCTGAGGTACCCTGGGGTCTACAAGTGGTCTTGTCCCACTCTCCTCGAGCCTGGCATTGGCAGGGTGGTTCCTGCTCCAGGCCCTGTCCTTTGATCTCTCCTGGCTCAGGCAATGGAGGCAGCAGCACTGACCAACGAAGACCAAACCACCTCCAACCTTCTCCCACCACCCTCCAAATCCCAACTCCAAACACCACTTCCTGCCACACAACTGACCCCCACAAACCTGGGGAGTTTCCAAACTCCAACACCTGATATGTCTCAGAGCCCCTGGAGGGGTGAAATGTGGAGGCAGGAGGAGGTGGAAGAAGCTGGAAAGTACCCTGGGACTCTGGGACTCGGGAATCTTACCGGCTGGGCTGCTCCAAGGGGCAGATCTGCAAACTCTGCTCTTCCCCAGCACACAGGGGCAGGGCTGATGGAGAAAGAGGGACACAACTCCTGCCACAGAGAAGCAAAGGGCTCAGAGGAGAGCACTGACCTGCAAGGGACGGCTCAGCACTGCCCAGGATCAGGCAGCACAGCTCAGCCTTGCTGGGGGCAGCTCCCAAGCCCAGCAGCACAGCCACAGCACACAGCCAGGGCAGATCAAGATGGGAGGCCTCAACAACTGCACACTCAGCTCCTTGCCCAGCACACAGCCCCCAGCACACAGCTGCAGGCCAGCACCACAACACAGCTGCCTCCACACAGCCTCTCCCAGGCCTTGCCTAAAGCTTCCTCCCACTGCTTGCCCAGGCCTCTGCTGCCTGCAGTTGCATTTGACAGCACATCTTCCTCTGGACCCAGCTCTCCTCCCTGGCTCTGCCCCCACCACGTACACTCTGTGCTCACCTCAGCCCTGCACACACCTCTGTTCCTCACTCCCCAGGAGAAGATCAGAGCAGCCCTCAGGACACACACAAAGGTTATGGAGCAAAGGAGGGAGGGACATGGGCAGCTTCTTGCTAAACCTCTTCAGCCCTCACTGGGATGCTGCAGGAGTCTCTCGCTCTTGCCCAAACCTCATACCTCCAGCACCCTTCACACACCTGCAGCCCTAAGAGACTCACTGGAAAGGGTTTTACTTCTCTCCCTGACCATTTCTCTCAGCTTGCTCTTTACAGTTCTCCTGAAGCTGCCACTCCATAGCACCAAGAGAAAAGGAGGTTTGATGGGAGGGCAAAGTGCCCAGGGGCTGCTGTTCATCTCCCAGCTGACACATGCAGAGCTGCAGCACAAATCACTCCTTTCACCTCCTGAAATCATGACAGAATCTGCCATTTCCTGCACACACATTTGCCACCTGGGCCTTGGATCCTCTCCCCTTTTTGGGGGGACAAGGCCTAATTCCTGCCTGAACACTCCCAGGCCCTTCCCTCAGTCCCAGCCCATCCATGGCCCTGCTGCCTTGGCTATACCTTGGCCCTGGGTCTCCCACCTCCACTGCCACTGCAGCTGGAAGGGGGGAGTGGGAAATGCTGTGGCTCAGGAAGCCTCTAAGGAACTGGGCTGGAAGCAGCAGCACAAGGATGGAAGGGGCCTGAGACTAAAGGCTGGGATCAGCTGGAGGGCTGAAAGAACAGCACCAAGCCAAGGGGGGGTTACAGGTGAGGGCTGGGGAGGGACCCTGCAGACACCTCAGGCAGCAACTGAGGAGAGGAAGGGGGACAGAGAGGGAGTGAGACCTCAGGTGACTCCTGCCATGGGGGATGGCTGGGCTGTGTGGCTAGGAGCCCTGAGTGCCTGCTTGGGCTGTGCTGCATGTCAGGAGGGGTCAGGGGACTGTCCTGAACCGGGCAGGGTTTGGGGCTTTCAGCTTCTGGGGTCAGCTGCTGCCAGCACCATTGTAGGTAGGAGCCAGGCAGAGCCTCACAGCTGCTGAACTAAGCCCTCCCACCCCCTGCAGCCTTCATCCTCCATCTCTCCATCCATTGCTCCATCCCCACTCACTTGCTGCCCACTGTCCTTAGGGTCCCACAACATCACCAGGGCTGATCTACATACCCAGCAGGGCCCAACACAAGTCCCTGGATGAGAGCATGGAGGAGAATCCCTGTGGTGGCTGTAAGGCACTGGGATGTCTTACACCAGAGAGTAGAGACCTCCAGAAGGGACAGCAGAGTCCAGAGGTACACCACAAAGTGTCATCAACTCCTGTGACAAGGCTCAAAGAGAGTCTCTCTGCCTCCTGAAACCTAAGGCCATACCCTGCAGAACAAGTTGGAGGAGCTCAAGGGGACAAGCTGCAGAGGGGGCCCAGGGCAACCTCCTGAGCTTCAACAAGAGCAAGGGCAGGGTCCTGCCCCTGGCCTGCCACAAGCCTCACAATCAGGACAGGCTGGGGGAGGAGGGGATAGGAAGCAGCCCTGCACAAAAGGACTGGGGGGTGCTGCTGGACAGGAAGCTGGACAGGAACAGACAGGGGGAGCCTGCAGCCCAGAAGGCCAAGGGCAGCCTGGGCTGCACCAAAAGCAGCATGGCCAGAGATGGACAGAGGCCAGCCTGGCACTTGGCTCTGCTCTGCTCAGACTTCACCTGCAGCACTGCAGCCAGCTCTGGAGCCCTCAGCACAGGAAGGACAGGGACCTGATGGAGAGGGCCCAGAGGAGGGACACAAAAATGATCAGGGGCTTGGAGCAGCTCTGCTACCAGGACAGGCTGAGGGAGCTGGGGGGTTCAGCCTGGAGAGCAGAAGAGAAGACTCTGGGGAGACCCAAGAGTGACCTTCGGGTACCTGAAGGGGACTACAAGAAGGCTGCAGAGGGACTCTTTGCAAAGCCTGCAGGGACAGCACCAGAGGCAATGGCTTCCAACTGGAGCAGAGCAGATTGAGATTGGAGGTGAGGAACAAGTTCTGCACCAGGAGGCTGCTGCAACACTGCAACAGGTTGCCCAGGGAGGGGCTTGAGGTCCCAGCCCTGCAGATGTTCAAGGTGAGGCTGGACAGGGCTCTGGGCAACCTGATCTAGTGCAGAATGTCTGCAGAGGGGCTTGGACTGCATCACCTTTGCAGCTCCCTGCCAACCCAAACCACTCTAGGAGTCTAAGTGCAGCCTCCAGGGAGAGCAGGAAAAAGAGGAGGCAGAGGAGGACAATGAAGAGGACAAGGAGGAGGAGAAACAAAATGCCTTCCAAACTCCTCCAAACCTCTGCCAAATTCCTGGAGAGCTCTTCCAGCTCTGCAGAGTTCATTCTGGAGAGAGCTGAGGGAGTTTCTAGGCTCAGGGATGTGTTGCACACTCTGCACAAATGCTCCAGAAGCTTTCCAAGTGCCCTCAAACCATCAGCACAGCTCTGCTGGCACACAATGCCAGGCTGCAAGGGACCCCAAGGCTCAGCTGCTCCAACCTTGCCAGCTGACACTGCACTTGAAGGAGCTGGCCCAGCCCCCTGCCAAGCTCAGCCTTCCAACTCTGCCCTGCAGGGGAATGCACCACTGCCCTGGGGAGATGATTCCAATGGCTGACTGGGAGGGAAAAGCTTTTGCCTCTGCAGGGCACTCTTCCACTTCAGCTCAACTCTTGCAGTTCAGAGCCAGCCCCCAAGCTCAAGAACCAGTTCCCAAGCCCAGAGCCTGACCCCCAAGCTCAAGAAGCAGCCCCTGAGCCCAGAGCCTGACCCTGAGCCCAGCACCAGCCCCTGAGCTCAAAAACCAGCAACTAAGGTCAGAACCACTTTCCAAGCTCAAGTACCAAGCCCAAGTACCAAGTCCAAAGCTCAGCACCAGCCCCCAAGCTCAGCACCAGCCTCTGAGCTTGAGAACCAGCAACTAAGGTCAGAAACCTTTCCCAAGTTCAGAGCCAGCTCCAAGCTCAGTGCCAGCAACTAAGGTCACAACCACTTCCCAAGCTCAAGAACCAGTCTCTGAGCTCAGAGGCGCTCCCAGAGATTAAGAACCATCCCCTGAGCCCAGAGCCAGTCCCCAAGCCCAAAAAGCAGCCCTGAGCTCAGGGAACAAGCTCCTGAGCTCAGACCCAGACCCCGAGCCCAGATCTACTTCCTGAGCTCAGAGCCAGCCCCTCAGCTCTAGAACCAGCAACCAAGGTCAGAACTACTTCCCAAGCTCAAGAACCAACCCCCAAGCCCAGAACCACTTCCTGAGCTCAGAGGCAGTCCCCAAGCCCAGAGCCTGACCCCCAAGCCCAAGAACCAGCAACTAACATCAGAACCAACCCCCAAGCTCAGAACCCATTTCCTTAGCTGAAGAACCACTTCCCAAGCCCAGAGCCAGCCCTCAAGCCCAGCACCAGCCTGCGAGCTCAAGAGCCAGCAACTAAGGTCAGAACCACTTCCCAGATTGAGAACCAGCCCCTGAGCCCAGAGCCTGACCCCGAGCTCAAGAAGCAGCCCCTGAGCTCAGAGCTGGCTCCTAAGCTCAGGAACCAGCAACTAAGGTCAGAACAACTTCTCAAGCTCAAGAACCAGCCCACCAGCCCCAAGCTCACACTCAAATCAAACCTGCAGACTCAGCTCCTGGGCTCAGAGCCAGCAACTAAGCTCAGATCCACTTCCCAAGCTCAACAGCCAGCCCCTGAGCTCAGTGCCAGCCTCCAAGCTTGAGAACCAGCACCTATGGTCAGAACCACTTCCCAAGCTCAAAAAACCAGCCTCTGAGCTCTAGAGCCAGCAACTAAGGTCAGAACCACTTCCCAAGATTGAAAAACCAGCACCTGAGCTCAAGTGCCAGCCCCTGAGCCAAGAGCCAGCCCTTGAACTCAAGAACAAGCTCCTGAGCTCAGACCCAGACACTGAGCCCAGAACCACTTCCTGAGCTCAGAGCCAACCTTGAGCTCTAGAACCAGCAACTAAGGTCAGAACCATGCCCCAAGCTCAAGAACCAACCCCCAAGCCCAGAACCACTTCCCAAGCTCAGAGCCAGTCCCCGAGCTCAAAAGCCAGACCCTGAGGCCCAGAGCCAGATTCCAAGCTCTAGAACCAGCAAATAAGGTCAGAACCACTTCCCAAGCTCAAGAAGCAGCTCTCGAGCTCAGAGGCAGCCCCAAGCCCATAGCCTGACCCCTGAGCCCAGAGCCAGCAATTAAGGTGAGAAGCATCCCTGGAGGTGTTCAAGAGGGGATTGGACATGGCACTCAGTGCCATGGTCTAGTCATAAGGTCTTGGGTGACAGGTTGGACTTGATCTTTGAGGTCTCTTCCAACCTTGGTGATACTGTGAACCACTTCACAAGCTCAAGAACCAGCCCCCAAGCTCAGACCCAGACCCTGAGCTCAAGAACCAGCAGCTGAGGTCAGAACCACTTCCCAAGCTCAGAGCCAGCCCCTGAGCTCAGGAGTCAGCCCTTGAGCTCTACAACCAGCACCTAAGATCAGAACCACTTCCCAAGCTCAAGAACCAGCCCCCGAACTCAGAACCACTTCCCAAGCCCAGCACTAGTACCCCTAGCTCAAGAAGCACCAACTGAGGTCAGAAGCCACCAAACTCACACTCAAATCAAAAGTGCAGACTCAGCTCCCAAGCTCAGAGCCAGCAACTAAGGTTAGAAGCACTTCCCAAGGTCAAAACCACTTCCCAAGCTCAAGACCCAGCTCCCAAGCTCAACCTCCTGCCCCTCCTGGGGGCACCAGAGCTGCACACAGCACTCCAGCTGCCAGCACAGAATGCTGCCAGCACAAACACCATTGCAGCAAAAGCCTCAAGCTGTGCTCAGCTGCCAAAACCAAAGGGATCTGAACTTGGCTGCAAGAGCAAGGACCAAACTGAGCCAAGGCACTGATCCAACACCGAAGGCTGCACAAAACAACCAGCAACAGCTTCAAGCAACAGCAGACCTGCAGCTGGGCTGCAAAGCTCTACAGAAGGAAACCACTCCAGAAGGGCTCCAGGGCCCCAGGGATTGGAAAGCCCAGGCTGGCACTCTCCTCCTGCAGCAGGAAAGCTTGGCTTGGCCACAAGAAGCCAAACACTTCCCCACACCAATCCATGCACACCACTTGACTTGCAACCTCCTTCAAGCCCTTTGCTGGCAGCAGGACTTGCAGAGCACTGCAATTGCTTTGCTCACTTGCAGCAACCATTTCCTGCCCTTCCCAGCTCATTGCACAGCAAAGAGCAGCAAGGGAATTGCTTTGTCTTCTGCTGAAGCTCCTCCAAGGAAGCTGCAGGACTTCTCACCACCAAAACCATCAACAACAGGCTGCCCCCAGCCCAATCCAAACCTTTCAGCCCAATTCAAAGCAGTTCCTCAGCCACAAGCAGACACTCAACAGCTCAGCCTCATTGGGCTGCCTGCCAGCAAGCATTTCCCCAGAGGCAGAGCAGCTGAAGCAGAGCAGTCTGCTTCTGACCATGCTTCCTGCCAGCACAGCTGACAAAAGCTCTGCACAGCTCTCAGCCTGCAGCCACACAGCAAAAGCTCCTCCTGCCCTGAGCCTTCCTGTGCTCAGCAGGCCTGGAGAGAAACTGAACATCAGTCTGCAGCCCCCCAGGGAACATTTGTGCCTCAAGAGATTGCAGAACACAGAGGCCTTGGATGCCACCACCCCCAGCACAGCCAAACCCCCCCACAGCTGACACCAGCCCCAGGCACTCCGAAGCTCAGGCTCAGCACAGCACCCACGCCTGACACCCCCACGGCACCCAGCACACAGCCTGCCCACAGCTCCCCCCCGCGCCTGGCCCTCAGCCCAGCCGCTGCCCTGCAGCACAGCAGCCGCCCGGCAGCTGCCAGCACAAAGCCTCCAACCCCCAGGGCTCCCCCACACCCCCCCACAGCAGCCTCTGCTGCAAGCCACACCCCACGCTCACCACCACCTCTCCTGCACACAGCAGCCCCCACAGCGCCGCCCACAGCTCAGCTCTGCTGCCAGCCCAGCCCCCAGCACAGGGACACAGGGCCAGGGCCAGCCCCTGCAGCCCACCAATGGCTCCGCCTGCAACACAGCAGCAGCCAAAGGGGGCCTGCAGCTGCCCCCAGCAGGGGGAGTCAGCAGCACAAGCAACCCCCAAACACACCCACCCCGACCCCACCCACGCACCCACAACCCCACAAACGGCACCCACCCACCCCCAACACCTCTGCCCTACCCCACACGCACCCCCACAGACACACACCCCCCACAGCTCCCCACACACTGCCCACAGACACACACAGCTCCCCACAACCGCACCCACCCCCGCGAAGCACCCCAGCACTCCCCACTCCAAGTCTCACCACCCCGACCCACACCGCAGCCACACACAGCCTCCCCCAGCAACAACAACTCCGACCACCAAACCCACACAGCCCCACGGGCTCCTTCCCAGCCCCTCAGATGCCTCTCTTGGCCCCCAAGCCCCCAGAGAACCTCACAGACGCCCCCACAACTGCACAGCCCCCACAAACCGCCACCCACAGCCCCACACACACCAGCCCCACACCTCACGGATCCCTCCTCAATCCCAGCTCCAGGACACAGCCCTCAGCCCCAGGGCAGCCCAATGCCAACCCCAGGAGCCGCTCCCCAAGCCCCAAGGGATCCCCACCCCAGCATCCCCAACTCTGGCCCGCGGGTGCCCACACCTACCCCACAGCCGAGGCGAAAGTGGCGCAGAGCAGGAGGAAGACGAAGGAGGAAGAGCTCGCAGCAGAGGCGGCTGCCGACTGCCGTCCCCTGCAGCTTCCTAGCAGCCTGGGCGAGCATAGAGGGATGCAATGGAGGCCCCGAACCGGCCACGTTGCAGCCCAGAGGGGGTGGGGTCTCGGTCCGGAACGGAAGTCCCGCCCACGCCCGGGCAGCTGCAGCCAGTCAGAAGCGCCAGGAGCCCGGCAGCTCCTCCCCCTGGCCGCTGCCGAGGCACAGTGAGGAGCTGCCGCTGCCGGCCGCGGCCGCCATTGTTGCTGCCTCGTGGGGAGCGGCAGCGGGGCCGGAGCGCGGGAGCAGTGCCGGAGGTGCTGGCGGGCGAGCGGCAGCTGCCGGCTGCTGAGCTGCGGCGGGGCGGGAGGGGCTGCGGGGGCCGGGGAGCGCTGAGGGCGGCGGCAGCGGAGCGGGGAAGGGTCTGGCTGCGTGGGGCTGCCGGGGGCGTGTGTGGAGTTGGGGGTCGGGAGGGGCGTGGGGGGCAGGGGGCTCCGTGGGGCTGGGGGAGGGTTCGTAGGCTTGGGGTGGGTGGGCTGGGGGCAGGCTCTGGAGGAGCAGAAGGAGGAGCTGTGGGGTTGGTGTGGGGAAGCTGTGGGGAGGGCATCTGTGGGGTCTGGCAGGGCTGGTGTTTGGGGTAGGGGGCAGCGGGAGGGCTGGGGGAGGGGGGGGGTTGGGATCCCTTGGGGCTGAGGGTTGTGATCTGGATCTTTTGGGAGTCTCGGGGAAAAGCTGTGGCTGGGATCAGGATCCCCTGGGGCTGAGGCTCTTGGGGCCGGGCTTGGGCTCCTGTGGGGCTGGGTGGGAGTCTGGAGGGGTGGAGGCCTGAAGGCCCAGACAGCTTCCCCGGACCCCCTGTGCTCCTCTGCGTCGTGGTTGGGCTATTCCGGCGGCTCTGATTGGCTGCGGCTGCCCGGCCGTGGGCAGGAACAATGGCGGCCGCGGCCGGCAGTGGCAGCTCCTCGCTGTGCCTCGGCAGCGGCCAGGGGGAGGAGCTCCTGGTGCCTCTCATTGGCTGCGGCTGCCCGGGTGTGGGCGGGACTTCCTGTGGGGCCCCAGCCCTGCTGGCGCTGCCAGTGCCTCGTGGGGGCCTGAGGCGGAGGGGCCGGGCCGGCTGGGGCCTCCCTTGCAGCGCTCTGTGCTCAGCAGGAGCCTGCCGGGGCCAGCGGTCGGCAGCTTGGTGTGCGCTGAGCTCTCGGTCGGCCTGGTGCTGTGCGTGGCCTTGGTGTGGGCTGCAGGTGGGGTGAGGGAATGTGTGGGGGTTGTGTGGTGGAGTTGGGGAGGGGTGTGTGGGGTTTTGGGGGGAGGTGTTGGGGGTTGTGGGGTCCGGGAGGGTGGTCGGGGTGCAGTGGGGTGCCTAGGGTTGTTGTAGGGTTTGTGTATTGGGAGTTGTTGGTGCTGGGGGAGGCTGTGTGTGGCTGTGGTGTGGGACGGGGTGGTGAGGCTTGGAGTGCTGCGAGGGGGTGGGTGCGGTTGTGGGGAGCTGTGTGTGTCTGTGGGCAGTGTGTGGGGAGCTGTGGGGGGGGTGTGGGGCAGGGCAGAGGTGTGGGTGTCCCTCCGCTGGGTGCTGGGCTGGCAGCAGAGCTGAGCTGTGGGTGGCGCTGTGGGGGCTGCTGTGTGCAGGAGAGGTGGTGGTGAGTGTGGTTCTGACCACGGGAGCTGGGGAAATGGTTCTGAGCTTATTTGCTGGTTGTAGAGCTTGGGGACTGGCTCTGAGCTTGGGAGCTGCTTCTTAGTTTGGGAGGTGGTTCTGAGTTTATTTGCTGGCTCTTGAGCATGGTAGCTGCATCTGAGCTTGGGATCTGCTTCTGCACTTTTGATCTGGCTCTGAGCTTCGGTTGTTGTTCGCAACTTGGTTGCTGGCTCTGAGCATGGGAGCTGGGTGTGAGCTTGGGAGCTGGGTGTGAGCCGAGCCCCTGCCTTGAATTTAAAATGGGAGAGTCACTGTCAGGTCTCCCCAGAGTCTTCTCTTCTGTTCTCCAGGCTGAGCACCCCCAGCTCCCTCAGCCTGTCCTGGTAGCAGAGCTGCTCCAAGCCCCTGATCATTTTTGTGTCCCTCCTCTGGGCCCTCTCCATCAGGTCCCTGTCCTTCCTGTGCTGAGGGCTCCAGAGCTGGCTGCAGTGCTGCAGGTGAAGTCTGAGCAGAGCAGAGCCAAGTGCCAGGCTGGCCTCTGTCCATCTCTGGCCATGCTGCTTTTGGTGCAGCCCAGGCTGCCCTTGGCCTTCTGGGCTGCAGGCTCCCCCTGTCTGTTCCTGTCCAGCTTCCTGTCCAGCAGCACCCCCCAGTCCTTTTGTGCAGGGCTGCTTCCTATCCCCTCCTCCCCCAGCCTGTCCTGATTGTGAGGCTTGTGGCAGGCCAGGGGCAGGACCCTGCCCTTGCTCTTGTTGAAGCTCAGGAGGTTGCCCTGGGCCCCCTCTGCAGCTTGTCCCCTTGAGCTCCTCCAACTTGTTCTGCAGGGTATTGCCTTAGGTTTGAGGAGGCAGAGAGGCTCTCTTTGAGCCTTGTGAAAGGAGTTGATGCCAAGCTGTGCCCAGAGGGCTGGGTAGAATTGGGCAGTTTCCATGGCTGTGCTGCTCAGAGCTGCATCCTACAGTGCAAAGCATCAAACCCACAACAATCCATAGTGCGCCTCGGCCATGGGCCCCAAGCAGCCTCCCTAGGCCAAAGCTGCCTCCAGAGCTCCACCAAACCAGGCCAGAACCCCAGGCCCCAAATGCCTTCCCCCTCCCCCATGCCTCTCTGCCCCTCCTCCCCCATAACCAAGAGATGCAGTTACAGATTCTGGTAGGCAGCTCCCAGGTGAGCCAGGCCGCTCCAGGCCACAGTTGGCAGCATTGCCAAGGCCTCAAAGCTCCTCTGCAGAGAGAGATCCCAGAAGATGTTCCTGGGAGCAGAGAGGAAGGGCAAAGGAGGTTGGAGAGCCTGTGCTGTTCCTTTGTAAAGAGTGGGTGCAGGCCTTGTGGGAATGAACTAAGCTAGATGACACTTTGTGGTGTACCTCTGGACTTTGCTGTCCCTTCTGGAGGTCTCTACTCTCTGGTGTAAGACATCCCAGTGCCTTCCACCCACCACAGGGATGCTCCTCCATGCTCTCATTCAGGGACATCTGCTGGGCCCTGCTGGGTGTGTAGATCAGCTCTGGGGACTTGGTGGGGCCCTGGGGACTTGGAGATGGCAGCAAGTGAGTGGAGATGGAGCAATGGATGGAGAGATGGAGGGTGAAGGCTGCAGGGGGTGGGAGGGCTTAGTTCAGCAGCTGTGTGGCTCTGCCTGGCTCCTACCTGCAATGGTGCTGGCAGCAGCTGACCCCAGAAGCTCAAAGCCCCAAACCCTGCCTGGCTCAGGACAGTCCCCTGACCCCTCCTGACATCCAGCACAGCCCAAGCAGGCACTCAGGGCTCCTAGCCACACAGCCCAGCCATCCCATGGCAGGAGTCACCTGAGGTCTCACTCCCTCTCTGTCCCCTTTCCTCTCAGTTGCTGCCTGAGGTGGCTGCAGGGTCCCTCCCCAGCCCTCATCTGTAACCCCCCTTGGCTTGGTGCTGTTCTTTCAGCCCTCCAGCTGATCCCAGCCTTTAGTCTCAGGCCCCTTCCATTCTTGTGCTGCTGCTTCCAGCCCAGTTCCTTAGAGGCTTCCCCAGCCACAGCATTTCCCACTCCCCCCTTCCAGCTGCAGTGGCAGTGGAGGTGGGGAACCCAGGGCCATGGGAGAGCCAAGGCAGCAGGGCCATGGATGGGCTGGGACTGAGGGAAGGGCCTAGGAATGGCCAGGTAGGAATTAGGCCTTGTCCCCCCAAAATGGGGAGAGGATCCAGGGCCCAGGTGGCAAATGTGTGTGCAGGGAATGGCAGAATCTGGCAGCATTTGAGGAGGTGAAAGGAGTGCATTGTGCTGCTGCTCTGCATGTGCCAGCTGGGAGATGAACAGCAGCCCCTGGGCACTGTGCCCTCCCATCAAACCTCCTTTTCTCTTGGGGGTGTGGAGTGGCAGCTCCAGGAGAGCTGCAAAGAGAAAGCTGAGAGAAATGGTCAGGGAGAGAAGGAGGCAAAACCCTTTCCAGTGAGTCTGTTTGGGCTGCAGGTGTGTGAAGGGTGCTGGAGGTGTGAGGTTTGAGCAGGAGCCAGAGACTCCTGCAGCATCCCAGTGAGGGCTGAAGAGGTTTAGCAAGAAGCTGCCCAAGTCCCTTCCCCTTTGCTGCATCTCCAGAGATCACGAAGCTCCCTTTGTGTGTGTCCTGAGGGCTGCTCTGATCTTTTCTTGGGGAGTGGGCAGCAGAGAGTTGTGTGCAGGGCCGAGGTGAGCACAGAGTGGGTGTGGTGGGGGCAGGGCCAGGGAGGAGAGGTGGGTCCAGAGCAAGATGTGCTGTCAAATGCAGCAGTGGGCAGCAGAGCCCTGGGCAGGCAGTGGGAGAAAGTTTTAGGCAAGGCCTGGGAGAGGCTGTGTGGAGGCAGCTGTGTTGTGGTGCTGGCCTGCAGCTGTGTGCTGGGGGCTGTGTGCTGGGCAAGGAGCTGAGTGTGCAGTTGTTGAGGCCTCCCATCTTGATCTGCCCTGGCTGTGTGCTGTGGCTGTGCTGCTGGGCTTGGGAGCTGCCCCCAGCAAGGCAGAGCTGTGCTGCCTGATCCTGGGCAGTGCTGAGCCCTCCCTTGCAGGTCAGTGCTCTCCTCTGAGCCCTTTGCTTCTCTGTGGCAGGAGTTGTGTCCCTCTCTCTCCATCATCCCTGCCCCTGTGTGCTGTGGAAGAGCAGAGTTTGCAGATCTGACCCTTGGAGCAGCCCAGCCGGTAAGATTCCCGAGTGGGGCAACAGCAGGACCCTAGCCCCCAGAATCCCAGAGTCCCAGGGTACTTTCCAGCTTCTTCCACCTTCTCCTGCCTCCACATTTCAACCCTCCAGGGGCTCTGAGGCATATCAGGTGTTGGAGTTTGGAAACTCCCCAGGTTTGTGGGGGTCAGTTGTGTGGCAGGAAGTGGTGTTTGGAGTTGGGATTTGGAGGGTGGTGGGAGAAGGTTGAAGGTGGTTTGGTCTTCGTTGGTCAGTGCTGCTGCCTCCATTGCCTGAGCCAGGAGAGATCAAAGGACAGGGCCTGGAGCAGGAACCACCCTGCCAATGCCACCAGGCTTGAGGAGAGTGTGACAAGACCACTTGTAGGCCCCAGGGTACCTCAGGGCACTGATCACAGGAACCTGAGGTCTCAGCACAGGTAGTAGAGGTCTGAGCCTACACTGTGACAAAACCTGAAGGTTTGAGGTCCCCTCTGCATTCCTTTCTCCAGCTGGGTGTTGGGAGCCAGGGACTGTCATGTCCCAGACAGGATCTGAGGTTTTATGATCCTGGGCTCAGGTGCTTCCATGTTCCAAATCTCACTGCTCTAACCCCTTCCTGCCACAGTATGGCCTCACAGAAGGACCCAGACAAAAGCTGGGAGGAGAACCAGCACCCAGAGAACAAGTTGGAGGAGCCAAAGTTCAGCCTGAAGGGAGAGGAGAAGGAGGAGAAAGAGGACAAAATGGATGATGGCGATGCAGAGGAGAATGATGACTATGATGATGATGAGTATGAAGAGAATAACCATGAGGATGAAGGTGACCAGGATGAGGAGGAAAAGGTATTTTCAGAGGAGGAAGAAGCCAGAGCAGGTCCCTCTGTGCCACCCAAGCAGTGCCCCGAGTGTGGGCAGAGCTCCCCACCTGGCTCCGAGCAAGCTAAACACCACTGCCCCTGCCCTGGCCCCCGGCCCTTTGTCTCTGGTGACTGTGGCAAGAGGTTCAGCAAGAGCTCTGAGCATATCCGGCATTGCCACACCCACACCGGTGAGAGGCCGTACGGCTGTGCTGAGTGCGGCAAGACCTTCACTCTCAAGTCTTCCCTCCCCAAGCACCGCAGTGTGCACAGCACTGAGAAGCCCTTCACCTGCAGGGACTGCGGCAAGAAATTCAAATACAGCTCCGATCTCACCATCCACCGCCGAACTCACACGGGTGAGAGGCCGTACAGCTGTGCTGTCTGTGGCAAGAGCTTCTCTCAGAAATCTGCCCTCTGGCAGCACCGCAATGTCCACAGCACTGAGAAGTCCTTCACCTGCAGGGACTGTGGGAAGAAATTCAAATATAGCGCCAACCTCACCATCCACCGCCGCATCCACACCGGAGAGCATCTGTTCCCCTGCGCTGAGTGCGGCAAGAGCTTCACCACGAGCACCAGATTCATCCAGCATCAACTCACCCACAGCGAAAGGCCGTACAGCTGTGCTGACTGTGGCAAGAGCTTCACCACGAGCACTCAATTCATCCAGCATCAACTCATCCACAGCGGTGAAAGGCCGTACAGCTGGGCTGACTGTGGCAGGAGCTTCACCTTTAAGGGAACCCTCACAGAGCACCGTCGTGTGCACACTGGTGAGAAACCTTTCATCTGTGATGACTGCGGCAAGTGCTTCAGCCGCAGGGGCACTCTCATTGCTCACCGCCGCACCCACACCGGTGAGAAACCTTTCCTCTGTGATGACTGCGGGAAGGGCTTCAGCCGCAGGGGCACTCCCATTGCTCACCGCCGCACCCACACTGCTGAGAAGGCTTTCACCTGTGCTGACTGCGAGAAGAGCTTCAGCCGCAAGGGCAATCTCATTGCTCACCGCCGCACCCACACTGCTGAGAAAGCTTTCACCTGTGCTGCCTGCGAGAAGAGCTTCACCCAGAAGGTCTACCTCAACAAGCACCGTTGCACCCACACCAGAGAGCAGCCTGCACTGGAGGAGCTGCATAAATCCACCTAGAATCTATTGTGTAATCGTGACCCCTCCGAGAGGGCCTTTCCAGCACCTAAATCATCTCTTTTTCCTTTCCAGATCTCAGGGATTGGGGGGTACCAGCAGCAACAAACACTTCCTGCCCTTCTGAACACCAATTATTGCTAATGAGAACAATTATAGTGCTGAGTCGGCACAGCTGGAGCTCTCAGTGGAGCTGGGCAGGGCTTTGCCAGGGTCAGTCTGGTTCTTCCCCAAAGCTTTGTGTCTCCCTGGGGTAAGAACCAATCTGTCCATTGACCAATAGTGTCAATAAAACTGAAAAGTTACCCAGATCCTGTCTGTTTGCTTTTATTGCAGATATCCCTGCCTCAATGCCCAAATTTGGGGGCATTTGCTCCCAAGGGATGGGGTGGAGCTGTGTGCCCAGTTCAGGGAGGGGAAAGTGAGGTTCTCAGAAGAGTCTTGAGGGGCATCTCAGAGGCATTCTTCAGGGGCTTTCAGGTGATCTTAGTTGTTTGGGATTTGGATGGTCCTAGGATTGACTTTTGGGATTTTTGGAGGGTGTAGGGGGAAGCTCATGGAGATCTTTGGAAGAACTCAGAAAGCTTCTGTTGGCTTTCCACACTGGGGCTGGAACAGGTTGAAGAGCTGAGAAGAGGTTAAGCTGCCTGTTCCCCCCCAAAACAGAAGTGAGGGGAAAATAACATACAAACGACTCAAAATACTCTCTGGGATGAGATAAGGACTTGAGATAAGCTCAAAAGAGTTGAATCCAAAGGAGATCCCATCATGCACACTGACCTGAGGCTGTTTGCAGAAAGGACAGCAGCGAGCAGCAGCAGCGAGCAGCAGCCAGGAGTTCAACCCCTACAGCCCTCCCCCTCAGCAAAGAGCCAGCACCTGAGAGCCAGAACCCAACAGCAGCAACTAGAACAGGAAGCCTCTCATGTGGCAATCTGAACTTCAGGCCCTGTAGTGCTTTGCTCCAGCCAGCACTGTCCCTGTGAAGGTGGCATGAGGCAGGGTGGTGTGGAGTAATGGCAGCAAAGTTTCATCTTAGCCTTTGATATTCCCCAGCCCTCATTCTGGGCCACCTGCACCATGCCCAGCAGCAATCAGCAGCACACCTCAGGCACTGTCCATTCTCACTCCACAGGAGGTGGCTTTGCAGGACCCAGAGGGCTGCTCACTGCAGGTGCTCTGCAGCTCCACTCTGTTCCAGCACAGTCTGGATCAGGCCATGCCCAGGCCAAATGCTGCAAATGCTGGGGCTGTGTTTCCACCTCTGGGGCAATCGAGTCCAGTGACTCCTTCCACGCCTCCAAGTGAAAGCAAACTGTGGCTTGCATCCCAGTACTCAGCTTCCAACACATCCAGGTGTGGGGATCCTCCTGTCACACCAGAAACACAGATGGGTTCCACCCCTCATGGTTTGATGGTGTCAGAGCACTCGGAGCACCTGCAGCTGCTAAAGCTTTATCCTCTCATGGGTTCAACTTGCCAGGCCATTGGTTCTGTGTGGTCCAACAAACCAATTTGTCTCTCCCCTTCATCTGGTTGGAGGCAGAGTCGCTCTAATTCTGCCTTGGGTTCCTTGCATCTTGTGAAGATGCTTTGGGAGTCTCTTGAGGAGGACCAGAAGCAGTTTTAGCTTCCCTGCTCCTCTTAGGCCATTTCCTACTGGAAACTGAGGCAGCATCTCTGGGGGGACAATTCTCCTGTAAGTCACAGACTCCTGCAGCCAGGACTGGATTGGGTTTTCCCTTCTATTTCCTCACATCCTCCCCATGGTCACACAAATAAAGCAGAGGGTGTGCTGTGGTGTGTGCCTCCCAGATTCTCTCCCTTGGACAGGGGAGCAGCTGCTGCAGTACACAGGACTGTACAGGTGGGGAATAAAAACTTCTTCTGGAGCTGATGGAACTCCTGGGACAGTTCCTTCACAGCTGAAACACAGGCCTGGACAGAGGAGCAGAGATTTCCTTTGCCTTGCTGGGGCCTGCTGCTTGTTTCATCCACTGTTTGTCCTTGGCCATCTTCCAAAGCCAGAGATAAGAACCAAGCCAGCAGCCCTGGCTCTTTCTCTTGTTCCCATGGGGAACCTGATCCCTCCTGGTCCTTTGCAGGATCAACTGCAGAGAAAAAAAGGGCTGGTGTCCAAGAAAAAAGAAGTGCAGAGAATTCTAGGGTCAGTGCCCAAGAAAAGAGAAGTGCAGGGGAAAAAAAGAGTTGCTGCATGAGAAAAGAGAAGTACAGAGGCAAAAAAATGATTGGTGCCTGAGGATAAAGGAGCAGAGAATAAAATAGTTTGTGCCCGACAAATAAGAAGCTCAGAGAAAAAAACAGTTGGTGGCTGAGAAAAAAGAAGTGCAAGGAAAAATAGGCTTGGTGCCTGAGAGATCAGAAGTGCAGAAAAAAATGTGATGGTCCCTGAAAGAAAACAAGAGCAGAGAACAAAATTGTTGGTGCCCAAGAAATATGAAGTGCAGGGAATAAAACTGTTGGTGCCCAAGAAAAAAGAAGTGCTGAGAAAAAATGTGTTTGTGCCCAAGAGATAAAAAGCGACGAGAAAAAAAGGGTTGGTGCCCGAGTGAGAAGTGCAGAGGGAAAAAGGATTGGTGCCTGAGGAAAAAGAAGGGCAGAGCAAAAAATGGTTGGTGCCTGAGAAAAAAGAAGTACAGGGGGAAAAAATGGTTGGTGCACAAATAAAAAAGAAGCTTAGAGAAAAGAAGTGTTGGTGCCCAAAAGAAAAGAGGAGCAGAGTAGAAAAGGGTCTGTGCCCAAGAAAAAAGAAGTGCAGAGAAGAAAAGGGTTGGCACCCGAGAGAAAAGAAGTGCTGAGGAAATAAGTGATGGTGCCGGAGGAAACAAAAAGCAAAGGGAAAAGAAGGGTTGGTGCCCCAGAGAAAAGAAGCATAGAGAAAAAAATGATTGGTGGCCCAGAAAAAAGAAGCACAGAGAAGAAAAGGCTGGTGCCCAAGGGAAAACAAGTGTAGGGGGAAAAAAGGTTGGTGCCAGATAACAAAGAAGATCAGAGAAACAAAAGGTTGGTGCCCGAGAACAAAGCAGCGCAGAAAATAAAGGTTGGTACCCAGAAGAAAAGCAGCACAGTGTAGAAACAGAGTGGTTCCCAAAAAAAAAAAAACCAAGATCAGAGAAACAAAGGGCTGGTGCCCGAGGAAAAAGAAGGCCAGAGGAAAGAAGGGTTGGTGCCCATGAAAAAGAAGCATAGAGAAAAAGTGTTGGGGCCTGAGAAAAAGAAGTGCAGGGAATAAAAGGGTAGGTGCCCAGAAAAAAGAAGCGCAGAGGAAAAAGGGTTGGTGGCTGAGCAAAAAGAAAGAGAAAGAATAAAAACAATGGGTGCCCGAGAAAAAGAAGTGCAGGGAATAAAGGGGTTGGTGCCAGAGGAAAAGGAAGCACAGAGAGAAAAGGTTTGATGCCTGAGAAAAAAGATAGTAGAGGAAAAAATGTTGGTGCGTGAGAAAAAAGAAGTGCAGAGAACCAAACGGTCGGTGCCCGAGAAAATAGAAGCACAGGAATAAAAGGTTGGGGAACGAGAAAAGGGAGCGCAGAGAACAAAAGGGTTGGTGCCCGAGAGAAAAGAAGTGCAGAGGGAAAATGGTTGGTGGCCAAGAAAAATGAAGTACACAGAAAAATGTGTTGGTGCTCGAAAGGTAACAAGAGCAGAGAACAAAAGGGTTGGTGCCTGAGGGAAAAGACTTGCAGGGGAAAAAAAGGGTTGATGCCTGAGAGAACAAAGCACATAGGAAAAATGGGTTGGTGCCCAGGAAAGAAGTGCAGGGGAAAAAACCTTTGGTTGTGGGAAGAAGATTGGGTTTGGATAGCTTGAGAAGACTATAGAGCAGATTTGCCTTTGCTGGAATTAGAGGGAGCTATGTTTTGTCTCTGACTCTGAGAGCAGCTGGGCAGCATTTGCTTGGATGTGTTCAAATATTGTTTTGTTATTCTGACCTACTGTCTGCCTGTGGTGGGCTATGCCCATCCTGGGAAAAAGACAGGGGGGAGGGCTCGTGAGAGTTTTTCTTCCCTCCCTGGGGCTTGTGTTTCCTCCCCGGGGAAACTGACTTGGTCTGTTCCACTTCCCCCCTCCTTGTCCAGCAGGGGTATAAGAGGGAGGAGAATTGCAGACATTGCTCTCTCTCCTGCTGCTTCCACACTTTGCAAAGGACTGGTTCTGTATCTCATAATCTGTTTTTCCTTTTCCTCTCCCTCTCCCATCCATCCTTGTTCCTTACCCTTGTGAGCCCTGCCTGTCATTGTTACATAAATACATATATATATATATACTGTTTAAAGAAAATTTCTTTGCCTCTCTACTTCCAAGCTGAACCCAAATTATTTCTTGGTGGATTTGCTCCCCTCCCTCCCTTCTCTCTCTCTGTTGGGGAAGGGAATTCTCAGCCTTGCCCCATCTGAGCTTTTAAGCCCCAGTTAAGGCCCAAACCACCACAATGCCTTAATGACACTCATGCCAGTAGAGAATGACCAGTTGAGATGTGACACATGTGCCTGCTGATGGACTAGAGAACCTTGCTGTGTAACGTAATAAACATCTTCACCTGCTTACATCCTGTCCTCGAAGCATTGCTCGAGGTGATTAAAACATCTACACTATTACAAATGGTGACCCCAAATGTTTGCCTCAGCCAACTACTCATTGCAACTCTCACTTGCAGAAGAAATTTGGCTTTTAAGGACTGTGGAGATGCTCATGTTCATCAGTGTCACTAATGGTGGCTTTTGGATCAGTCTCTGAGAGATTAATCTGCCTGCCTCTATGCCGGTGACGTTTCCTGATTCGCCGGACATTATGGATGTGAGGTACACCTGATACCGAGGAGTTAATTATATCGGAGATGATAGACGTGCTATATGTCTAAGATACCTGGACCTGAGCAAAGCCTTTGACACTGTCCCGCACCACATCCTGGTCTCCAAGCTGGTGACACATGGGTTTGATGGGTGACCACTAGATGGATAAGGAACTGGCTTGATGGCCGCACCCAAAGAGTGGCTGTCAATGAGTCCATGTCCCAGTGGAGGCCAGGGACAAGCGGAGTCCCTCAGGGATCAGTCCTGGGACCAGTCTTGTTCAACATCTTTGTGGGTGCCATGGACAGTGGCATCGAGTGCACCCTCAGCAAGTTTGCTGCTGACACCAAGCTGTGTGGTGCAGCAGACACACTGGAAAGGAAGGGATGCCATCCAGAGGGACCTGGACAGGCTGGAGAGGTGGGCACAAGCCAACCTCATGAGCTTCAACAAGACCAAGTGCAGGGTCCTGCATCTGGGTCGAGGCAATCCCAGGCACAAATCCAGGCTGGGCAGGGACTGGCTGGAGAGCAGCCCTGAGGAGAGAGACTTGGGGGTGCTGGTGGAGGAGAAGCTCAACAGGAGCTCTCAATGTGCACTTGCAGCCCAGAAAGCCAATCAGATCCTGGGCTGCATCAGGAGAAGTGTGGCCAGCAGGTCAAGGGAGGGGATTCTCCCCCTCTCCTCAGCTCTGGTGAGGCCCCACCTGTGTCCAGGTCTGGAGCCCCTATTCCAAGAGGGATCTGGAGATGCTGGAAGGTGTCCAGAGCAGGGCCATGAGGATGAGCAGAGGGCTGGAGCACCTCTCCTGTGAGGACAGACTGAAGGAGTTGGGGCTGTTCAGTCTGGAGAAGAGAAGGCTCCGAGGTGACCTCATTGTGGCCTTCCAGTATCTGAAGGGGCCTACAAGAAGGCTGGGGGAGGGACTTTTCAGGCTCTCAGGTAGTGATAGGACTAGGGGGAATGGAATGAAGCTGGAGGTGGGGAGATTCAGGCTAGATGTGAGAAGGAAGTTCTTCACCATGAGAGTGGTCAAGCCCTGGAATGGGTTATCCAGGAAGGTGGTTGAGGCCCTGTCCCTGGAAGTGTTTAAGACCAGGCTGGATGAGGTTCTGGCCAGCCTGATCTAGTGTGGGATGTCCCAGCCCATGGCAGGGGGGTTGGAAATGGATGATCCTTGAGGTCCCTTCCAACCCTGACTACTTATGATACTACCATAAGGTGAGGTACACCTGATAACGAGTAGTTAATTCTATTGGAGATTATAGACACATTATATGTCTAAGATAAGGTGAGGTACACCAGAGAAAAAGGTGCAAGAGGAGCTGAAGAAAACAGAAGAAAAAAGGGTTGGTGCCCTAGAAGAGAAGCAGCTTTGCAGTGACAGAGCTGAGCAGTCAGGGAAATTGGGTGGTTGGAGCCTCCCCTGGGGGCTGGTGCCTCCTTTTGCCGAACACATAATGGGTAATCAAATAACTAAAAAGGAGCAATCAATACTGGGAGTCATTATGCACAGCTTGACAAAAGAGCAACAATGTCTGATGAAAGGAGAGGGGAGCAGGGAGAGATGGCTATGTTCTGGGCAACAAAGGTAAGCAAAATTGCTACATCTTCCTTTACACCTGGAAATTAGTTAAAGATTCCTTAGAACAGCTAGCAGAAGACCCTAAGGCAACTTCAGCAGTGATTAATGGCACTTCACCAGAACAGAACTCTTCTTCCACATCTACAGGCTCCCTCCCCCTCCCCCACCGTGGCCGCTAAGCCCACCTGCACCCCTGGGGCTGCAGTCGATGGCGTCTCCCCAACAAAGACAGCAGCCTGTCCCTGGACCCCCCTGCCGCAACTCTCAAAAGCTCCCCAACGTGTTTTGATTCTGGACAGAAGGGACATCCTAAGTTTTGGGACTCTGGCTAAGAAAGAAAGTAAGATCAGAAAAATTAAGGCAATGCCTAACTTAGGGAAGAAAATGAGAACTGCTGACTGCCAGGTGCTTCTGTGTGCTCTAGGAAATGCTGCTCCGAGCGATGTGCCAACAGCCTTACACGCCAGCATCCAGCGGTATGGACCCGAGAAGAAACAATGGCGTCCTCTCTAAGCAGCTCAAATTTCAGCCTCAAAACCAGCAACAATTAAGCTCAAATCACTGATGTCACCACCCACTGAAATGTTCCTGCCTTTGAGGAAAAAGTACACTTCAGCTGGAAGCTGTAAAAAAAAGGCAGCTGCTGTGAATTCAGTGGAGTTCTCCCACCACCACCTCCCCTTTCCTTACCCCCCCAACCTTTCCCCCTGGCTCTGTGGCTGCTCTGGCTTTGCTGAGCCGTTCAGCTCTAGCTGGGGCCCAGGGCAGGTCATCTATTGAGCAGTACTAGCTCTTGATGGCATTGAGGATCTGGGCCCAGAGAGTGTGTGTTCCATCGAGTTTGGCTAACTCTTTGTCCAGGCTGGCATTGTGAGTCAGGGAGCCTAAAAGCTTTGCCTCCCTCTTATCCAGGTCCACTGTGTCCACCCCCTCATCCCAGCATCTCAGGGCCCAGCTCAGTGTTGGCTCACCCCCTTTCCTTGCATAATCCAGATGAGTTTGGAGTCCTTTGGATAGACCAGGATCAGACAGTGAATACTCTGATCTTGACCAGGAATAGAAGGTCCCTGCCTTTGGCCAGGAGGAGGAAAGGGATAGCAGTGTGCTGGTTTGATGGCCTGGCACATCAAAGCCACAGGAACAGGAATTGTTGGCAGACACAGGGGCACAGTGCACATTGATGCCATCAGGGCACAAAGGCACTGGATCCATCTGGGTTTCTGGAATGACAGGAGGCTGCCAGCAGCTGTCTGCACTAGAAGCTGACTTGAGCCTAAGAGGGAATAAGTGGGAAAAACATCCCATTGTGCCTGGCCCAGAGGCCCCTTGCATTCTTGATACAGATTACCTCAAGAGAGGCTACTTCAAGGACCCAAAGGGCTCTCAATGGGCTTCTGGTGTGGCCAGAAGAAGATCAGAGAGCTGCCTGCCCTGCCTGGCCTGGCAGACAATCCCTTCCTTGTGGGACTGCTGCAGGTTGAAGAACAACAGCTGCCAGCTGCTACCAGGACTGCACACAGGCAGCAATATCACACAAACCAAGACTCCCTGGCTCCCATTCATGAACTGATTCACCATCTGGAGATCCAGGGAATGACCAGCAAGACACATTTGCCTTTCAACAGTCCCAGCTGGGCAGTGCAGAAACCTGACAGAGGGTGGAGATTAACAGTGGACTATTGAGGCCTGAATGAGGTGTCACCACCTCTGAGTGCTGAGTGCCAGACACACTGGAGCTCCAGGATGAGCTGGAGTCAAAGGCAGCCAAGAGGTTCTCTGTGATCAACATTGCCAATGCTGCCTTCCCAATTCCATTGGCAGCAGAGTGCAGGCCACAATTGCTGTCACCTGGAGGGCTGTGCAAGACACCTGGAATCAACTCTCCCAGAGGTGGAAGCACAGCTCCACCATTTGTCATGGACTAATCCAGACTGCACTGGGAAGGCTGATGCTCCTGAACATCTCCAATACATCCATGACATCATTGTGTGGGGCCACAAGGCAGAAGTGGTGTTGGAGAAGGGAGAAAAAAAATATTCAGATACTTCTGAAGGCTGAATTTGCCATGAGGAAAAGCAAGGTCAAAGGACCTGCACAGGAAATTCAGTTCTTGGCAAGAAAATGGCAGGCTGGATGCTGTCATGCACCTATGGACATGGTCAGCAGGATAGCAACCAAGTCTCCACCATCCAACAAGCAGGACACACAGTCTGTCCTAGGCCTTGTGGGGCTCTGCAGAGTGCAGGTCCCAGGCTGCAGTCAGCTTGTGAGCCCTCTCTATCGAGTGACCTGAAAGCAGAATCATTGTGAGTGGGGCAGTGAGCAACAAGGCTTTGAGCAGATCAAACAGGAGGAGCTGTGCAGTGGCACTTGGGCCTATCTGAATGGCACCAGTGGTGCAAAATATCCTCCACAGTGCAGCCAGGGAGCATGGAGCACTTGGAGTCTCTGGCAGAAGACATCAGGTGAAAGCTGAGGTCAGCCACTGGGGTTTTGGAGTAGGAATAAGGGATGGAGATTGTACTTGGTTTGGGTTGAGCTGCAGTTAATTCTCCTCTGAGTATCCTGCTAGTGCTGTGCTTTGCAGGGCTGTGGCTGGGTGTTGGTAACACAGCAGTGTTTTGGCTGCTGCTCAGCTGAGCACTCAGGCTGTGCTTTTCCAACATTTCCCTGCCCCAAGGGTATGCTGAGGGGGGCGCAAGATCTTGGGAGGGGACACAGCCAGGCCAGGTGACCTGAAGTGGCCAAAGGAGTGCTCCATGCCATGTGTGGTCAGCTCAGCTATAAGAGCAAAGTGGGAAGGAGATTGGTCCATGGAGTTTGTCCTGCAGAGGAACCACTCTGCACAGAGCCCTGCTGCCTGAGACTGACCTCCCTGTGCTGCTGGGCAGTAGAGATTCACTTCTCTCTCTGCTTCACCCTGTGTGGTCTATTGCTTGTGCCTATCCTCAGTGTTAAATTGCTTCTATCTTACACTGCCTTTTGTCATCTTTTCCCTTCTCCCCTGTCCATCTAAGAAACACAGTGATAGAGTGGTTTTGGTGGGCATTAAGCCCCCAGGCAGGGCCAAACCACCACACAGGCCCAGTCCAAAAGGCAGCACGGAGTCTGGGAGGAACCATTCCCAATGCCCTGGGATGAAGCAAACCCTGCACAGAGTGAAGAAGGCCAACTGCAGCTGGGCTGTGGCAGGAGGAGTGTGGCCACCCAGACACAGAGGTTGTCCTCCCACAGACTCAGCACTGCTGTGGTCACACCTGGATGCTTGGTGTCTGGGTGTGGAGCTCTGCAGTCTGATAGAGAAGGGAGGAACTGGAGAGATAGCAGAGGAGATCTGCCAGAATGGGGGTTGACATCTTGGTGGAGAGGCTGAGGGACCTGGGCTGCTTCAGCCTGCTGCATGGAGGCTCAGGGCACTGCCAGAGCAGTGTGCACATGGCTGAAGGGTGGTTTCAGAGAGGATGGAGCTCTTCTGGGGAGTGGGAAGAGACCAAAACCTCCACAAGTGCATCTTGGAAGGTTCAGAGTGGAGATGAAGAAAAAGAAATGTCCCTCAAAGGGCAGAGCTGCTATGCATGAGGCCATCCAGAGGGGTCAGGAAATGGCAGGGAGAGCTGAGACAGCTCAGGGAAGGGATGGAAATGGCAGGGGGAGAGCTGGGTGGGGAAGCAAGATTGGTGTCAGTAGCCTGAAGGGAAAGAGCTGCAGGCATGGGACAGTGTAGGAGAGGCTGCAGTAGGGATGGCCAAGGGCTCTGTCAGGGCTGAGAGGCCCAACAGGACCAAGGCCTTTGTCCCCTTGTCTCTGGCACTTGCCTCTGCCACCAAGGCCTGTGAGGAGAAACTTGGCTTTGAGGCTTTGAGGTTCTTCTATTGCAAGGGCAGGGCTTGGCCTTTCTGCTTCAGAGACCAAAGGCAAGTTTTTCTGCCCTGCACTTTGCCTTTGTCTCCCTGCAATCCTGGCCTCTAACAAGCTGCTCTAAGGAGTCCCTGGGGAGCCTTTGGCAGTAACAAGCCTCAGTGAGGCCAATCAGTGCTTCAAGGAACTTTGGAGTTTTCTTCTGCCTTGGACTTGTTGAGAGGCTTCTTGGCAGTACCTTGGCAGAGTCTCCTGGCAGTACCTAAGGATGCTGTCATCAGCCCCAAATACTCCATGGGGCTCATTAAATACTGCTGAACCTCTCATTCTTGCCAAGGTTTCTGCAGTTAATTGGAGAGGTTTTTAGTGCACAAAGCATCTGATAAAAAGTATTTTAAAAGTTACATTTCATTCCTTTTCAGCAGGAGTTGTCTCTTTGCAAGCAAACCACAGCAAAACCTGACAAGGTCCTGCCCTGCTCACTGCTCATCCTCACACCCCACTGCCCCCAGCAGAGCCCTGAGCCACAGGTGAGGGACAAGATCTGCCTGGCCAGAGGCTGGGGGTCAGGGCTTGGCCCTTTGGATGAATGAAACCCCTCCAGGTTTGCTCAGCAGCAGAGCCACCTTGAGCTGCTTGTCCTGACCTCTCAGCACTGCCTCAGCTCTCTGCTCTCACCACAGCCTGGAGATGCTTCAAGGGCCTCCAGTGAAGCTTCCCCTGCATCTTCTGTCTCCTTCTGCTCTAACCAGCCCCTGGGGACCATTTCCCATATGCTTCACTGGGACCCATTAAGAGTAGAAGTAACTTCAGAGTTTGAATCTGACTGACTTCTGGAGAGGTTTCATCAGCTTCTCTCTGAGGTTCATGGACTTGGCACCAAAGCCACCAGAGGGCTCCTTTAAAATACCCGGGCAGGTTCTGTTGTGCTGAGCCAGGCCAGGCTCCTGGGCTGGAGGAGGCTGCTGGCAAGCAGACAGCACTGCAGGAGACAGCTCTGGCCAGGAGCAGCTCCTCTGCACAGCACAGCAGGCTGAGGACACTGCCAGAGTATCTCAGAGAGATGAGGAAGCCAGAGAGAACTTTGAGGTGGCCAGGACTGGGAGGATGCTGAGAACTCACTGGAGGAGAAGTCACTGCAGTCACTGACAGTAAGGCTCTAGGTGCAGGACACTGCAACTGTAGCTCTTGGTGGTGCTCAGCTGAAGGCTTCTGGAGTGTGCACACAGAAGGAGGAGCAAAGCCCTTCAGTTCCATCCTGTGAGCAGCAGTGAGCAGAGCTGGAGAAGGAGAAGGCTTCACTCCCAACCCCTCTGCTTTTCTCTCTTCCCTTCACTGTCTCTGCAGCACTCTAGGCCCGGTCCATTTCTCCACCTCTCCATGGGCACTCTTAATCTCTGGCGGTTGGGCTGTTGGTCACTTCCTTTTCTGACACCAGAGGAATCTTCATGACAATTCTCGGTCCCTGCTGTGTTTGAAGCTGTGATGAACTCTGCCATGGGTTGGTAGTGATGGGGATTGAGCTGATCCATTCCTCATGCAGCTCAGGGAGGGAGGTTATGATGAGGCTGAGAGAAGTGTGCCCTAACTTGTCACTGCCTTTCTCTTCTTGGACAGGTCTCCATGGCCACAGGCAGCAGATGGCCAACAGCAGCTCCATCAGCCACTTCCTCCTCCTGCCATTCACAGGCACAAGGCAGCTGCAGCTCCTGCACTTCTGCCTCTTCCTGGCCATCTACCTGGCTGCCCTGCTGGGCAATGGCCTCATCATCACCACCATAGCCTGGGACCACCACCTCCACACCCCCATGTACTTCTTCCTCCTCAACCTCGCCCTCCTTGACCTGGGTGCCATCTCCACCACTGTGCCCAAATCCATGGTTAATTCCCTGAGGGACTCCAGGACATCTCCTATGCAGGATGTGTTCTCCAAATCTTCTTTTCAGTATTTCTAATCCAGACAGAGTATTTTCTCCTCACCACCATGTCCTATGATCGCTACGTTGCCATCTGCAGACCCCTGCACTATGAGACCCTCCTGGGCAGCAGAGTTTGTCTCCACCTTGCAGCAGCTGCCTGGGGCTGTGGCTTTCTCTATGCTCTGCTGCACACAGCCAATACATTTTCCCTGCCCCTCTGCCAGGGCAATGCTGTGGAGCAGTTCTTCTGTGAAATCCCCCAGATCCTCAAGCTCTCCTGCTCCACATCCTACCTCAGGGAACTTTGGCTTATTGTGGCCAGTGTCTGTTTATTCTTTGTCTTCTTTGTGTTGATTGTGGTGTCCTATGTGCATATCTTCAGGGTAGTGCTGAGGATCCCCTCTCAGCAGGGACGCCACAAAGCCTTTGCCACCTGCCTCCCTCACCTGGCTGTGGTCTCCCTGTTTGTCAGCACTGTAATCTTTGCCTACCTGAAGCCCACTTCTATCTCCTCCCCATCCCTGGATCTGGTGCTTGCAGTTCTGTACTCAGTGGTGCCTCCAGCAGTGAACCCTCTCATCTACAGCCTGAGGAACCAGGAGCTCAAGGCTGCCCTGAGCAAACTGAACCCTGGATGCTTTCGCAAGCAATAAACTCTTTGTCCTCTCCTGCAGAGCAGTTCTGATGTCACTCACAGTCTGGTTTCTCTCTGTTTGGCTGCTGCTGGTGCTGTTACCCTTTTGAGAATGTTGTTTCCCCACCAGAGTCTTTCTTCAGACCATTTCTGATTCACTGTTGGCCTGCCTGCTGTGACCCAGAGGCTGCAGCCAGGAGCAGCTCTGCTCCCTGGGTGTGCAACATGCAAAGAAAAATTCTTCCCATCTAGAAGTTCATAACAGAGACAGAGGAGTCTGGTAAAACTTCATTTGAATAAAGGGAGAGTCCACAGGACAATTCCCTGTGGGGTCTCTCTCATTGATGAAGGCACAGCTCCCCTTTCATCCTACATTTCTGGCTACAGATTTCCCTCTCCCTTTCCCCACTGGCTCAGGTGCTCAGGATTTAGTCTTTCCCCAAACCCCTGCTCCATGTCCCCCTTCACACGAGCCCTCCCTGCTTCATGCATCCTATATTCATTTAAATTAGGTTCTCCACTTCTCTGGGTGGGGATGTTAATATTCAGTAGTCTGTTAAGCCTGTGCTCTGGCCTAAAAGTTCAGCAGCTCAGGCTGTGTTCAGTGTCTGCTATCTTGGGACAGACCCCTACTGACTTACAGCAAGGTTCAAGGGAAGGGACTGAGCAGAGGTCCCTTTGTGATTTACATACACATAGAGAAGGTGAACTGTCTGCTTCCTCCCTTTCCCTTCCAACTCCCTCTTAGCCAATTCCTCCTTTGTAAAGACACTCCCTCCTTTTGATCCCATCAATCCCTCCTCTTCTTTCTTTAATAATTGTCTTTACAATATTCATTCCCCATTCACTAAATCCTTTCCTCTTGGCTCATTTCTGATGTTGGTCTGATTTGCAGATACATCAGACTGCTCTTTTTTGTAGCTTTTCTGGTTCACTTGATATGGCTACAGCCTGCACCTGCCTGACTGCAGGATGGATAAGCCATACAAACCAGGGTAGCAGACATGGTAGAAAGATTAGAGCTGCTGTTGCACAAAGGGAGAAGAATGACACTTGTTTGACCCATGGCCCACCAGGCAACCAAGACAATGTGTCCCATTCCAGTCCTTGCCAGATTTGGACTGGTACATGAGCTGTTTTCCTGCTGTTGGTAGCTATATTTATTGCTGCCTCCCCATTGTCCTCAATCTTTAGGCACCAACCAGATGTATTAAACTCTCCACATCCACCTCCTTCCTCAGCTAATAGACAGTCTGGAGAGTCCATTTGGGTGCATTGCCAGTTGGTGTTTGGCTAATAGTACCAGGCCCCAGGCAGTTTCATTGCTGTTGAGTTCCACCACGGCCTGTAATGGAATTCTTCTGTTCAGCATAGATTGGAGTTCCATGTCCCCAACTTCCATCTGGAGCCCAGGTTGCAGGTCCATTCTTGTTTGGGGCAGCCACTCATCATCACCCGACACCTGAGCACCTCCAGCTTTGAAAGATCTTCTCTCTCCCTCCAAGTCTTCAAAACTGGGATCCCCAATTCATTGCTTTACTGAAGAGGTAACAAGAAAGATCCCAGGTGGATGATCCCTCATGTGCAACTCCCCCCACAGTGTGCTGGTAGTTCTGGATAAGCTGTTTGTCCACAAAGCCAAAATAATCCATCTGGGGCTTTCCACCAATTTTTAGATGCAGTATCTATATTTTGCCTGAATTTGAGGTAGTTGATATTCCCTGAGATGGATTTGTCCCTGAACCATAGAATATGTCACAATTCTTAGCATTCTCCCTAGACCAGTCCCATAAAGGGTCTGCAGGCCACCAAGCAGAGTGGGTACCATTGTATCCTAATGTCTGTTTGCAGGGGGTTTCTCCTCCCCATTTACCAAAAGATCTCCCCTTTTGCTCTGGGCATTCTGCTCCCATAGTGTCTGATGGCAGTGCCCATTCCTGAGGTCTTCCATTTTTACCTGAAATAACTGAGTGATTCCATTTAATTCTTTGGTAAGGATCTAAGCTGGTTCCTTTCCATGGCCATTCTCCACTCATCAGGAGACCTGCACAGATCCAGCAATGGGAAGGGAAGGGAAGGGAAGGGAAGGGAAGGGAAGGGAAGGGAAGGAAGGGAAGGGAAGGGAAGGAAGGGAAGGGAAGGGAAGGGAAGGGAAGGGAAGGGAAGGGAAGGGAAGGGAAGGGAAGGGAATTAACCAGGTTGAAAAAGACCTTTGAGATCATCAAGTCCAACCTATCACCCAGCACCATCTAATCAACTAAACCACAGCACGAAGCACCCCATCCAGTCTCTTCCTAAACACCTCCAGTGATGGTGACTCCACCACCTCCATGGGCAGCACATCTCAATGGCCAATCTCTCTTTCTTCCTAACATCCAACCTAAACCACCCCTGGGACAGCTCGAGACTGTGTCCTCTTGTTCTGGTGCTGGCTGCCCTGGAGAAGTTACATTTAAGTTCTCTGCCACTTTCTCAGCTAGATCTACAAATCAATTTTTTTCCTACAAAAGGGAGTCCCAGTTCCTTTTGTAACTTTTCCTTGAGCTCTTTCTGCACTGTGCTCACCTCACTCCCAGTTCATGGTTGATACACTAATGTCACAGTATCACAGTATAACCAAGGTTGGAAGAGACCCCAAGGATCATCAAGTCCAACCTGTCCCAACAGACCTCACAACTAGACCATGGCACCAAGCGCCACGTCCAATCTCCCCTTGAACACCTCCAGGGACGGCGACTCCACCACCTCCCTGGGCAGCCCATTCCAATGACGAATGACTCGCTCGGTGAAGAACTTCCTCCTCACCTCGAGTCTAAACCTCCCCTGGCACAGCTTGAGACTGTGTCCTCTGTTCTGGTGCTGGTTGCCTGGGAGAGAGACGAACCCCCTCCTGTCTACAACCACCTTTCAGGTAGTTGTAGAGAGCAATGAGGTCACCTCTGATCCTTCTCTCTCCAGGCTAAACAATCCCAGCTCCCTCAGCCTCTCCTCATAGGGCTTGTGCTCAAGGCCTCTCACCAGCCTTGTTGCCCTTCTCTGGACACGTTCAAGTATCTCGATGTCCTTCTTAAACTGAGGGGCCCAGAACTGGACACAGTACTCAAGGTGTGGCCTAACCAATGCAGAGTACAGGGGCAGAATGACCTCCCTGCTCCTGCTGGCCACACTATTCCCATACAGGCCAGGATGCCATTGGCCTTCTTGGCCACCTGGGCACACTGTTGGCTCATGTTTAGGTGGGTGTCAATCAGCACCCCCAGGTCCCTCTCTGTTTGGCAGCTCTCCAGCCACTCTGACCCCAGCCTGTAGCTCTGCATGGGGTTGCCGTGGCCAAAGTGCAGCACCCGGCACTTGGACTTATTAAATGCCATCCCATTGGACTCTGCCCATCTGTCTAGTCGGTCGAGGTCCCTCTGCAGAGCCTTTCTACCCTCTAACTGACTAACATCTGTTCCCAACTTGGTGTCATCTGCAAACTTGCTGATGACTGACTCAACCCCCTCATCCATATCATCAATGAAGAGTTAAAGAGGATGGGGCCCAGCACTGATCCCTGGGGGACGCCGCTGGTGACTGGCCGCCAGCCGGACGCGGCACCATTCACCACCACTCTCTGGGCTCGGCCCTCCAGCCAGTTCCTAACCCAGCACAGAGTGTTGCGGTCCAAACCACGAGCTGACAGTTTAGCCAGCAGTTTACTGTGGGGACGGTGTCAAAGGCCTTGCTGAAGTCCAGATAGACTACATCCACAGGCCTCCCCACGTCCACCAGACGGGTCACCTGATCATAGAAGGAGATCAGGTTGGAGAGGCAGGACCTGCCCTTCCTAAATCCATGTTGGCTGGACCTGAGCCCTTGGCCATCCTTCAAGTGTCTTTAAGGCTTTGATCATATTCTGTGCCAGTTTTCTTTGGCCTGACCCTGAAGCCCTCCATTGTCACTAAGACCCCACTGACCTCCCCTTTTGGGCAGGCCTGGCTTCTATTGATGCCTCCCATGCCCAGATTTTGGGCCATCCAATAGGTCTGCCCTGGTTCAGCACACTCCTGAGGGTTCCGACAGCAGCCTGAGTCACTGTGGGTGCGATAGGCAAAGCTACAGTGTCTGTTCCTCCCAGTTCTGACCTGTTTGTGGCAGGGTGAGTAAGTTCTCCCCACCCACACACAGAAACCGCAGCTAACTCAGTCGGCGAGGCAAATGAAATAAGCTGTATTTACAAGTAGGGATGGAATGCAATGAATATTTACACAAGATATACAGTATTTACAATATATACAGAAATATACAGCAATGAACGTAATACAGAAGACCTCCAGCCAGGGGGACTCCCCTTTGTACCCCCCTCTCCCTCCCTACCTCCCTTTTTTCCCAAAAAAGGGTTAGATAGAGAGAGAAAGGCAATAAGGAGAAAAATTCTGTTAGCTCAGAAGTGCGTGTGCAAGAATTAGTTTTCTTATCTGGTTAGCTTTGTTAACCAAGGTCACTCCTGCTTCAGAAAGAGAGAAGCCGTCCAGCCCACAGGACAGAGAAGCACAGACTGCCCCCAGCCTGAACCCAGACCAGACTGAACTAACAGAACCCAAACTTAAAATTGCATTCTACAATCTACCAGTGAAATTAGTTTAGACTGTCTTGTTTTTGTTTACGTATCAACAACATTCAGCCAGAGTGTTCAGACACTGTCTCTTTCTTAAAGACACAGCCTCAACCGGTCACAATCCACCTCTTCTAAACAATTTCATTGGCTGTTCATACTGTCCATCCAATCTAACACAATATCTACAATTTGTAAGTAAAGTTCATAGTCCATTCCGGCTATCCTCCGTGTAGATGATTCAGAAGTCCAAGAAACAAGAAAAATGGAAAACAGTTTGTCTCTTGCAGACGAAGCGAAGAAAAGGGAAACAGGGAAACAGAGACACAGGGACTCTCAGTTGACTCAGGGTTCTCAGGGTTCTCAGGGTTCGTGCACCGTGGATTCCTCACGGATTCTTCCTTTGGGCACGATGTAGCTGTACAACACTCTGAAATTAAACTCTTTCAGCTAAAGTTAGATTTCTTTGTGGAATACACTGAATTTCACCATTCTCTTGCATTACCCATAAGTGTGACCCGGACCTTCAGCTGAAACCACCCCTCGGACAGGTTTAGCCTCTCCTGAGGGAGAAAATACCCAAACAGTTTGACCTAACAGATTCTTTTCCCTAACAACAGGAACTCTATCACCTTCTACTTTCTGTAGCAGATCTGAGTGTGCCGTCCAGCTCGGTTCACTGAACCTCTGCTATTGACCAGCCAGTTTGCTTGTGCTAAATGCTTTTCCCAGTTTTTCAAAGATCCACCCCCCATGGCTTTAAGAGTGGTCTTCAGCAAACCGTTGTAGCCTTCAATCTTCCCTGCAGCTGGTGCATAGTAGGGGATGTGGAATATCCACTCAATGCCGTGCTCTTTGGCCCAGCTCTTTACAAGGTTGTTTTTTGAAGTGAGTTCCGTTGTCTGACTCGATCCTCTCTGGAGTTCCGTGTCTCCACAGGATTTGTCTCTCCAGACCAAGAATGGTGTTGCGTGCAGTTGCATGTGGAACTGGATAAGTTTCCAACCAGCCAGTGTTTGCCTCTACCATAGTAAGCACATACTGCTTACCAGAACGAGAACGTGGTAGAGTGATGTAGTCAATCTGCCAAGCTTCACCATACTTGTAGTTGGACCATCTGTCACCATACCATAAGGGCTTAATTCTCTTTGCCTGCTTAATAGCAGCACAAATGTCACAGTCATGGATGACTTGTGTGATAGCATCCATGGAAATGTCTATGGATCTGTCACGTGCCCACTGGTAGGTTGCATCTCTTCCTTGATGTCCTGACGAATCGTGAGCCCACCGAGCTAAGAATATCTCACCTCAGTGTTTCCAGTCGAGATCAAGCTCAGAGTCCATGTCTACTTGAGAAACTCTTGCAGCTAGATCTGCCTGATGGTTGTGTTGCTGTTCCTCAGGAGCTTTGCTCTTAGGGATGTGAGCATCAATGTGTCTCACCTTCACTGGAATTCTCTCGATTCGATCAGCAATGTCCTGCCACAGGTCAGCTGCCCATATAGGCTTTCCTTTTCTCTGCCAACCCCTCTTCTTCCAGTTCTTTAGCCAACCCCACAGAGCATTGGCTACCATCCATGAGTCGGTGTAGAGATAAACCTTTGGCCACCTCTCACGTTCAGCTATGTCGAGAGCTAGCTGGACAGCTTTTACCTCTGCGAACTGACTGGATTCTCCTTCTCCATCCTTTGCCTCTGCAACTCGGCGTGTTGGACTCCACACTGCAGACTTCCACCTTCGCTTGTTCCCGACAAGACGACAGGAACCGTCTGTGAACAAAGCAGATTTCTTCTGGAGGTTTAGTACAGCTGGTACCTTCAGGCCAACTTGAGATCACCTCCACCAGACCAGGTCTTTCAAGATTTCCCATTCGAGCTCTCTGTGTTATCAGAGCCATCCACTTAGACCAGGTGGAATCTGTTGCATGATGTGGTGTGGAACCTTTGCCTTTGAACATCCAATTCAAAACTGGTAATCTGGGAGCTAAGAGAAGTTGTGATTCAGTTCCAATCACTTCACAAGCTGCTTTTACTCCTTCATAGGCAGCTAGAATCTCTTTCTCTGTTGGAGTATAATTAGCCTCTGAACCTCTGTAACCTCTACTCCAGAAACCAAGAGGTCGTCCACGTGTCTCTCCTGGAGCTCTTTGCCACAAGCACCAGGTTGGACCATTGTCACTTGCAGCCGTGTACAAAATGTTTCTTAATGTCTGGACCATCTCGGACAGGTCCCAGACCCATTGCTTGAACCACCTCTTGCTTTATCTGGTCAAAGGCTGCTTGTTGTTCAGGTCCCCAGTGGAAATTGTTTCTCTTTCGAGTCACATCATACAGAGGTTTCACAATCTGACTGGATCCAGGAATGTGCAGTCTCCACAATCCCACTATCCCCAAGAAACGTAGAGTTTCTTGCTTGTTCATGGGATTGGCCATGGTAGAGACTCTATTTACCGCATCCACTGGAATGTGTCGGCGTCCATCCTGCCACCGCACTCCCAGAAACTGGATCTCTCTGGTAGGTCCTTTCACCTTGTCTCGCTTGGTGGCGAAACCTGCATTCAGAAGAATGTCAATGATTTTGTTACCTTTCTCGAAGACTTCCTCAGCAGTTTTACCCCAGACGATGATATCATCGATGAACTGGATGTGTTCTGGAGCACCACCTTTCTCCAGAGCATCGTGGATCACCGCATGACAGATGCTGGAGCTGTGGATCCAGCCCATTGGCAATCTGTTGAAAGTGTACTGGATTCCTCTCCAGGTGAAAGCAAACTGAGGCCTGCATTCCTCTGCTATGGGAATAGAGAAGAAGGCATTAGCAATGTCTATGGTAGCATACCATTTGGCCTCTTTGGATTCCAGCTCATACTGGAGTTCCATCATGTCTGGTACTGCTGCACTCATAGGTGGAGTTACTTCATTCAGGGCTCGGTCGTTGACTGTCAGACGCCAGTCTCCATTCTGCTTTTGCACAGGCCACACTGGACTGTTGAAAGGGGAATGAGTTTTGCTGATGACTTTCTGACTCTCCAACTGACGAATCAGATTCTGAATGGGCAACAAAGAGTCAGGGTTGGTTCTGTATTGTCTGTGATGCACAGTCTGAGAAGCAACCGGCAATTTAATGTCCTCAATCTTGTGTTGTCCCACAACTGCAGATTCATCAGAAAGATCAGGTCTAACAGATAACTTCAGTTTTTGTCCATCAATTTCTACAGATGCTACTCCAAAAGCCCATTTGTAACCTCTAGGGTCTCTGAAACGCCCTTCTCTCAGAAAATCAATTCCCAGAATACAAGGTGCATCAGGTCTGGTCACAACTGTATGCTTCCTCCACTGTTTACCAGTTAAACTTATATCAACCTCCACCTTAGTTAACTCTTGAGATCCACCAGTGACTCCCAGAATAGTTATAGCTTCTGATCCCTGATAATTTGATGGCATTATGGTGCACTGAGCCCCTGTGTCAACCAAGGCCCTGTACTTCTGAAATTGGGAAGTGCCAGGCCACTGGATGGACACATCCCAATAGATTCTGTTCTCTCTGTTACCCCTCTCCTCCCCCTGGTGGGAGGCAGGGCACCCCTAGTTATGGGGAACATGCCCACATGTGCAATGAGCACATGGTGCAGTGTTAGAACTGGAGCCACTGTTGGAGCTATTAGAGTTGTCCTGGGGAACTGTAGAAGTAACAGCTACCCTTCTGGTATTGCTACCTCGGGTTCTGCCACTTTGCAGTTCCCTCAGTCTCCTGAAAAGATTAGCAGTTGGTTGACCATCCCATCTGTTCATGTTCTCACCAAACTGATCACGCAGAGTTATCCAAATACTCCCACGTGACTGCCTTGGTGGTCTGTTTTGGTTGGATCTGTTTTGGAATGACCTGTTTTGGAATGACATCCTTGGAGGACGTCTATTCCTCACAGAGGAAACCTGTATCCATCCAGAGGAAGAGTTGGAATTATCTCTCTGTGCCAATTGGGAAATGGTATTTTTAAATTCATCCTTCAGCTCTTTCATGCAATTCTCAATTTTTCCAGACAGAGTTTCAATGGCTGAAACCAAAGAAACACGTGTCATGCTATCCTCCAATTGTCTCATCTGATCAGTGAATTGGCCAACCGTAGGAGAAGCTCCGCCATAATTTCTTGCCACAATTCTGCTTGCCAGAATATTTGCATAGTTAGGAGGAGCAAGTTTGATGAGCTTTGTAGTAAGACCAGTTCCTACAGGAATTTCATCAGGATTCAGAGTCTCATGGCCACCATAGAGTACCTCTCTAACAGCAAATTCTCTCAGACGCTTAATTCCTTCCTCTATGGTAGTCCAGGGCTTAGGATTCCATGGGAGATCATCTCGGAAGGATATCTCATGAGGGTTGCCATTAAAAGGCGTATCCACAGAGTACCTTACCGAGAGTCCTGCCTAGATGTCTATCTATTCCATTATCCTTTGAGAGAGTTCCTAGTTGAGCTGCTGACTTGTCTCCAACCATTAGAGCTGGAGCACCTGTATCGTAGCATCTACCAAGCCAAGCTAGGATTGGCTCCTTATCTGCTCTGATGTAATCTTTACGCACATTTCTTATCTCTTCCCTTGGGGAAGAACAATCCAGAATGTCATCTGTCTCCTCCTCTTCCTCCTCTTCCTGAACTTGTTGCCCCATAAATCTATTGTCACTCTCCTAAGAATCTCTTTAAGGTCAGGTGTACCACCTCTAGTTGTTCTGCTGTCAGTAATTTGCCCTGCATCTCCATCCAGTGATGTTCTCAATAACTCAGCTGTATCTTTAAGACAAACCTTCTCCTCCTCCTCAGCAGGGTCTCTTAAAGCAGAAGTTCCCTCACCAGCATCAGCTTCTGAATCAGCTTTGGTCTTTCCACCTCTCGTCTTTAAAACAGCTACCTGCTTAACTGGAGCTGTGTTTGAATTTACAGCTGGCTTAACAGAAGTTGACAGGTTTTGAGACGGATCAGCTGCTGTAGAGGACACTTCCAGTCCCACTGAAGAAGAAGGAGGAACTGGCTTTGCCGCATTAATGGCTGTTGAGGACGTGGGAGTCGCCATGTTAGGCGCTGCCGCTGCCGCAGCAGCTGGCTGATTGCCAGAACCACCAACAGCACCGTTCAGAGCAGCCTTTCCGATGGAATTTTTAGCTTTCTTTTAACTGATACAGATCCTCATTCTCCTCATCACTAGATATTCTGGGGTCGAGTTAGAGCTGTTCTTTCTCCTCTTGGGTCTACGCCTAATTACAAACAGGTCTTAGACACTTTCTTCTCCCGGTACAGAGCATATAACAAGTACGCAATCACCATCACCAGCAGCAGATTCACACACACAAATAAATCACCTTTGGATCCCAGCCATCACTTAAAACGACCCTTTCACTACTGGGATCTTAAACTTTTTATCTCTATGGGCAGAGTGGTTGAGGTCACATTCCTGTATCTATTAACCAAAAGAATCCCAGGCACCGGTCATAGAGAAGCTGAATCTTATACTTAAACCATAAATACAATTTATACATCAAGTATCTGCTTAAGCGATCGAAAATCAATCCCAAGAGGTACTTGTAGATCAGTACCGAACAAATTGAAAAGACCAACGCTCTAAAAGCCAAAACACTTTCATCCTTGCAACTCCGACCTGAGCAGACAATAAATCAAGCAACTTTGCTCTGCTTCTCTGGACAGCAACTATCCACAAGCCCGCGTTGGGCCGCCAATTAAAATATGTGGTGGGTGAGAAAGTTCCCTCCCCACACACAGGGAAGAAACCACAGCTAGCTCAGTCGGAAAAGCAGATGAAAGCTCTATTTACAAGCATAAATGGAATGCAATGAATATGTACACAAATATACAATATTTACAATATATACAGAAATACACAGCAATGAATGTAATGCAGAAAGCCTTTTCCCTCCAGCACCGGCAGGGGGTTCCCTGAACCCCCCTCTCTCCCTCCCCCCCTCCCTTTTTTCCCAAAAAGGGTAGAGAGAGAGAGAAAGGCAACTAAGGAGAAAAATTCTGTTAGCTCAAAAAACCTGGAAGAATTAGTTTTCTTATCTGTTTAGCTGTTACTCAAGGCCGTTCCTGCTTCAGAAAGAGAGAAGCGTCCAGCCCACAGGACAGAGAAGCACAGACTGCCCCCAGCCTGAACCCAGAGCAGACTGAACTAACAGAACCCAAACTTAAAATTGCATTCTACAATCTACCATGAAATTATTTAGACTATCTTGTTTTTGTTCAAATATCAAAAACATTCAGCCAGAGTGTTCAGCAACTGTCTCTTTCTTAAGGCATAGCCTCAACCGGTCACATGACCATGGCAACAAGACCCTCAGCCCACCTCAACTAAATCATGGGGTAGCAAAACTTTGGGCAGCACGGCTGCATGCATGAAATCAAACCTGGAATTTAAATGCCTGTCAAAATTCAGGTGTAACACACCATAAGTAACATGTTTGAGCATCAGGACATGTGGGATGATAATCTGCTCTTTGCCCCATTCGAGCCTCAAGAATTAGATCTTTCAGGGACTTTCCAAGCAGAAAGCTGTGTGTACCTGCAGCATAGAGCTGGAGGTGATGTAGTACTATGAACCTTTAATCACAACTCCTTTGCCTCAAAGCCATGCAGCTTAGCCTAACAGCTGAAGAGATGATCATGGAGGTTTGTAGAACAAAGCTGAACACACAGCAGCCAGGATCATCTTGCTTCAAATTGCTACAGCAAAGCAGCAGCTCAGCTAAGGGAACTGGCATCTTGGGTTGCAAAACAAGACAACAAAACATCAAAAGTGTTGCTTGAATTAGCCACTGATGTGGAGAGTGTCAGCCATGGCAGCCTGCAAAATCCAGCTGCTGTTGGTTCTTTGTTATCAGCTCCCGGTCAGGGCTGGACAGAATGTGATGGTCTGTGCTGTACACACTGAAGTGATCATTCTAAACATAGAAGAAGAGTATTACAAACTGGGTTTGAATATTGCTGATTGGATCCCTCCTGGTGTTGGCAGTGCCCTGTTCATTCTCATGTCTGCAAAGGCCCTGCAGAAGAGAATGAGCCCTGGGCAAAAAGGAGGAATTGTAGATGAAGCAGGTGGCCATGGGCAGCTTTAAGCTTGAACTAAGCAGAGCTCTGCCCTTGAATCAGGAATGTAAACAACTCCAGGAAAGAAGATCTGTGAATAGCAAAGGAAGAACAGAGAGACCTCCCCAGGCTACCCAAAAGGGGAGAGAGGTGCCTGGACACCAAGCCTAAACCAATCCCTCAAGTACAAGGGCACATGGACAGAGAAAGGAAAATCTATAAGCCATGATGTGCATTAATCAAGTGGCCTCTGCTGCTGGCTGGTGCTTGAGCACATCTTGGTGTCATCCTTCTTCCTGGCTGCCAACACTACACAGCCTGAGCTGTTGAGTTTTTCCAGTTCTCTGAGTCACTTCTTCCTGTTGTTTCTTTGGAGAACCTTGAGTTTTGCCTTCCATCAGCTAGCCAGGAGAAGTTCTCTTCACCTTTCACTGCCTGTTTTGGAATCTCTTGGTGTTGTCACAAGACATTGGTTTGGTCACCAGCTGTGTTCAGACTTTTCCCTTCACCTTCTGTGGCAGTTCAGGCTGGGGCCTTCTATTCCTGCCACATAGCTACACCTCCTGTGTCCAGAGGTTCAACCCACTAAGGTGGACACAGGAAACAGCCTATTTCATACCCATAATATCCTGCACCCTCTAAATCCATCTGCAAAGTTCTTCTCTTCCTCTTTCTTCCCTCTCTGCTCCCATAGGAGATGCTCCCTATTGGGTAATGGTCGGAGAGTATCTCATGGCCAAGGGCTCTGGCAAGGCTGAGAGGCCAAACAGGACCAAGGCCTTTGTGCCCTTGGCTCTGGCACTTGCCTCTGCCTCCAAGGCCTGAGAGGAGAAACCTTGCTTTGAGGCTTTGAGGTTCTTCTATTGCAAGGGCAGTGGTCAGGGCTTGGCCTTTCTGCTTCTTAGACCAAAGGCAAGTTTTTCTGCCCTGCATTTTGCATTTGTCTCCCTGCAATCCTGGCCTCTAACAAGCTGCTCTAAGGAGTCCCTGGGGAGCCTTTGTCAGTAATGAGCCTCAGTGAGGCCAATCAGTGCTTCAAGGGACTTTGGAGTTTTCTTCTGCCTTGGACTTGTTGAGAGGCTTCTTGGCACTGCAGTCCCTTGGCAGAGTCTCCTGGCAGTACCTCAGGATGATGGAATCAGCCCCAAATACTCCATGGGGCTCATTAAATCCTGCTGAACCTCTCATTCTTGCCAAGGTTTCTGCAGCTAATTGGAGAGGTTTTTAGTGCACAAAGCATCTGATTTTTAAAGGAACATTTCATTCCTTTTCAGCAGGAGTTGTCTCTTTGCAAGCAAACCACAGCAAAACCTGACAAGGTCCTACCCTGGTCACTGCTCACCTCACTCCCCATTGCCCCTAGCAGAGCCCTGAGCCACAGGTGAGGGACAGGATCTGCCTTGCCAGGGGCTGGAGTCAGGGCTTGGCCCTTTGATCAATGAAACCCCTCCAGGTTGCTCAGCAGCAGAGCCACCTTGAGCTGCTTGTCCTGACCTCTCAGCCGCCACAGGTCCTCTGCTCTCCCACAGCCTGGAGATGCTTCAGTGCCTCCAGTGATGTTTCCCTTGCATCCACTGTCTCCTTCTGCCCTAACCAGACCCTGGGACTCTTTCTTAGTATGCTTCACAGGGACCCATTAAGAGTAGAAGAAACTTCAGAGTTTGAATCTGACTTTGACTTCTGGCAGAGGTTTCATCAGCTTCCTCTCAGTCCCTGGGTTTACAGGGCACCAAAAGCCACCAGAGGATTATTAAAACACCTTGGGCTGGTCCTCTGCTGCCCTATTGGCCGGACTCCTGGGCTGGAAGGAGCTGCTGGCAAGCAACAGTGCTGCAGGAGACAGCTCTGGCCAGAGCAAGCAGCTCCTCTGCACAGCACAGCAGGGCTGAGGACACTGCCAGAGGATCTCAGGGAGATAGGAGGAAGCAGAGAGAGCTTCAAGTGTCCAGGACTGGGAGGATGACTGAGAGCAAACTGGAGGAGAAGTCACTGCAAACCCTGACACAGTGAGGCTGTGGGTGCAGGACACTGCAGCTGGAGCTCCTGGAGGCATCTCCATCTCAGCAGCTGATGCTCAGCTGAAGGCTCCTGGAGTGTGCACACACACAGAAGGAGGACCAAAGCCCTTCAGTTCCATCCTGTGAGCAGCAGTGAGCAGAGCTGGGGAAGGAGAAGCCTTCACCCCTAGCCCCTCTGCCGTTCTCTCTTCACTTCATTGTCTCTGCAGCATTGCAGACCCGGTGCCTGTTTTTCCACCTCTCCATGGGTGTGGTGGTTTTAGGCAATGCCTTTAAAATTTAGTTGCAGATTTTGAGCAGAAAAGTAAAACACAATAAATAGATCACTCTTGGGTGTAAAAGGAAAGAAAAGATTCTTCTAACAAATCCATGGATAAATCTCTGGAATCAGAGGAGCTGTACCATAACAATTCTCTCTCTTCTCTCTGATCTCAGCTGTTTTGCTTTGCTGGAGAGAGATCACCTGCTTTGGCTGGCCTTGGCTGAGTCTAACCCACTGCTTTTTTTTCTCTCTCCACTCCTCCTTTCTCTCTTGGAACAAGGGGTTAGGGGTAGAGGCAGAGGAACAGCTTCCCTGGTCTCTTATCAGGGGGTTTCATGTCATTTGTTACTTGTAAATACCTGTCTCATATTGTCACTCCTGTATGTTCTGTACCTGTTCATTGCATTCCATTGTAGAGTGTAGCTCTTGCTTGTCAATACAGCTTCATTTGCTTCTAACTGAGCTGCTCTGGCAAAGCTAATGATGGTGGAAATTTCAGCCCATGACAATGGGACTCTTGTTCTCTGGGATTGGGCTGTTGGTCACTTTCTGTTCTGACACCAGAGGAATCTTCATGGCAATTCTGGCTCCCTGCTGCATTTGAAGCTGTGATGAACTCTCCCATGGGTTGGTAGTGATGGGACTGAGCTGATGCATTCCTCATGCAGCTCAGGGACAGGGGTTACAATGAGGCTGAGAGAAGTGTGCCCTAACTTGTCACTGTCTTTCCCTCCTTGGACAGGTCTCCATGGCCAGAGGCAGCAGATGGCCAACAGCAGCTCCATCAGCCACTTCCTCCTCCTGCCATTCCCAGGCACAAGGCAGCTGCAGCTCCTGCACTTCTGCCTCTTCCTGGCCATCTACCTGGCTGCCCTGCTGGGCAATGGCCTCATCATCACCACCATAGCCTGGCACCACCACCTCCACACCCCCATGTACTTCTTCCTCCTCAACCTCGCCCTCCTTGACCTGGGTGCCATCTCCACCACTGTGCCAAAATACATGGCCAATTCCCTGAGGGAGTCCAGGGACATCTCCTATGCAGGATGTGCTGTCCAGGTCTTCTTTGTATTTTTCTTGCTGACAGCAGAGTTTTCTCTCCTCACCACCATGTCCTACGATCGCTACGTTGCCATCTGCAGACCCCTGCACTATGAGACCCTCCTGGGCAGCAGAGTTTGTGTCCACATGGCAGCAGCTGCCTGGCCTCTGGGGTCCTCAATGCTCTGCTGCACACAGCAATACATTTTCCCTGCCCCTCTGCCAGGGCAATGCTGTGGAGCAGTTCTTCTGTGAAATCCCCCAGATCCTCAAGCTCTCCTGCTCCACATCCTACCTCAGGGAACTTTGGCTAATTGTGGTTACTGCCTCTCTTTCATCTGTCTGTTTTGTGTTCATTGTGGTGTCCTATGTGCAGATCTTCAGGGCAGTGCTGAGGATCCCCTCTCATCAGGGACGCCACAAAGCCTTTGCCACCTGCCTCCCTCACCTGGCTGTGGTCTCCCTGTTTATCACCACTGCCTTCTTTGCAAACCTAAAGCCTTCTTCCATCTCTCCCCATCCCTGGATATGTGATGTCAGTTCTGTACTCAGTGGTGCCTCCAGCAGTCAACCCTCTCCTCTACAGCCTGAGGAACCAGGAGCTGAAGGCTGCCCTGAGCCAGTGATCCCTGGATGCTCTCACAAGCAATAAACTCTTTGTCTTCTCCTGCAGAGCAGTTCTGATGTCACTCAGTGCAGGCCCAGCCTGGCTGCTCAAGTTCTGGCTGGCTGCTGCTGCTGTTCCCCTTGGGAGAATTTTGTTCCCCACAAATGTCTTTCTTCAGACCATTTCTGGTTGTGTTGTCCTGTCTGCTGTGAGCCAGAGGCTGCAGACATGAGGAGCTGTGCTCCCTGGATGTGCTCCACAGAATAAAGCACCTTGCAGTTGTTCTCAGTTCTTTCCTCCATGACTTCTGTGGAGCTGCAGGGCAGTGCCTGTGTGCAGAGGTGGAGGGGCAGAGTCCCAGCACAGCAGCAGTGCCAGGCAGACCCACAGCTTGGGCTCTCCTCAGCTGCTCTTTCTTCCCTTCTGCCTTCTCCTGCTGAGCCTCTGTGCTGGGGCAAGGCCTGAGTGCTCTGGCAGCTTGGGCACTGTGCTGCTGTGTGGCAGTGCTGGGACTGCAGGCAGGGAGATTCCAGGGCTGCTTGTGGGACAGAGCTGTGCTCCAGAGCAGCACTGCCATCAGAACAGGAGGTCTCCTCATGCCTTCATCCCCCAACACCCTCCCATTACAGACTGCACCTACTCAGAGTCCAGTGTTTTTCTCCAGTCCATTTCTGATTCAGCACTGGTCTGTCTGCTGTGACCCAGAAACTGCAGACATGACGAACACTGTTCCCTGTGTTTTCAACACAATGAAGGGCCCTTCAAGGTTTCTTTCGCTGAGCTCCTTCCTGAAAGCTTTCTCTGAAGCTGCAGGGCAGTTCCTGTGTGCATAGGTAAAGAGGCAGAGTCCCAGTAGAGATTGCTGGGCTTGTCCAGCCTGGAGAAAGGAAGGAATGAGCAGCAGCAAGGCTCTGGTCCTGGGAACAATGTGTCAGGCTCTTGTCCATTGTTCAGGACACTTCAGCAATAGACAGTGGTCTGAAACTGTTGAGGTTCAGGCTACACAGAGAGAGAAATTTTCCCAACATGAGGATAATCAGCCCCTGGAAGCTGTTTTCCAGAGAGTGTGCAGGAGCTCTGCCCCCCGCAGTGACCACTACATCTTTGGCTCAAACCCTGAGGAATCTGCTGTGATGCTGCTTAGAGCTGGAGGTTGGTTGAAACACCTCCTGAAGTCCCTCCCAGCCTGACTGCTGCTGTCCTCCCTTGCACTTCATAGCTTCCAATTAGGGAAAGCTCTTGGATTCTCCCTGGTCACAGCACTCATTCCCATCAAGTGCAGAGCTTTCTCACAGGGTATGCCAGCCAGCACTGACCACATCCTTTGCTTCACTCAAAGATCTTCTCTGTTACTGTTGTAATACACTCCACAAAGAACCTCTGACCCTCCTGGCCCTGCACTGCTGGGGTTGTACCTTCTAATGGTATTGCTGAGGTTCCTGTGGTATTTACCCCCTTGGGTGGCAACTCCATGGAACAGTTTCCATTCTATGCCTGTAGTGTCCTGCACTCCCCCCACACTGTCAACTTGTTTGAGGCACTGGCCCTCTAACCTTAAATGCTGTCCTGCTGGGATGCCAGTCCACAGGGACCTCCACAGGTGAGTGGATTTGGCCATCAAAGGCCTCCTGAAGTTTGACAAGGCCAAGGCAGGCAAGGTCTGCACTGGGGCAGAACAACCTCATGCCTCTGGACAGGCTGTGATGTGACCAGCTGGGCAGTGTCCCTGGGAGGGGGGCATGGGAGTCATGATGGAAGCCACATCAGGTGGTGAGGTTCCAACTTCTAAAAGAGGGTGGAGAACCTGGAGAAGTGCAGAGAAATTCTCTCATGAAGGGCTTAGGGCCCACAGCACAGGAGCTGTGTGGCAAGCTGCAGGCAGCTGGGCCTCTCTGGCCTGGTGCAGGGCAGGCACAGGGCAGTCTCAAGGCAGCCAGCACCTGCCTGGAGAGGTGGTGGAGCCAAGCTCTTCTGCAGTGGCAGATGGCCTGGCAGGGACAACAGCTACAAGGAGCTTGCTGCTAGGAGCTTTGCCCTGGGCCTTAAGCAAGTTGGTGTCTGCTCAGTTTTGTCTGTTTTGTGTTGATTGTGGTGTCCTATGTGCAGATCTTCAGGGCAGTGCTGAGGATCCCCTCTCAGCAGGGACGCCACAAAGACTTTGCCACCTGCCTCCCTCACCTGGCTGTGGTCTCCCTCTTTCTCACCACTGGCTTCTTTGCAAACCTGAAGCCCTCCTCCATCTCCTCCCCATCCCTGGATCTGGTGGTGTCAGTTCTGTACTCAGTGGTGCCTCCAGCAGTCAACCCTCTCATCTACAGCCTGAGGAACCAGGAGCTCAAGGCTGCCCTGAGCCAACTGATCTCTGGATGCTTTCAGAAGCAATAAACTCTTCTGCAGAGCAGTTCTGATGTCACTCAGTGCAGGCCCAGCCTGGCTGCTGTACTTTCTGGTGGGGGAGTCTAGTTTTTTACTATTTATATCTTCATCCTACAGTTTCTAATTCACTCTCTAGTTTTTCTGACCAGAAGTTTGTGTAAGTGGAGCTCTGCTCCTTGTTGGTTTCAACACAATAAAGGGCCTTGCAGTAGTATCTTTTTTCCTGAGATCCTTCCTCCAAGACTTTTCTGGAGCTTTCGGGGCAGCTCCCTGTGTAGAGCTGGAGAAGAACAGCATCCCAGCACAGCAGCAGCTCCAGGGAGCATCAGCACTTGTTTGTCCAGGGCTGTTCTCTTTCCACTTCCACACTCTCCTGCTGAGCCCCTGTGTTGGCAGCTTGGGCTCCATCCTGCTGCATGGTAATCCCATGACCACAGGCAGACACAGGCCATGGGAACTTCTTTGGCTCAGATGGCCTCCACAAGAGCAGTTCCACACAGACAGGTGATCTGCTTGGGGCAGTGTCTGAAGCCTTAGGTCTCCTTCCAAAGTTTCCTTCAAGAGCATGCCCAAGAAATTGTCCAACAGATGCAAAGAGCAGGGAACAGCCAAAGTGTGTGAGTGTGCAGGGCTGGGGCACACAGCAGTGTCCTCACACAGCCAGGCCTCCTGCAAGTGACCTGAAGGATCAGCAGAGAAGGCTCTGGACTGTGTCTGTGTTCACTGGACACCCTGGGGAAGCTGTCCCAGGGCAGTCACCCCAGACTAGTCTTCACAACCAGCGTTTCCAGCAGCAGCTGCCTCACACCTCAGCTTGGAGAGACTCTTTGTCCCTCCACAGGAGGACATGGTCTCAGGAGGTCAGCAGAGCCTGTTTGCATTGTGCAGATGAGATGTCAGCAGATGAGCTGAGGTGAACCTGAGTGAGCACAAACACCATCAGCTGTTGCTGGTGGTACCAGGGCACTGGAGTCTTGAGGAGCCTCCCAGCCTCTGTCAGTGGCAGCAGGAGGCCAGGGAGACTCTCTGAGTGCTGCAGGGCAGGGCCTGTGTGAGTGATGGGGAAAGACTCTGTCTCTGAACATCCCACACTCCATTGGGGGTCCATTATCGGTGACAGAGACTGGAGAATCAATACGGACGATCAATATGATCCAGTATTGTTCCTTTATTGTACCAATATTGTATGGCTGTAGTGCAGCATAGTGAGTATAGCACAGCAAAGTAAAGTGAATGGAAAGGGAAGGAAAAAGATGTGCGTATTAAGGGAACTTCTACAGCTTATATAAACTCAGGGGGCATCGTTGGCACAGCTTCATTGGCTCCCCACCAGTGACCACACATCACACGGTTATAGATTATTGGTCACACTACTAATACCACGCAAGGTTGTTGATGCAGGTGTGTGTCCTGTTACCCCCAGATAACTCTCTGTGTTTATAGCTACCAGTGCCCTGCTTTAGTTACATGCTGCAGGCACAGCACTGCTTTGCTACACTGCTAGCCACTTCTGCACTTCTGCTGAGCATGGCCTACCACCATGTCAGGCTCTAACCCTACACTGCCAGATTGCTCACACTGCACGTCGCTGGCATTGCCACAAATCCCCCTTTTTGTTTTTGGGAGCAATCTGCTCATGGGAGTTGTTCCCATCCCATACAAGATACTCTTTGCATACACAGAAGCAAGCGAGTTAAAGCTAAGCTGCATAGCAAAAGCAAAAGTCCTGTAGCGCAGCATGTCTGACAGACTGATGTAACCCATACAAGGCACAATGCTTAAGTTGAGCTAGTTAGAATGTTCTAACAGAGCTGGCATAATACCTGGTCAGAGATAGCAAACCTTGTAAAGTAGAACTTACATCTTAACAGTTCCAATCTTTACATTTCACTCTTCTTATGGACAGAGAAGACTTGATTATGGCTGAACACATTGCACACAGAGATTCAGACACAAATCCAATCCTCAGCACTGTCTTTTACAATCTGCTTTAGGGGTATGTTGCATCTTTATTCTTCTCTAGGATGGTAAAAAATCATGAATTGTTTAATGGCAGCAAGATTTCTTTCATCTGTAAAGGTAGATCTGGCCAGGCTCTAGCTTCACAGAGAGAAAACTTGCAGGCAAACAGCAAGAGCAAAGGAGCTTCATTGCTTTGCCCCATATAAAATTACCCATAATAATGTGTTTTTGCTCATCCTAGTGATACTGATCTCTTAATGTTCACACAACAGTTAAGCAATAGAATAGAATACAATAGCAGTCATGACACTCAATTATAAGTTAGATGCTTTCTGTTGACATCTTGGATTACCGTGACAGTTGTTGAGGTCAGTGCTAGGCAGGTTTGCTGACTGTCATTGTCATGACAGTTGTACCCTGTTCATGCTGTCTTGTGGTGAGAGGGTTGCAGCACTTTGCAAGGTTGATGTTTCTAGGTGTTGACATGAGCTAACTATCTCTTGTTGGTACCATTAAAAAACTTTTTTTTGCTATGGGCTATTCTCTCTTCCCCCCCTTTTTTTTCAGGTATTTATTTGTTTGTTGTTGTTTCCAGCCTACAATGACAATGCATGTGGTGTTATAATGAATTGTGATTTTCCCTCTAAGTGTGTAAAATTACAGCAAACTGGTGAGATACATTTAAAGTCCATATGACATTTTCTCTAATCACACAACAATCAAACCACCATAATATTCAGTCCTAATTCACAGGGTGCTGTGGTACATTCTTATTGGTGCTTTTGATCTCAGATTATCATAACAGTTATTGTGATCGATGTTCGACTCCATGGGAAATGCAGTTTCATCACAGTCTTGATTCTTCTGCCGTTGTTCATTGCGATGATTGCAGTTGACAGAAAAGAAGGCTCCGAGGTGACCTCATTGTGGCCATCCAGTATCTGAAGAGAGCCTACAAGAATGCTGGGGAGGGACTTCGTAGGGTGTCAGGAAGTGACAGGACTAAGGAGAATGGAATGAAGCTGGAGGTGGGGAGATTCAGGCTGGAGGTGAGGAGGAAGTTCTTCCCCGTGAGAGTGGTGAAGGCCTGGAATGGGTTGTGCAGGGAGGTGGTTGAGGCCCCGTCCCTGGAGGTGTTTAAGCCCAGGCTGGATGAGGCTCTGGCCGGCCTGATCTACTGTGAATATCCCTACCCATGGCAGGGGGGTTGGAACTAGCTGATCCTTGTGGTCCCTTCCAACCCTGACTGCACTATGAGTCTATGATTCCATATATTTTTAATTAATTTTGTTTTTTTTCTGTTTTAAACTTTTTTTTCTGTTTTAAAGTTTTTTTCCATTTTTAATAAACTTGTTTCATTTTGTTTTGATTTTGTTATTCTTTTTGTAAGTTTAATTTCAATATTTTTTCATTATTTTTACACTCTCTTTTGATTTTTTTATTTTTAATTTCTTTTTTTATTTTTAATTTCTTTTTTTTTGTAATTTTTTTTCTCTAATTTCTTTAATTTATTTTTTCTCTTTTTTGTTATTTTATTTTTTGCAATATATTTTTTCATGTTTGTGTATTTTTTAATTTTATTTTTTATAAATTTATTATTTCTTTTTATTCTAATTTTGATGTTTTAATATTTATTTTATTTTTATTTTTTTAATTATTTTTTAGTTTATTATTAATTTTTTTAAAATTATTTTTATACTGTTTTAATGTATTTTTGGCATGTATTTTTCTTAATCTATAATTTTTAATATTTTTTGTTAATTTTAGTCTATTTTTTCCTATTTTTTGTTATTTTTGTATTTTTATTTTTGTATTTTTATTTTTATTTTTAATTATTTTTATTTTATTATTGTTAATTTTTTAAATTATTGTAATTTAATTTTTTTTTAAAAATTATTCTTTATCTAGTTTTAATTTTTTATTTTTGATCTTATATTTTTTATTTTAATTAATTTTCTATTTGTTGCATTCAATCTATTTTCTATGTTAATTTTGACTTTTTCCTTTTTAAAACTTCTTTTATATTAATTCTTTTTTATTATTAGTTTTCATTTTAATTTTCTTGAATTTTTCTTTATAAGGTTTTTGTTTGTTTTAATCTAGCAATTTTGATAATCCTTACTGGTTTTTTTTGCTAATAATCCTTATGTTTTCTGTTAATAGCTATTTTTTCTTATCAATCCTTATGATTTTTGTTGTTGTTTGTTTTTAATTTGTTCTCTATCATTATTTTTTGTTACTATTTTATTATTTTTTATTGTACCTTTTGTAGCTAAGTTGTTATATATATTTGTATTTTTACTTTTTTTTTAAACTTGTTTTCTTTTTTACTATTTTTTGTATTTGTATTTGTATGTTTTCTAGTCAATGTCTAAGAAGGAAATAGAAAGATGTTACATTAGCTAAGAAACACTTTTAAAAGCAAATACCTATTTACTACAAACCTTAACTCTATTACACGGAGCTCCTTTGCAATGCCGAGGCACACAACAAAGAAGGTTTGAACCAAAAGAAGAACTTACAGTGTGAACTCATTACTAAGTGCTTATGCCTCACTGCAATTACTATGTACTGAGTACCTGTAGATACCAAATGCTTACTATTCATTATGCTTACTAGGAAGACTTAGCAAACCTCTAAATAACAAATCTCTGAGAGACATTGCAATCAGGAATGATGAAATTAGCACTGTTGCTTTAAATCAGAGCAGAGCTTTGGTAGACTAGAGTCATACCAGAAAAGGGGTGTGGGTAGGGGACTACCTCTTAGACCATCTGCTTCATTAAGATGTCATGTACCATCCTCTGCAGGACACAGTGACCATCTCTGGAGTCACCTTTCCCGGGGCAGACTGGACAGCCCAAGGCCCTTTCCATCATTCTCCAATTTGCTTCTGCACTTATTCTTTGTTCATTCCGGTTCCTCTCTCCTATGCTGCTTTGACTTTTAGGGAGGCAAAGCTGCAGTTGTCCCCTGAGCCACCTCTGTGATTGGTTTTGCTCTCCACCTCTTGTATCTACTTGCCTAAAACTTTGCTTCTCAGATCATGCCTTGGAGAGAGACAACCTGCTGAGAGACATCTTGTGCTGAGCAGCTGGTTCCAGAGGGGTTGGATTACTGATGCAACTTTATCAGACTTTGTTTTTCTTTACTACAGGAACAATTCTCCTGTGGCTGTATGCAGACAGATCTCTATGGAGAGCAGGGGGGAGCTGGTTCCATGGAACTATGACCTGCAGCTGCAGAGAGCAGTGGAGGAGTCTGATGGGACAGTGATGTAAGCCCCAGGTGGGCAATGACAGCAATGGGGAGGTTGTGGAGGGGGTGAGGAGCAAAGTTGTTCATATAGGGTCAGATCTTGGGGAAGAGTGTTTCCTTTGAGTCCAGGCCTCTTGGGGAGACTCTGTGGATCAAGGTGACATGGAGAGTGCTGCTGTCAGCTCCCTTCTCTCAAATGCAGCTAATTAAAAACATCCTTTAAAAACAACCCAGGGGTTATGAGCCCCAGTGGGAAATCTTCCTCATTAACTGCACTCTGAAATAGCTTCAATTAGCTGTGAAAAAGTTCCAAGGAGCTGGACAAGTCTTCAGTACCTAAAGGAAATCCCAGGCAGAGCCACAGCTCCTGAGGGACTTCTGTGTTCTAATGAGCCCATGGAGGATTTGGGGCTGACTCCAGTGTCAGGGACTGAGAGAAGATTGAAGAAACTGCTCCAGAAGTTCAGCAGCAAATGCCAAAGCAGCTTGAAGCACTGATTGGCCCCACTGGGGCTTGTTACTGACAAAGCCTCCCCAGGGGCTCCTTAGAGCAGGTAATTGGAGGCTGTGATTTCTAGAGCAAAAAAAAGGTAAAGTGCAGGAGTCTGGGATGCTGAAAAACCCTGGGTTGGGTTATGGAGCAGGAAGGCCACGCCCTGAGCACAGTCCCTGGGAACAGTAGAGCCTGAAAGCCTCAAATAAAGGATCTGCTCCCAGGCCTGGGTGGCAGAGACAAGTGCCAGAGCCCAGGGACCAGACCTTGGTCCTGTTGGGCTTTCAGCCTCGCCAGAGCCCTGGCCATGCTTTGCCAGCAGACTTGGTAGGCTTAGGTAATGGCTGCCCTGGATGACCTTGAAGCTCTTTCCCAACCACAACAGTTCTGTGATTCTATGTTTCTGTGAAGGAGAAGGATTGGGTTTGGATAGCTTTAGAAGACTCTAGGGAAGGTTTGCCTTTGCTTGAAAATGAGGATTATCACAGTAGCACAGTATCACTAAGGTTGGAAGAGACCTTGAAGATCATCAAGTCCAACCTGTCACCACAGACCCCATGACTAGACCATGGCACCAAGTGCCATGTCCAATCCCCTCTTGAACACCTCCAGGGACGGTGACTCCACCACCTCCCTGGGCAGCCCATTCCAGTGGTGAATGACTCTCTCAGTGAAGAACTTTCTCCTCACCTCCAGCCTAAACTTCCCCTGGCACAGCCTGAGACTGTGTCCTCTTGTTCTGGTGCTGGTTGCTAGAGAGACGAGGCCAACCCCTTCCTGGCTACAACCACCCGTCAGGTAGTTGTAGAGAGCAATGAGGTCACCCCTGAGCCTCCTCTTCTCCAGGCTAAGCAACCCCAGCTCCCTCAGCCTCTCCTCACAGGGGCTGTGCTCAAGGCCTCTCTCCAGCCTTGTTGCCCTTCTCTGGACACCTTCAAATGTCTCGATGTCCTTCTTAAACTGAGGGGCCCAGAACTGGACACAGGACTCAAGGTGTGGCCTAACTAATGCAGAGTACAGGGGCACAATCACTTCCCTGCTCCTGCTGGCCACACTATTCCTAATGCAGGCCAGAATATAAATATATATATATACAATACAATACAATACACCAGGTTGGAAGAGACCTTCAAGATCATCACGTCCAACCCATCAACCAATCCAACCCACCTAAATACAATACAATACAATACAATACAATACAATACAATACAACCCACCTAAACAACTAAACAACTAAACTGTGGCACCAAGCACCCCATCAAGCCTCTTCTTGAACACCTCCAATGAAGGTGACTCCACCACCTCCACGGGCAGCCCATTCCAATGGGCAATCACTCTCTCTGTATAGAACTTCTTCCTAACATCCAGTCTAAACCTGCCCTGGCGCAGCCTGAGACTGTGTCCTCTTGTTCTGGTGTTGCCTGCCTGGGAGAAGAGACCAACCTCTGCCTGGCTACAGCCTTCCTTCAGGGAGTTGTAGAGAGCAATAAGGTCACCCCTCAGTCTCCTCTTCTCCAGGCTAAGCAACCCCAGCTCCCTCAGCCTTTCCTCATAGGGCTTGTCTTCCAATCCCCTCACCAACTTTGTTGCCCTCTCTGGACACCTTCCAGCAAGTCAACATCCTTCCTTGACTGAGGGGCCCAGAACTGGACACAGGACTCAAGGTGCGGCCTAACCAGTGCAGTGTACAGGGGCAGAATGACCTCCCTGCTCCTGCTGGCCACACTGTTTCTGATGCAGGGCCAGGATGCCATTGGCCTTCTTGGCTGCCTGGGCACACTGCAGGCTCATGTTCAGCCTACAGTCTACCAGCACCCCCAGGTCCCTCTCTGCCTGGCCGCTCTCCAGCCACTCTGACCCCAGCCTGTAGCACTGCCTGGGGTTGTTGTGGCCAATGTGCAGAACCCGACCCTTGGATGTGTTCAATCTCCTGCCCTTGGACTCTGCCCATCTGTCCAGCCTGTCCAGGTCCCTCTGCAAAGCCTCTCTGCCCTCCAGCAGATCAACTCCTGCCCCCAGCTTGGTGTCGTCCGCAAATGTACTGATGATGGACTCAATGCCCTCATCCAGATCATCAATAAAGCAGCTCCAAGGCCAGGCTGGATGAGGCTCTGGCCGGCCTAATGTAGTGTGGAGTGTCCCTGCCCATGGCAGTGGAGTTGGAACGAGATGAAACTTGTGATCCTTCCAACCCTGAGTGATTCTATGAGTCCATGATTCCATATATTTGGTAATTAATTAATTTTTTGTTTTTAATGTAATCTATTTTGTAATTTGTAATATTTTTTATATAAATTTCTTTATCTATTCTGAAATATTTTTTCCCATCTATTGTTAATAAATTTGTTTTATTTTGATTTTATTATTATTTTTAAGTTTAATTTGAATTGTTTTTTTCAATATTTTTATTCTTTTTGAATTTTTTTAACATCTCTTTTAATTTTAATTTTTCTTTGTATTTTTTTCTAATTTAATTTTTTTAATCTTTTTGTTATTTTTTCTCTTTTTGTTATTTTATTTTTTGTAATCTACTTTGTCATTTTTTCATGTTTTTAATTTTATTTTTTATTAATTTATATTTTTATTCTAATTTTGGTTTGTTTTTTTTTTTACTCTGAATTTACTAAATTTTTTGTTTAATATTTTTTCAATATGTTTTATCTGTTTTATTGTATTCTGTTTAATTTTTAATTAATTTTTATTTTATTTTTTACACCGCTTTAATGGATCTTTTCATGTAATTTTTTAATCTATACTTTTTATTATTTTTGTCAATTTCAATCTAAATTTTTTTCTAATTCTTTTTTATTTTAATATTTTTATTATTATTTTCAATTTTGTTTTTTGTAATTTTTAATTTAATTTTAATTTTTAAAAAACTTTTAAATTGTATTGTTTTTATTTTGTTATTGTAATTTTTAATTTTTATTTTATTTTGTATTCCAATTAATTTGTTTATTTTTTTTTATCTCCTTTTTAATCTTTTATTTTTTAATCTTACATCGTTGTGTTTAATAATTTTTAATTTTTTTGCATGTTTGTTTTATTTAACCAATTCCTATTTTAATTTTGATTTGCTTTTTTAATTTTTAAACCTTCTTATTTTCTATTAATTCTTTTTATTATTATTTTTAATTTTATTTTCTTGAATTTTTCTTTATAAGGTTTTTGTTGGTTTCAATCTAGTTGTCTGGATAATCCTTACTTTTATTTTTTGCCAATAACCCTTATGTATTTTGTCAGTAGCTATTTTTGTTAGCAATCCTTATGAGTTTTCAGTTTGTTATATTTGTTTTTATTGTTTTGTTTTTATTGCTGATCTTATTGCTATTATTCTGTTAATTTGGTTTTATTTTAAACTTTTGTTTGTTTTAAATTTGTTTCTCTATTTTTTTTGTTATTATTTTTGTTATCTTTTGCTCTATTTTTTGTATCTAAGTTTTTGTACTTTTTGTATCCAAGTTGTAATTTTTTGGTTTCTGCTCTGTTAGATATATTTGTATTTTAAAATTGTTCTTTTGTACCTGTTCTCTGTTTTACTATTTTTGTATTATTTGTATTATTTGTATTTTTTTCTAGTCAATATCTAAGAAGGAAATAGAAAGATTTTACATTGGCTAAGGAATACTTGAAGAATGAATATCTATTTACCCACAACCTTAACTATATTACACGGAGCTCCTTTGCAATGCTGAGGCACACAGCTAAGAAGGTTTGAACCAAATGAAAATCTTACAATGTGAACTCATTACTAAGTGCTTATGCCTTATTGCAATTACTACCTAACAAGTACCTGTAAATACCAAATGCTTACTATTCATTATGCTTACTAGGAAGACTTAGCAAACCTCTAACTAACAGAACTCTGAAAGACATTGCAATCAGAAATGATGAAATTAGCACTGTTGCTTTAAATCAGAGCAGAGCTTTGGTAGAACAGAGTTGTACCAGAAAAGGGGGAGGGAGCGGGGGGGAGGGCTCACTAGCAAGGTGTGCCCTAGTTGTGATTGTTTCTGCAGTAGGGTCTTAACAACTTGCAGCCTATCATGTCTGAGCGACCACTGCTCCACCCATACTGGATTAGCTGTTGTCCATTTTAATTTGAGGGCTGGTTGCTGACCAGTAGCTGCCACAGAAAAGGAACAGAAACAAGTTTCGCTCCTAGCTAACTTGAGGCATCTCAGCCCAATAGAGCAACTGGAAGGGTTAACACGAATGGTCTTACAGTGATTGATTTGCTGTAGTAAAAGCTAATTGCACTGGCTCTTTGCTGACCCAGGTTGTTTGGATACATTTTAAACCCTTTAAACCTTTTAAACTCTGGAGTCATTTGCTATGAGCAATGGAGAATTTGCCATGAGCCATGGCTAGAGACCATTCCATTTATGACGAGATACAATAGTGACATCAGCTCCAGCATCCACAATCATTGAGAACTGTATAGGTTGGCCACAAGGGTGTCTGATAGTCACAATCTGTTCTAGTTTTCCCTTAGCCTTCTGGAAGGTGTTGGAGAATGGCTTAAATCTATGGGACATGATTCTGTGGAACAGCTGCTTGAGCAGAATGTGTAGGCCGTACTCCATTGTGTTGTTTACTGCCCATAGTTAGCTGGCATGCTGATGCTGCAAGGTCACTGTGGCCTTGTAGCAGTTCTTGCAGCTGTGTTTGTAAGATAACAGGATGGGAAAGGAAGAGTTAGTGAGAAGGGAGTTTTCTGAGATTGTACACAGGCCTAATTGCAAGTAGGCTGGATATCATAATGTGGCCTTCAGCCAGAGACCAACAGAATCATGGCATTGATGCATATTTAGCTGAGATGCTTTATAAGCTGTGTGTCCGGGTGTGACCGGCTTCGGCTGTGCCTTTGAGAAAGGGACAGCTGCTGAGCACTCTGGCTGAAGGGTTTTGATATTTGAATGACAACAAGATAAGGTCTAAACGAATTTCATTGGTAGATTGGCAGAATGCAACTTTAAGTCCCGTCAGTTCAGGCTGGGTTCAGTCTGTACTTTTCCCTCTGGTCGTGTGGGCCTGTTCCTCCCTCTGAAGCAACAGCTTGGCCGGACAGCAGCGACCTTGAATCACCAAAGCTAACCAGAGAAGAAAACTAATTCCTGCACTCGCTTTGAGCCAACAGAATTTTCTCCTGAATTGCCTTTCTCTCTCTCTAACCCTTTTTGGGAAAAAAGGGAGGTAGGGAGGGAGAGGGGGCAGGGCCGGGGGGCACACGCTCCTCCCGCTGGGGGTCTTCTGTATTACATTCACTGCTGTATATTTCTGTAGGTATTGTAAATACTGTCTAGGGGGATCTGGGGGGGTCTGGGGAGGTCTCTAAGGGGTCAGGGAGGGTGGGGGGGTCTCCAAGGGGTCTGGGGGGTGTGGGGGGTCTCTAAGGGGTCTGTGAGGGTCTGGTGGGTCTCTAAGAGGGTCTGGGGGGCTCTGGGGGTTCTCTAAGGGGGTCCAGATGGGTCTGGGGGGATCTCTAAGGGGGTCGGGGGGAGGTCTGGAGGGGTGCCTAAGGGGCTCTGGGGGGTCTGGGGGGGGCTGGGGGGGTCTCTCTAAGGGGGTCTGGGGGGCATCGGGAGGGGTCTCTAAGGGGCTGTGGGGGGGTCTCATAAGGGGTCTGGAGGGGTCTAGGGGGTTCTCCAAGGGGTCTGGGGGGGTCTGGGGGAGTCTGGGGGGGTCTCTAAGGGGGTCTGGGGGGCTCTGGGGTGGTCTTTAAGGGGCTGTGGGGCAGTCTCTAAGGGGGTCTGGAGGGTATAGGGGGGTCTCCAAGGGGGTCGGGGGGGTGGGTGGGGGGGGTCTCTAAGGGGGTCGGGGGAGGTCTGGGGGGGTCTCTAAGGGGGTCTGGGGGCATCTGGGGGGGTCTCCAGGGGTCTGGGGTCTCGGGGGAGTCTCTGAGGGGTCCCGGGGGGGTGTAAAAGTCTAATGTCTCGATCCTGAGAGGGAAAGAGATTCAGTTTTTAATGAATATTCCCGTGTTGTGAATTAGAGGCACGAACGAGGCCAAAATATCAACAGCTAGACTATTTATTACATAAATCAGTGATGGACAAATAAAGTGGATAGTTCATCAGGGGAGAGAGAGAAAATAGAGAGAGAAGAGAGAAAGGAAAGGATATATTACCACACCCCTCCCCCCCAAGACAGTTTTGAGTCTGTGGAGGAAAGGTGCTGCAGGAGATGTAGGGGTCTGTAGAGGAAGGGTGCGGAGGCTTTGGCTGTAGAAGGATGTGGTCCTCTGGGCAGCTTCTTCTCAGCTCCATGAGTTGCAGCAGCCGAACTTAGTGGCACGGAGAGAGGGTTTACAGAGTCCAAGATCCGTTGCGTTGGCTCCGTGATGTTTCCAGCGTGTGCTGCTGCATTTGCTTCTCTCCAGTTTTCTTCTCCTGTTTTCTTCTCCTAAAAGCCTTAGTTGCTCCAGTCTTTTATACAGTTTTTTTAGTCCTCGGCAAGTGTCCAGGCATTGTTCCCCATGATATCGTTCTGGAATCATCCTTAGGTAAGTGTCCAGTATCATTCCCCAGGAATCTTTCTGATACTCAGGTGAGTTTGGGCAGCCGTCTGGATGGAAGCGGGGGGAGGCCTCCACCCTCCTGCCTCCATCTACCTACCCACACACATCATTACACATCAGGAAACAGGTGGTGATTCCATTGTCCTTTCCTGGGGTATCTGATGGCTGAAATGATCTTGTCTGAAGCGTGATGGCTGGGCCCTTGGACCATTGTTGTAGGCCAGCTGCATCCCTAGCAATGTTATCTTTGCACCTTCCAAGAGTCCTTCCAGTGGCTTTGCCCAACGCACATCAGCTATTGTCTGGCAAGCAGCAAGTGATTTTATCTTTGTGAGTCCACACCAGGAGAGACAAGCTTTAGACTCTCACACCACCCCGTCAATCAAAGATAAAAGCAAGAAGAAAGAAAGAAAAGAAAGGAAAGAAGTTTTAAACACATTTTTTACAATAGACATCAGTTTTGATTGTCTAATGGCACAAATCTGTTGTACACCATCATTGAACACAATTGCATATTGGACCATGTTGAATCACTGTATACAACAGGGACTTACACAAGGTGAAAAGTACAATACTAACAAATAGAACAAAATTAAACAGATAATTACACAAGTTGAAAGCATCCTGTTCCTTCTGGAAGCCGAGAACAAACCCATACCCCCCCACCCCGTCAGTCCTTCAGTTTGGAATTGAAGTGAGAGCTTCCTTCCACATCTGAATGCATCTGCGGGGCTATGGAAGTACAGTCCTTGAAGAGATGTCTTCTGTGATGCAAAACTTTGAAAAGTCTTCTCATTGTAACAAGTCCTTCTGACAATACATCAGTAATCTTCAGCATTAGAACTTAAATAAGAAACACAACCTCAAAACTACAAAACTGGTATTTCCAGGTTCCCCACATACAGAGAGGTTCTCTGAGCCCCCCTCTCAGGTGATGTCTCTGAAAGAGTTGGATTAATTACTTTGAATGGGCCTGTAAGTACCGTTGATTGTTTCAGGTTTCTCTCAAAGCCAATCTAAGCATAAACAAAAACTTTTACCCAACCATGTACAATTTTATTTATTTTTTTTTTTTGGTGATCTCCTGATCATGCTTCACCCCCCACTCACCACTGAGAAGTGAAGCCCTTATTGCCCGGGGGGCATACCCCTCCCCTCACCAAAATGGTCCCACCAGAGAGGAGCAGTGGCCTCAGCCCTCTTTTTAGGCTCAGGCCAGCATTTCACAATGGTTTCTAATTGTCTCGTGGGTACCCCCCATCACACCACTTCTTGGAATACCTTTCTTCTGACCCACCCCCCACCAATATTGCCGGGTATTCAAGTGTTCCCTCCCCTAGCCAGGTGCCTACTAGGAATACGGCGCAACTGCCCTGGGGGCTTGGTGGGTGAATCATTTTCACATGTCTCAAGCCTCTAGTTTGAGGTTTTTATTTCCTCAGGGGATATACTGGGCCTGGCATAGTCTAGTACTCCCTTCCCACTTCTTCCCATGTCCAAGGCTTCAAGTCAGGCTGACTCCCTCCGGGTGTTGAATTTTCCCTTAGCAGCTTGCATCCTGGAAGAAAGTGGGGTACAGCTATTTTCTTTTTTGGAGCTGGATACATCTTATTTTAAGCGAGTCAGGGACCCCTGATCAAAGGAGTCATTCTGTTGCATCCACCAGGAGAGAAGGGGGGATTCAAAATGATGTTTTAGTTCTCTTTCATATCATTTGCAGGCTGCAGCCTTTTGCACGTTCTCCATTATCTGATTCATCCCTCCCTGCAGAACTACAGGGTCCCCTCTCTCCTTGGATCAAAACCTCCTGCCCAGTAGGCAGCTCGCTGGGTAAGACTCCAGGGTCCACTTCTGTTTTTCGTGGTTAGAAACACATTATCACCCTAGCCCATAGCTTCAGCTTCGGTTAACATAATCTGATCACCTCCAGTTTTTGAAACTCGCCATACATATTCCACCTCGATTCCCCAGCAGAGCGTGCAAATTCTTTACGAATTTGGCCATCACAGTGTAGGAGAAGGTGCATCTTTAGTCGTGATAGTGGGGGTAGTTTCCCCATCCTCATAGAAAACTTCAGTTTTAATGAGAGGTCTGACATGCACAGCAGCTTCCTTAGCTGTTGTCAGTTCTGCCCGAGGGTACTAGGGGCAGACTCCAGTATTCACACCCTGTTTGGAGTCCAAATACGAATTTTGCCTCCTCTCCTTTTCCAATTTATTTTAAGATCTGTCACTACGTCTTTCAAAGTGGCAACATGGCTTTGTAGTGACTGAAACTAAGTCCTGCAAAGAGGAAATAGTTTATTTCTCCTGCTCATGCCACCTTCTTTCCCTTCACTGAAGCGGCTAAACAGGCACCTAAAACCGACACACACAAAGCTTTTGCCTTTTCGCTTTGGCTCTTGCATCTTTCTGCATGGCCACAATACGATCAGCCACGCTCTGGAAATTATTCCAGTTTTCACGGGCCCGTCAAGTACCTGTACAGAGGGGCGGGCACCGTGAGCTTCTAAAGGTTAAAAAGCCTCTCACATTCTCCGACCATCCCTTTTGTTTCACAAAGCATTTCTTAATAGAGCACTAATTTCACGGGGAATTCAGATCAAACACTGTTTTGTACCAACAAAATATTCCCTGGAAAAACGTACACTTTTAAAAGGCTTACTCCACAATAATCTTCTCCAGGAAAAATGCACAATAGATTTTTCAGGAGAGGTCACACACAAAAACACCCAACCTGGGCTTCTCAGAGAAAGTCACACTATTTCCCTAGAAGACCCCCCACTTGCAAAAGCTTCTCAGCTTTTGTTCATCAAATTTTCTGTTACAAC
>JAAWVA010000030.1:24656698-24674327 GCA_015227895.2 Colaptes auratus
CGGGAGCAGGCCTGTAGTGCTGCAGAGACAGTGAAGGGAAGAGAGAAAGGCAAGAGGGGCTGGGGTGTGAAGCCTTCTCCTTCCCAGCTCTGCTCACTGCCGCTAACAAGGTGGAACTGAAGGGCTTTGGTCCTCCTTCTCTGGGCACACTCCAGGAGCCTTCAGCTTGAGCATCAGCTGCTGAGATGGAGATTCCTCCAGGAGCTACAGCTGCAGTGTCCTGCAACCACAGCCTCACTGTGGCAGGGACTGCAGTGACTTTCCTCCAGTGAGCTCTCAGACCTCCTGGTCCTGGATAACTTGAAGCTCTCTCTGCCTTCCTCATCTCCCTGAGATCCTCGGGAAGTGTCCTCAGCCCTGCTGTGCTGTGCAGAGGAGCTGCTCCTGGCCAGAGATGTCTCCTGCAGTGCTGCCTGCTTGCCAGCAGCTCCTTCCCGCACAGGAGTCCAGCCCATAGAGGCAGCAGGGGACCAGCCAAAGGTGTCTATTGACTCCTCTGGTGGCTTTTGGTGCCCTGTAAACCTCAGGGACTGAGAGGAGCTGATGAAACCTCTCAGAAGTCAAAGTCAGATTCAAACTCTGAAGTTTCTTCTACTCTAATGGGTCCCAGTGAGGCATAGTGGGAAAGGGTCCCCAGGGTCTGGTTAGGGCAGAAGGAGAGAGTGGATGCAAGGGAAACACATGGAGGCACTGAAGCATCTCCAGGCTGTGGGGAGAGCAGAGACCTGAGGCAGTGCTGACAGGTCAGGACAAGCAGCTCAAGGTGGCTCTGCTGCTGAGCAAATGGAGGGGGGTTTCATTGATCCAAAGGGCCAAGCCCTGACCCCCCCTCCCTGGCAAGGCAGATTCTGTCCCTCACCTGTGGCTCAGGGCTCTGCTGGGGGCAGTGGGGAGTGAGGATGAGCAGGGACCAGGTAGGACCTTGTCAGGTTTGCTGTGGTTTGCTTTGCAACAGAGAGACAACTCCTGCTGAAAGGAATGAAATGTACCTTTAAAAGTCAGATGCTTTGTGACAATAAAAACCTCTCCAATTAGCTGCAGAAACCTTGGCAATAAGGAGAGGTTCAGCAGTATTTAAGAAGCCCCATGGAGTATTTGGGGCTGATGCATCATCCTTAGGTACTGCCAGGAGACTCTGCCAGGGTACTGCCAAGAGAAGCCTCTAAGAAGTCAAGGCAGAAGAAAACTGCAAAGTCCCTTGAAGCACTGATTGGCCTCCCTGAAGCTTGTTACTCACAAAGGCTCCCCAGGGACTCGTTAAAAGCAGCTTGTAGAGGCCATGATTGCAGGAAGACAAAGGCAAAGTGCAGGGAAAAAACTTGCCTTTGGTCGCTGAAGCAGAAAGGCCAAGCCCTGACCACTGCCCTTCCAATAGAAGAACCTCAAAGCTCAAAGGAAAGTTTCTTCTCACAGGCCTGTTGGCAGAGGCACTGCAGAGCCAAGGGTCAAAGACCTTGGACTGCTGGGCCTCATCAGCCTTGCCAGAGCCCTTGGCATGAGATATCCCCCACCATTACCCAATGGGGAACATCTCCCATGGGAGCAGAGAGGAAGAAAGAGGAAGAGAAGGACTTTGCAGATGGATTTAGAGGGTGCAGGATATTATGGGTATGAAATAGGCTGTTTCCTGTGTCCATCTTAGTGGGTTGGACCCTCTGGACACAGGAGGTGTAGCTTATGTGGCAGGCGTAGAAGGCACCCAGCTGAACTGCCACAGAAGGCGAAGGGAAAAGTCTGAACACAGCTGTTTGTGACCAAACCAAGTCTTGTTGACCAACACCAAGAGATTCCAAAACAGGCAGTGAAAGGTGAGGAGAACTTTCCTGGCTAGCTGATGAAGGCAAGAACTCAAGGTTCTCCAAACAAACAACAGGAAGAAGTGGCTCAGTGAACTGGAAAAAACTCAACAGCTTAGGCTGGCAGTGGGGCAGCCAGGAAAAAGGATGACCCAAGATGTGCTCAAGCACCAGCCAGCAGCAGAGGGCACTTGATTAATACACATCATGGCTATAGATTTTCCTTTCTGTGTCCATGTGACCTTTGAGGTGATTGGTTTAGGCTTGGTGTCCAGGCACCTCACTCCCTTTTGGTAGCCTGGGGAGGAGGTGACTCTCTGTTTTTTCCTTTGTTGTTCACAGATCTTCTTTCTGGAGTTGTTTGCATTCCTGATTCAAGGGCAGAGCTCTGCTTAGTTCAAGGTTCAAGGTCCCATGGCCACTGCTTACCTACAATTCTCCTTTTTGCCCAGGGCTCATTCTTTTCTGCAGGGCCCTTTGCAGACATGAGAATGAACACTGCCAACACCAGGAGTGATCCAATCAGCAATATTCACAACCCAGTTTGTAATACTCTCATGTCTATGTTTCGAATGATCACTTCAGTGTGTACAGCACAGACCATCACATTCTGTCCAGCCCTGACCAGGAGCTGATAACAAAGAACCAACAGCAGCTCGAATTTGCAGGCTGCCATGGCTGACACTCTCCACATCAGTGGCTAATTCAAGCAACACTTTTGGTGTTTCCTTGTCTTGTTTTGCAACCCAAGATGCCAGTTCCCTTAGCTGAGCTGCTGCTTTGCTGTAGCAGTTTGAAGCAAGATGATCCTGGCTGCTATGTGTTCAGCTTTGTTCTACAAACTTCCATGACCATCTCATTCAGCTGTTAGGCTAAGCCTGCATGGCTTTAAGGCAAAGGGAGTGTGATTAAAGATCATAGTACTGTATCAGCTCCAGCTCTATGCTGCAGGTACACACAGCTTTCTGCTTGGAAAGTCCCTGAAAGATCTAATTCTTGAGGCTCTAATGGGGCAAAAAGCAGATTATCATCCCACATGTCCTGGTGCTCAAAACTCCTTACTGGTGTGCTACAATTTCGTTTTGACAGGCATTTAAATTCCAGGTTTGATTTCATGCATGCAGCAGTGCTGCCCAAATGGTTTTGCTATCCCATGGAGTTAGTTGATGTGGGCTGAGGGCTTTGTTCCATGGTCATGCTCTGGAGCAGGCCAAACACAACAAGCAGAGACCCGCTGGACTGGCATCTGTGGAAACACAAGCATAGCCATGGCCCAGGTCACAAGATCCCAGGGGCCTTCCCAATCAAGGGTCTGTAAATTGCAGAGCCACACTGGGGCCTTTTTGCTAAGGATTGCTCACAGACTGCAATGACAAGAGATGAGTTCCTGTGACAGGGTTCATACCACTCTGAGAGATGGTTAAATGATTCAGGGTATAAACAGCTTTCCATAGCCTGCTGTGTGGTGTCTCCCCCAACATTCCCTCTTTCTGTTTTTCAAGCATAGCTTGAAGAGTGTGATGGGCAGGTTCAGTTATGGCCTGGCCTGTGGGGCAGTGGGGTGTGCTGGTTGATGCTATGCCTTTAAGAAAGAGACAGTTGCTGAACACTCTGGCTGAATGTTTTTGATATTTGAACAAAAACAAGATAGTCTAAACTAATTTCATTGGTAGATTCATTGGGTTCTGTTAGTTCAGTCTGTGTCTGGTCTGGGTTCAGGCTGGGTGCAGTCTGTGCTTCTCTGTCCTGTGGGCTGGACGGCTTCTCTCTTTCTGAAGCAGGAACGGCCTTGAGTTAACAGCTAACCAGATAAGAACACTAATTCTTGCATGCACTTTCTGAGCTAACAGAATTTTCCTTCCTTAATTGCCTTTCTCTCTCTCTCTAACTCTTTTTGGGAGAAAGGGGAGGTGGGGAGGGAGAGAGGGGGGTTCAGGGAACCCCCCTGGCCGGCTGGAGGGAAGAGGTTTTCCTGCATTGAGTTCATTGCTGTATTTTCCTGTATATATTGTAAATATTGTATATTTGTGTACATATTCATTGCATTCCATTTATGCCTGTAAATATAGCTTTCATCTGCTGTTCCGACTGAGCTAGCTGTGGTTTCTTTCCCTGTGTGTGGGGAGGGAACTTTCTCACCCCACCACATATTTTTAATTGGCGGCCCAACGCGCGGCTTGTGGATAGTTGCTGTCCAGAAGCAGAGCAAAAGTTGCTTGATTTATTGTCTGTTCAGGTCGGAGTTGCAAGGATGAAAGTGTTTTCGCTTTTAGAGCATTTGGTCTTTTCAATTTGTTCGGTACTGGTCTACAAGTACTTCCTGGGATTGATTTTCAATCGCTTAAGCAGATATTTGATGTATAAATTGTATTTATGGTTTAAGTATAAGATTCAGCTTCTTTATGACCGGTGCCTGGGATTTTTTTGGCTTAATAGATACAGGAATGTGAGCTCAACCACTCTACCCATAGAGATAAAGGAGTTTAAGATCCCAGTAGGTGAAAGGGTCATTTTAAGTGATGGCTGGGATCCAAAGGTGATTTATTTGATGTGTTTGAATCTGCTGCTGGTGATGGTGATTGCGTACTTGTTATATGCTCTGTACCGGGAGAGAAAAGTATCTAAGGCCTGTTTTGTAATTAGGCATAGACCCAAGAGGAGAAAGAACAGCTCTAACTCGACCCCAGAAATATCTAGTGATGAGGAGAATGGAGGATCTGTATCAGTTAAAGAGAAAGCTAAAAACTCCATCGGAAAGGCTGCTCTGAACGGTGCTGTTGGTGGTTCTGGCAATCAGCCAGAGGCAACAGCAGCTGCAGCGGCAGCTCCTAACATGGCGGCTCCCACACCCTCGGCAGCCATTAATGTGGCAAAGCCATTTCCTCCTTCTTCTTCAGCAGGACCGGAAGTGTCCTCCACAGCAGCTGATCCGTCTCAAAACCTGTCAGCTTCTGTTAAGCCAGCTGTAAATTCAAACACAGCTCCAGTTAAGCAGGTAGCTGTTTTAAAGACGAGAGGTGGAAAGACCAAAGCTGATTCAGAAGCTGATGCTGGTGAGGGAACTTCTGCTTTAAGAGACCCTGCTGAGGAGGAGGAGAAGGTTTGTCTTAAAGATATAGCTGAGTTATTGAGATCATCACTGGATGGAGATGCAGGGCAAATTGCTGACAGCAGAACAACTAGAGGTGGTACACCTGACCTTAAAGAGATTCTTAGGAGAGTGACAATAAGATTAATGGGGCAACAAGTTCAGGAAGAGGAGGAAGAGGAGGAGTCAGATGATATTCTGGACTGTTCTTCCCCAAGAGAAGAGCTAAAGAATGTGCGTAAAGATTACATCAGAGCAGATAAGGAGCCAATCCTAGCTTGGCTTGGTAGATGCTACGATACAGGTGCTCCAGCTCTAATGGTTGGAGACAAGTCAGCAGCTCAGCTAGGAACTCTCTCAAAGGATAATGGAATAGATAGACATCTAGGCAGGACTCTCGGTAAGGTGACTCTGTGGATTCGCCTTTTAATGGCAACCCTCATGAGATATCCTTCCCGAGATGATCTCCCATGGAATCCTAAGCCCTGGACTACCATAGAGGAAGGAATTAAGCGTCTGAGAGAAGTTGCTGTCAGAGAGGTACTCTATGGTGGCCATGAGACTCTGAATCCTGATGAAATTCCTGTAGGAACTGGTCTTGCTAAAAAGCTCATCAAACTTGCTCCTCCTAACTATGCAAATATTCTGGCAAGCAGAATTGTGGCAAGAAATTATGGGGAGCTTCTCCTACGGTTGGCCAATTCACTGATCAGATGAGACAATTGGAGGATAGCATGACACGTGTTTCTTTGGTTTCAGCCATTGAAACTCTGTCTGGAAAATTGAGAATTGCATGAAAGAGCTGAAGGATGAAATATAAATTCCATCTCCCAATTGACACAGAGAGATAATTCCAATTCTTCCTCCGGATGGATACAGGTTTCCTCTGTGAGGAATAGGCGTCCTCCAAGGATGTCATTCCAAAACAGGCATTCCAAAACAGATCCAACCAAACAGACCACCAAGGCAGTCACGTGGAAGTATTTGGATAACTCTGCGTGATCAGTTTGGTGAGAACATGAACAGATGGGATGGTCAACCAACTGCTAATCTTTTCAGGAGACTGAGGGAACTGCAAAGTGGCAGAACCCGAGGTAGCAATACCAGAAGGGTAGCTGTTACTTCCACAGTTCCCCAGGACAACTCTAATAGCTCCAACAGTGGCTCCAGTTCTAACACTGCACCATGTGCTCATTGCACATGTGGGCATGTTCCCCATAACTAGGGGTGCCCTGCCTCCCGCCAGGGGGAGGAGAGGGGTAACAGAGATAACAGAATCTATTGGGATGTGTACATCCAGTGGCCTGGCACTTCACAATTTCAGAAGTACAGGGCCTTGGTTGACACAGGGGCTCAGTGCACCATAATGCCATCAAATTATCAGGGATCAGAAGCTATAACTATTCTGGGAGTCACTGGTGGATCTCAAGAGTTAACTAAGGTGGAGGTTGATATAAGTTTAACTGGTAAACAGTGGAGGAAGCATACAGTTGTGACCGGACCTGACGCACCTTGTATTCTGGGAATTGATTTTCTGAGAGAAGGGCATTTCAAAGACCCTAGAGGTTACAAATGGGCTTTTGGAGTAGCATCTGTAGAAATTGATGGACAAAAGCTGAAGCTGTCTGTTAGACCTGATCTTTCTGATGAATCTGCAGTTGTGGGACAACACAAGATTGAGGACATTAAATTGCCGGTTGCTTCTCAGACTGTGCATCACAGACAATACAGAACCAACCCTGACTCTTTGTTGCCCATTCAGAATCTGATTCGTCAGCTGGAGAGTCAGAAAGTCATCAGCAAAACTCATTCCCCTTTCAACAGTCCAGTGTGGCCTGTGCGAAAGCAGAATGGAGACTGGCGTCTGACAGTCGACTACCGAGCTCTGAATGAAGTAACTCCACCTATGAGTGCAGCAGTACCAGACATGATGGAACTCCAGGATGAGCTGGAATCCAAAGAGGCCAAATGGTATGCTACCATAGACATTGCTAATGCCTTCTTCTCTATTCCATAGCAGAGGAATGCAGGCCTCAGTTTGCTTTCACCTGGAGAGGAATCCAGTACACTTTCAACAGATTGCCAATGGGCTGGATCCACAGCTCCAGCATCTGTCATGCAGTGATCCACGATGCTCTGGAGAAAGGTGGTGCTCCAGAACACATCCAGTTCATCGATGATATCATCGTCTGGGGTAAAACTGCTGAGGAAGTCTTCGAGAAAGGTAACAAAGTCATTGACATTCTTCTGAATGCAGGTTTTGCCATCAAGCGAGACAAGGTGAAAGGACCTACCAGAGAGATCCAGTTTCTGGGAGTGCGGTGGCAGGATGGACGCCGACACATTCCAGTGGATGTGGTAAATAGAGTCTCTACCATGGCCAATCCCATGAACAAGCAAGAAACTCTACGTTTCTTGGGGATAGTGGGATTTTGGAGACTGCACATTCCTGGTTACAGTCAGATTGTGAAACCTCTGTATGATGTGACTCGAAAGAGAAACAATTTCCACTGGGGACCTGAACAACAAGCAGCTTTTGACCAGATAAAGCAAGAGGTGGTTCAAGCAATGGGTCTGGGACCTGTCCGAGATGGTCCAGACATTAAGAACATTTTGTACACGGCTGCAAGTGACAATGGTCCAACCTGGTGCTTGTGGCAAAGAGCTCCAGGTGAGACACGTGGACGACCTCTTGGTTTCTGGAGTAGAGGTTACAGAGGTTCAGAGGCTAATTATACTCCAACAGAGAAAGAGATTCTAGCTGCCTATGAAGGAGTGAAAGCAGCTTCTGAAGTGATTGGAACTGAATCACAACTTCTCTTAGCTCCCAGATTACCAGTTTTGAATTGGATGTTCAAAGGCAAGGGTTCCACACCACATCATGCAACAGACTCTACCTGGTCTAAGTGGATGGCTCTGATAACACAGAGAGCTCGAATGGGAAATCTTGAAAGACCTGGTCTGGTGGAGGTGATCTCAAGTTGGCCTGAAGGTACCAACTGCACTAAACCTCCAGAGGAGAGAGTAACTCGTGCTGAGGAAGCTCCTCCTTACAATGACCTTTCTGATGATGAAAAGAAATATGCTTTGTTCACAGACGGTTCCTGTCATCTTCTTGGGAACAAGCGAAGGTGGAAGTCTGCAGTGTGGAGTCCAACACGCCGAGTTGCAGAGGCAAAGGATGGAGAAGGAGAATCCAGTCAGTTCGCAGAGGTAAAAGCTGTCCAGCTAGCTCTCGACGGAGCTGAACGTGAGAGGTGGCCAAAGCTTTATCTCTACACCGACTCATGGATGGTAGCCAATGCTCTGTGGGGTTGGCTAAAGAACTGGAAAAAGAGTGGTTGGCAGAGAAAAGGAAAGCCCATTTGGGCAGCTGACCTATGGCAGGACATTGCTGATCGAATCGAGAGAATTCCAGTGAAGGTGAGACACATTGATGCTCACATCCCTAAGAGCAAAGCTACTGAGGAACAGCAACACAACCATCAGGCAGATCTAGCTGCAAGAGTTTCTCAAGTAGACATGGACTCTGATCTAGATCTTGACTGGAAACACCGAGGTGAGCTATTCTTGGCTCGGTGGGCTCACGATTCGTCAGGACATCAAGGCAGAGATGCAACCTACCAGTGGGCTCGTGACAGATCCATAGACATTTCCATGGATGCTATCACACAAGTCATCCATGACTGTGACATTTGTGCTGCTATTAAGCAGGCAAAGCGACTTAAGCCCTTATGGTATGGTGACAGATGGTCCAAGTACAAGTATGGTGAAGCTTGGCAGATTGACTACATCACTCTACCACGTTCTCGTTCTGGTAAGCAGTATGTGCTTACTATGGTAGAGGCAAACACTGGATGGTTGGAAACTTATCCAGTTCCACATGCAACTGCACGCAACACCATTCTGGGTCTGGAGAGACAAATCCTGTGGAGACACGGAACTCCAGAGAGGATCGAGTCAGACAACGGAACTCATTTCAAAAACAACCTTGTAAAGAGCTGGGCCAAAGAGCACGGCATTGAGTGGATATTCCACATTCCCTACTATGCACCAGCTGCAGGGAAGATTGAACGCTACAATGGTTTGCTGAAGACCACTCTTAAAGCCATGGGGGGTGGATCTTTGAAAAACTGGAAAAGCATTTAGCACAAGCAACCTGGCTGGTAAATAGTAGAGGTTCAGTGAACCGAGCTGGACCGGCACACTCAGATATGCTCCAGAAAGTAGAAGGTGATAGAGTTCCTGTTGTTAGAGAAAAGAATTTGTTAGGTAGAACTGTTTGGGTGTTTTCTCCCTCAGGAGAGGCTAAACCTGTCCGAGGGGTGGTTTCAGCTGAAGGTCCGGGTCACACTTATTGGGTAATGCAAGAGAATGGTGAAATTCAGTGTATTCCACAAAGAAATCTAACTTTAGCTGAAAGAGTTTAATTTCAGAGTGTTGTACAGCTACATCACGCTCAAGGGAAGAATCCATGAGGAATCCACGGTGCACGAACCCTGAGAACCCTGAGAGCCCTGAGTCAACTGAGAGTCCCTGCTTCCCTGTTTCCCTTTTCTTCACTTCATCTGTGAAGAGACAAACTGATTTCCATTTTCTTGTTTCCTGATTTTCTTGGACTTCTGAATCATCTACACCTGAGGATAGCCAGAATGGACTATGAGCTTTACTTATAAACTGTAGATATTGTTCTAGATTGGATGGACAGTACAAACATCCAATGAAATTGTTTAGCAGGGGTGGATTGTGACCGTTTTAGGCTGTGCCTTTAAGAAAGAGACAGTTGCTGAACACTCTGGCTGAATGTTTTGAAAAACATTCAGATATTCTAAACTAATTCCATTGGTAGAATGCTCAGTCAGACCTCTCTGTTCCTGTGGGCATGTCTGTTTCTGTCTCTCTGTGAAGCAACAGCTGCCGGACGGAGGCGACCTTGAATTAACAAAGCTAACCAGATAAGAAAACTAATTCTTGCACATGCTTTGAGCTAAGAGAATTTCCTTCTTAATTACCTTTCTCTCTCTCTCTAACGCTTTTTGGGAAAAAAGGGAGGTAGGGATGGAGAGGGGGTACAGCCAGGGGGAACCTTCCTGGCTGGAGGAGGGGAAAGGTCTTCTGTATTATGTTCATTGCTGTATATTTCTGTATATACTGTAAATACTGTATATTGTGTACATATTCACTGCATTTCATTCCTGCTTGCACCTTCTTCTGCTTCTCTGAGTGAGTTAGCTGTGGTTTCTTTGTGTGTGGGGGGAGAATTTTTTCTCACCACCACATCTGAATAACAGCAGCAGGTTGAACTCAATCCATCAGAACCCCTCAGTGTACTCCTGGGGCAGGGAAATGTTGGGAAAGCAGAACCTGGAGGCTTGTTCAGCGGTAGCCAAACCACTGCTGTGGTATCAGCTCCAGCACTGCAAAACACAGCACTAGAAAGATGCTCTGAGGAGAATTAACTCCAGCTCACCCAAACCAAATACAACTCTTCAAGCTCCTAAAACCTCCTCAACACAAAAAAAACTCTTCCCACTTCTGGGTGGGTGGAAAGCAGGAGGGGCACTCCAGGTCATCAGGAATCCATCAGGAACACTACTGAGCCAGGGAGAAGGCTTGTGGAAGCCCCAGGCCTGCTGGGAAGCAGCAGAGCTCCTTAGTAGGAAGCTTTCTGAGTGCTTCCAAAGACCTCCTTGAGATCCCCTCTACACCCTCCATAGATGCTGAAAGTCAATGTTAGAACCCTCCAGCCCCTCTGTAATCAAATAAATATTGAGCTGCCTGGTGGATGTGGGGCAGGCTCTGTATGTAATCTACCTGGACTTCAGCAAGGCCTTTGACACTGTCCCCCACAGCAAACTCCTGGCCAAGCTATCAGCCCATGGCTTGGACACTGCACTGGGTTAGGAACTGGCTGGAGGGCCGAGCCCAGAGAGTGGTGGTGAATGGTGCCACATCCAGCTAGCAGCCAGGCACTAGTGGTGGATCAGTGCTGGGCCCAATGCTCTTTAACATCTTTATTGATGATCTGGATGAGGGCATTGAGTCCATCATCAGTAAGTTTGCAGACAACACCAAGCTGGAGGCAGGATTTGATCTGCTGGAGGGTAGAGAGGCTTTGCAGAGAGACCTCGACAGGCTGGACAGATGGGCAGAGGCCAAGGGCATGAGACTGAACACATCCAAGTGCTGGGTTCTGCACATTGGCCACAGCAACCCCATGCAGTGCTACAGGCTGGGGTCAGAATGGCTGAGAGCAGCCAGGCAGGGAGGGACCTGGGGGTGCTGATTGATGGTAGGCTAAACATGAGCCCAGGCAGCCAAGAGGGCCAATGGCATCCTGGCCTGCATCAGGAACAGTGTGGCCAGCAGGAGCAGGGAGGTGATTCTGCCCCTGTACACTGCACTGGTTAGGCCACACCTTGAGTCCTGTGTCCAGTTCTGGGCCCCTCAGTTTAGGAAGGATGTTGAGTTGCTGGAAGGTGTCCAGAGAAGGGCAACAAAGCTGGGGAGGGTTTGGAGCACAGCCCTGTGAGGAGAGGCTGAGGGAGCTGGGGTTGCTTAGCTTGGAGAAGAGGAGGTTCAGGGCAGACCTTATTGCACTCTACAACTACCTGAAGGGAGGTTGTAGCCAGGTGGGGATTGATATCTTCTCCCAGGCAACCAGCACCAGAACAAGAGGACACAGTCTCAAACTGCGACAGGGGAGATTTCGTCTGGATGTTAGGAAGAAGTTCTATACAGAGAGAGTGATTGCCCATTGCAATGTGCTGCCCAGGGAGGTGGTGGAGTCACCATCACTGGAGGTGTTCAGGAGGAGACTTGATGGGGTGATTGGTTGCATGGTTTAATTGATTAGGTGGTGTTGGATGATAGGTTGGATGTGATGATCTTGAAGGTCTCTTCCAACCTGGTTTATTCTATTCCATTTTTATATCCTTTACTGTTGAATCTCTTGGGCAGTGGTATCTTCAAACACCACCCTGACTGATTTACAAAGTACATTCACAGGTTCTGGAATTGGGCTGTGGGTATTACATTCCACATCTCAAGACAGTTCGATGATTTAAGAACAGACCTAAGAGGTTCCCACACAGCAATTCCAATTGGAAGGGAAGGTTCTGTGGTTTCCACAGAGGGGATTCTGTGGCAGGTTAGCCAGGGACTCACGACTTGCTCCTCTGTCCTGTACCTCTCTTTGTGTCAATTGGGAGATGGTATTTTTAAATTCATCCTTCAGCTCTTTCATGGAATTCTTTATTTCACCAGAGTTTCAATGGCTGAAACCAAAGAAACACGTGTCATGCTATCCTCCAATTGTCTCATCTGATCAGTGAATTGGCCAACCGTAGGAGAAGCTCCACCATAATTTCTTGCCACAATTCTGCTTGCCAGAATATTTGCATAGTTAGGAGGAGCAAGTTTGATGAGCTTTTTAGCAAGACCAGTTCCTACAGGAATTTCATCAGGATTCAGAGTCTCATGGCCACCACAGAGTATCATTCTAACAGCAAATTCTCTCAGAGGCTTAATTCCTTCCTCTATGGTAGTCCAGGGCTTAGGATTCCATGGGAGATCATCTCGGGCAGGATATCTCATGAGAGCTGCCATTAAAAGGCGTATCCACAGAGTAACCTTACCGAGAGTCCTGCCTAGATGTCTATCTATTCCATTATCCTTTCAGAGAGTTCCTAGTTGAGCTGCTGACTTGTCTCCAACCATTAGAACTGGAGCACCTGTATCATAACATCTACCAAACCAAGCTAGGATTGGCTCCTTATCTGCTCTGATGTAATCCTTATGCACATTCCGCAGCTCTTCTCTTGGGGATGAACAGGTGTCTATGTCATCTGACTCCTTCTCTTCCTCCTCTCCCTGAACTTGTTGCCCCATTAATCTTATTGTCACTCTCCTAAGAATCTCTTTAAGGTCAGGAGTACCACCTCTAGTTGTTCTCTTATCAGCAATTTGCCCTGCATTTCCATCCAGTGATGTTCTCAATAACTCAGCTATATCTTTAAGACAAATCTTCTCCTCCTCCTCAGCAGGGTCTCTTAAAGCAGAAGGTCCCTCACCAGCATCAGCATCTGAATCAGCTTTGGTCTTTCCACCTCTCGTCTTTAAAACAGCTACCTGTTTAACTGGAGCTGTGTTTGAATTTACAGCTGGCTTAACAGAAGCTGACAGGTTTTGAGACGGATCAGCTGCTGTGGAGGACACTTCGGTCCTGCTGAAGAAGAAGGGGAACTGGCTTTGCCTTGCTAATGGCTGCCGAGGACGGGGAGCCGCCATGTTAGGCGCTGCGCTTCCGCTGCCGCTGGCTGATTGCCAGAACCACCAACAGCACCGTTCAGAGCAGCCTTTCCGATGGAATTTTTAGCTTTATCTTTAACTGATACAGATCCTCTATTCTCCTCATCACTAGATATTCCTGGGGTCGAGTTAGAGCTGTTCTTTCTCCTCTTGGGTCTACGCCTAATTACAAAACAGGCCTTAGATATTTTCTTCTCCCGGTACAGCGTATATAACAAGTACGCATTGCTTATCACCAACAGCAGGATTGCACACATAAAATAAATCACCTTTGGATCCCAGCCATCACTTAAAACGACCCTTTCACCAACTGGGATCTTAAACTCGTTTATCTCTATGGGCAGAGTGGTTGAGCTCACATTCCTGTATCTATTAAGCCAAAAGAATCCCAGGCACCGCTCATAGAGAAGCTGAATCTTATACTTAAACCATAAATACAATTTATACATCAAGTATCTGCTTAAGCGATCGAAAATCAATCCCAAGAGGTACTTGTAGACCAGTACTGAACAAATTGAAAAGACCAAACGCTCTAAAAGCCAAAACACTTTCATCCTTGCAACTCCGACTTGAGCAGACAATAAATCAAGCAACTTTTGCTCTGCTTCTGGACAGCAACTATCCACAAGCCGTGCGTTGGGCGCCAAATAAAAATATGTGGTGGGGTGAGAAAGTTCCCTCCCCACACACAGGGAAAGAAACCACAGCTAGCTCAGTCGGAAAAGCAGATGAAAGCTCTATTTACAGGCATAAATGGAATGCAATGAATATGTACACAAATATACAATATTTACAATATATACAGGAAAATACAGCAATGAACACAATGCAGAAAAACCTTTTCCCTCCAGCCGGCCAGGGGGGTTCCCTGAACCCCCCTCTCTCCTTCCCCACCTCCCCTTTTTCCCAAAAAGGGTTAGAGAGAGAGAGAAAGGCAATTAAGGAAGAAAAATTCTGTTAGCTAAAAAGCACATGCAAGAATTAGCTTTCTTATCTGGTTAGCTGTTAACTCAAGGCCGTTCCTGCTTCAGAAAGAGAGAAGCCGTCCAGCCCACAGGACAGAGAAGAACAGACTGCACCCAGCCTGCACCCAGACCAGACACAGACTGAACTAACAGAACCCAAACTTAAAATTGCGTTTTTACAAGCCACCAATGAAATTAGTTTAGACTATCTTGTTTTTGTTCAAATATCAATAACATTCAGCTTGAGTGTTCAGCAACTGTCTCTTTCTTAAAGGCATAGCATCAACCGGTCACACATAGAGATATTGAAGATGAGGCTTGGCAGGGATCTGGGCAACCTGATCTAGTTGAGGATGTCCCTGGGAAGGTTGGACAAGATAACCTTTGAAGGTCCCTTCCAGCCCAGCCCATTCTGTGATCAGTGAGATATGGGAACCAAGCAGACTCTGCATGAAGTGCAAAAGGATGACACCAGCTGAGGCTTCTCAGAGCTCTGGGCCTGGCTATGGTTGTGGATTCCTGCCTTGGGCTTCAGTCTCAAGAAGTTGGTTGGAGCACTAACCCTGAGCTTGTTCCCCTTTGTTTGCATGGCTATTGTAGTGCAGGGCATGTGTGAGTGCTGGTCTGCTTCAGGGAGCAGAACAGGGGACAGCAAGGAGCTCTCTGGGAAGAGCTGGGGCAAATGTCACCTTCAAGAGCAGGCCCTAAGCCTCTGTATTCTCCTAAGCTGCCATTACAGGGACCAGGCCTAAGGCCTGTCTGCATTTCATAGAGCAACACTGAGCAAGACTTTCCTGAGGTTCTTTTCCCTTCTTTCTGTTGCTTTTTGGAGACTCTTGAGTTTCTCATTCCGTCAGTTGGGCAGGAGATGTTCTCCTCACCTTTCACTACATGCTTTGGAATCTCTTGGGTTTGTCACCAGACATTGGTTTGGTCATCAGCTGTGTTCAAACTTTTCCCTTCACTTTCTAATCACAGAAACACAGAATCACCCAGGCTGGAAAAGACCTCAGAGATCATCAAGTCCAACCTACCACCCAACATCCCCTGACACCTAAACCATGGCTCCAAGTGCCACATCCAATCCTTTTTTTGAACACCTCCAGGGATGGAGACTCCACCACCTCCCTGGGCAGCACATCCCAGTGGCAAATTCTTCACCTCCAGCCTAAGCTTCCCCTGGTGAAGCCAATTATTAACTATTAATAACAGGACTCCTTCCCAGTACAGATTGTGCCCACTCCCAGGAAAGGCTACACCACCTGAAGCCCTCCAACCACTCATTTGGGACTCCTCCCAGTACAACCTGTATCCCCTTTCCCACTCCCTGACAGACTGGGCCCCATCCCAGTACAAACTGGTTGTTGGTTTGGAGCTGGAGGTTCTGCTGTATCCCAGGCAAAAGCAGAAATGCACCACAGGGTCTGGGAGAAACCATTCCTAATGTCCTGGGATGGAGCGAAGTCTGAACACAGTGAAGAAGGCCAACTGCAGCTGGGCTGTGGCAGGAGGAGTGATAGCACCCAGACACAGGAGTTGTCCTTCCCAGATGCAGAACTGCTGTGGCCACATCTGGATGCTTAGTGTCTCGGTTTGGGAATGTCCAGACTGAAGAAATGGAGAAAAAATGAAGAGACTGCAGAGGAGATCTGCCAGGATGGGGGGTTGACATTTCTGTGGAGAGGCTGAGGGACCTGGGCAGCTTCAGCCTGCTGAATGGAGGCTCAGGGCACTGCCATGGCAGTGTGCACATGGCTGAAGGGTGGTTTCAGAAAGGAAGGAGCTCTTCTGCAGGATGGGGAGACAGCAAAAGCTTCACATAGTGCAGCTTGGAAGGTTCAGAGTGGAGATGAGGCCAAAGAAATGTCCCTCAAAGGGCAGAGCTGCTATGCATGAGGCCATCCAGAGGGGTCAGGAAATGACAGGGAGAGCAGAGACAGCTCAGGGAAGGGATGGAAATGGCAGGGGGAGAGCTGGCTGGGGAAGCAAGATTGGTGTCAGCAGCCTGCAGGGGAAGAGCTGAAGGCATGGGACAGTGTAGGGCAGGATGCAGTAGGGATGGCCAAGGGCTCTGGCACGGCTGAGAGGCCAAACAGGACCAAGGACTTTGTGCCTTTGGCTCTGGCAGTTGCATCAGGCAACAAGGCCTGTGAGGAGAAACTTTGCTTTGAGGCCGAGAGGTTCTTCTATTGCAAGGGCAGTGTTCAGGGCTTGGCCTTTCTGCTTCCTACACCAAAGGCAAGCTTTTCTGCCCTGCACTTTGCCTTTGTCTCCCTGCAATCCTGGCCTCTAACAAGCTGCTCTAAGGAGTCCCTGGGGAGCCTCTGTCAGTAACAATCCTCAGGGAGGCCAATCAGTGCTTCAAGGGACTTTGGAGTTTTCTTCTGCCTTGGACTTGTTGAGAGGCTTCTTGGCAGTACCTTGGCAGAGTCTGCTGGCAGTACCTAAGGATGATGTAATCAGTCCCAAATACTCCATGGGGCTCATTAAATACTGCTGAACCTCTCATACTTGCCAAGGTTTCTGCAGCTAATTAGAGAGGTTTTTAGTGCACAAAGCATCTGATTTTTAAAGGTAGATTTCATTCCTTTTCAGTAGGAGTTGTCTCTTTGCAAGCAAACCACAGCAAAACCTGACAAGGTCCTACCCTGGTCACTGCTCATCCTCACACCCCACTGTCCCTAGCAGACCCCTGAGCCACAGGTGAGAGACAGGCTCTGCCTTGCTGGGGGCTGGGGGTCAGGGCTTGTCACTTTAAATCAATGAAACCCCTCCAGGTTTGCTCAGCAGCAGAGCCACCTTGAGCTGCTTGTCCTGACCTCTCAGCACTGCCTCAGGTCTCTGCTCTCCCCACAGCCTGGAGATGCTTCAGTACCTCCAGTGGTGCTTCCCTTGCATCCACTGTCTCCTTCTGCTCTAACCAGCCCCTGGGGACCCTTTCCCAGTATTCTTCACTGGGACCCATTAACAGCAGAAGAAACTTCAGAGTTTGAATCTGACTTTGACTTCTGGAGAGGTTTCATCAGCTTCTCAGTCTCTGAGGTTCATGGACTTGGCACCAAAGCCACCAGAGGGCTCTTTTAAAACACCTGGGCTATTTCTGTTGTGCTGAGCCAGGCCAGGCTCCTGGGCTGGAAGGAGCTGCTGGCAAGCAGGCAGCGCTGCAGAAGACAGCTCTGGCCAGGAGCAGCTCCTCTGCACAGCACAGCAGGGCTGAGGACACTGCCAGAGGATCTCAGAGAGATGAAGAAGGCAGAGAGAGCTTCAAGGTGGCCAGGACTGGGAGGATGACTGAGAGGTCACGGGAGGAGAAGTCACTGCAGTCACTGACACAGTGAGGCTGTGGGTGCAGGACACTGCAGCTGTAGCTCCTGGAGGCATCTCCATCTCAGCAGCTGACATTCAGCTGAAGGCTCCTGGAGTGTGCACATAGAAGGAGGACCAAAGCCCTTCAGTTCCATCCTCTGAGC
>JAAWVA010000030.1:24674337-24757663 GCA_015227895.2 Colaptes auratus
TGGGTGAGAAGTTCCCTCCCCCACACAAGGAAAGAAATCACAGCTAGCTCTTCGGAAAAGCAGATGAAAGCTATATTTACAGGCAGAAATGGAATGCAATGAATATATACACAAATATACAATATTTACAATATATACAGGAAAATACCAATGACACAATGCAGAAAAACCTTTTCCCTCCAGCCGGCCAGGGGGGTTCCCTGAACCCCCCTCTCTCCCTCCCCACCTCCCCTTTTTTCCCAAAAAGGTTAGGAGAGAGAGAAGGCAATTAAGAAGGAAAAAGTCTGTTAGCTAAAAGCACATGCAATTAGTTTCTTATCTGGTTAGCTGTTACTCAAGCCGTTCCTGCTTCAGAAAGAAGAGAAGCACAGACTGCACCCAGCCTGAACCCAGACCAGACACAGACTGAACTAACAGAACCCAAACTCCAAACTGCACCCCACAAGCCCAATGAAATTAGTTTAGACTATCTTGTTTTGTTCAAATATCAAAAAACATTCAGCTAGAGTGTTCAGCAACTGTCTCTTTCTTAAAGGCATAGCATCAACCGTCACAATCCACCTCTTCTAACATTTCATTGGCTGTTCATACTGTCCATCCAATCTAAAACAATATCTACAACTTGTAAGTAAAGTTGATAGTCCATTCCGGCTATCCTCAGGTGTAGATGATTCAGAAGTCCAAGAAACAAGAAAAATGGAAACAGTTTGTCTCTTGCAGACGAAGCGAAGAAAGGAAACAGGGAAGCAGGACTCTCAGTTGACTCAGGGCTCTCAGGGTTCTCAGGTTCGTGCACCGTGGATTCCTCAAGGTTCTTCCTTTGGGCGCGATGTAGCTGTACAACACTCTGAAATTAAACTCTTTCAGCTAAAGTTAGATTTCTTTGTGGAATACACTGAATTTCACCATTCTTTTGCATTACCCAATAAGTGTGACCCGGACCTTCAGCTGAAACCACCCCTCGGACAGGTTTAGCCTCTCCTGAGGGAGAAAATACCCAAACAGTTTTACCTAACAGATTCTTTTCTCTAACACCAGAACTCTGTCACCTTCCACTTTCTGTAGCAGATCTGAGTGTGCCGGTCCAGCTCGGTTCACTGAACCTCTACTATTTTACCAGCCAGGTTGCTTGTGCTAAATGCTTTTCCCAGTTTTTTCAAAGATCCACCCCCCATGGCTTTAGAGTGGTCTTCAGCAAACCTTGTAGCGTTCAATCTTCCCTGCAGCTGGTGCATAGTAGGGGATGTGGAATATCCACTCAATGCCGTGCTCTTTGGCCCAGCTCTTTACAAGGTTGTTTTTGAAATGAGTTCCGTTGTCTGCTGACTCAATCCTCTCTGGAGTTCCGTGTCTCCACAGGATTTGTCTCTCCAACCAGAATGGTGTTGCGTGCAGTTGCATGTGGAACTGGATAAGTTTTCCAACATCCAGTGTTTGCTCTACCATAGTAAGCACATACTGCTTACCAGAACGAGAACGTGGTAGAGTGATGTATCAATCTGCCAAGCTTCACCATACTTGTACTTGGACCATCTGTCACCATACCATAAGGCTTAAGTCGCTTTGCCTGCTTAATAGCAGCACAAATGTCACAGTCATGGATGACTTGTGTGATAGCATCCATGGAAATGTCTATGGATCTGTCACGTGCCCACTGGTAGGTTGCATCTCTGCCTTGATGTCCTGATGAATCGTGAGCCCACCGAGCTAAGAATATCTCACCTCGGTGTTCCAGTCGAGATCAAGATCAGAGTCCATGTCTACTTGAGAAACTTTTGCAGCTAGATCTGCCTGATGGTTGTGTTGCTGTTCCTCAGTAGCTTTGCTCTTAGGGATGTGAGCATCATGTGTCTCACCTTCACTGGAATTCTCTCGATTCGATCAGCAATGTCCTGCCACAGGTCAGCTGCCCAAATAGGCTTTCCTTTTCTCTGCCAACCATTCTTTTTCCAGTTCTTTAGCCAACCCCACAGAGCATTGGCTACCATCCATGAGTCGGTGTAGAGATAAAGCTTTGGCCACCTCTCACGTTCAGCTACGTCGAGAGCTAGCTGGACAGCTTTTACCTCTGCGAACTGACTGGATTCTCCTTCTCCATCCTTTGCCTCTGCAACTCGGCGTGTTGGACTCCACACTGCAGACTTCCACCTTCGCTTGTCCCGACCAGACGACAGGAACCGTCTGTGAACAAAGCATATTTCTTTTCATCATCAGAGAGGTCATTGTAAGGAGGAGCTTCCTCAGCACGAGTTACTCTCTCCTCTGGAGGTTTAGTGCAGTTGGGACCTTCAGGCCAACTTGAGATCACCTCCACCAGACAGGTCTTTCAAGATTCCCATTCTAGCTCTCGTGTTATCAGAGCCATCCACTTAGACCAGTGGAATCTGTGTGCATGATGTGGTGTGGAACCTTTGCCTTGAACATCAATTCAAAACTGGTAATCTGGGAGCTAAGAGAAGTTGTGATTCAGTTCCTATTACTTCAGAAGCTGCTTTCACTCCTCATAGGCAGCTAAAATCTCTTTCTCTGTTGGATCGATTAGCCTCTGAACCTCTGTACCTCTACGCCAGAACCAGAGAGTGTCCACGTGTCCTCACCTGGAGCTCTTTGCCAGCACCAGGTTGGACCATGTGCACTTGCAGCATGTACAAAATGTTCTTAATGTCTGGACCGTCTCGGACAGGTCCCAGACCCTTGCTCTTGAACCACCTCTTGCTTTATCTGGTCAAAGCTGCTTGTTGTTCAGGTCCCCAGTGGAACATTGTTTCTCTTTCGAGTCACATCATACAGAGGTTTCACAATCTGACTGTAACCAGGAATGTGCAGTCTCCAAAACCCCACTATCCCCAAGAAACGTAGAGTTTCTTGCTTGTTCATGGGATTGGCCATGGTAGAGACTCTATTTCCACATCCACTGGAATGTGTCGGCGTCCACCTGCCACCGCACTCCCAGAAACTGATCTCTCTGGTAGGTCCTTTCACCTTGTCTCGCTTGATGGCAAAACCTGCATTCAGAGAATGTCAATGACTTTGTTACCTTTCTCAAAGATTCCTCAGCAGTTTTAAACCCCAGACAATGATATCGTCGATGAACTGGTGTGTTCTGGGCACCACCTTTCTCCAGAGCCTCGTGGATCACCACATGACAGATGCTGGAGCTGTGGATCCAGCCCATTGGCAATCTGTTGAAAGTGTACTGGATTCCTCTCCAGGTGAAAGCAAACTGAGGCCTGCATTCCTCTGCTATGGGAATAGAGAAGAAGGCATTAGCAATGTCGATGGTAGCATACCATTTGGCCTCTTTGGATTCCAGCTCATCCTGGAGTTCCATCATGTCTGGTACTGCTGCACTCATAGGTGGAGTTACTACTTCATTCAGAGCTCGTAGTCGACTGTCAGACGCCAGTCCCATCTGCTTTCGCACAGGCCACACTGGACTGTTGAAAGGGGAATGAGTTTTGCTGATGACTTTCTTCGACTCTCCAACTGACGAATTCAGATTCTGAATGGTGCAACAAAGAGTCAGGGTTGGTTCTGTATTGTCTGTGATGCACAGTCTGAGAAGCACACGGCAATTTAATGTCCTCAATCTTGTGTTGTCCCACACTGCAGATTCATCAGAAAGATCAGGTCTAACAGCAGCTTCACCGTTTCTGTCCATCACTTCTACAGATGCTACTCCAAAAGCCCATTTGTAACCTTTAGGGTCTTTGAAACGCCCTTCTCTCAGAAAATCATTCCAGAATACAAGGTGCATCAGGTCCGGTCACAACTGTATGCTTCCTCCACTGTTTACCAGTTAAACTTATATCAACCTCCACCTTATTAACTCTGAGCAATGAGCACAGTGTGCAGTGTTAGAACTGGAGCCACTGTGTGAGCTATTAGAGTTGTCCTGGGGAACTGTAGAAGTAACAGCTATACCCTTCTGGTATTGCTAACCCTCGGGTTCTGCCACTTTTGCAGTTCCCTCAGTCTCCTGAGAAGATTAGCAGTTGGTTGACCATCCCATCTGTTCATGTTCTCACCAAACTGATCACGCAGAGTTATCCAAATACTTCCACGTGATTGCCTTGGTGGTCTGTTTGGTTGGATCTGTTTTGGAATGCCCTGTTTTGGAATGACATCCTTGGAGGACGCCTATTCCTCACAGAGGAAACCTGTATCCATCCGGAGGAAGAATTGGAACTATTTCCTTGTGTCATTGGGATATGGTGTTCTTAAATTCATCCTTCAGCTCTTTCATGCAATTCTCAATTTTTCCAGACAGAGTTTCAATGGCTGAAACCAAAGAAACACGTGTCATGCTATCCTCCAATTGTCTCATCTGATCAGTGAATTGGCCAACCGTAGGAGAAGCTCCGCCATAATTTCTTGCCACAATTCTGCTTGCCAGAATATTTGCATAGTTAGGAGGAGCAAGTTTGATGAGCTTTTAGCAAGACCAGTTCCTACAGGAATTTCATCAGGATTCAGAGTCTCATGGTCACCATAGAGTACCTCTCTGACAGCAAATTCTCTCAGACGCTTAATTCCTTCCTCTATGGTAGTCCAGGGCTTAGGATTCCATGGAAGATCATCTTGGGAAGGATATCTCATGAGAGTTGCCATTAAAAGGCGAATCCACAGAGTAACCTTACCGAGAGTCCTGCCCAGATGTCTATCTATTCCATTATCCTTTGAGAGAGTTCCTAGTTGAGCTGCTGACTTGTCTCCAACCATTAGAGCTGGAGCACCTGTATCGTAGTATCTACCAAGCCAAGCTAGGATTGGCTCCTTATCTGCTCTGATATAATCTTTACGCACATTCCTTATCTCTTCCCTTGGTGAAGAACAGTCAAGAATGTCATCTGACTCCTCCTCTTCCTCCTCTTCCTGAACTTGTTGCCCCATTAATCTCATTGTCACTCTCCTAAGAATCTCTTTAAGGTCAGGTGTACCACCTCTAGTTGTCCTGCTATCAGCAATTTGCCCTGCATTTCCATCCAGTGATGTTCTCAATAACTCAGCTATATCTTTAAGATAAATCTTCTCCTCCTCCTCAGCAGGGTCTCTTAAAGCAGAAGTTCCCTCACCAGCATCAGCATCTGAATCAGCTTTGGTCTTTCCACCTCTCGTCTTTAAAACAGCTACCTGCTTAACTAGAGCTGTGTTTGAATTTACAGCTGGCTTAACAGAAGCTGACAGGTTCTGGGACGGATCAGCTGCTGTGGAGGACACTTCCGGTCCTGCTGAAGAAGAAGGAGGAACTGGCTTTGCCTTGCTAATGGCTGCCGAGGACGTGGGAGCCGCCATGTTAGGCACTGCCGCTGCCGCTGCAGCTGGCTGATTGCCAGAACCACCAACCCCACCGTTCAGAGCAGCCTTTCCGATGGAATTTTTAGCTTTATCTTTAACTGATACAGATCCTCTATTCTCCTCATCACTAGATATTTCTGGGGTCGAGTTAGAGCTGTTCTTTCTCCTCTTGGGTCTACGCCTAATTACAAAACAGGTCTTAGACACTTTCTTCTCCCGGTACAGAGCATATAACAAGTACGCATTGCTTATCACCAACAGCAGGATTGCACACATAAAATAAAATCACCTTCGGATCCCAGCCATCACCTAAAACAACTCTTTCACCAACTGGGATCTTAAACTCGTTTATCTCTATGGGCAGAGTGGTTGAGCTCACATTCCTGTATCTATTAAGCCAAAAGAATCCCAGGCACCGCTCATAGAGAAGCTGAATCTTATACTTAAACCATAAGTACAATTTATACATCAAGTATCTGCTTAAGCGATCGAAAATCAATCCCAAGAGGTACTTGTAGACCAGTACCGAACAAATTGAAAAGACCAAACGCTCTAAAATCCAAAACACTTTCATCCTTGCAACTCCGACCTGAGCAGACAATAAATCAAGCAACTTTTGCTCTGCTTCTGGACAGCAACTATCCACAAGCCCCACGTTGGGCGCCAATTAAGAAATATGTGGTGGGGTGAGAAAGTTCCCTCCCCACACACAGGGAAAGAAACCACAGCTAGCTCAGTCGGAAAAGCAGATGAAAGCTCTATTTACAGGCATAAATGGAATGCAATGAAATATATACACAAATATACAATATTTACAATATATACAGGAAAACACAACAATGAACACAATGCAGAAAAACCTTTTCCCTCCAGCCGGCCAGGGGGGTTCCCTGAACCCCCCTCTCTCCCTCCCCACCTCCCCTTTTTCCCAAAAAGGTTAGAGAGAGAGAGAGAAGGCAATTAAAGGAAAAAGTCTGTTAGCTAAAAAGCACATGCAAAATTAGTTCTTATCTGGTTAGCTGTTAACTCAAGGCCGTTCTGCTTCAGAAAGAGAGAAGCACAGACTGCACCCAGCCTGAACCAGACCAGACACAGACTGAACTAACAGAACCCAAACTCCAAACTGCACCCCACAAGCACCAATGAAATTAGTTTAGACTATCTTGTTTTTGTTCAAATATCAAAAACATTCAGCTAGAGTGTTCAGCAACTGTCTCTTTCTTAAAGGCATAGCATCAACCGGTCACAGGGGGACCTTCTCCAGCAGCTTGAACTGCAGTCTCCTCTTCTACACCTTCTTTCCTCCGAAGTAAATGTGCCCCTGCCCTTCTCTGCACCAGCCAGTGCTGAGGAGAGGAATGACAGTGCTGAGTCAGCACAGCTGGCAGCAAGACTGCAGCTGGGTTGGGATTTGGCTCTTTGTTCCTCAACACGTTGGGTTTCCTAGAGGTAAAAGGAAAACCTCATCCCATGGATAATGCCTAATTGCAATGGAAACCCCAACCCTAATAAAGTATTGTCTTTGGTTGGTTTTCCTTGGACATTTCTTTCCCAAAAGATCGATTTTGAGGGCATTTCTTCCCAGGGCCAGGGCTGGAGCCATGTGCTCAGTTCAGGGAGGTGTCCTTGACACCTGGGAGAGTCTTGAAGGTCAAGTGAGGAAATCAAAACAACTCGTGGCCATTGAACAGGATCTTTTAATAACCTGCATGGACACGGAATGGATCACTCCAAAGCTTACACGTGCTTGTCCTGGAGGCACAAGTCTGAACATGCCCAAACACAAACCCCCTTGAACCCCCTCCCCGTGGAGCTGGGGTGCTCAGCACAATACTAGACAGAAGGCAAGGTGCTGGTAAATCTGCAAAGCTGGACAGGCCCAGGCTTGTCTAGACAGGTCCTGTGGCTGAGGGAAACCAAGTGCACTTTTTGCAGCTGTGCCTGGCCAGCTGCCATGCTTATGGACTCCCTGTGCAGCTTCCCATGGTTGGGCAAACTTTATTCTCTAGGCTGAACTCTCTTGTTCTTCTCTTTCTTTCTCTTCTGCCATTGGCCATTATTGTCTTCAGCACCTTATTAATCCAAGCCAGGAGGGTAAACAACTCTCCCTTGTTCTACCAAGAAGCCCTCGGGTTCCCCAAAGGCTATTTTGTCCACATGAAACCAGAACATGCTGCACTGCAGCTGGTGAATGCTGCTGGATTCGAGGGCAGCCTCTGCATGGCTCCTGCCTGAGTCTGCAGCCAGAAAGTTGCTTTGCTCCACCTGTGACACCTGAGGTGCTGGTGCAAGCTGCTGGAGTTGTGGTGAGATAAATGAGAACCACTCATCCCACCCTGAGCACTGCAGAACTGTCAACTGCTTGCCTGGCCAGCAAGCTGCCCTGTGAGCCCATGAGCCACAAGCCACTCCCTCAGCCTCAACAATTCCTCTCCAGGGGGAGACTGCTTCTCCTCTCCACACACTCTGCACTGCTCCTTTTCTGAACACCATATTTCTTGCTTTGTTTCACTTGTGCAGGCTGCACTCTGTGCTTTGCAGCATAATTGCAGTGTCCAGAAAGGTCCCAGGTGGCAGTGCCCTCAGCACACAGGTGGATTCCTGTCCAGTCTCTTTGTACAGCTCTGTGCCAGCTGCCTCTGTGGCAGCCATAGATTCCCTTTTCAGGTGAACTGCCCTTGAAGCATTAGCTCTTTCCTAAGCTGAATCAATGTTTAAAAGATTCTAGCTTGATTCAACTGTTAAAGTTGTATTGAATGTGTATGTTGTGAAATACATTAACCACAACCAAACAGCTGTACCTGTGTGGGCGGTATCACAGTATCACCTTAGAGGTTGGAAGGGACCTCAAGAGACCATCAGGTCTGACTCCCCTGCCAAAGCAGGATCACTTAGGGTAGTCCACACAGGAGTGTACCCAGGTGGGTTTTGAAAGTCTCCAGAGAAGGAAACTCCACCAGCTCTCTGGGCAGCCTGTTCTAGTGCTCTGTCACCTGCACTGCAGAGAAGTTGCTCCTCATGTTGAGGTGAAATCTTCTAGGTTCAAGCTTGAACCAGTTGCTTCTTACCTTAGATTAGCCCCCTCCACTTGACACCCACCCCTCAGGTATTTATACACATTGATGAGATTTGATATTAATACATGGATTTAAATGTTTTTTTAATATCATTAAAGAATTAATATATTTGTATTAATATACTTGCATAAATATTAATAATTGATAACAGTGCTGAACAAGGTTAACCATATGCCTCATATAGTATTAGTAATACAGATGCATTAGAATGATAACAACTTCTTTGAAGAGCTAAAATCCTTCCATTCCTTGCTCTTTGCTGCCATCTGCTGTCCTTGTGTCAACATTGTAGTCACTGTGTCATCCTCTTGTATTTTTCCTGTTGGTCTTCTGCCAATCCCACAGGACTGTACTCATCTTGTTACTGAGGCCCAGGTGTGTGAGACCCCATCCTGTTTTCCAGACTCAGCCTTACCTCTCTCTTTGATGTCTGGGGCTGGGGTCTGCTGCCTTATGTCCCTTCACTCCACCAAGCTCAATGGCTCCTTTATTGATGGCTAAAGGCTACTCTAATGAGTGGGAAAGTTTCTAACAGTTCGTGAGGAGTTAATGAGTCTCCTTCCTTCAGCTGTCCTGCTGAGAGTGCTGGGCAGGGCTCAGGTGAGGGCCAGCTCTGAGGGGCAAGGATTGTGTTGGGGCTAGGTTGAGGCCTGGGGTTAATGTCCAAGGACCAATGCTTAACAAAGGGTAAAGGCTGGGGCCAAGATGAGCAATGGGGGCAGAGTCAGGGTGAGGGGTGGGTTTGGGAGGGGATGAGCTGTAAGAGGTGAGGTGCAGGAGGGGTTCAGCTCCACTGTGTTAGAGCAGGGGACTGAGTAGAGAGGATGGGAGGGGCCCAGTCTGTATTGTGAGGTGTGGTATTTTTCAATGCAGACCCCAGTAAGACTCCCCCACTGCGGGGGTCAGGGCAGGGAGAGAGGGAGACAATTCCCTTCCTATGAGCCCACCAAAAAGGGTTGGACATTCCACCATCAAAATGTCAAGGTCCAGGACAAGAGATTAAATTTCTTGGTGTGATGAAGAGGTTATTAATTTATGAATATGAAATATGAGTTATATAAATATTAATTTGTATTAATTATAAACTTATCAATAACCAATGAGTCACTATTTTATATCCATATTCTAGTGCACGATTATGAAATACATCCCAGAAGTGGTTCAGTATTTACAATTTGAACTCAATTCGAATATTTGCAGAATTAATTTCTATTAATATAACTCAGGCTGCAATTACACCGCTTGGCCACCAGGTGGCGACTCGACGAGACGCTGGCAGCTGCTTAACTCTATACAGAGGTATTGCAATACATCAGAGGCTGGAAGCAGAAATGTGCTGCTAGGCACAGGTGCTTTGAACTGAACATCAGTGAGTGGGAAGCAGGTGGAAGATTCACTGTGTCCTTTGTTTGTAGCAAGGTTAGGTTCCAGCAGGCTGCTCTCACCAGGGCTGGCTCCTGGGCTGGTCTGGATGGGAATGGTGGAGACAACCTTCTCCCTGCCATGACAGCGGGGAGGGGATGGAACGTAGCCTAGCCGGTAGGCAGGCTCCCTTAGCAGGACTCAGGAGCCTCCCCCCAGACAGCAGGGAGCAGTCCTGTGGGGTTGGCCTGGCAGGGATGGTCCCAGGACAGGTTTGGCCCTCATGGCAATGACCTTCAGGACCAGTGAGGATGTACCACCACAGCAATCAGTTCAGTTTCTGTCTGTGTGATGTCTCTGGAATCGTTGGCTGTGATTGGAAATTCTCTGTGCCAATCACTGCTCACCAGGATGTGTCTGTGCTCACATGTTGTATGGTTAGCTACAACCTACACCCACTGGGAAGAATTTCACTGCAACCCAACAGCTCCTCCAGCACCCTGATTCCATCAGCCTGTTACAGCAACCAGGACAAGCAGGACAAAAGACTCTGCCCAGAGTTCACCATGACAGTGAAGAAATCCATTGAGTGCTAAAAGTAATCAAGAGGAGTGGAGAACACTACTGGTGGGAAGTGCTGTGTGGATGGGGTCCAGCAGCAGCTGCAACACTGCCCCTGGTGGCACAGCCACTGTGATTTTCCTGCCTGCTCTGCTCTCTGCTTGCTGTTCCACGTTGGTTTGCAGTTAGAGTTAGGAGGATGGCCAAGCAAGTCTCACTGCTGCAGACATTTCCCATCATCAGTGTTTCCTGTGTGCTTTGTGTCACTGAATGGCATTGAAGAAGACTTTGGAGGCTAAGGAACCACCAAATTTCCTTCCCATTCTGATTGGATGATGACATTCTCTGTTGAGAGGCACAGAGACAGGAGGCAACCACACAGCCACTCTCTGGCTGAGAGAAATGCACTCAAGTCACAGAGCAGATTGTGGTAGCACAGTGCCCCTGTCACTGGAAACCTCCTCAAGATCTGATGTGATTCCCACTCCCCCCTTGCCAAGGCCATGAACTAGCCCAGGGTAAGCCAGATATGGATCAGGACAGAGAGAAATAGAGCCCTGAGAGGTGTCCTTGGTGTGCTGCATCCTCGCTCTCCCAGCCTTGCAAAGCTCTCCCTATAGCTTGGGGGTTTGTCACCTCCTGCCAGCTCAGTGCATCTGTGCTTGGATCACAGCCAACAGGGAGCTGATAGAAAACTTTGGAGGTCAAAAACTTCAGGGTCTGTGCAAGTGGCAAAAGATCCCAGGATGATTCAGCACCCAAGGTTACCCAGATCAGAGAAACACCTGATGGAAGTCAATGATCTCCACCTCTCAAAACAGTGACCTCAAGCCAGAGCCTTGGAGCTCTCCTGGATCACAGCAGCTGTGTCCAGCATCTCCTCCACTCAGACATCTCTCAGGCACAACCTGCAGCAAGGGCCAGCACCAAGTCAGACTTCTCCAGCCTCAGTTCTTGTGCCCAAAGAATGTTGAAGCTTTGTGAGAGTTTGCTTTGAGCTCCAGCAGGAGGAAACCAAACTCCAGTCAGCCTCTCTGCCAGCCTCTTTTCCACCTCTCTGTGTTAGGACAGACACCCTTGCTGTCACCAGAGTCAAGGTTTCTATCTTGCACTGAACCCAGCCAGCTCTGTCCCTGTGTCTGTGTGCTTGGTGCTTCTCTCCAGGCACAGCCATAGAAAGAGATTTGACTTCAGGATCCCTTGCAGCCAGTCAGGGTCAGCCTTGTCCTTATCCACTCTGTCCTTCAGAGGCTCTTGGATTAGAACACATTCTGCTGAATCACCTTGTAAGCCCCAGGTGGGCAGTGACAGCAATGGGGAGGTTGGGGAGGGTAAGGGGCAAAGTTGTCCATTCAATGTCAGACCTAAAGGACAGATGTTCCTGCAAGTGCAGATGTCCTGCTGAGACAGCCTGGGTCAGTGTCACTTGGGGAATTCTCATCTCTGAGCTAAACTGAAATGGAGTAAAATATTTTATCTATGACATAAAAAACTTGAGCTTTGTGAGGTGCACGTGGAAATCCTGAAGAAGATTGCAGAGACACAAACATCTCCTTAGGGCACTTGGGACTCATTGCAGGAACCTCAGGTACTGAGAGAAGACTGAAGAAAGTTCTTCAGAAGTCAGAAGGAAAACACAAAGTGCCTTGAAGCACTGATTGGCCCCACTGAGGGCATTACCAACAAAGCCTCCCAAGGGCTCCTTAGAGCAGCTCAGTGGAGGCCTTGATTGCAGCAGACAATGGCAAAGTGCAGGAGAGCAAACTCTGGGTTTGGTTTATGGAGCAGAAAGACCAAACCCTGAGCACAGTGCCTGGGCAGGCAGATCCTGTCCCTCATTTATGGGTCAGGCAGGGCAGGTTTTCTAATGGTACCAACAAGAGATAGTTAGCTCATGTCAACACCTAGAAACATCAACCTTGCAAAGTGCTGCAACCCTCTCACCACAAGACAGCACGAACACAGCACAACTGTCATGAAGATGACAGTCAGCAAACCTGCCTAGCACTGACCTCAGTGACTGTCACAGTAATCCAAGATGTCAACAGAAAGCATCCAACTTATAACTGAGTGTCATGACTGCTATTGTATTCTATTCTATTGCTTAACTGTTGTGTGAACATTAAGAGATCAGTATCACTAGGATGAGCAAAACCACATTATTATGGGTAATTTTCTATTGGGCAAAGCAATGAAGCTCCTTTGCTCTTGCTGTTTGCCTGCAAGTTTTCTGTCTGTGAAGCTAGAGCCTGGCCAGATCGACCTTTACAGATGAAAGAAATCTTGCTGCCATTAAACAATTCATGATTTTTGACCATCCTAGAGAAATAAAGATGCAACATACCCCTAAATCAGATTGTAGAAGACAGTGCTGAGGATTGGATTTGTGTCTGAATCTCTGTGTGCAATGTGTTCAGGCATAATCAAGTCGTCTCTGTCAATAAGAAGAGTGAAATGTGAAGATTGGAACTCTTAAGATCTAAGTTCTTCTTTACAAGGTTTGCTATCTTTGACCATGTGTTATGCCAGCTCTGTTAGAACATTCTAACTAGCTCAACCTAAGCATTGTGCCTTGTATGGGTTACATCAGTCTGTCAGACATGCTGCGCTACAGGACTTTTGCTTTTGCTATCCAGCTTAGCTTTAACTCACTTGCTTCTGTGTATGCAAAGAGTATCTTGTATGGGATGGGAACAGCTCCCATGAGCAGATTGCTCCCAAAAACAAGAAGGGGGATTTGTGGCAATGCAGTGTGAGCAATCTGGCAGTGTAGGCTTAGAGCCTGACATGGTGGTAGGCCATGCTCAGCCGAAGTGCAGAAGTGGCTAGCAGTGTAGCAAAGCAGTGCTGTGCCTGCAGCATGTAACTAAAGCAGGGCACTGTTAGTTCTAAACACAGAGAGTTATCTGGGAATAACAGGACACACACCTCCATCAACAACCTCGCATGGTGTTAGTAGTGTGACCAACAATCTATAACAGTGCCATGTGTGGTCACTGGTGGGGAGCCAATGAAGCTGTGCCAACGATGCTCCCCGAGTCTAGATAAGCTGTGGAGGTTCCCTTAACAAACGAACAACACTGGGTCACACTGGTGTGGTGAAGGCACATTCTGCCCAGATACTAGATCTGGTCCCAGCATGTGGACAGGTTTCCCCTCCTTCAGGAGGAAGACAAAAGCCAAGGCATTAGCCAGGCCAGCACGCACCCAGCGCATGCAGTGCTTGTGCAATTACCAAGTATGGGCACAATTCCAGCTTCACGCTTTCTATAGGCTGAAGCCAGTTGTCTATGAGAGTGCCCATTGGTCAAACCCAGCCTCGAGGAATCTATAAGTATTACCCCTGTGGGTAAAAAAGTGGCCCCCTCCTTCACTTTGTCTCTGTACTCGCTTGAGAGAGCAGCTCTCGAGCCACAGCCTCTGCTATTGAGCTTATTGTTATTAGCTTCTATCATCCATGCACACATACTGAAGCCTCTGCATCGTGAGAAGCACTCTGATCATGAGGATCACCCCAGAGGGAGGACCTTCGCTGCGCCCGAGAAGCCAGCGTCACCACAGCCAGTCGTACCGACCGGGAGAGCCCACCATGCTACCGGAGGACTGGACCAGCCCCCGAGGGTAAGATCTGCCCAGCTGTCGGGGAGAAGGGACTTACTAGAGACTAAGTCTGCATATGCCTAGCCCTGCCATAGCGGGAGAGGAGCTGCCACGTGTGCCGCTCCAAGCCCTGTAACCGCAGGGAAGACTAAAGCATTGGTCGTGCCTATACTGCACCAAACCTGGGACTACCCCGATCGTCCCGCTGTGCCTTTAAGCCCAGTAACGGAGAAGCCGCAGCTCAGCGCAGCCGCATTCTCTCTCCGAGGCTGTTTACCTCAGCCCCGAGATCCGTCGCCACGAGGCCGACCCCATAGCTATTGTTGTCCGACCGGGAACCTCTGAACCCGCCTACCGGCAACCGTCGCCCCGCCCTGCCATGCGAGCCGACTCCCAGGGCCGACCCCACGGGCCGAACCCGACCAGGACCTATCCCCATTGTCTGGAGGGAACCGACCGAGTCCTGAAGGGAACCTGCTTCCGAGCTAAGCCCAGGTTCCAGCATTCCTTCTCCACTGCTGCGGAGAGAGGAGATAATACCCAACACCACCGTTTCAAGTCTACTAGGAACCAGTCCAGAGGCAGTAGTCGGCCGGACCCCCACCTTGCTACAAACAACATCTACAGAGTATCTCCCACGTGCTTTCCACCCACTAGCACTCAGTTCAAAGTATATGCGTGTAGCAGAGTCATCGCTGATGCACAGAACGATTGTAATATTGTTGCACATAGCCAGAAGCCGCCCGCGTCCCGCCGAGTTGTCATCTAGTGGCCAAGCAGCGGAACTGCATCCTTCATTATATAAAACATACAAATAGTCTGTAGATAGTTTAATTAAGTTCTAATCATAATACTAAGCCATTTATGGAATGTATTTCATGAACGTGCACTAGAACATGTATAGAAGTTGTTGATTCATCGGTTATTAATAATTTGATTCTTAATAAAAATAATATTTTCATCATTCATATTCATATTAATACATTTAATAGCCTACTTCACAACAGGCACACAGCCCTGAGTTGCCAATGGCCCTAATAGATTCCCCAGGGAAGGTTTTGCTGCATGCTAGGCACATCGATTTTTGCAGATACACGGAGGGCTGCAACGAGTGGAACCGACTTGGTTCTCTGTGACACCAGTCCCAGGAAAGACAATCTCTACTGATGGTTCAGGGGAAACAGGGAAGGCAGTCGCTGCCTGGCAAGAAAAGGGGAAATGGCAGGAGCTCTTAGCCTCTCAGGATGGTTCACCTCAGCTCCTGGAGTTAAAAGCTGTGGTAATGACCTTTACTAAGTGGCCCAACGAGCCCATAACCGTTGTCACTGACTCACAGTGTGTTTGTAACCCTGTACGGCGGTTGGACCAGGCACTGCTGAAGGAGGTTAACACCAAATCTTTCCTTCATTTGCTAACAGCCCTATGGCTTGTGCTGCAAAGTCAAACAGAACCATTCCATGTGCTGCATGTTCATAGCCACACAGTGCTGCCAGGATTTGTGTCCGAGGGAAACACCACAGCTGATTCCCTGATGGTGCCTGCCTGGTCTGTGCCTATGCCTGATGTGGCAGCAAGCAGCTCAATCCCTGCCTTTTTCCACCAAGGGGCTCACACACTGCAGAGGCAGTTTGGCAGATCACCATCTTCAGCAAGAGATATTGTGGCCTCTTGTGCAGATTGCCAAGATTTCTCCTCGACCCAGCCAGCTGGTGTCAATCCCAGGGGATTACAGAGCCTACAGCTATAGCAATCTGATGTTACATGCCCAAGTCTGGGCCTTTGAACTGTGTCCATGTCTCAGTTGACACATTCTCTGCTGTGCTAGGGGCTACCCCACATGGTGGTGAAAAGGCCTGAGATGGAATTATGCCCTGGAGAAAAGCTTTTTCTGCCCTGGGCATTCCACAGCAAATCAGAGCTGATGTGGGCCCCGGCTCTATCGCCTCCAGGTCACAAGCGTTTGTATGCCAGTGGGGGGTTCCTCATGTTCCCAGCACACCCCACTGCCCCACAGGCCAGGCCATAACTGAACCTGCCCATCACACTCTTAAAACTATGTTTGAAAAACAGAAAGGGGGAATGTTGGGGGAGACACCACACAGCAGGCTGTGGAAAGCTGTCTATCCCCTGAATCATTTAACCATCTCTCAGACTGGTATGAGCCCTGTCACAGTAACTCATTTCTTGTCATTGCAGTCTGTGAGCAATCCTTTGGCAAAAAAGGCCCCACTCTGGCTCTGCAATTTACAGGCCCTTGATTGGGAAGGCCCCTGGGATCTTGTAACCTGGGGCCATGGCTATGCTTGTGTTTCCACAGGTACCAGGGTCCAGCGGGTCTCTGCTTGTTGTTCTTGGCCTGCTCCAGAGCATGATCAATGGAAACAAAGCCCTCAGCCCACATCAACTAACTCCATGGGATAGCAAACCATTTGGGCAGCACTGCTGCATGCATGAAATCCAACCTGGAATTTAAATGCCTGTCAAAATTAAATTGTAGCACAACAGTAAGGAGTTTTGAGCATCAGGACATGTGGGATGATAATTTGCTCTTTGCCCCATTCGAGCCTCAAGAATTAGATATTTCAGGGACTTTCCAAGCAGAAAGCTGTGTGTACCTGCAGCATAGAGCTGGAGCTGATACAGTACTATGATCTTTAATCACACTCGCCTTGCCTCAAAGCCATGCAGGCTTAGCCTAACAGCTGAAGGAGATGATCATGGAGTTTTGTAGAACAAAGCTGAACACACAGCAGCCAGGATCATCTTGCTTCAAATTGCTGCAGCAAAGCAGCAGCTCAGCTAAGGGAACTGGCATCTTGGGTTGCAAAACAAGACAAGGAAACATCAAAAGTGTTGCTTGAATCAGCCACTGATGTGGAGAGTGTCAGCCATGGCTGCCTGCAAAATCCAGCTGTTGTTGGTTCTTTGTTATCAGCTCCTGGTCAGGGCTGGACAGAATGTGATGGTCTGTGCTGTACACACTGAAGTGATCATTCTAAACATAGACATGAGAGTATTACAAACTGGGTTGTGAATATTGCTTTTTGGATCCCTCCTGGTGTTGGCAGTGCCCTGTTCATTCTCATGTCTGCAAAGGGCCCTGCAGAAGAGAATGAGCCCTGGGCAAAAAGGAGGAATGGTAGCTAAAGCAGGTGGCCATGGGCAGCTTGAACCTTGAACTAAGCAGAGCTCTGCCCTTGAATCAGGAATGTAAACAACTCCAGGACAGAAGATCTGTGAATAACAAAGGAAGAAACAGAGATACTGTGGTGGGGTGAGAAAGTTCCCTCCCCACACACAGGGAAAGAAACCACAGCTAGCTCAGTCGGAAAAGCAGATGAAAGCTATATTTACAAGCATAAATGGAATGCAATGAATATGTACACAAATATACAATATTTACAATATATACAGGAAAATACAACAATGAACACAATGCAGAAAAACCTTTTCCCTCCTGCCGGCCAGGGGGGTTCCCTGAACCCCCCTCTCTCCCTCCCCACCTCCCCTTTTTCCCAAAAAGGGTTAGAGAGAGAGAGAAAGGCAATTAAGGAAGGAAAATTCTGTTAGCTAAAAAGTGCATGCAAGGATTAGTGTTCTTATCTGGTTAGCTGTTAACTCAAGGCCGTTCCTGCTTCAGAGAGAAAGCAGCACAGACTGCACCCAGCCTGAACCCAGACCAGACACAGACTGAACTAACAGAACCCAAACTCCAAACTGCACCCCATAAGCACCAATGAAATAGTTTAGACTATCTTGTTTTTGTTCAAATATCAAAAACATTCAGTCAGAGTGTTCAGCAACTGTCTCTTTCTTAAAGGCATAGCATCAACCGGTCACAGATACTTCCCCAGGCTACCAGCAGGGGGAGAGAGGTGCCTGGACACCAAGCCTAAACCAATCACTTAAGTACAAAGGGCACAGGGACACAGAAAGGAAAAGATCTAAGCCATGATGTGTATTAATCAAGTGGCCTCTGCTGCTGGCTGGTGCTTGAGCACAACTTGGGGTCATACTTCTTCCTGGCTGCCAACACTGCACAGCCTTAGCTGTTGAGTTTTTCCAGTTCTCTGAGTCACTTCTTCCTATTGTTTGGAGAACCTTGAGTTTTCCCTTCCATAAGCTAGCCAGGAGAAGTTCTCCTCACATTTCACTGCCTGTTTTGGAATCTCTTGCTTTTGTCACCAGACATTGGTTTGGTCACCAGCTGTGTTCAGACTTTTCCCTTCGCCTTCTGTGGCAGTTCAGGCTGGGTGCCTTCTATTCCTGCCACATAAGCTACACCTCCTGTGTCCAGAGGGTCCAACCCACTAAGGTGGACACAGGAAACAGCCTATTTCATACCCATAATATCCTGCACCCTATAAATCCATCTGCAAAGTCCTTCTCTTCCTCTTTCTTCCCTCTCTGCTCCCATGGGAGATGTTCCCTATTGGGTAATGGTGGGGGAGTATCTCATGGCCAAGGGCTCTGGCAAGGCTGAGAGGCCCAGCAGGACCAAGGTCTTTGACCCTTTGGCTCTGGCAGTTGCCTCTGCCAGCAAGGCCTGTGAGGAGAAACTTGGCTTTGAGGCTTTGAGGTTCTTCTATTGCAAGGGCAGTGGTCAGGGCTTGGCCTTTCTGCTTCACAGACCAAAGGCAAGTTTTTCACCCCTCCACTTTGCCTTTGTCTCCCTGCAATCCTGGCCCCTAACAAGCTGCTCTAAGCAGTCCCTGGGGAGCCTTTGTCAGTAATGAGCCTCAGGGAGGCCAATCAGTGCTTCATGGTACTTTGAAGTTTTCTTCTGCCTTGGACTTGTTGAGAGGCTTCTTGGCAGTACCTTGGCAGAGTCTCCTGGCAGTACCTAAGGATGATGGAATCAGCCCCAAATACTCCATGGGGCTCATTAAATACTGCTGAACCTCTCATTCTTGCCAAGGTTTCTGCAGCTAATTGGAGAGGTTTTTAGTGCACAAAGCATCTGACTTTTAAAGGTACATTTCATTCCTTTTCAGCAGGAGTTGTCTCTTTGCAAGCAAACCACAGCAAAACCTGACAAGGTCCTACCCTGCTCACTGCTCATCCTCACTCCCCACTGCCCCTAGCAGAGCCCTGAGCCACAGGTGAGGGACAGAATCTGCCTTGCCAGGGGCAGGGGGTCAGGCCTTGGCCCTTTGGATCAATGAAACCCCTCCAGGTTTGCTCAGCAGCAGAGCCACCTTGAGCTGCTTGTCCTGACCTCTCAGCACTGCCTCAGGTCTCTGCTCTCCCCACAGCCTGGAGATGCTTCAGTACCTCCAGTGATGTTTCCCTTGCATCCACTGTCTCCTTCTGCCCTAACCAGACCCTGGGGACCCTTTCCCAGTATGCTTCACTGGGACCCATTAGGAGTAGAGGAAACTTCAGAGTTTGAATCTGACTTTGACTTCTGCAGAGGTTTCATCAGCTTCCTCTCAGTCCCTGAGGTTTACAGGGCACCAAAAGCCACCAGAGGAGTCAATAAGACACCTTGGGCTGGTCCCCTGCTGCTCTATTGGGCTGGACTCCTGGGCTGGAAGGAGCTGCTGGCAAGCAGGCAGCACTGCAGGAGACAGCTCTGGGCAGGAGCAGCTCCTCTGCACAGCACAGCAGGGCTGAGGACACTGCCAGAGGATCTCAGGGAGATGAGGAAGGCAGAGAGAGCTTCAAGGTATCCAGGACCAGGAGGGTGACTGAGAGCTCACTGGAGGAGAAGTCACTGCAGTCCCTGACACAGTGAGGCTGTGGGGGCAGGACACTGTAGCTGTAGCTCCTGGAGGCATCTCCACCTCGGCAGCTGATGATCAGCTGAAGGCTCCTGGAGTGTGCACACAGAAGGAGGACCAAAGCCCTTCAGCTCCATCCTGTGAGCAGCAGTGAGCAGAGCTGGGGAAGGAGAAGGCTTCACCCCCAGCCCCTCTGCCTTTCTCTCTTCCCTTCACTCTCTCTGCAGCACTGCAGGCCTGCTCCCTGTTCCTCCACCTCTCCATGGGTGTGGTGGGTTTAGGCAATGCCTTTAAAGTTTAGTTACAGATTTTGAGCAGAAAAGTAGAAACACAATAAATAGATCACTCTTGGGTGTGAAAAGGAAAAGAAAAGATTCTTCTAAACAAATTAATTGGATAAATCTCTGGAATCAGAGGAGCTGTACCATAACAATTCTCTCTCTTCTCTTCTGATCTCAGCTGTTTTGCTTTGCTGGGGAGAGATCACCTGCTTTGGCTGGCCTTGGCTAAGTCTAACTCACTACTTTTTTTCTCTCTCCACTCCTCCTTTCTCTCTTGGAACAGGTCGATAGGGGTTAGAGGCAGAGGAACAGCTTCCCTGGTCTCTGACCAAGGGGGTTTCATGCCATGTACTAATTGTAAATACCTGCCTAATATTGTCACTCCTGTATGTTCTGTACCTGTTCATTGCATTCCATTGTAGAGTGTAGCTCTTGCTTGTCAACACAGCTTCATTTGCTTCTGACTGAGCTGCTCTGGCAAAGCTAATGCTGGGGGAAATTTCAACCCAACAATGGGACTCTTGTTTGCTAGGATTGGGCTGTTGGTCACTTTCTGACACCAGAGGAATCTTCATGGCAATTCTGAGTCCCTGCTGCATTTGAAGCTGTGAGGAACCATTCCTGGTTGGTAGTGATGGGACTGAGCTGATCCATTCCTCATGCAGGTCAGGGACAGGGGTTACAATGAGCCTCAGAGAAGTGTGCCCTAACTTGTCACTGCCTTTCCCTCCTTGCACAGGGCTCCATGGCCAGAGGCAGCAGATGGCCAACAGCAGCTCCATCAGCCACTTCCTCCTCCTGCCATTCCCGGGCACAAGGCAGCTGCAGCTCCTGCACTTCTGCCTCTTCCTGGCCATCTACCTGGCTGCCCTGCTGGGCAATGGCCTCATCATCACCACCATAGCCTGGCACCACCACCTCCACACCCCCATGTACTTCTTCCTCCTCAACCTTGCCCTCCTTGACCTGGGTGCCATCTCCACCATTGTTCCCAAATCCATGGCCAATTCCCTGAGGGACACCAGGGACATCTCCTATGCAGGATGTGCTGCTCAAGTATTTCTGATTTTCTTTTTCCTTTCAGCAGAGTTATCTCTCCTCACCACCATGTCCTACGATCGCTACGTTGCCATCTGCAGACCCCTGCACTATGAGACCCTCCTGGGCAGCAGAGTTTGTCTCCACATGGCAGCAGCTGCCTGGGGCTGTGGCTTTCTCAATGCTCTTCTGCACACAGCCAATACATTTTCCCTGCCCCTCTGCCAGGACAACGCTCTGGACCAGTTCTTCTGTGAAATCCCCCAGATCCTCAAGCTCTCCTGCTCCACATCCTACATCAGGGAACTTTGGCTTCTTGTGGCCAGTGCCTGTTTATCATATGTCTGTTTTGTGTTGATTGTGGTGTCCTATGTGCAGATCTTCAGGGCAGTGCTGAGGATTCCCTCTCAGCAGGGACGCCACAAAGCCTTTGCCACCTGCCTCCCTCACCTGGCTGTGGTCTCCCTCTTTCTCAGTACTGGCATCTTTGCCTACCTGAAGCCCTCCTCCATCTCCTCCCCATCCCTGGACCTGGTGGTGTCAGTTCTGTACTCAGTGGTGCCTCCAGCAGTGAACCCTCTCATCTACAGCCTGAGGAACCAGGAGCTGAAGGCTGCCCTGAGCCAACTGATCCCTGGATGCTCTCAGAAGCAATAAACTCTCTGTCTTCTCCTGCAGAGCAGTTCTGATGTCACTCAGTGCAGGCCCAGCCTGGCTGCTAGAGTTCTGGCTGCTGCTGGTGCTGTTCCCCTTGAGAGAATGTTGTTCCCACACAAATGTCTTTCTTCAGACCATTTCTGGTTCAGTGTTGTCCTGTCTGGGGTGACCCAGAGGCTGCAGACATGAAGAGCTGTGCTCCCTGGGTGTTCAACACAATAAAGGACCCTGCAGGGAGTTGTTTCTCTGAATTCCTTCTTCCAAGGCTTCTGTGGAGCTGCAGGGCAGTGCCTGTGTGCAGAGGTGGAGGGGCAGAGTCCCAGCACAGCAGCAGTGCCAGGGAGCCCCACAGCTTGGGCTGTCCTCAGCTGCTCTTTCTTGCCTTCCACCCTCTCCTGCTGAGCCTCTGTGCTGGGGCAAGGCCTGAGTGCTCTGGCAGCTTGGGCACTGTGCTGCTGGGTGGCAGTGCTGGGACTGCAGGCAGGGAGAGTCCAGGGCTGCTTGTGGGACAGAGCTGTGCTTTAGAGCAGCACTGCCATCAGAACGGGAGGTCTCCTCATCCCTTCATTCCCCAACCCCTTCCCATTACAGACTGCACCTATTCAGAGTCCAAACTGGATGCCCTGACCCCCTTCCACTATAGACTCATTCCAAACACGGTTCCTGTATCCCCTCCCAGTACAGATGTGGCTTCATCCCAGCACAAACTGGATCCTACTCTCCTCTAGCACTGCAGTCTGGATCCCATCCCAGCACACAATGGATCCCATCCCAGCACAATGGATCCCCTGGCTCCCTTCCCAGTACTAAATGCATCCATCCCAGTACAAACTGCTCATCCTCATGCCCTCCCAGTAGAGCCTGGGCCCTGTCCCAGTACAAGCTGCATTCCCTGACCACATTCTCAGCACATTTGGATCCTTTTAGCTCTTCCCAGTACAGACCTGGTCACATCTCAGGACAAACTGCATCTCTGAAACCTTCCCAGCTCAGATGTGGTCTTATCTCACTGCAAACTGCATCACTTTCCCATCTCCCATACAGTTTCCTGTGCCAGTCCAAAGTGCATCCCTTGGACCCCTTCCCAGCCCCAGCTGCACCCAGCACAGCACAAAGTGGATATCCTGATCCCAGTGCAGCCGTGGCCTGATCCTGGTACCAATGGGATCCCATTGCCATCTCCCAGTACAGTCTGAGTCTCATCCCAGTACAAGGTGCATCTCCTGAAACCCTGAGTCCATCCCAGCACAGACCAGGACCCATCCCTGCAAAATGATCCCCTGATGCCATCCCAGTTCCAACTGGGCCCCCTCTCCACTTGAGCAGGCAGTGTGAGCTTGCGTCCCTAATGCCAAGGGCAGTCTAGGCTGCAACCAAAGCAGCATGGCCAGAGATGGAGAGAGAGCATTCTGTCACTTTGCTCTGGTAAGACCTACCCTGAAGGCCTCAACACAGGAAGGACATGGAGCTGATGAGCACATCTACAGGAGGGCCACAGAAATGATCAGGGGCTTGCAGCAGCTCTGCTATGAGGACAGGCTGAGGGAACTGGGGGTGTGCAGCCTGGAGAAGTGGAGGCTCTGGGGAGACCTTGTAGCAGCCTTCTAGTACCTGAATAGGGACACAAGAAGGATGGAGAGAGAGACTGTTTGCAGGGGCCTGCAGGGACAGGATGAGAGGCAATGGCATCAAACCAGAGAAAAGTGAATTCAGATTGGATATCAGGAAGAACTCCTTCACTGTGAGGGTGGTGGAACACCTGAACAGGTGGCCCAGGGAGGTGATTGAGGCTCCTTCCCTGCAGATATTCAAGGTGAGGCTCCCAGTTCAGACTTGGTTCTCTACTCCTACTAACTTGCTACCCTGTTCCACTGCTAGTACAGCCCCAAACCAACCCATACCCCTCAGGGGTGGTGTTCACCACAGCACTACCCAGCACCCTCAGCAGGACACCAAAGCCTCTCATCAGCCTTGGCCTGAGCCACATACTTGAAAGGCAGCACTGAGCCCTCCCCTATACACCACAGCCCCAAAGCTCCTTCCTATGCTCTGACCCTCACCTGCATCCCCTGCCACCCCTTACTGACCCTGCTTGGCACCTGGCACAGGACAGGGTCTGGGAGCCACCAGAGGAAGAGGAGCCAGAGGTGGCCTGTGGCTGAGCAGCTCATGGACACCAGGAGCAGAGGGGTGGCAATGCCATGGGCAGCTCAGCTGTGCCTCAGGATCTCCTGCACAGCAGCAGCCACAAGGCTGGGCAGGGCTGGAGGTCACTGCTGGCTCAGCAGCTGATAGGACAGCAACAGAAAGAGGGCAGGAAGGGGACTGGGAGGTCACTTCTTGCTGCAGCAGCTGAGAGGGCAGCCCCTGACTCCTGCCTGGCCTCTGTGCTTTTGGCCTCCCAGCTAACAGAGTCCCCAGCAGGCAACAGAAGGCCTGTAGTGGGCAAGGACTTGTGTGACTCCCTGTCCCTAAGCACATGGTGGCCCTTGCAGGAAGAGCCTTGGAGCTGGGTTGTCACCTCCCTGCCACCTGAGGGCCTGAGGAGACCGCAGCAGGGACAGGGCTGGCTGTGGCTGCTGGAGAAGTTGAAAGGCAGCAGCAGGGACCTGCCTTGGAAGGCCCTGCAGAGGTTTCTTGTGGCTGCTCAGCTGCCAGGCCACAAGCAGGCTGAGGCCTTGGGCCAGCACTGGGACATCAATGAGAAGCTGAGAAGCTCCTAGGGCAGGAGGAGCCACACGGCCAGGAGGTGAATGTGAGCTCACTGCAAACTCCAATCCCTTTGTGTCATTGGCCAGCAGCAGGCCCAGGGCTGGGCTGGGGACTGTGCCATCCCTTGTGCCTGCCAAGCTGAGAGGCAGCAGCAGGGAGGTACCTTGGCTGTTGTTTTGGAGCTGGAGGTTCTGCTCTGTGCCCAGGCAGAAAGGCCTCTGGCAGGGACCATTGCCAATGGCCTGGGATGGAGCAGAGGCTGAGCAGAGTGCAGAAGGCCAAGTGCAGCTGGGCTGTGGCAGGAGGAGTGTGGCCACCCAGACACAGAGGTTGTGCTCCCCTGCACTCAACACTGCTGTGACCACATCTGCAGTATTGGGGTCTGGCTGTGGAGTTCCTTAGCCTGGAGGAATAGAGAGGTACTGGAGAAGCTCCATTGGAATTCTTTCCAATGGGTGTAGGTTGTAGCTAACCATACAGCATGTGAACAAGGACACATCCTGGTGAGGAGTGATTGGCACAGAGAATTTCCAATCACAGCCAATGATTACAGAGGCATCACACAGACAGAAACTGAACTGATTGCTGTGGTGGTGTTCCAGAGCTGTGACAAATATTGTGGTGCAGGCCCAGCTGGACAGAGCAGTTGCGTGCCGCATGACTGCTGCAAGGGGACTGCAATGGGTTACAACTATCCTGAAAGTGGGATAGAGGGGTTGTGAGAGTGTAAATCAGAAACCCCTAATCTCAGCCATAGAAACTATGTCAAACATTGTCAAAGAGATCAAGACCTCCATGTCTGAACTGCAAAAGGGGGAGCGATGCCTCCTTCTCCCCTTCCCCTTCAGAATGGATCCAGGTTTCAGCAATCAGGAACAGGCGACCTTCCCCTAGGAGATCACCCCAAGCCAATTGGGGGATGTCAAGAGGGTCTCTGTGGAGGTTCCTCTGTGACCACAGAGAGGACATGGACACCTGGCATGGCCAACCCACCTCTGCCCTCTGGAACAGAGTGTGGGAACTGCAAGGTGGCCACACTGGGGATAACTCATCCAGGAGAAGGGCTGCCCCAGTTTCCTGGAGTGGTTCCTCTGGCTCAAGAGACCCTTCCCCTAGGAACACAGGACCCTGTGAGAAGTGTGGACAACGCCACCAGCATTAGAGGTGCCCTACCTCCAGCCAGGTGGAGGCCAGGGACAACAGAGTGTCCTGGGATGTGTATGTGAAATGGCCTGGCACTTCAGAAGCCCTGAAGTACCCAGCTCTGGTGGACACAGGGGCCCAATGCACCCTGATACCATTGAGATGCAAAGGGGCTGAACCCATAAGCATTCAGGGAGTCCCAGGGGGCTCACAAGACCTGACTGTACTGCAGGCTGAGAGAAGCCTGACCGGGAATGAATGGGGAAAGCACAACCTAGTGACTGGTCCAGATGCACCTTGCATTCTTGGCATTGACTTTCTGCGGGAGGGATGCTTCAAGGAGCCTAGGGGGCACAAGTGGGCATTTGGGGTGGCAGCTGTGGAGACTGCAGGCAAAGAACAGCTGTCCACCAAGCCTGAGCTGTCGGATGACCCCTCCGTGGTGGGCAGCCATAAGGTGCAGGATTTGAAGTTCCCCCTTGCCTCTCACATAGTACATGGCAGGCAATCCAGGACCAACAGAGACTCTCTGCACACCGTACACCAACTGATTTGATGACTGGAGAGCCAGAAGGTGATCAGCAAGGCTCACTCCCCCTTCAACAGCCCGATATGGCCAGTGCAGAGGGCAAATGGGGAATGGAGACTGACGGTGGACTGCCATGGCCTGAATGAGGTGACTCCTCCGATCAGCGCTGCCGTGCTGGACATGCTGGAGCTCCAGCACCAGCTGGAATCGAAGGGGGCCAAGTGGTATGCCACAAGTGACATTGCTAATGCCTTTGCTCCATTCCCATTGCAGAAGAATGCAGGCCACAGTTTGCTTTCACTTGGAGGGGAGGACAGTACCAATGGAATGGGTTGCCTCAGGGCTGGGTCCATAGCTCGACCATCTGCCATGAGGTGATCCAGACTGCCTTAGAGCAAGGTGGAGCCCCTGAGCATCTGCAGTTGATCGATGACATCATCGTATGGGGTGGGACAGCAGAGGAATTCTACCAGAAGGGTGAGGAGATAATGGATATCCTGCTGGAGGCTGGCTTTGCCAGCAAGAGATGCAAGGTGAAAGGGCCTGCCAGGGAGATCCAGTACCTGGGTGTTCAATGGCAGGATGGCCGTCGCCACATCCCTCAGGAGGTGGTGATCAGGGTAGCCACTCTGGTGCAACCCATGAACAAGAAAGAGACACAGTCCTTTTTGGGGCTTGTGGGCTTCTGGAAAATGCACATTCCCGGGTACAGTCAGATTGTGAAGCCTCTCTTCCATGGAACAAGGAAGAAAAATGATTTTGTGTGGGGACCTGAGCAGCAGGTGGCATTCGACCAGATCACACGAGAGGTGGTCCAGGCCATGGCTCTGGGACCTGTTCAAACTGGACCAGAGATCAAGAATGTGCTGTGCACTGCAGCTGGTGAGAATGATCCTACGTGGAGCTTGTGGCAGAAGGCTCCTGGTGAAACCAGGGACAGGCCCCTAGGTTTCTGGAGGAAGGGCTACAAAGGCTCCCAGGCCAACTAGACCACGACAGAGGAGGAAATCCTAGCTGCCTATGAGGGCATCTGGGCTGCTTCTGAGGTAATTGGGACTGAGTCACCTCTATTTCTGGCTCCAAGGCTTCCAGTCCTGACCTGGATGTTCAAAGGGAGAGGCTCAACCCCACATCATGCCACAGATGCTATCTGGAGGAAGTCGATGGCCCTGATAAATCAGTGAGCTTGGATGGGGAGCTTCGAATGCCCTGGCATAGTGGAAGAGATCAGCAACTGGCCAGAGGGTGCTGTGTCCAGTTCTGGGCCCCTCAGTTTAGGAAAGATGTTGTCTTACTGGAGCGTGTCCAGAGAAGGGCAACAAAGTTGGTGAGGGGTTTGGAAGACAAGCCCTATGAGAAGAGGCTGAGGGAGCTGGGGTTGCTTAGCCTGGAGAAGAGGAGACTGAGGGGTGACCTTCTTGCTCTCTACAACTACCTGAAGGGAGGTTGTAGCCAGGCGGAGGTTGGTCTCTTCTCCCAGGCAGCCAGTACCAGAACAAGAGGACACAGTCTCAGGCTGCGCCAGGGCAGGTTTAGACTGGATCTTAGGAAGAAGTTCTATACCGAGAGAGTGATTGCCCACTGGAATCAGCTGCCTGTGGAAGTGGTGGAGTCACCTTCATTGGAGGTGTTCAAGAAGAGGCTTGATGGGGTGCTTGGTGCCAGGGTTTAGTTTTTTAGTTGTTTAGGTGGGCTGTATTGTACTGTATTGTACTGTTTTGTACTGTATTGTATTTAGGTGGGTTGGATTGGTTGATGGGTTGGGCGTGATGATCTTGAAGGTCTCTTCCAACCTGTTGTATTGTATTGTATTGTATTGTATTGTATTGACTTGGGAATGCCACCAGAGCAGACAGTGAGCCATGCTGAGGAGGCTCCCCCATACAATGATCTCCCTGACCATGAGAAGGGCTATGCTCTAGTTACAGATGGCTCCTGCCGGCTTGTAGGGAGCAAGCGGAGATGGAAGGCAGCTGTCTGGAGCCCAACAAGGCAAGTGGCGGAAGCAAGGGATGGAGAAGGCGAATCCAGTCAGTACGCAGAGGGAAGAACTGTCCAGCTGGCCCCGGATGTGGCAGAAGGAGAGAACTGGCCAGTGCTGTACCTCTCTACTGACTCCTGGATGGTAGCCAATGCCTTGTGGGGGTGGCTGAAGGAATGGAGGAGGAACGGGTGGCAGAGAAAAGGGAAGCCTGTTTGGGCCGCTGAGCTGTGGCAAGACATCGCTGCCCCCCTGGACAGGCTGCCAACAAAGGTACGGCACATGGCTGCACACATCCCCAAGAGCAGAGCCACAGAGGAGCACAAGCACAACCACCAAGCAGATCACCAAGCTGCTAAAATCTCCCAAATAGACTTGGATTGGGAACACAAGAGTGAGCTTTTCTTAGCTTGCTGGGCCCAGGACACTTCTGGCCACCAAGGGAGAGAGGCCACGTCCTGGTGGGCTGGAGACAGATCCGTGGAGGTCTCTCTGGAGGCCATCTCACAGGTCATCCATGAGTGTGACATCTGTGCTGCCATCAAGCAGGCCAAGCGCATGAGGCCTCTGTGGTATGGGGGGAGATGGTGCAAACAGAAGTGCAGAGGGGCCTGGAGGATCGATTCCATCACCCTTCCTCGGTCTCACAGTGGCAAACAGCACCTACTGACCATGGTGGAGGCAAGTACAGGGTGGCTGGAGACCTACCCAGCACCTCATGCCACTGCTCACAACACCATCCTGGGCCTGGAGAGACATAGCCTGTGGACACACGGCACACCCGGGAGGATTGAATGGGACAATGGAAGCCAGTTCAAGAACCATCTCCTAAGGGACTGGGCAAAGGACCATGGGATTGAGTGGATTTACCACATCCCATACCATGCACCAGCTGCCGGGAAGATCGAGCGCTACACTGGCTTGCTAAAGACCACCCTAAAAGCCATGGGGGGTGGAACCTTTAGGAACTGGGAAAGACTCCTAGCTCAAGCCACTTGGTTAGTGACCAGCAGAGGAGCTGTGAACCAAGCTGGTCCTGCCCAGTCCCACCTGCTGCCAACAGTGGATGGAGATGGAGTTCCTGTGATTGCTGAGAAAAACCTACTGGGGAAGTGAATGTGGGTTTTCCCTGCTGCTGGTGGGGACAAACCATGCTGAGGGGTGGTCTCAGCTGAGGGTCCTGGTCACACCTCCTGGGTCATGTTAGAAACTGGGGACATTCAGTGTATCCCACAGCGGAACCTTGTGAGGCAACATAAGGCTTCCTTTAGGCCTTTCTTCCCAGGCTCCATGTAAAATCCTTCCAGCCCCAAGGAGATTTTCCTTTCACAATCTTTCTAATCCTCCCCCAAACTGATTTTCTCTGCAGGAGTCTCCCATGGTAAATGTGAGAGAGTGACCCTTGGCACCAAACTGAACCTGGTGACAACTCTGTTCCCTTTACTGAATTCCATCCAATTCATTCCAGTGTCTCAGATTCTCCTCCTGCCTCAGCAGAACCCATTGCTGCTTTCCTCTTCTGAGGGAGGTGCCTTTGGGATTGCATTGGATTTGCCCAAGCCATTGCCATTCCTGGCCAGGAAGGGCAACAATTTCCTTTGTATGGGGGTGCAGAGGCCTAGGGGAGATGCAAACACCCCCATGGTGTAGGGAGGTAGCTGCAGCCCTGTGGAGAAGGGGTTGGGGATATTGGAATCAAAGAATCCTGGAATGGTTTGGATTGGAAGAGATGGAAGAGAGCATCGAGCCCAACACCCTGACCATGGCCAGGGACATCTCCCACTAGGTTGGGTTGCTGAAAGTCCTGACTTTGGAGACTTCCAGGGATGGACATCCCCTTCTCTGGGCAACCTGTTCCAGTGTCCTGCCACCCTCCTTGCAAAACATTTCTTCCTTCTATCCAATCTCAGTCTCCTCTTTCAGTTCAAAACCACTGCCCCTTCTCCACCCACTACAGCACTTGGTCAAAAGTCTCTCTCTTGCCCTATGAGCACCACATCTCCATCTGCAAATACCTTGGACAGTGCCCAGAGATCTCCCAAGATGTGCTTGGGAGGCCTCAGGCACATGACCAGTAGATAGAGGCTGAAGGCCATGGGCTCAGTGGAGTGAAGAGTGAAGACAGGAGCAGAGTAGCCTGAGAGTGCTTGGGGAGTGGTTTGAGACCTGGAGAAGCTTTTCTGCACAGTGACAAAGTGCAAGAGAAAGAAAGAAAGCCACAAAGTGCAGCTGGGGAGGTTCAGACTGGAGATGAGGAGAAAGAAATGTCACTGCAAGACATCCCCCAGCAGCAGCCTGGAGCACTCCAAGGCTTGGAGTTTCAAGGGACAGCCAGGGAGGATGGAGAGAGAGCAGCAAAGGAAGGTGGCAGCAAGGTGGGGCAGCTGGCTGGGTGACTACAGCCTGCAGGGAAAGGGGCTCAGATGATGCAGCAGCAGAGGACAGCCTGAGGGGCAGATGGCAGAGGGCTGTGGGAGAGCTGAAAGGCTCCTGGCAGAGCCAAGCTCTTCCTGCCTTGGGTTCTGGCTGTGGTCTGTGCCACTGATGCCTCTGAGGAGACAACTCCTCCTTCCAGCCCTGGGGCCTCATTGCCTCCTTGTCCATCCTCAGGAGCCTGGGAGGGGTTGTGCCATAGGCCTGCCCTTGACATTGGTCCTCTCCACATCTCACTGCTCCAGGAATCACCCTGAGGGGTGAGTGAGGGACAGGATCTGCCTGTCCAGGGGCCAGGGCTCAGGGCTTGACCCTTTGCATTAATGAAACACCTCCAGGTTTGCTCAGCATCAGAGACATCTTCCTCTGCTTGTCCTGACCTCTCAGCACTGCCTCCAGTTCTCTGCTCCAACCACAGCCTGCAGACACTTTCCCAGCAGTGTCCTCACTGGGACCCATCAACAAGAGAAGAAAGTTCAGAGTTGGAAAGTGACTTCAACTTCTGGAGAGGTTTCATCATCTCCCTCTCAGTCTCTGATGTTTACCTGGCACCAAAGCCACCAGAGGGTCATTCAAATGCCCTTGGGTTGGTCCTCTGCTGCTCAGCTGGGCTGAGCTCTGTGGCTGCAGGGAGCTGCTGGAAAGTAGGCAGCAATGACAAGTGTCAGCTGTGCCCAGGAGCAGCTCCTCTGCTCTGCACAGCAGGGCTGAGGGCACTGCCACTGCATCCCAGCAAGATAAGGAAAGCAGAGAGAGCTTCAAGGCAATCAAGATTTGGAGGACACAGAGAGCTGACAGGAGGAGAAGTCACTGCAGTCCCTGACAGGGTGAGTCTGTGGGGGCAGGGCAGTGCAGCTGCAGCTCCTGGAGGCATCTCCTAAAGCTGGCACAGCCACAGCTGCTGGGGGCTGGAAGGAAATCTTCCTGTGCAGAGGCTCTTTTCAGGCTGTTCTGCAGAGCTGTGGAGCCCTGGGGTGCAGGCAGGGGTGGTGAGGGCTGTCCTTCAGAGCAGGGTCCCTGCAGCGCAGGGGCTGTGTGCTGGGTCAGGGACTCTGCTGCCTGCCAGGCTCAGCTCTCAGCCTGCCCAGGGAGCTCCACACAGTGCTGTGGGGAGAAGCTGTGAGTGGCAGGAGACAGCCCTGGCAGGGCAGGGCAGGGCAGGGCAGGGCAGGGTCTTTCTGCTGTGGGGAGGGAGCTGCCTTGGCCAGCTGCTCACAGTTCTAGCTCCCCCCTGGGCATTTCTGAGGAGGCTTTCCAGAAGAGCATCAAGGCAGCATTTTGCTGGAAGGGAAGGAGTCTTGGCTTTGAATGTTGATCCCCTTGGTATGCTGGGTGGGCAGTGTGAGACTGGAGTTTAGAGTTTGTTTCTCCACTCTGGAGAAGACTCTCATTAGCCTTTGATCTGCTCCTGAGCCCCTGCACACCCAGAGCTGCCCCTGGGCAGTACCCTGCTGCTGCGAGGGATCTGCAGGGCAGAGCTCAGCAGACAGAAGGTGGGATGGGTGGCAGGGACAGGGAGGAGAGCTGGGCACAGAGAAGCAGCTCCTGGTAGGGATAGCTGCAGGCAGCAGAGAGCTGGGAAGGGGGGAGAGGGATCTGCTGTCAGAGATGCCCTGGCAAGGGGGATCAGGCTCCTCTGTGCCATTCTCTGCACTGCAGACACATTTCCCAATGCAACCTTTTGCTCTCCTCTTCTCCCCAGCAGAGGCAGTGCCCTCAAAGCTATGGGCTCCAGGTCAGGAGTCACAACCTTGGCAGCTGACATTCATCCGAAGAAACTAAGTGTCCAAGCTTTGAAGCTGTGGGGAACATCCCACAGGTTGGGTGTGGTAGGGAATGAGCTGATCCATTCCTCATGCAGCACAGGCAGGAGGTGTTCTATGAGCACTGCAATCTTTGATCTCAGAGAGAGATGTTCCCTAACTTGTCACTGCCTTTCCCTCCTTGCACAGGGCTCCACGGCCAGAGGCTGCAGATGGCCAACAGCAGCTCCATCACCCACTTCCTCCTCCTGCCATTCCCAGGCACAAGGCAGCTGCAGCTGCTGCACTTCTGCCTCTTCCTGGCCATCTACCTGGCTGCCCTGCTGGGCAATGGCCTCATCATCACCACCATAGCCTGGCACCACCACCTCCACACCCCCATGTACTTCTTCCTCCTCAACCTCGCCCTCACTGACCTGGGTGCCATCTCCACCACTGTGCCCAAGTCCATGGCTAATTCCCTGAGGGACACCAGGGACATCTCCTATGCAGGATGTGTTGCTCAGGTCTTTCTCTTTGCCTTTTTCATTTCAGCAGAGTATTTTCTCCTCACCACCATGTGCTACGATCGCTACATTGCCATCTGCAGACCCCTGCACTATGAGACCCTCCTGGGCAGCAGAGTTTGTCTCCACATGGCAGCAGCTGCCTGGGCCTCTGGGGCCCTCAATGCTCTGCTGCACACAGCCGGTACATTTTCCCTGCCCCTCTGCCAGGGCAATGCTCTGGACCAGTTCTTCTGTGAAGTGCCTCAGATCCTCAAGCTCTCCTGCTGCACCTCCTACCTCAGGGAGCTTTGGTTTATTGTGGCCAGTGTCTGTTTATCATTTGTCTGTTTTGTGTTGATTGTGGTGTCCTATGTGCAGATCTTCAGGGCAGTGCTGAGGATCCCCTCTCAGCAGGGACGCCACAAAGCCTTTGCCACCTGCCTCCCTCACCTGGCTGTGGTCTCCCTGTTTCTCACCACTGGCTCCATTGCCTACCTGAAGCCCTCCTCCATCTCCTTCCCATCCCTGGATCTGGTGGTGTCAGTTCTGTACTCAGTGGTGCCTCCAGCAGTCAACCCTCTCATCTACAGCCTGAGGAACCAGGAGCTCAAGGCTGCCCTGAGCAAACTGATCCCTGGATGCTTTAAGAGGCAATAAACTCTTTGTCTTCTCCTGCAGAGCAGTTCTGATGTCACTCAGTGCAGGCCCAGCCTGGCTGCTGGAGTTCTGGCTGCTGCTGGTGCTGTTCCCCTTGGGAGAATGTTGTTCCCACACTAATGTCTTTCTTCAGACCATTTCTGCTTCAGTGTTGTCCTGTCTGCTGTGACCCAGAGGCTGCAGACATGAGGAGCTGTGCTCCCTGGGTATTCAGCACAATAAAGGACCCTGCAGGGAGTGGTTTCTCTGAGTTCCTTCTTCAAAGACTTCTGTGGAGCTGCAGGGCAGTGCCTGTGTGCAGAGGTGGAGAGGCAGAGTCCCTAGAAATGCCCATTAGGCCTTGTCTCAGTAAAAACTTTATCCCCTTATGCACTCCTACTATAGAATAGGCCCTGTCCAGGTACAAACTGATGCCCTGATCCCATCCCAGTATAGTCCAAGACCTGTCCCAGAGGAAATAGATCTAAAGGCATCACCCAGTACCGACTGGGAACCATCCCACTGCAAAGTTGAAGTTCTGGCACCTTCCAAGTACCAGCTGTTTGCATTCTAGTGCAAAACAGATACCAGGACTCCTTCCCAGTGCAGACTGTGCCTGCTCCCAGGAAAAGCTGCCTCACCTGAACCCCTCCTAGGACCAGACTGGGCCCCATCCCAGTACAAGTGAGTCCCCATGCCACATCCCAGTACAGTCTGGAACTCATCACAGTACATACTGGGCTCCTTTAAACCCTCCCACCACAGGCTGGGCCCTGTCACTGTCACAACTCCATACCCTAAGCACACCAGAGTCTCCCATTCCAACGTGGGTCCCATTAACATCTCCAAGTACAGCCCAGGCCTTGTTCCAGGAAAAACTGATTCCACTCATCCCATCCTGTGTTGTTTTTTATTTTGATCAGTGCAATAGACAGAGGGATGGAGACACCATCAGCAAGGGTGCAGATGGCACCAAGCTGAGTGGTGCTGTTGAGATGCCAGAGGGACAGCATGGCATCTAGAGGCACCTGGACAAGCTGGAGAGGTGGTGTCCGGGTGACCCTCATGAGGTTCAACGAGAGCAAGAGAAGAGTCCTGCAACTGGGCTGGAACAATCCTCACTAGCAATACAGGCTGGGGGAGGAGGAGATAGAAAGCAGCCCTGAGGAGAAGGACTTGGGGGTGGTGGTGGGGGAGAAGCTGGCCAGGAGCAGGCAGTGTGAGCTTGCAGCACAGAAGGCCAAGGGCAGCCTGGGCTGCATCTAAAGCAGCATGGCCAGAGATGGAGAGAGAGGTTCCTGCTACTTTATTCTGCTCTGGTGAGACCTCCCCTGGAGTCCTGCATCCAGCTCTGAAGTCTCAACACAGGAAGGACATGGAGCTGATGCAGCAGGTCCAGCAGGGGCTTGGAGCAACTCTGGTATGAGGACAGGCTGAGGGAGCTGGGGTTGATCAGCTTGAAGAAGAGAAGGCTCAGAGGAGACCTAATAGCTGCTTTCTAGTGCCTGAAGGGTACTGGATGGAAAGTGATTTTTTGAAAAGGCCTGCAGGGACAGGACACTCTTTTGTGCTGTGAGGGTGCTGGAGCCCTGGAGCAGGCTGCCAGAGGGGTTGTGGAGTCTCCTTCTCTGAAGACTTTCAAACCTGCCTGGATGTGTGCCTGTGTGACCAAGCCTGGGTAATCCTGTTCTGGCAGTGGGATTGGACTGGATGATCTCTGGAGGTCCCTTCCAAACCCTCATATTCTCTGATTCTGTGGTTTAAACCCTCCCAGTTCAGAGTAGGCTCATCAGGACACCAAATCTTCTCCTCAGCCCTGGCCTGAGACCCAGCCCTCAAAGGTATCTCTGAGCCCTCAGCCTTCCCCTGGACACTTCAGTCCCAAACCTCCTTCCTGTGTTCTGACGCCTCTTTCATATCCCCTCCTACCCTTGAGTGACTGTGCTTGACCCCTGGCACAGGGCAGGGTCTGGGAGCTCCCAGAGCAGCTTCATGGCCTTGGAAGAGGAGCAGGTGGCGGACTGTGGCTGAGAAGCTGATGGACACAGGGAGGAGAGGGGTGGCAATGCCATGGACAGAAGAGCCTCTGGCAGGGACCATTGCCAATGGCCTGGGATGGAGCAGAGGCTGAGCAGAGTGCAGAAGGCCAAGTGCAGCTGGGCTGTGGCAGGAGGAGTGTGGCCACCCAGACACAGAGGTTGTCCTCCCCTACGCTCAGCACTGCTGTGACCACATCTGCAATATTGGGGTCTGGTTGTGGAGTTCCTTAGCTTGGAGGAATGGAGAGGTACTGGAGAAGGTCTATAGGAGTTCTGCCTGGATGGAATTTTGGTCTCTATCTAGCACCTGAAGCTGCTGAGCTTCTTTAGCCTGGGGAAGTGAAGGCTCAGGGGTGATGTGCACCTGCTTGAAGGGGGCTGTCAGGGATGGAGCTTTTCTTGCTTGTGGACACAGAAGGAAGCCTTCAGAAGGTGCAACTGAAAGGTTCAGACTGGAGGACAGGACAAAACAACATCATTCAAAGTGTAGAGCTTTGGTGCAAGAGGTGACCCAGAAGGAGTCTGGAGATCCTTTGTGTGTCAAGGAACAGGCAGCAAGAGTGGAGAGGCCTGAGGGAAGGTGTGGAAATGTCAGGGGGGAGAGCTGGCTGGGGAAGCCAGACGGATGTCAACAGCCTGAAGGCAAAGAGCTGCAGGCATGGGACAGTGTAGCACAGACTGCAGGAGGGATGGCCAAGGGCTCTGGCAGCGCTGAAAGGCTCAACAGCGACAAGGTCTTGATCCTGTTCCTTCTGGCAGCAGCTTCTGCCACCATGGCTGCTGAGAGGAAGTTTGAGTTGGAGGTTCTCAGGATCTGCCTTTCCAAGGCCTGAGGCTCAGAGCTTGGCCTTTCTCTTTCAGAGACCAAGGCCAGGGTTTGTTCAGCTGCACTTTGCCTTTGTCTGCCTTCAATCATGGCCACCATGGAGCTTCTCTAAGCACCCCTGGGAGGCTTTGTTGCTAATGGCCCTCAGTGAGGCCAATTGATACTTGAAGGAATTTTTGTTCTGCTTCTGACTTCTTGAGCAGATTCCTTCAGTCTCCTCTCAGTGTGTGAGGCTCAGGCAATGATCCCCAAGTGTCCTAAGAGCTCTTTGTGTCTCGATAGTTTTCTTCAAGGTTTCAAAGTGCTCCTCACAAAGCTCCTTTATTATTTATTTTATATCAAAGGGAGAATATTCTGTTAGCTTTCAGCTCAGAGCAGAGATGATAATTCCCCAAGTGACACTGACCCAGGCTGTCTCCCCAGGACATCTGCACTTGCAGGAGGGTGCAGTACACCAAGGACATCTCTTAGGGCTCTATCTCTCTCTGTCCTTTTCCATACCTGCCTTACCCTGGCCTACTTCATGGCCTAGACAAAGGGGGAGGGGGAATCCCATCAGGTCTTGAGGAGGTTTCCAGTGACAGGGGTACTGTGCCACCACAATCTGCTCTGTGACTTGAGTGCATTTCTCTCAGCCAGAGAGTGGCTGTGTGGTTGCCTCTTGTCTCTGTGCCTCTCAACAGAGAATGTCATCATCCAATCAGAATGGGAAGGACATTTGGTGGTTCCTTAGCCTCCAAACTCTTCTTCAATGCCATTCAGTGACACAAAGCACACGGGAAGTATTGATGGTGGGAAATGTCTGCAGCAGTGTGACTTGCTTGGCCATCCTCCTAACTCTAACTGCAAACCAATACTGAACAGCAAGCAGAGCGCAGAGCAGGCAGGAAAATCACAGTGGCTGTGCCACCAGGGGCAGTGTCCCAGCTCCTGCTGGACACCATCCAAACAGCACTTCCCACCAGCAGTGTTCTCCACTCCTCTTGACTACTTTTAGCACTCAATGGATTGCTTCAGTGTCATGGTGGACTCTGAGCAGAGTCTTTTGTCCTGCTTCTCCTGGTGGTTGCAGCAGGCTGATGGAATCAGGGTGCTGGAGGATTTGTTGGGTTGCTGTGAAATTCTTTCCAGTGGGTGTAGGTTGTAGCTAACCATACAACATGTGAGCAAAGACACATCCTGGTGAGCAGTTCTTGGCACAGAGAATTTCCAATCACAGCCAATGATTACAGAGACATCACACAGACAGAAACTGAACTGATTGCTGTGGTGGTACATCCTCACAAGTCCTGAAGGTCATTGCCACGAGGGCCAACCCTGTCCTGGGACCATCCCTGCCAGGCCAACCCCACAGGACTGCTCCCTGCTGTCTGGAGGGAGGCTCCTGAGTCCTGCAAAGGGAGCCTGCCTACGGTCTAGCCTACGTTCCATCCCCTCTCCGCTGTCACGGCAGGGAGAAGGTTGTCTTCACCATTCCCAGCCAGACCAGCCCAGGAGCCAGCCCCAGCGAGAGCAGCCTGCTGGAACCTAACCTTGCTACAAACAAAGGACACAGTGAATCTTCCACCTGCTTCCCACTCCCTGATGTTCAGTTCAAAGCACCTGTGCCTAGCAGAGTAACCTCTGATGCATTGTAAGATCTCTGTATACAGTTAAGCAGCTGTCAACGTCCCATCGAGTCACCACTTGGTGGACAAGCAGTGGAATTGCAGCCTGAGTTATATTAATAGAAATTAATTCTGCAAATATTCTGATTGAGTCCAAATTGTAAATACTGAACCACTTCTGGGATGTATTTCATAATCGTGCACTAGACTATGGATATAAAATAGTGACTCATTGGTTATTGATAATTTTAATAATTAATACAAATTAATATTTATATAACTCATATTTCATATTCATAAATTAATAACCTCTTCATCACACCAAGAAATTTAATCTCTTGTCCTGGACCTTGACATTTTAATGGTGGAATGTCCAACCCTTTTGGTGAGCTCATAGGAAGGGAAGTGTCTCCCTCTCTCCCTGCCCAGCCCCCTGCAGTGGGGGAGTCTTACTGGGGTCTGCATTGAAAATACCACACCTCACAATACAGACTGGGCCCCTCCCATCCTCTCTACTCAGTCCCCTGCTCTAACACAGTGGAGCTGAACCCCTCCTGCACCTCACCTCATACAGCTCATCCCCTCCCAAACACACCCCTCACCCTGACTCTGCCCCCATTGCTCATCTTGGCCCCAGCCTTTACTCTTTGTTAAGCATTGGTCCTTTGACCTTAACCCTGGCCTCAACCTAGACCAAACGCAACCCCTGCCCCTCAGAGCTGGCCCTCACCTGAGCCCTGCCCAGCACTCTCAGCAGGACAGCTGAAGGAAGGAGACTCATTAACTCCTCACTAATTGTTAGAAACTTTCCCACTCATTAGAGTAGCCTTCAGCCATCAATAAAGGAACCATTGAGCTTGGTAGAGTGAAGGGACATAAGGCAGCAGACCACAGCCCCAGACATCAAAGAGAGAGGTAAGGCTGAGTCTGGAAAACAGGATGGGGTCTCACACACCTGGGCCTCAGTAACAAGATGAGAACAGTCCTGTGGGATTGGCAGAAGTCCAACAGGAAAAATACAAGAGGATGACACAGTGACTACAATGTTGACAGGAGGACAGCAGATAGCAGCAAAGAGCAAGGAATGGAAGGATTTTAGCTCTTGAACTTTTTACCAATCTAATGCATCTGTATTACTAATACTATATGAGGCATATGGTTAACCTTGTTCAGCACTGTTATCAATTATTAAGATTTATTCAAATCTATTAATTCTTTAATAATATAAAGATCATTTAAATCAATGTATTAATATCAAATCTCATCAATGTGTATAAATACCTGAGGGGTGGGTGTCAAGTGGAGGGGGCCAATCTAAGGTAAGAAGCAACAGGTTCAAGCTTGAACCTAGAAGATTTCATCTCAACATGAGGAGCAACTTCTCTGCAGTGCAGGTGACAGAGCACTAGAACAGGCTGCCCAGAGAGCTTGTGGAGTTTTCTTCTCTGGAGACTTTCAAACCCACCTGGGTACACTCCTGTGTGGACTACCCTAAGTGATCCTGCTTTGGCAGGGGGGGGTCAGACCTGATGGTCTCTTGAGGTCCCTTCCAACCTCTAATGTGATACTGTGATACCACCCACACAGGTACAGCTGTTTGGTTGTGGTTAATGTATTTCACAACATGCACATTCAATACAACTTTAACAGTTGAATCAAGCTAGAATCTTTTAAACATTGATTCAGCTTAGGAAAGAGCTCATGCCTCATGGGCAGTTTACCTGCAAGGGGAATCTATGGCTGCCACAGAGGTGGCTGGCACAGAGCTGTACAAAGAGACTTGATAGGAATCAGCCTGTGTGCTCAGGGCACTGCCACCTGGGACGTTTTTTGGACACTGCAATTATGCTGCAAAGCACAGAGTGCAGCCTGCACAAGTGAAACAAAGCAAGAAATATGGTGTTCAGAAAAGGAGCAGTGCAGAGTGTGTGTGTGGAGGGGAGAAGCAGTCTCCCCCTGGAGAGGAATTGTTGGGGCTGAGGGAGGGGCTTGTGGCTCATGGGCTCGCAGGGCAGCTTGCCGGCCAGGCAAGCAGTTCTGCAGTGCTCAGGGTGGGATGAGCAGCTCTCATTTATCTCACCACAACTCCAGCAGCTTGCACCAGCACCTCAGGTGTCACAGGTGGAGCAAAGCAACTTTCTGGCTGCAGACTCGGGCAGCAGCCATGCAGAGGCTGCTCTCGAGTCCAGCAGCATTCACCAGCTGTAGCTACAGCGTGTTCTGGTTTCATGTGGACAAAATAGTCTTTGGGGAACCCCAGGGCTTCTTGGTACCACAAGGGAGAGTTGTTTACCATCTTGGCTTGGATTAATAAGGTGCTGAAGACAATAATGGCCAATGGCAGAAGAGAAAGAAAGAGAGGAACAAGAGAGTTCAGCCTAGAGAATAAAGTTTGCCCAAGCCATGGGAAGCTGCACAGGGAGTCCATAAGCGTGGCAGCTGGCCAGGCACAGCTGCAAACTGTGCACTTTGTTTCCCTCAGCCACAGGACCTGCCTAGACAAGCCTGGGCCTGTCCAGCTTTGCAGATTTACCAGCACCTTGCCTTCTGTCTAGTATTGTGCTGAGCACCCCAGCTCCATGGGGAGGGGGTGCAAGGGAGTTTGTGTTTGGGCATGTTCAGACTTGTGCCTCCAGGACAAGCACGTGTAAGCTTTGGAGTGATCCATTCCGTGTCCATGCAGGTTATTAAAGGATCCTGTTCAATGGCCACGAGTTGTTTTGATTTCCTCACTTGACCTTCAAGACTCTCCCAGGACCCCTCAAGGACACCTCCCTGAACTGAGCACATGGCTCCAGCCCTGGCCCTGGGAAGAAATGCCCCCAAAAGTGATCTTTTGGGAAAGAATTGTCCAAGGAAAAACCAACCAAAGACAATACTTTATTAGGGTTGGGGTTTCCATTATAACTAGGCATTATCCTTGGGATGAGGTTTTCCTTTTACCTCTAGGAAACCCAAAGTGTTCAGGAACAAAGAGCCAAATCCCAACCCAGCTGCAGTCTTGCTGCCAGCTGTGCTGACTCAGCACTGTCATTCCTCTCCTCAGCACTGGCTGGTGCAGAGAAGGGCAGGGGCACATTTGCTTCTGAGGAAAGAAGGTGTAGAAGAGGAGATTGCAGTTCGAGCTGCTGGAGAAGGCCCCCCAGGGGGGTCAGGTTTGGCCTGGCAGTGCCGGGGTCGGTGTATTGCTGTGTCCCCTGGGGGACGCTGGTCACCGGCGTGGGGGTGAAGGAGGAGCTGAGGATGAAGTCCTTGCTGCAGCCTGTGTATGGGAAGGGCTGGCACCGGTGTGGGTGCAGCAGTGCTGGCTGAGGGTGGCCATCTGAGTGCAGCTCTTGCCTCAGGCAGCTCAGAGGTGCAGCTGCTTCTGGCTGTGGACGCAGCAGTGCTGGATGAGGTTGGAGCTGAGGGTGAAGCTGTTTCTGTAGTCACCACTGACAGAGGGCTGGGCAGTGGGGCTTTACCAGCTCCAAGCTGGGTGGGAAGCTTTTTACACCCTCAGGGCACTGATGTGGCTGCTTGGGTGGCACAGAGGGGCTGATATGGGTTTGCCCTCTTCCTCTTCTTCATATTCCTCCTCCTTCTCTTCTTTGTCCTATTCCATATCATCCTCCTCTTCTTCCACATCATCCCCTTTGTCCTCATAATTATTGTCATCCTCCTCCTAATCCTCATATACTTCATCCTTGCTGTCTTCAGCCATGTCTTCATCAACCACTTCTCCTCTTCCTCAAGGCTGAGATTTGGCTCCATCAAATTATTCTCCAGGAAATTCTTCTCCCAGAACTAGTCCAGGTCCTTCTGGGAGGCCACGCTGCTGAGAGGAATGGTCACCCCTCTGCTCTTGAGCAAATCCTTGGGGACCAAGTGACTAAGAATAAGGACACTGTGTGTGACTTCTTGCAATGGAGGGATCAGAGCCCTAACTCCTCTGCTGAGTCCCCTGGCTGTAGTGCTGATGGGGCTGACACTCCCAGGACAAAGCCAGCCCAACTATCCCCCTCTGGCCATGCAACTGATACCTGACCACCTGGGGCTCAGACAGGTGAACTCCTACATTCCCATCACAGCCAATGACCCTCAAAGTTTCACAAGTGGTGAAGTGTGGTTTGGGAGGAGGGTCTGCAGAGGGTTGAGAGGTGCTCAGGGGTCAGCTGGAGCCTGGGATCTTGCTGCTGTGCCAAAGTTGGGTTCTTTACCTTCTGGCCTGTTCCAAGGAGCAGATCTGCAAACTTTGCTCCTCCCCAGCACAGAGGAGCAGGGCTGATGGAGAGAAGAGAAGGATATGAGCCCAGGCAGAGGGGAAGCCAAGGGTTCAGAGGAGAGGATTGACCTGCAAGGAATGGCTCAGTCCTGACCAGGGCTCTCCCAGCCTTGCACTGCTCTCCCTATGGCTTGGGGGTTGGTCACCTCCTGCCAGCTCAGTGCATCTGTACTTGGATCACAGCCAACAGGGAGGTGAGAGAAAACTCTGGAGGTCAAAAGCTTCAGGGTCTGTGCAAGTGGCAAAAGATCCCAGGATGATTCAGCATCCAAGGTTCTCCAGATCAGAGAAACACCTGATGAAAGTCAATGCTCTCCACCTCTCAAAACAGTGACCCTAAATCCAGAGCCTTGGAGCTCTCCTGGATCACAGCAGCTGTGTCCAGCATCTCCCCAACTCAGACATCTCTCAGGCACAACCTGCACCAAGGGCCAGCACCAAGTCAGACTTCTCCAAGCTCAGTTCTTGTGTCCTAAGAATGCCAAAGCTTTGTGAGTGTTTGCCCTGAGCTCCAGGAGAAGGACACTGAATTTCAGGACACCCTCTGGCAGCCTTCTCTCCACCTCTCTGTGTCTTTAGACAGACATCTTTGTTGTCACCAGGGTCAAGGTTTCTATCTTGCACTGGACCCAGCCAGCTCTGTCCCTGTGTTTCTATTTTGTGCTTCCCTCCAGGCACAGCCATAGAAAGAGATTTGACTTCAGGTTCCCTTGCAGCCAGTCAGGGTCAGCCCTGTCCTCATCCACTCTGTCACTAGGTGGCTGAAAAAAATAAATAATAAAGGAGCTTTGTGAGGAGCACTTTGAAACCTTGAAGGAAACTACAGAGACACAAACTGCTCTTCGGGCACTTGGGGATCATTGCCTGAGCCTCACACACTGAGAGGAGACTGAAGGAATCTGCTCAAGAAGTCAGAAGCAGAACAAAAATTCTCCACTTCTTGCTCCACTGCAGCAAGTGGAGCTCGCCATGGCCATGGGAACAAGACCATCGGGTAGCAGAAGCAGCACCTGTCAGCATTTCTGTGCTTATCTCCCAAGGGCATCCTCTAGCTCTCACAGCACAATGGAATGGACACTGGCCACATCCTTTGTGTTTTCTGGATTGGGCATTTTTACCATTTCCCCCAGAGCAAACAGTGAGCACTCAAATGGAGCTGGTTGCTCAGGCTGTGTGCAAAGCCAGGCAACGGTGTACTCAACTCTCAGGACCAGACCCTGCCACTCTGACATTGCCTTTAACGTCAGACTATCTGGACTGGTGTATGGCACACAGCCCTGAGTTGCCAATGGCCCTGATAGATTCCCCAGGGAAGGTTTTGCTGCATGCTGGGCACATCGATTTTTGCAGCTACCTGGAGGGCTGCAACGAGTGGAACCAACTTGGTTCTCTGTGACACCAGTCCCAGGAAAGACAATCTCTACTGATGGTTCAGGGGAAACAGGGAAGGCAGTCGCTGCCTGGCAAGAAAAGGGGAAATGGCAGGAGCTCCTAGCCTCTCAGGATGGTTCACCTCAGCTCCTGGAGTTAAAAGCTGTGGTAATGACCTTTACTAAGAGGCCCAACGAGCCCATAACCATTGTCACTGACTCACTGTGTGTTTGTAACCTTGTACGGCGGTTGGACCAGGCACTGCTGAAGGAGGTTAACAACAAATCTTTGTTTCATTTGCTAAAAGCCCTATGGCTTGTGCTGCAAAGTCAAACAGAATCATTCCATGTACTGCATGTTCATAGCCACACAGTGCTGCCAGGGTTTGTGTCCAAGGGAAGCACCACAGCTGATACCATGATGGTGCCTGCCTGGCCTGTGCCTGTGCCTGATGTGGCAGCAAGCAGATCAATCCCTGCCTTTTTCCACCAAGGGGCTCACACACTGCAGAGGCAGTTTGGCATATCCCTGTCTTCAGCAAGAGATATTGTGGCCTCTTGTGCAGATTATCAACATTTCTCCTCGACCCAGACAGCTGGTATCAATCCCAGGGGATTACAGAGCCTACAGCTATAACAATCTGATGTTACTCACATGCCCGAGTCTGGGCCTTTGAGCTATGCCCATGTCTCAGTTGACACATTCTCTGCTGTGCTATGGGCTACCCCACATGGTGGTGAAAAGGCCTGAGATGGAATTATGCCCTGGAGAAAAGCTTTTTCTGCCCTGGGCATTCCACAGCAAATCAGAGCTGATGTCGGCCCCGGCTCTATCACCTCTAGGTCACAAGCGTTTGTACGCCTGTGGGGGGTTCCTCATGTTCCCAGCACACCCCACTGCCCCACAGGCCAGGCCATAACTGAACCTGCCCATCACACTCTTCAAGCTATGCTTGAAAAACAGAAAGGGGGAACGTTGGGGGAGACACCACACGGCAGGCTGTAGAAAGCTGTCTATACCCTGAATCATTTAACCATCTCTCAGAGTGGTATGAACCCTGTCACAGGAACTCATCTCTTGTCATTGCAGTCTGTGAGCAATCCTTTGGCAAAAAAGGCCCCACTCTGGCTCTGCAATTTACAGACCCTTGATTGGGAAGGCCCCTGGGATCTTGTGACCTGGAGCTATGGCTATGCTTGTGTTTCCACAGGTGCCAGGGTCCAGTGGGTCTCTGCTTGTTGTTCTTGGCCTACTCCAGAGCATGATCAATGGAAACAAGGCCCTCAGCCTATATCAACTAAATCCATGGGATAGCAAACCATTTGGGCAGCACTGCTGCATGCATGAAATCAAACCTGGGATTTAAATGCCTGTCAAAACTAAATTGTAGCACAACAGTAAGGAGTTTTGAGCATCAGGACATGTGGGATGATAATTTGCTCTTTGCCCATTCGAGCCGCAAGAATTAGATATTTCAGGGACCTTACAAGCAGAAAGCTGTGTGTACCTGCAGCATAGAGCTGGAGCTGATACAGTACTATGATCTTTAATCACACTCCCTTTGCCTTAAAGCCATGCAGGCTTAGCCTAACAGCTGAAGGAGATGATCATGGAGGTTTGTAGAACAAAGCTGAACACACAGCAGCCAGGATAATCTTGCTTCAAATTGCTACAGCAAAGCAGCAGCTCAGCTAAGGGAACTGGCATCTTAGGCTGCAAAACAAGACAAGGAAACATCTAAAGTGTTGCTTGAATTAGCCACTGATGTGGAGAGTGTCAGCCATGGCTGCCTGCAAAATCCAGCTGCTGTTGGTTCTTTGTTATCAGCTCCTGGTCAGGGCTGGACAGAATGTGATGGTCTGTGCTGTACACACTGAAGTGATCATTCTAAACATAGACAGAAGAGTATTACAAACTGGGTTGTGAATACTGCTGATTGGATCCCTCCTGGTGTTGGCAGTGCCCTGTTCATTCTCATGTCTGCAAAGGGCCCTGCAGAAGAGAATGAGCCCTGGGCAAAAAGGAGGGATTGTAGATGCAGCAGGTGGCCATGGGCAGCTTTAAACTTGAACTAAGCAGAGCTCTGCCCTTGAATCAGGAATGTAAACAACTCCAGGAAAGAAGATCTGTGAACAACAAAGGAAAAAACAGAGAGACCTCCCCAGGCTACCAAAAGGGGAGAGAGGTGCCTGGACACCAAGCCTAAACCAATCACTTAAGTACAAAGGGCACAGGGACACAGAAAGGAAAATCTATAAGCCATGATGTGTATTAATCAAGTGGCCTCTGCTGCTGGCTGGTGCTTGAGCACATCTTGGGGTCATCCTTTTTCCTGGCTGCCAACACTGCACAGCCTTAGCTGTTGAGTTTTTCCAGTTCTCTGAGTCACTTCTTCCTGTTGTTTGTTTGGAGAACCTTGAGTTTTCCCTTCCATCAGCTAGCCAGGAGAAGTTCTCCTCACCTTTCACTGCCTGTTTTGGAATCTCTTGGTGTTGTCACAAGACATTGATTTGATCACCAGCTGTGTTCAGACTTTCCCCTTCACCTCCTGTGGCAGTTCAGGCTGGGTGCCTTCTATTCCTGCCACATAAGCTACACCTCCTGTGTCCAGAGGGTCCAACCCACTAAGGTGGACACAGGAAACAGCCTATTTCATACCCATAATATCCTGCACCCTCTAAATCCATCTGCAAAGTCCTTCTCTTCCTCTTTCTTCCCTCTCTGCTCCCATAAGAGATGCACCCTATTGGGTAATGGTTGGAGAGTATCTCATGGCCAAGGGCTCCGGCAAGGCTGAGAGGCCCAACAGGACCAAGGCCTTTGTGCCCTTGGCTCTGGCACTTGCCTCTGCCTCCAAGGCCTGAGAGGAGAATCTTGGCTTTGAGGCTTTGAGGTTCTCCTATTGCAAGGGCAGTGGTCAGGGCTTGGCCTTTCTGCTTCACAGACCAAAGGCAAGTTTTTCTGCCCTGTATTTGCCTTTGTCTCCCTGCAATCCTGGCCTCTAACAAGCTGCTCTAAGGAGTCCCTGGGGAGCCTTTGTCAGGAACAAGCCTCAGGGAGGCCAATCAGTGCTTCAAGGGACTTTGGAGTTTTCTTCTGCTTTGGACTTGTTGAGAAGCTTCTTGGCAGTACCTTGGCAGAGTCTGCTGGCAGTACCTAAGGATGATGTCACCAGCCCCAAATACTCCATGGGGCTCATTAAATCCTGCTGAACCTCTCATTCTTGCCAAGGTTTCTGCAGCTAATTGGAGAGGTTTTCATTGCACAAAGCATCTGATTTTTAAAGGTACATTTCATTCCTTTTCAGCAGGAGTTGTCTCGTTGCAAGCAAACCACAGCAAAACCTGACAAGGTCCTACCCTGCTCACTGCTCATCCTCACTCCCCGCTGCCCCCAGCATAGCCCTGAGCCACAGGTGAGGGACAGGATCTGCCTTGCCAGGGGCTAGGGGGCAGGGCTTGGCCCTTTGGATCAATGAAACCCCTCCAGGTTTGCTCAGCAGCAGAGCCACCTTGAGCTGCTTGTCTTAACCTGTCAGCACTTCCTCAGGTCTCTGCTCTCCCCACAGCCTGGAGATGCTTCAGTGCCTCCAGTGCTGCTTCCCTTGCATCCACTGTCTCCTTCTGCCCTAACCAGCCCCTGGGGACCCTTTCCCAGTATGCTTCACTGGGACCCATTAAGAGTAGAAGAAACTTCAGAGTTTGAATCTGACTTTGACTTCTGGAGAGGTTTCATCAGCTTCTCAGTCTCTGAGGTTCATGGACGCGGCAGCAAAGTCACCAGAGGGCGCCTTTAAATGCTTTGGGCTGGTTCTGTTGTGCTGAGCCAGGCCAGGCTCCTGGGCTGGAGGCAGCTGCTGGCAAGCAGGCAGCTCTGCAGGAGACAGCTCTGGCCAGGAGCAGCTCCTCTGCACAGCACAGCAGGGCTGAGGACACTGCCAGAGGATCTCAGGGAGATGAAGTAGGCAGAGAGAGCTTCAAGGTGGCCAGGACTGGAAGGGTGACTGAGAGCTCACTGGAGGAGAAGTCACTGCAGTCACTGACACAGTGAGGCTGTGGGTGCAGGACACTGCAGCTGTAGCTCCTGGAGGCATCTCCATCTCAGCAGCTGATGCTCAGCTGAAGGCTCCTGGAGTGTGCACACAGAAGGAGGACCAAAGCCCTTCAGTTCCATCCTGTCAGCAGCAGTGAGCAGAGCTGGGTAAGGAGAAGGCTTCACCCCCATCCCCTCTGCCTTTCTCTCTTCCCTTCACTCTCTCTGTAGCACTGCAGGCCTGCTCCCTGGTTCTCCATGGGAATCACATTCCCTGGGATTGAGCTGTTCTGACACAAGAGGAATCTCGGTCCCTGCTGCATTTGAAGCTGTGATAAACTCTGCCATGGGTTGGTAGTGATGGGACTGAGCTGATCCATTCCTCCTGCAGCTCAGGGACAGGGGTTACAATGAGGCTGAGGGAAGTGTGCCCTAACATGTCACTGCCTTTCCCTCCTTGCACAGGTCTCCATGGTCAGAGGCAGCAGATGGCCAACAGCAGCTCCAGCACCCACTTCCTCCTCCTGCCATTCCCAGGCACAAGGCAGCTGCAGCTCCTGCACTTCTGCCTCTTCCTGGCCATCTACCTGGCTGCCCTGCTGGGCAATGGCCTCATCATCACCACCATAGCCTGGCACCACCACCTCCACACCCCCATGTACTTCTTCCTCCTCAACCTCGCCCTCCTTGACCTGGGTGCCATCTCCACCTCTGTGCCCAAATCCATGGTCAATTCCCTGAGGGACACCAGGGACATCTCCTATGCAGGATGTGTTCTCCAGGTCTTCTTTTTCATATTCTTAATGTCAGCAGAGTATTTTCTCCTCACCACCATGTCCTACGATCGCTACGTTGCCATCTGCAGACCCCTGCACTATGAGACCCTCCTGGGCAGCAGAGTTTGTCTCCACCTGGCAGCAGCTGCCTGGGCCTGTGGCTTCCTCAATGCTCTGCTGCACACAGCCAATACGTTTTCCCTGCCCCTCTGCCAGGGCAATGCTGTGGATCAGTTCTTCTGTGAAATCCCCCAGATGCTCAAGCTCTCCTGCTCCACATCCTACCTCAGGGAACTTTGGCTTATTGTGGCCAGTGCCTGTTTATTCTTTGTCTTCTTTGGGTTCATGGTGATGTCCTATGTGCAGATCTTCAGGGCAGTGCTGAGGATCCCCTCTCAGCAGGGACGCCACAAAGCCTTTGCCACCTGCCTCCCTCGCCTGGCTGTCGTCTCCCTGTTTATCAGCACTTCCTTCTTTGCCTACATGAAGCCTCCCTCCATCTCTTCCCCATTCCTGGATCTGTTGGTGTCAGTTTTGTACTCAGTGGTGCCTCCAGCAGTGAATCCTCTCATCTACAGCCTGAGGAACCAGGAGCTCAAGGCTGCCCTGAGCCAACTGAGCCCTGGATGCTCTCAGAAGCAATAAACTCTTTGTCTTCTCCTGCAGAGCAGTTCTGATGTCACTCAGTGCAGGCCCAGCTTGGCTGCTGGAGTTCTGGCTGATGCTGGGGCTGTTCCCCTTGTGAGAATGTTGTTCCCACACAAATGTCTTTCTTCAGACCATTTCTGGTTCAGTGTTGTCCTGTCTGCTGTGATCCAGAGACTGCAGACATGAAGAGCTGTGCTCCCTGGGTGTTCAACACAAGAAAGGACCCTGCAGGGACTTGTTTCTTTGAGTTCCTTCCTCCAAGGCTTCTGTGGAGCTGCAGGGCAGTGCCTGTGTGCAGAGGTGGAGGGGCAAAGTCCCAGCACAGCAGCAGTGCCAGGGAGCCCCAGAACTTGGGCTGTCCTCAGCTGCTCTTTCTTCCCTTCTACCCTCTCCTGCTGAGCCTCTGTGCTGGGGCAAGGCCTGAGTGCTCTGGCAGCTTGGGCACTGTGCTGCTGGGTGGCAGTGCTGGGCCTGCAGGCAGAGAGAATCCAGGGCTGCTAGTGGGACAGAGCTGTGCTCCAGAGCAGCACTGCCATCAGAACAGGAGTTCTCCTCAAGCCTTCATACCCCACCCCCCTCCCTTTACACACTGCACATACTCAGAGTCCAACGTGTATACCCTGACCCCCTTCCAGTATAGACTCATCCCAAGCATGGTTCCTTTAACCTCTCACAGTAGAGATCTGTCCTCATCCCAGTACAAGCTGGATCATATTGTCTTCTTCCTCTATAGTCTGGGTCCCATCCCAGCACAGAATGTATCCCCTGTCTCCCCTCCCAGTACCATCTGCACCCATCCCAGTACAAACTGCACACCCTCATGCTCTCCTCGTGCAACCTGGACCCTGTGCCAGTCCAATCAGGATCACTTTCATTCCTCCTGGTACACATTAGGGCTTATCTCAATAAAAAGTGGATCCTCTTATCCCCTCCCCAGTACCACCTGGCTCCTCTTCTAGTACAAGCTGCATTCCCTGGCCCCATTCCAGTACAGTCTGGTCTCCACATATTGCAATCTGGATGGAGCTGTGGTCACCTGGCTGGGCCCAGCACGTCCCCAGCAGTGCCACCCAGCCTCCTCTCACCTTAGGACAAGCTGGAGCCGGGCACCACAGTGACAGTGACTGAGGCCTCACAGGCACCGGTGCCCAGGCTGGCCCTGCACATGGACTCACTGGATTCAGCTGCTGTGATGTGGGGCACATGTAGCCAGGAGCCTGAGACCTGGGGATGGAGACAGCCATCAGTGTCACAGGGTGAGGGACAGGGCAGGGTTTGGGGTGCTGCTCATGCTGCTTGGGCCCTACCTGGTGCCTGGCAGGCAAGGAGCCACCACACCTGTACCAGGAGATGGTGCTGGAGCCAGGTCCTGCCACCATGCAGTCAAGGTCGAGGGTCTGGCCCTCAGTGACAGATGGGGACAAAGACTCGATGTAAACTGGTGCTGCCACCCCTGCCAGGGGGCACCTGGGTGGGTTGTGGTCCCACTAAAAGCATCCCTGTACCATGACAGGGTCCTGCCTGACCCACCTGATCTCCTTCTCTGGCAGGATGAGTGACTGTTGGATGAGGGCAAGGCTGTGGCTATTGTCTCCCTAGACTTCCCAAAAGCCTTTGGCACTGCTCCCCACAGAATTCTCCTGGGCAAAGTGGCTGCTCCTGGCTTGGATGAGCAATGCTCTGCTGGATACAGCCCTGGCTGGGTGGAAGGGCCCAAAGAGTGGTGCTCAGTGGAGTTAAATGCAGCTGGTGGCAGGTCACAAGTGGTGTTGCTCAGGGCTCAGTGTTGGGACCACTTCTGTTGAACATCTTTATTGATGACCTTGATGAAGACACAGAGTGAGTCAGCAGTGAGTCAGCAGATGACACCAAGTGAGGTGGCAGAGTTGATCTGCATGAGGGTAGGGAGGCTCTGCAGAGGGACTTGGATAGATTGGATCCATGACCAACACTACCAGGAGAAGCTTCAAGAAGGCCAAGTGCCAGGTCCTGCACTTGGGGCACAACAACCCCAAGCAATGCTCCAGGCTTAGGGCAGTGTGGCTGCAGAGCTGTCTGGCAGAAAGGGACCTGGGGGTGCTGATGGAGAAGCAGCTGAATAGGAGGCAGCAGTGTGGCCAGGTGGCCAAGAAAGCCAAAGGCATCCTGGCTGGGATCAGCAATGCTGTGTCCAGCAGGAGCAGTGAGGTGACTGTCCCCTGGGACTCAGCTCTGGGGAGGTGTGGTGGTTTAGGCTGGGTGCTGGCCCGGATGCCACTGCACAGACCACACCTGGGAGGTCCCAAGAGGTGGGCCCAGCCCAGGGGGGTGGTCACAGGAAACCAGGTATTCCGTTTCCCATAATGCCCTGCTCCACTATAAAACATCCACGCGCGGTCTTCACTTCCTCTTTCGTCCCCTGCTGCTGCCTAGGTAAAATGGCTTGAGCTGCCTCCCTTGGGCCTGCCCAGGCCCAAGGCTGGGTTGGGGGGGGGAGAAAGAGCCCTGGCGGGGTTGGGTGTACCCCCAGGTGGTGATGGGATCTCTCTCTCTTTGTCACGGTGCTTGTGGTTCTCTGTAAAACTTTCATTGTTCCTTTTGTTTTTTCTATTTAAACTTTCCATCACTTTTGCAATCTGTTTGTCTGAGTCATTATTTCTGCCCGTGGTGGGAGGATTGCTCTCCCAAACCACGACATTTTTGGCGCACCAACGTGGGGCTAGTTGTTGTGGCCACTCTGCAGATCAGATTGCAAAAGATGGAGAGTTTAAAGTCAAATGTGGGGCGTTGCTGGTTTGGAAGTTGGGGCTCAAGTTTTTTTGTCGGGGCAACTGTGTGAACTCCTGTGGACTCCAGAAGGACACCTGGTGCGTGGCTGATGGCATGGAAGTCCCTCCTGTTGCTTGGGAACAGCGAGGGGTGGCTCTTTCTGTGACTTTCTGCTCAGGGTAGCTTAAGAATGCTCGAGTAGCCTAAGAAGGCGAGACCTGCCTTCTCCTCCTTGTTCTCTGCCGAGCGACGAGCGGCCGAGAAGGGCGGGGAGGAGCGGCAGCGGCAAGCAGAGCGAGGTCGGTCGGCTGTTGCTGCGGGAGAGGGCCACCCGCGGCAAACGGACAAGCCATGGCTTCTGAAACCCGAGGGCGAGCGGGGACTTCAGCTGGAAAGCCGCTATCAATGGCTCTCAGAACGCGCTCATGGCTTTGGCTGAAATAACCGTTTGGATGCCCGAAGGGGTGGAGGTGACTTTGACTCTGCATCGCGGCGACAGAGACGGCAGGGGCCAGGCCGGGCTGCGTTCAAGCGGCGGCGGCGGCACCGCCCGTGCCGGGCTGCGTTCAGGCGGCGGCGGCAGCTGTAAATCTTTCCCTGGTGTTTTCGGACATGTTAATACAATACACATACAATACAATACAATACAATACAATACAATACACCAGGTTGGAAGAGACCTTCAAGATCATCACGTCCAACCCATCAACCAATCCAACCCACCTAAATACAATACAGTACAATACAGTACAATACAGTACAATACAACCCACCTAAACAACTAAACAACTAAACCGTGGCACCAAGCACCCCATCAAGCCTCTTCTTGAACACCTCCAATGAAGGTGACTCAACCACTTCCACAGGCAGCTGATTCCAGTGGGCAATCACTCTCTCGGTATAGAACTTCTTCCTAAGATCCAGTCTAAACCTGCCCTGGCGCAGCCTGAGACTGTGTCCTCTTGTTCTGGTACTGGCTGCCTGGGAGAAGAGACCAACCTCTGCCTGGCTACAACCTCTCTTCAGGTAGTTGTAGAGAGCAATAAGGTCACCCCTGAGTCTCCTCTTCTCCAGGCTAAGCAACCCCAGCTCCCTCAGCCTCTCCACATAGGGCTTGTGTTCCAAACCCCTCACCAACTTTGTTGCCCTTCTCTGGACACGCTCCAGTAAGACAATATCCTTCCTAAACTGAGGGGCCCTGAACTGGACACAGTACTCAAGGTGCGGCCTAACCAGTGCAGTGTACAGGAGCAGAATGACCTCCCTGCTCCTGCTGGCCACACTGTTTCTGATGCAGGCTAGGATGCCATTGGCCTTCTTGGCTGCCTGGGCACACTGCAGGCTCATGTTCAGCCTCCCATCAACCCTCTCTGCCTGGCCGCTCTCCAACCACTCTGACCCCAGCCTGTAGCACTGCATGGGGTTGCTGTGGCCAATGTGCAGAACCCGGCACTTGGATGTGTTCAATCTCATGCCCTTGGATTCTGCCCATCTGTCCAGCCTGTCGAGGTCCCTCTGCAAAGCCTCTCTACCCTCCAGCAGATCAACTCCTGCCCCCAGCTTGGTGTCGTCTGCAAATTTACTGATGATGGACTCAATGCCCTCATCCAGATCATCAATAAAGACGTTGAAGAGCATGGGGCCCAGCACTGATCCCTGGGGCTCACCACTAGTGCCTGGCCGCCAGCCGGATGTGGCACCATTCACCACCACTCTCTGGGCTCGGCCCTCCAGCCAGTTCCTAACCCAACGCAGTGTGCTCCCATCCAAGCCATGGGCTGCCAGCTTGGCCAGGAGTTTGCTGTGGGGGACGGTGTCAAAGGCCTTGCTGAGGTCCAGGTAGACCACATCCACAGGCCTCCCCACATCAACCAGGCGGGTCACCTGATCATAGAAGGAGATCAGGTTGGTCAAGCAGGACCTGCCCTTCCTAAAGCCATGCTGGCTAGGCCTGATCCCTTGGCCATCCTTTAAGTGCTGCATGATCGCACTCAAGATGACCTGTTCCATAATCTTGCCTGGCACTGAGGTCAGGCTGACAGGCCTAGAATTCCCTGGCTCGTCCAACCGGCCCTTCTTATGGATGGGCACCACGTTGGCCAGCTTCCAGTCTTCTGGGACCTCTCCAGTGAGCCAGGACTGCTGAAAAATGATGGAGAGCGGCTTGGCCAGCTGATCTGCCAGCTCTCTCAGCACCCTAGGATGGATCCCATCTGGTCTTTGTTTCACTTGTGCAGGCTGCACTCTGTGCTTTGGAGCATAATTGCAGTGTCCAAGAAGGTCCCAGGCAACAGTGTCCTGAGCACAAAGACTGATTCCTATCAAGTCTCTTTGCACAGTTCTCTGCCAGCCGCCTCTGTAGCAGCCATAGATTCCCCTTGCAGGTGAACTGCCCTTGAGGCATTAGCTCTTTCCTAAGCTGAATCAATGTTGAAAAGATTCTAGCTTGATTCAACTGTTAAAGTTGTATTGAATGTGTATGTTGTGAAATCCATTAACCACAACCAAAGAGCTGTACCTGTGTGGGCGGTATCACAGTATCACATTAGAGGTTGGAAGGGAGCTCAAGAGACCATCAGGTCTGACCCCCCTGCCAAAGCAGGATCACTTAGGGTAGTCCACGCAGGAGTGTACCCAGGTGGGTTTGAAAGTCTCCAGAGAAGGAAACTCCACAAGCTCTCTGGGCAGCCTGTTCTAGTGCTCTGTCACCTGCACTGCAGAGAAATTGTTCCTCATGTTGAGGTGAAATCTTCTAGGTTCAAGCTTGAACCTGTTGCTTCTTACCTTAGATTGGCCCCCTCCACTTGACACCCACCCCTCAGATATTTATGCACATTGATGAGATTTGATATTAATACATTGATTTAAATGTTTTTTTATATTACTAAAGAATTAATATATTTGTATTAATATATTTGAAGAAATATTAATGATTGATAACAGTGCTGAACAAGGTTAACCATATGCCTCATATAGTATTAGTAATACAGATGCATTAGAATGATAAAAACTTCTATGAATGGCTAGAATCCTTCCATTCCTTGCTCTTTGCTGCCATCTGCTGTCCTCCTGTCAACATTGTAGTCACTGTGTCATTCCCTTGTATTTTTCCTGTTGGACTTCTGCCGATCCCACAGGACTGTTCTCATCTTGTTACTGAGGCCCAGGTGTGTGAGACCCCATCCTGTTTTCCAGACTCAGCCTTACCTCTCCCTTTGATATCTGGGGCTGTGGTCTGCTGCCTTATGTCCCTTCACTCTACCAAGCTCTGTGGTTCCTTTATTGATGGCTGAAGGCTACTCTAATGAGTGGGAAAATTTCTAACAGTTAGTGAGGAGTTAATGAGTCTCCTTCCTTCAGCTGTCCTGAGAGTGCTGGGCAGGGCTCAGGTGAGGGCCAGCTCTGAGGGGCAGGGGTTGTGTTTGGTCTAGGTTGAGGCCGGGGTTAAAGTCAAAGGACCAATGCTTAACAAAGGGTAAAGGCTGGGGCCAAGATGAGCAATGGGGGCAGAGTCAGGGTGAGGGGTGTGTTTGGGAGAGGATGATCTGTATGGGGTGAGGCGCAGGAGGGGTTCAGCTCCACTGTGTTAGATCAGGGGACTGAGTAGAGAGGATGGGAGGGGCCCAGGCTGTATTGTGAGGTGTGGTATTTTCAATGCAGACCCCAGTAAGACTCCCCCACTGCAGGGGGCTGGGCAGGGAGAGAGGGAGACACTTCCCTTCCTATGAGCCCACCAAGAGTGGGTTAGACATTCCACCTTCCAAATGTCAAGGTCCAGGACAAGAGATTAAATTTCTTGGTGTGATGAAGAGGTTATTAATTTATGAATGTGAATTATGAGTTATAGAAATATTAATTTGTATTAATTATTAAAATTATCAATAACCAATGAGTCACTATTTTATATCCATAGTCTAGTGCACGACTGTGAAATACATCCCAGAAATGGTTCAGTATTGATAATTTGGACTCAATTAGAACATTTGCAGAATTAATTTCTATTCATATAACTCAGACTGCAATTCCACTGCTTGTCCACCAGGTGGCGACTCGATGAGACGCTGGCAGCTGCTTAACTATATACAGAGGTATTACCGTGCATCAGAGGCTGGAAGTAGAAATGTGCTGCTAGGCAGAGGTGCTTTGAAGTGAACATCAGTGAGTGGGAAGCAGGTGGAAGATTCACTGTGTCCTTTGTAGCAAGGTTAGGTTCCAGCAGGCTGCTGTTGCTGGGGCTGGCTCCTGGGCTGGTCTGGACAGCGACAGTTGAGGCAACCTTCTCCCCCCGGTGGCAGCAGAGAGGGGACAGAATATAGGCTAGCCGGTAGGCAGGCTCCCTTTGCAGGACTCAGACAGCTCCCTCCGGATGGCAGGGAGTGGACCTTCGGTGTCAGCCCAGCAGGGCCGGTAGGGCTGTTCCTGGGACGGGGTTGGCCCTCGTGACAATGATCTTTGGGGCTGGTGAGGATGACCCTGGGGAAAAAGCACAGCTGCGCAGAGTGTCAACTTCCCCTTTGTTGGCTTGAAGGAGCAGGCAGGAGCCTCTTGGAGCAGTCCTGGCTTTGGAGCATAGGGCATGAGTGGTGCTCTGGATTCCCCTGGGGTTCACAAGGCACAGAGCGGCAGAAGCGGCGACTCTTCTCATCCCACAATGACAGGGTCCTGTGGGCAGTGCTGCTCCTGCTTTCTGAGCTGACACACACAGGGTTGTGCAGCTCCTCAGTCTGCTGCTTCAGGCTGAGGCAGACGTTTGCACTGCCGACCTCAGCTAAGTCCCTTCCTGGCAACTGGGCAGATCTTACCCTCGGGGGTCCAGTCCTCCTGAATACACGTTAGGCTCTTCCAACAGGTGAGGCTGGCAATACAATGCTGTAGCTTCTCAGGCTCTCAGCGTTGTTCTCTCCTCTGGAAATACTCTCAGGCCTGAGGCTCAACAGGCCTGCTCAGATGCTGGCTTCTCCTCGCCTTGCAGAGGCCACTCATTTGCTTGCATCTAGGAGAGAGAAGACTTAATATAAATGAACTTAATGGCAAAGGCTATGGCAGGAGCTTAGCAGCTCTGGCAAGGAGAGAGGATGAAGATGGATGTTAGGAAGAAGTTCTTCACAGAAAGAGGGATTTGCCCTTGGAATGTGCAGCCCAGGGAGGTGGTAGAGTCACCATCACTGGAGGTGTTTAGGAAGAGACTGGATGTGGCACTTGGTGCCATGGTTTAGTTGATTAGATGGTGTTGGGTGATAGGTTGGACTCGATGATCTCAAAGGTCTTTCCAACATGGTCTATTCTATTCTGTTCTGTTCTGTTCTATCCTATCCTATCCTATCCTATCCTATCCTATCCTATCCTATCCTATCCTATCCTATCCTATCCTATAATTTCATAGTTTCAGTCAGGGTTGGAAGGGACCACAAGGATCATCAAGTTCCAACCCCCCTGCCATGGGCAGGGACACCCCACACTAGATCAGGCTGGCCAGAGCCTCATCCAGCCTGGTCTTAAACACCTCCAGGGACGGGGCCTCAACCACCTCCCTCGACAACCCATTCCAGGGCTTCACCACCCTCACGGTGAAGAACTTCCTCCTCATGTCCAGCCTGAATCTCCCCACCTCCAGCTTCATCCCATTCCCCCTAGTCCTATCACTCCCTGATAGCCTGAAAAGTCCCTCCCCAGCCTTCTTGTAGGCCCCTTTCAGATACTGGAAGGCCACAATGAGGTCACCTCGGAGCCTTCTCTTCTCCAGACTGAACAGCCCCAACTCCTTCAGTCTGTCCTCATAGGAGAGGTGCTCCAGCCCTCTGATCATCCTCGTGGCCCTTCTCTGGACACCTTCCAGCACCTCCAGATCCCTCTTGGAATAGGGGCTCCAGAACTGGAGGCAGTACTCCAGGTGGGGTCTCACCAGAGCTGAGTAGAGGGGGAGAATCACCTCCCTTGACCTGCTGGCCACACTTCTGATGCAGCCCAGGATCTGATTGGCTTTCCGGGCTGCAAGTGCACACTGAGAGCTCCTGTTGAGCTTCTCCTCCACCAGCACCCCCAAGCCTCTCTCCTCTGGGCTGCTCTCCAGCCAGTCACTGCCCAGCCTGGATTTGTGCCTGGGATTGCCTCGACCCAGATGCAGGACCCTGCCCTTGGTCCTGTTGAAGCTCCTGAGGTTGGCTTGTGCCCACCTCTCCAGCCTGTCAAGGTCCCTCTGGATGGCATCCCTTCCCTCCAGCGTGTCTGCTGCACCACACAGCTTGGTGTCATCAGCAAACTTACTGAGGGTGCACTCAATGCCACTGTCCATGTCACCCACAAAGATGTTGAACAAGCCTGGTCCCAGGACTGATCCCTGAGGGACTCCACTTGTCCCTGGCCTCCACTGGGACATGGACCCACTGACAGCCACTCTTTGGGTGCGGCCATCAAGCCAGTTCTGTATCCCTCTAGTGGTCCATCCATCAAACCCGTGTGTCACCAGCTTGGAGACCAGGATGTGGTGCTCCCCTGGGTGGCCTGGTCAAGACCTGCTGGAGAAAGGGAAGGGCAAGAAGGAACTGCACAGGCAGTGGAAGCAGGGAGAGGGATGCTGGGAAGAGCACAGGGACACTGCCCTGTGGTGTAGGGATGGGGTCAGGAAGGCCAAGCTATGGCTGGAGCTGAACCTCTCTAGGCATGCAAAGAACAAGAAGCAGCTTCTGCAGGCCTGCCAGCCAGAGGAGGGAAGTCAAAGGAAGGATGTCCTCTGTGATGAGCAAGGCTGGACAGGTGGTAACAATGATCAGATTTAAAAAATTTTTAAAATCTAAAATGGATTAATTAAAAAAAAAGAAATAAAAAAAAATTTAAATGCATTAAATAAAACAAACCTTAAAACTTAAATAATTAATTGAAATTTAAAAATTGAAAAAATATAAGATCAAAAATAAAAAATGTCTAAAAAGTTAAACTAAATTTGATTAAATAGTAATTAAATTAAATTAAAACCATTATTAAGGAAATAATTGAAATTTAAAATACCCAAATATTTTTAATTAATTAAAATAAAAATTAAAATAAAAATTAAAAAAGAAAATAAACAAAATTTTAAAGATAGTTAAAAAATATATCAAGAAAAAATAAATCAAAAAAGCTAAAAGACTGTATATTTTTTAGCTAAGGGGTTTTAGAGATACCAGCAAGAAATAACTAACCCATGTCAACTGCAATCATCACAATGAACAACGGCAGAAGAATCAAGACTATGTGGAAACAGCATTTCCCATGGAGTCGAACATCGATCACAGTAACTGTTATGATAACCTGAGATCAAAAGCATCAAACAGAAGAATGTACCACAGCACCATGTGAATTAGGACTGAATATTATGGTTGTTTGATTGTTGTGTGATTAGAGAAAATGTTCATGTGGACTTATATGTTATCTCACCAGTTTGCCATAATTTTACACACTGTGACCGGTTTAGGCTGTGTCTTTAAGAAAGAGACAGTTGCTGAACACTCTGGCTGAATGTTTTTGATATTTGAACAAAAACAAGATAGTTTAAACTAATTTCATTGGTAGATTGTAGAATGCAATTTTCAGTTTGTGTTCTGTTAGTTCAGTCTGGTCTGGGTTCAGGCTGGGTGCAGTCTGTGCTTCTCTGTCCTGTGGGCTGGATGGCTTCTCTCTTTCTGAAGCAGGAACGGCCTTGAGTGAACAGCTAACCAGATAAGAAGACTAATTCTTGCATGTGCTTTCGAGCTAACAGAATTTTTCTTCCTTAATTGCCTTTCTCTCTCTCTCTAACCCTTTTTGGGAAAAAAAGGGAGGTGGGGAGGGAGAGAGGGGTGTTCAGGGAACCCCCCTGGCCAGCTGGAGGGAAAAGGCTTTTTCTGCATTGTGTTCATTGTTGTGTATTTCTGTATATATTGTAAATATTGTATATTTGTGTACATATTCATTGCATTCCATTTATGCCTGTAAATATAGCTTTCATCTGCTTTTCCGACTGAGCTAGCTGTGGTTTCTTTCCTTGTGTGTGGGGAAGGAACTTTCTCACCCCCACCACAATCTGCCTCAGCCTGAAGCAGCAGACTGACAAGAGGCACGACCCTGTGTGTGTCAGCTCAAAGAACAGGAGCAGTGTCAGCCTGATGCCTGTGTAACCCTGCCATCACAGGAGAGGAGTCTCTACTTCTGCCACTCCAGGCCCTGTGAACCCCAGGGGAATCCAGAGCACAGTTCATGCCCTGTGCTCCAAAGCCAGGACCGCTCCGATAAGGGTCCTGCCACTCCTTCGAGCCAAGCAAAGGGGAAGCTGCTGCTTCATGCACCTGTGCCTCTTCCCAGGGGCCATCCATGCCAGCCCCAAAGTCTGTTGCCATTAACCTGACCTCTGCCAGGTACAGGCCCATCTGCCATTGTGCCAGATCAGAAACCTCCCAAGCCTGCCTACCGGGAACCGTGGCCCCGCCCTGCCGTGCAGGCTGACTCTGTGAGGGCCGACCCCATCCCGGGACCAGCCCTACCGGCCCTGCCAGGCCAGCCTCGCAGGACCACTCCCTGCCATCCAGAGAGAGCCACCTGAGTCCTGTGAAGGGAACCTGCTGCACAGCTAGGCTAAGGTCCATTCCCTCTGCTGCCACGGAAGGGAGAATACATCACTGTCCAGGCCAGCCAGGAGTCAGCCCAGCGACAGCAGCCTGCCAGAACCGAACCTTGCTACAAACAAAGGACACAGCAGTCTGCTGGAACCTATCCACCTGCTTTCCACTCACCAACACTCAGTTCAAAGCACCCGAGTCTAGCAGGATAAACATTCCAGTCCAATCCTCTGATACACAGTGTAATATCTCTGTATATAGTTAGCAGTCACCAGAGTCCTGTCGAGTTGCCATCTGGTAGACAAGCAGTGGAATTGCAGCCTGCGTTAGAGTAATAGAAATTAACTCTGTAAATGTCCTGATTGAGTCCTAATTATAAATACTAACCCACTGATGGGATGTATTTCACAATCATGCACTAGAATATGGACATAAAATAGTGATTCATTGGTTATTGATTATTTTAATAATTAATAAAAATACTATTTATATAATTAATATTTCATATTTATAAATTAATAACCTCTTCATCACAGACAGAACAAACCTCACAGTCCCTTTCCAGCTGTGTTCCTGCTGTTGGCCAATCTCCTCCCTAGGCAGAAGTGACCTCACAGCCATTCACACTCATTGGCTTCCTACTGAATGATGAGCTCCTGAGACACAACTGACCACCTGATCCCACACCCACCCATCAGCCTCCTTGTGGCCAGAGCCTGAGCAGATCAAAGTTTCATCCAATCCATTTGGCAGATTTCCTACCAAGCTCTGAGTGGAGAAACCTTCCTCAGAGGAGCTGCTGGCTCTGTCTTGGTGATCTGTGGAAGAGGTCCTGCACATCATCTTGTCAATGACCCTGCTCAGGGAGCAGGGTTAGCAGAGGAAGTCCCTTACAGGCCTGTCCCCAGTTTGGCCTCATCCCCAAAGGAGCTGCAGAGGCTTGGGTCGAAGATGCAAGGAGCTGAGAAGAGATTGCACAGTGCTGGCCCCAAGGGCTTTCCCTGAGGGATGCCACCAGGAAGTGGCTTGCCAGCAGGACTCTGCCCTGGTGATTTTTGGCTTGATCCACCACCCACCTTCCCACCAACCCTCATCCATTCCCTTCAGTCCGCTGTCACCAGTCTGGCCTACAGAGATGATGGCAAAGGCCTGGCTAAGGTCCAGGCCAAAACATCCCATTCTTGCCCCTACCCAGACAAGTTTGATGATCTCTCCTTGTCCTGCAAGGGCCTGAAGATTGCTTCAGATCTGTCTGACCTATCACTTTTGACCCGCACCACAGGTTGCTGAGGGTGACCAGCCTGGATTTACCCAAGACTCCTCCTTGGCCTTTGTGGCAGAAAGTTCTCCCCCCACACAAGAACCGCAGCTAACTCAGTCGGAGAAGCCTTATGAAATAATCTGTATTTACAAGCAGAAATGGAAGGCAAATGGCTATGTACAAACAATATACAATATTTACAATATATACAGAAATATACAGCAATGAAAGTAATACTGAAGACCTTTTTCCCTCCTCCACCCAGAGGGACTCCCCCCTGTAACCCACTCCCTCCTACCTCCCTTTTTTTTCCCAAAAAGGGTTAGAGAGAGAGAAGTCAATTAAGGAGAAAATTCTGTTATCCCAAAGCGTGTATGGCATGAACAAAGAAGAACAGATTGAACAGACTGACTCAAACTGAACTGAAACTTAAAGTTGCATTCTACCAATCTACCAATGAAATCAGTCTAGAATATCTTGTTTTCATTTATTATCCCAAAACATTCAGACAGAGTATTCCAGCAACTGTCCCTTTCTTAAAGGCACAGCCTAAAACGGTCACAGGCTTCCTGGAGATGCCTTTTTCAAGGAGCCAGAACCTCTCTGCTGGCTCTGTGCACATTTCAGGGCACAGCCCAGGAAGGCTGATGTGAGCAGACAGCAACATTTCCAACGAGCCTGTGCAGGACACCTGAGAGGAATCTCCCTGGGGCAGGGAGGTTTGTGCTGCAGTCACAGACAGCAATGTCAGAGCTCTGTCAGGTGTCCACACCTGAGCTGGCCTCATGAACTGCTTCTGCACCTCAGCATGTTCAGACAGTCTTTCCCCATCCCTCCCCACCGGCTCTGCACTGCGCAGGCAGAGTGTCCCTGGCCTCCTGATGCCCCTGCCAAAGGATGGGAGGTTCCTCACTCCTCCAATACCTTGGTACCCCAGCAACAGCTGATGGTGTTTGTGCTCACTCAGGTTCCTCTCACCCCACACACCATGGCCATGCTTCCATCTCATCTGTGCAATGCCAGCAGCCACTGCTGACCTCCTGATCCTGTGACCTGCAGCTGGGGGACAAAGACACTTTGCAAGCTGGGAGAGAGACAGTGGTGGAAATGGTGGTGGTGAGTGGCTAGAGCAGGATGATTACCCTGGGACAGCTTCCCCAGGCTGTCCAGTGAACAGACACAGATCAGAGCCTGCTCTGCTCTCCTTCAGCCTCTGGCAGGAGGCCTGTGTCAGGACACTGCTGTGTGCCCCAGCCCTGCACACTCACACTTGAGCTGTTCCCTGTTGTTTGCATCCGTGGGACACTTTCTTGGGCCTGCTCTGGAGACAATCTTTGGACAAAGCCTAAGCCTTCAGACTCTGCCCTGAGCAGATCATCTGTCTTTGTGGAATTGCTCTTGGGGGCCAGCTCAGTCAGAGTAGTTCCCATGGCCTGTGCCTGCCTGTGCTCACAGGAATGGCATGCAGCAGAACAATGACCAAGCTGCCACAGCACTCAGGCCTTGCACTGCCCCAGGAGAGGCTAGAAGTGGCAAGAGAACATCCCTGGAAGTCCAGATGCTGGTGCTCCCTGGCAGTGCTGCTGTGCTGGGACTCTTTACCCCTCTGCCTCTGCACACAGGACCTGTCCCTGAATCTCCAGAGGAGGCTTGGAGGAAGGTAGTCAGGAAACAAAACTGTTACTGAAAGGCTCTTTATTCATTTCCCTCCCCCAGATCTGCACAGGACCTGGCCCTGAAGCTTGGAGATGTTCTGGAGGAAGGATCTCAGGAAGGAACATGTTAATGAAAGGTTCTTTATTTTTTCAACCAAAGAAAGAGCAGAGGTCCTGCTGCACAAACTCTTGGCCAGCAAAGCAGAGAATGTGTTAGAAAAGGGATGACAGTTTGATGAAGAGTAAAACACCACCACCACCAAGTACAGAAGCCAGGCTGGGCCTGCACTGAGCAACATCAGAACTGCTCTGCAGAAGAGTTTATTGCTTCTGAAAGCATCCAGGGATCAGTTGGCTCAGGGCAGCCTTCAGCTCCTGGTTCCTGAGGCTGTAGATGAAAGGGTTCACTGCTGGAGGCACCACTGAGTACAGAACTGACACCACCAGATCCAGGGATGGAGAGGAGATGGAGGGAGGCTTCAGGTAGGCAATGGAGCCAGTGCTGAGAAACAGGGAGACCACAGCCAGGTGAGGGAGGCAGGTGGCAAAGGCTTTGTGGCGTCCCTGCTGAGAGGGGATCCTCAGCACTGCCCTGAAGATCTGCACATAGGACACCACAATCAACACAAAACAGGCAAAGAATAAACAGGCACTGAACATGAGGAGCCAAAGTTCCCTGAGGTAGGATGTGGAGCAGGAGAGCTTGAGGATCTGGGGGATTTCACAGAAATGCTCCAGAGCATTGCCCTGGCAGAGGGGCAGGGAAAATGTATTGGCTGTGTGCAGCACAGCATAGAGAAAGCCACAGCCCCAGACAGCTGCTGCCATGTGGAGACAAACTCTGCTGCCCAGGAGGGTCTCATAGTGCAGGGGTCTGCAGATGGCAACGTAGCGATCGTAGGACATGGTGGTGAGGAGAAAATACTCTGCTGAAAGAAAAAAGAGGATAAAAAAGACTTGTGCAACACATCCTGCATAGGAGATGTCCCTGGTGTCCCTCAAGGAATTGGCCATGGATTTTGGCACAGTGGTGGAGATGGCACCCAGGTCAAGGAGGGCGAGGTTGAGGAGGAAGAAGTACATGGGGGTGTGGAGGTGGTGGTGCCAGGCTATGGTGGTGATGATGAGGCCATTGCCCAGCAGGGCAGCCAGGTAATGGCCAGGAAGAGGCAGAAGTGCAGCAGCTGCAGCTGCCTTGTGCCTGGGAATGGCAGGAGGAGGAAGTGGGTGCTGGAGCTGCTGTTGGCCATCTGCTGCCAGCCATCTGCTGCCTCTGGCCATGCAGACCTGTGCAAGGAGGGAAAGGCAGTGACAAGTTAGGGCACACTTCTCTCAGCCTCATTGTAACCTCCCTCCCAGAGATTCATAAGGAATGGATCAGCTCAGTCCCATCACTGCCAACCCATGGCAGAGTCCATCACAGCTTCAAATGCAGCAGGGACCCATAACTGCCATGAAGATTCCTCTGGAGTCAGAACAGAAAGTGACCAACAGCCCAATCCCAGAGAACAAGAGTCCCATTGTGGTGGGTTGAAATTTCCCCCAGCATTAGCTTTGCCAGAGCAGCTCAGTTAGAAGCAAATGAAGCTGTATTGAGAAGCAAGAGCTACACTCTGCAATGGAATGCAATGAACAGGTACAGAACATACAGGAGTGACAATATTAGACAGTATTTACAAGTAGCAAACAACACAGAAAACAGAAGCTGTTCCACTGCCCCTAAACCCTAGCCCCTGTTCCAAGAGAGAAAGGAGGAGTGGAGAGAGAAAAAAAGCAGTGGGTTAGACTTAGCCAGGGCCAGCCAAAGCAGGTGATCTCTCCCCAGCAAAGTAAAACAGCTGAGATCAGAAGAGAAGAGAGAGAATTGTTATGGTACAGCTCCTCTGATTCCAGAGATTTATCCAATGAATTTGTTTAGAAGAATCTTTTCTTTTCCTTTTCACACCCGAGAGTGATCTATTGATTTTGCTTCTACTTTTCAGCTCAAAATCTGTAACTAATATTTAAAGGTACATTTTAAAGGGGATGAGGGTGAAGCCTTCTTCTTACCCAGCTCTGCTCACTGCTGCTCATAGGATGGAACTGAAGGGCTTTGCTCCTCCTTCTGTGTGCACACTCCAGGAGCCTTTAGCTGAGTGTCAGCTGCCGAGATGGAGATGCCTCCAGGAGCTACAGCTGCAGTGTCCTGCACCCACAGCCTCACTGTGTCAGGGACTGCAGTGCCTTCTCCTCCACTTTGCTCTCAGCATCCTCCCAGTCCTGGATACCATGAAGCTCTCTCTGCATTCCTTATGTTCTTGAGATCCTCTGGCAGTGTCCTCAGCCCTGCTGTGCTGTGCAGAGGAGCTGCTCCTGGCCAGAGCTCTCTCCTTCAGCCCTGCCTGCTTGCCAGCAGCTCCTTCCAGCCCAGGAGTCTGGCCCAATAGGGCCGCAGAGGACCAGCCCAAGGTATTTTAATAACTGCTCTGGTGGCTTTTGGTGCCCTGTAAACCTCAGGGACTGAGAGGAAGCTGATGAAACCTCTGCAGAAGTCAAAGTCAGATTCCAACTCAGAAGTTTCTTGTACTCTTAATGGGTCCCAGTGAAGCATACTGGGAAAGGGTCCCTAGGGTCTGGTTAGAGCAGAAGGAGACAGTGGATGCAAGGGAAGCATCACTGGAGGCACTGAAGCATCTCCAGGCTGTGGGGAGAGCAGAGAACTGAGGCAGTGCTGAGAGGTCAGGACAAGCAGCTCAAGGTGGCTCTGCTGCTGAGCAAACCTGGAGGAGTTTCATTGATCCAAAGAGCCAAGCCCTGACCCCCAGCCCCTGGCAAGGCAGATCCTGTCCCTCACCTGTGGCTCAGGGCTCTGCTGGGGGCAGTGGGGAGTGAGGATGAGCAGTGAGCAGGGTAGGACCTCATCAGGTTTTACTGTGGTTTGCTTTCAAAGAGACAACTCCTGCTGAAAAGGAATGAAATGTACCTTTAAAAATCAGATGCTTTGAGCAATAAAAACCTCTCCAATTAGCTGCAGAAACCTTGGCAAGAATGAGAGGTTCAGCAGTATTTAATGAGCCCTATGGAGTATTTGGGGATGATTCCATCGTCCTTAGGTACTGCCAGGAGACTCTGCCAAGGTACTGACAAGAAGCCTCTCCAGAAGTGCAAGTCAGAAGGAAACTCCAAAGTCCCTTGAAGCACTGATTGGCCTCACTGAGGCTTGTTCCTGACAAAGGCTCCCCAGGGACTCCTTAGAGCAGCTTGTTAGAGGCCAGGATTGCAGGGAGACAAAGGCAAAGTGCAGGGCAGAAAACTTGCCTTTGGTCTGTGAAGCAGAAAGGCCAAGCCCTGACCACTGCCCTTGCAATAGAATAACCTCAAAGCCTCAAAGCCAAGTTTCTCCTCCCAGGCCTTGGTGGCAGAGGAAAGTGCCAGAGCCAAGGCACAAAGACCTTGGTCCTGTTGGTCCTCTCAGCCTTGCCAGAGCCCTTGGCCATCCCTACTGCAGCCTCTCCTACACTGTCCCCTGCCTGCAGCTCTTTCCCTTCAGACTGCTGACACCAATCTTGCTTCCCCTCACAGTTCTCCCCCTGCCATTTCCATCCCTTCCCTGAGCTCTCTCAACTCTCCTTCCATTTCCTGACACCTCTGGATGGCCTCATGCATAGCAGCTCTGCCCTTTGAGGGACATTTCTTTGTCCTCATCTCCACTCTGAACCTTCCAAGCTGCACTGTGTGGAGGTATTAGTCTCTTCCCACTCCCCAGAAGAGCTCCATCCTCTCTGAAACCACCCTTCAGCCATGTGCACACTGCTCTGGCAGTGCCCTGAGCCTCCATTCAGCAGGCTGAAGCAGCCCAGGTCCCTCAGCCTCTCCACAGTGATGTCACCCCCCATCCTTGCAGATCTCCTCTGAAGCCTCCCCAGTTCCTCCTGTGCTCTTCTAGTCTGTAGAATGCAACATCCAGACACCAATCATCCAGATGTGGCCACAGCAGTGCTGAGTCCCAGGGAAGAATACTTCTGTGTCTGGGTGGCCATACTCCTCCTGCCACAGCCCAGATGCAGTCGGCCTTCTTCCCTGTGTGCAGGGTTTGCTGCATCCCAGGGCATTTGGAATGGCTCCTGTGGACCCTGTGGTTCCTTTCTACCTGGGGCTGGGACACACCAGAACCTCCAGTTCTAAACCAACAGGGAACCAGTTTGTACTGGGATGGCCTTGTTCCCATGGCCATGGCGAGCTCCACTTGCTGCAGTGCAGGTTGTGCTTTTGCAGTCAAGCATCGAGGAGATAAAAGGTCAGGGTCTCCCTTCAGTGAGTCAAATAAGGGAGCTGGTGGGGTTGTGCTAGTAGCTAGCAAGGGTCTTACCCACTTTATGGCTCCAAGTAATTTCTGCAAATCATGAAGGGTGGTCACAGGTTGCTGAATTTGTATCACTTGTGGCTGCATTGCTTGATCTAAGATTTTTAGTCCCACATATTTCCAAGGTGCTTGGTGCTGCACCTGCTCTGGGGCTATTTCTAACCCTTATTTCCTCAATGTTTCTGTCACATCAGGCACAACTGCACTCAGCATGGCCTCTGTCTGTGTAGCAATTAGCACAGCATCCATGTGTTGGTAGCACTACATGGTGTGATATTGTGTTCTGACTTATGATAATGCCTGTGCTACAGACCATTGAGAAATCATGGGGCTGCTTCTCACACCTTGAGGCAACACAGTCCATTGATACCTCTGACTGGGTTCACTATTATTAGTCACAGGGACTGTGAAAGCAAATTCTGGAGTCATCAGGATTCAGTGGGATAGTAAAGAAACAATCCTTCAAATCAATAATGCAGATGCTCCATTTTTCAGGCATCATTGCTGCATGCAGTGTGGTTCAATAAAATTTATTGAGGATATAAAATGTTGGAGGGTTTACTTGGGAGAAATTGAAAGGAAAGAAAATAGAAAAACAAGAGTAGGGACAATAGGGACTCAGTACCTTTCCTTAGCAAAACAGAGTATCAGGAGATCAGTGTGGTAGGCAGAGTGAACATGGATTGTTGTGCTGTGTTTAATTTCACACTGGGCAGAACTATGAATATTCAGGATGGCATCTCCCACCCAGCCAAGAGGCCTTCTGTCATGGTTTGGGAGAGCAATCCTCCCACCACGGGCAGAAATAATGACTCAGACAAACAGATTGCAAAGTGATGGAAAGTTTAAATAGAAAAACAAAAAGGAACAATGAAAGTTTTACAGAGAACCACAAGCACCGTGACAAAGAGAGAGAGATCCCATCACCACCTGGGGGGACACCCAACCCCCCCAGGGCTCTTTCTCCCCCCTCCCAACCCAGCCTTGGGCCTGGGCAGGCCCAAGGGAGGCAACTCAAGCCATTTTACCTAGGCAGCAGCAGGGGACGAAAGAGCTGTCTGCCCACAGGTAATTTCCTTATCTGTGGAGACAGAGCCTGGCCAGCCCTACCCTCATGGGTGAAGGGAGGACCTTGCTGACACTAAACACTTCTATGATATTTGACCATCTTAGGAAAAGGCAAAGGTGTGACACTCATGCCCCTGAAGCAGATTGCAAAAGACAGTGCTGCAGATTGGGTTTGCTGCATTTGTAGGGCTTTGTATCTCAATCCCTGTGTGCAATGTGTTCAGGGTAGAACTGGTATGGTCAATCAAGTCTTCTTGGTGTGATTCTCCCCCTCTACTCAGCTCTGGTGAGACCCCACCTGGAGTCCAGTTCTGGAGCCCCCTATTACAAGAGGGATCTGGAGGTGCTGGAAGGTGTCCAGAGCAGGGCCAGGAGGATGATCAGAGGGCTGGAGCACCTCTCCTATGAGGACAGACTGAAGGAGTTGGGGCTGTTCAGTCTGGAGAAGAGAAGGCTCTGAGGTGACCTTATTGTGGCCTTCCAGTATCTGAAGGGGGCCTACAAGAAGGCTGGGGAGGCACTTCTCAGGCTATCAGGTAGTGATAGGACTAGGGGGAATGGAATGAAGCTGGAGGTGAGGAGATTCAGACTAGACATGAGGAGGAAGTCCTTCCCCATGAGAGTGGTGAAGGCCTGGAATGGGTTGTCCAGGGAGGTGGTTGAGGCCCCATGACTGGAGGTGTTTAAGCCCAGGCTGGATGAGGCTTTGGCCAGCTTGATCTAGTGTGAGGTGTCCCTGCCCATGGCAGGGGGGTTGGAACTAGATGATCCTTGTGGTCCCTTCCAACCCTGACTGATTCTATGATTCTCTATTAATAGGAAAAGGGAAATGTAGGGATTGGAACTGGCAAAATCTAGGTTCTCCTTAAGTGCGTTGCTGGTTGGCAAAACAAAGCAATCTAAGGCCAGCAGCATTCAGTGATGTAGCTACTGACCATCAGTCTGTCAGATATGCTGAGGGACAGAAGAGGGAAGCTATAGATTCCTTGTTCCTTGTCCATGGACACGGGTGTGAAGACTTTGATGGGATGTGTTGTTACCAGGGTGGATACAACCTCTTATCAAAACTGGATTGTTGATTTCATTGATTGCTTTTGCTGTGTAGTTAATTTTACCTTGCTTGCTTTTACATATGCAGAGAATGTGAGAGAGGTCAACCAACAGTGTGGTCTTGTTAGCCAAAGGAAAAGGGGAGATGCAGGAGCAGGGTTGCTTTCAGATAGCTTTGGGACAGCTATGTTTTGTCTTGAGTCCAGGGATGTAGACCTTATCAGGAACTGTAAAGAAAGACCAGGCAGGACTGGGCTGGATCTGTTCAGAAGCTTGTTTGCTGGCACTAACCTAGTGTATGCTTTGCTTAAGTGCATGGCAGTAGAAATGTAACCAATCAGAGTGTGGCAACACTGCATGAGAAGAATCTGTAAGTTGACTGTAACACAAGAAATGGCTTTGCTGGGCTTCGCAATAAAGATCTACCCTTGGAACCATCTTGGCTTGGAAGCCATGCTTGTGGTGACCCTGTGCCACCACAAACTGCCCCTGTGTGTTACTACACCAAGGGGCTTTCCACTGCCCCAACAGTGGCTTTGATGTTTACTGTGGACCCTGTGTTACCAACAGGAATTCTGCTGCCCCACCAGTGCCCTTCAGTCATTCCAGGGAGTGTGAGGTATGAGAGTCAAACCTTCAATGTGTTCTATCTCAACCTTCTGTGACAGCAGAGAAGGTTCCCTTAAGGATCCCCTCAAATAAAACTGAGATGGAACCAAGGAGCTGTTGTCAGACACACCTGAATCTTATCTTTGCTTCTGAGTACCAAGGGAAAAGTTAGAAGCATAGGAAAGGAGGAGAAGCAGGGAATTCTAAAGCAAGGGATTCCTGGCACCAGTAGAATCCAGCCCTGTCTACAAACTAAAGCATGCTCCAATCATTGCTGCCAGCACCTCTGGCTCATGCAGGATCTTGTTCTTGGCTCACACAGGAAAACACCTTTGCAGCTTGGAGTTGGTCAGCAGAGAATCAGAGGCTCTACACAGGGCCCAGCAGCTGCCCTGGTTTGCAGAACAGCAGCTGCAGGATAGGACAGGAGGAGAAGCAGGGAATTCTAAAGCAAGGGATCAGCAGCACCTGGCATCCAGCGCTGGCTCACCAGCCCTAAAGGCTTCCCACAGTAGGGCAGCTCCACACACCCAAGTTGCTCTCACAGTTTGAGAGTTTCCCAGTCCCACCTGCAGTGACAGTGGGTGGAAAGCCTGAGGGAAGCCCCAGCTCAGTAGGAATGCATCAGGAACACTGCTGAGCTAAGGAGAAAGCTTTTGGAAGCCACAGGCCTGCTGGAAAGCAGCAGAGCTCTTTACTGGAAAGCTGATGGAAGCTTTTCAAGAGCTTTCAAACACCTCCCTGAGATCCCCTCTACACTGTCAAAAGGTTCTGAAAATCAATCCTAGAACTCTCCAGCCCCCCAACACCTAACATCCCTTGACACAATGAAAAAAACACTCTGAGATGTCCCTGAGACTGCTCCCAGCAGGACACTCTCAAGACTCTTCTGACAACCTCACTTTCACCTCCCTGAACTGGGCACACAGCTCCAGACCCATTCCTAGGGAATAAATACCCTCAACATTTGGGCATTGTGGGCAGGACTGTCTGAAATAAAAGCAAACAGACAGGATTTGGGTAACTGTGGTCTTGTATGGACACAACTGGGCAATGGACAGAGAGTTTTCACCCCAGAGAGACTACAAAGGATTGGGGAAATGTCAAAAAAAACCCCCAAACTGCAAAGCTCAATCCAGCTCCAATGGCAGCTCTGGCTGTGCTGACTCAGCACTTTAATTGTTCTCATCAGCACTAATTGGTGTTCAGAAGGGCAGGAGGTGTTTGTTCCTGCCAGGTCCCCAGCATTTCAGAAATGCAGAGTAAAAAGAGGAGATTTTTGGTTCCATCTGCTGGAAAGGCTCTCAGGCAGGTTAGGATTACTCCAATCGACCCTGGGTGGATCTATTTGCAGCTCCTCTACACTGTGGCCTGCTCACCCGTGTGGCTGCAGCAGTGATTGGTGAGGTGTCCCTGAGGGGTGAAGCCCTTCCCGCAGTCAGCACAGATGACAGACTGCTCTCTGGTGTGCACACAACGGTGCCTGTTCAGGTATCTCTTCTGGGTGAATCCCTTCCCACAGTCAGCACAGGTGACAGACTGCTCTCTGGTGTGCACACAACGGTGCCTGTTCAGGTATCTCTTCTGGGTGAATCCCTTCCCACAGTCAGCACAGGTGACAGACTGCTCTCTGGTGTGCACACAACAGTGCCGGTTCAGGTATCTCTTCTGGGTGAATCCCTTCCCGCAGTCAGCACAGGTGACAGACTGCTCTCTGGTGTGCACACAACAGTGCCGGTTCAGGTATCTCTTCTGGGTGAATCCCTTCCCGCAGTCAGCACAGGTGAACGACTTCTCGCCAGTGTGCAGCAGACAGTGCTGGGTGAGTTGTACCTTCCGAGTGAAGCTCTTGCCACAGTCGGCACAGGTGAAAGCCTTCTCTCCGGTGTGCACAGGACGGTGCTGGGTGAGGTTAGCGATGGATCTAAATCTCTTGCCGCAGTCAGTACAGCTGTAGGGTTTGTCACCACTGTGGATGAGTTGGTGTTGGAGGAGTTTCGAGCTGTTGGTGAAGCTCTTGCCGCACTCAGCACAGGGGAACAGCTCTCCGCTGTGGATGCGGCGGTGGATGGTGAGGGTGGAGCTGTTTTTGAAGCTCTTGCCACAGTCGCTGCAGGTGAAGGGCTTCTCAGTGCTGTGCACACTGCGGTGCCAGGTGAGGGAAGACTTGTGAGTGAAGGTCTTGCCGCAGTCGGCACAGCTGTATGGCCTCTCACCGGTGTGGGTGCGAAGGTGCTGAGCGAGATTAGAGCTGCAGGCAAAGCCCTTGCCGCAGGTGGCACAGCTGTAGGGTGTTTCACCGCTGTGGATGAGCTGGTGCCGGATGTATGCAGTGCTCGTCGTGAAGCTCTTGCCACACTCAGCGCAGGGGAACAGTTTCTCTCCAGTGTGGATGCGGCGGTGGATGGTGAGACTGGCGCTGGTTTTGAAGGTTTTGTTGCAGTCCCTGCAGGTGAAGGACTTCCCAGTGCTGTGCACACTCTGGTGCTGCCTGAGGGTAGACTTGTGAGTGAAGCTCTTGCCACAGGCATTACAGCTGAAGGCCTTCTCACCGGTGTGCACACGACGGTGCTGGGATAGCCCGGAGCTGTAGGGGAAGCTCTGGCCGCAGTCGGCACAGCTGTAGGGTTTGTCACGGCTATGGGAGAGTTGGTGTCGGATGAGTTTGGTGCTCATGGTGAAGCTCTTGTCGCACTCAGCACAGGGGAACAGCTTCTCGCCAGTGTGGATGCGGCGGTGGATGGTGAGACTGGAGCTGGTTTTTGAAGCTCTTGCCGCAGTCCCTACAGTTAAATGACTTTTCACTGGTGTGGGTGAGGTGGTGCTGGCTTAGATGAGAGCGCTGGCTGAATCTCTTGCCACAGATGTCACAGGTGAAGGGCCTCTCTCCAGTGTGGGTGAGGCAATGGCGCCGGAGATGACAGCTCTGAGAGAAGCTCTGGCCGCAAGTGGCACAGGTGAAAGGCTTCTCTCCAGTGTGGGTGAGGCAGTGCTGGATGAGCACAGCGCTGCTGCTGAGACTCTTGCCACAGTCCCCACAGATGAAGGGCCGGGTGCCAGGGTGGGGGCAGTGGTGCTTCACCAGCTCTGAGCCAGGTGTGAAGCGCAGCCCACACTCTGGGCACTGATTCAGCTGTTTGGGTGGCACTGAGGGACCTGCTCTGGCTTCATCCTCCATACATGCCTTCTCTTCATCCTGGTCACTTTCATACTCATCATTATCCTCCTCAGAGCCACCATTCTCAGCATCATCTTCCATCCTATCCTCCTCTTCCTTCACCTTCTCCTCTCCCTTGGGGCTGCACATTGGCTGCTCCAACTTGATCTCTGGGTGCTGCTTCTTGGCTGGGTCCTTCTGTGAGGCCATACTGTGGCAGGAAGGGGTCACAGCTCTGCAATAGGGAAGATGGAAGCACCTGAGCCAAGAAGCTCAAACCCTCAGATGCTGATGGGGTCATGACAGTCCCTGACTCCCAACACCACCCAACACCCAGCTGGAGGAAAGAATGCAGAGGGGACCTCAAACCTTCAGTTTTTGCCACACTGTGGGCTCAGACCTCTAATACCTGAGCTGAGAGCCCAGGTTCCTGTGATCAGTGGCCTCAGGTAGCCTGGGGCTTAACAGTGGCCTTGTCCCACTCTCTTCATGCCTGGTGGCATTGGCAGGGTGGTTCCAGGCCCAGGCCCTGTCCTTCGATCTCTCCTAGCTCAGACAATGGAGGCAGCAGCACTGACCAAGGAACACCAAATCAACTCCAACCTTTTCTCAACACCCTTCACATCCAAACCCCAAACATCACCAACTGCACACAACAGACCCCCACCAGCCTGGAGAGTTCCCAGACTCCCATGATACCTGATGTGCCTCAGAGCTCCTGGAGACGTGCAATGTCCTGGGCAGGAGGGGATGGAGGAGGGTTGAGAGGTGCCCTGGGACCTGGGGTCCTGCTGTGCCCCACTCTGGGTTCCTTACCTGCTGGCCTGCACCAAGGGGCAGATCTGCAAACTCTGCTCTCCCCCAGCACACAGGGGAAGGGCTGATGGGAGAGAGAGGGAAACAGCTCCTGCAAGAGAGAGGCAAAGGGCTCAGAGGAGAGCACTGACCTGCAAGGGATGTCTCAGCACTGCCTCCAACCAGGCAGCACAGCTCAACCTTGCTGGGGGCAGCTCCCAAGCCCAGCTGCACAGCCACAGCACACAGCCAGGGCTGATCAAGATGGGAGGCCTCAACAACTGCACACTCAGCTCCTTGCCCAGCACACAGCACACAGCACACAGCTGCAGGCCAGCACCACAACACAGCTGCCTCCACACAGCCTCTCCCAGGCCTTGCCTAAAGCTTCCTCCCACTGCCTGCCCAGGCCTCTGCTGCCTGCAGCTGCATTTGCCAGCAGATCTTGCTCTGGACCCATCTCTCCTCCCTGGGCCCTGCCCCCACCACATTACACTCTGTGCTCACCTCTGCCCTGCACACACCTCTCTGATGCCCACTCCCCAAGAGAAGATCAGAGCAGCCCTCAGGACACACACAAAGGGAGCTTCATGATCTCTGCAGATGCAGCAAAGGGGGAAGGGACTTGGGCAGCTTCTTGCTAAATCTCTTCAGCCCTCACTGGGATGCTGCAGGAGTCTCTGGCTCCTGCCCAAACCTCACACCTCCAGCACCCTTCACACACCTGCAGCCCTAAGAGACTCACTGGAAAGGGTTTTACTTCTCTCCCTGACCATTTCTCTCAGCTTGCTCTTTGCAGTTCTCATGGAGCTGCCACTCCATAGCCCCCAAGAGAAAAGGAGGTTGGATGGGAGGGCACAGTGCCCAGGGGCTGCTGTTCTTCTCCCAGCTGACACATGCAGAGCTGCAGCACAATTCACTCCTTTCACCTCCTGAAATCATGACAGATTCTGCCATTTCCTGCACACACATTTGCCACCTGGGCCTTTGGATCCTCTCCCCTTTTTGGGGGGACAAGGCCTAATTCCTGCCTGGCCATTCCCAGGCCCTTCCCTCATACCCAGCCCATCCATGGCCCTGCTGCCTTGGCTGTCCCATGGCCCTGTGTCTCCCACCTCCACTGCCACTGCAGCTGGAAGGGGGGAGTGGGAAATGCTGTGGCTCAGGAAGCATCTAAGGAACTGGGCTGGAAGCAGCAGCACAAGAATGGAAGGGGCCTGAGACTAAGGCTGGGATCAGCTGGAGGGCTGAAAGAACAGCACCAAGCCAAGGGGGGGTTACAGATGAGGGCTGGGGAGGGACCCTGCAGACACCTCAGGGAGCAACTGATGAGAGGAAGGGGGACAGAGAGGGAGTGAGACCTCAGGTGACTCCTGCCATGGGGGATGGCTGGGCTGTGTGGCTAGGAGCCCTGAGTGCCTGCTTGGGCTGTGCTGCATGTCAGGAGGGGTCAGGGGACTGTCCTGAGCCAGGCAGGATTTGGGGCTTTCAGCTTCTGGGGTCAGCTGCTGCCAGCACCATTGTAGGTAGGAGCCAGGCAGAGCCTCACAGCTGCTGAACTAAGTCCTCCCACCCCCTGCAGCCTTCACCCTCCATCTCTCCATCCATTGCTCCATCCCCACTCACTTGCTGCCCTCTCTGAGTCCCCAGCGCCCCAGCTATCCCCAGGGCTGATCTACACAGCCAGCAGGGCCCAACAGAAGCCCCTGGATGAAAGCATGGAGGAGAATCCCCATGGTGGGTGGAAGGCACTGGGATGTCTTACACCAGAGAGTAGAGACCTCCAGAAGGGACAGCAGAGTCAAGAGGTACACCACAAAGTGTCATCAACTCCTGTGACAAGGCTCAAAGAGAGCCTCTCTGCCTCCTGAAACCTAAGGCAATACCCTGCAGAACAAGTTGGAGGAGCTCAAGGGGACAAGCTGCAGAGGGGGCCCAGGGCAACCTCCTGAGCTTCAACAAGAGCAAGGGCAGGGTCCTGCCCCTGGCCTGCCACAAGCCTCACAATCAGGACAGGCTGGGGGAGGAGGGGATAGGAAGCAGCCCTGCACAAAAGGACTGGGGGGTGCTGCTGGACAGGAAGCTGGACAGGAACAGACGGGGGAGCCTGCAGCCCAGAAGGCCAAGGGCAGCCTGGGCTGCACCAAAAGCAGCATGGCCAGAGATGGACAGAGGCCAGCCTGGCACTTGGCTCTGCTCTGCTCAGACTTCACCTGCAGCACTGCAGCCAGCTCTGGAGCCCTCAGCACAGGAAGGACATGGACCTGATGGAGAGGGCCCAGAGGAGGGACACAAAATGATCAGGGGCTTGGAGCAGCTCTGCTACCAGGACAGGCTGAGGGAGCTGGGGGTGTTCAGCCTGGAGAGCAGAAGAGAAGACTCTGGGGAGACCCAAGAGTGACCTTCTGGTACCTGAAGGGGACTACAAGAAGGCTGCAGAGGGACTCTTTGCAAAGCCTGCAGGGACAGCACCAGAGGCAATGGCTTCCAACTGGAGCAGAGCAGATTGAGATTGGAGGTGAGGAACAAGTTCTGCACCAGGAGGCTGCTGGAACACTGCAACAGGTTGCCCAGGGAGGGGCTTGAGGTCCCAGCCCTGCAGGTGAGGCTGGACAGGGCTCTGGGCAACCTGATCCAGTGCGGGATGTCTGCAGAGGGGCTTGGACTGCATCACCTTTGCAGCTCCCTGCCAACCCAAACCACTCTAGGAGTCTAGGAGTCTAAGTGCAGCCTCCAGGAAGAGCAGGAAAAAGAGAAGGCAGAGGAGGACAATGAAGAGGACAAGGAGGAGGAGAACCAAATCCTTCCAAACTCTTCCAAGACTCTGCCAATTCCTTGAGAGCTCTTCCAGCTCTGCAGAGTTCATTCTGGAGAGAGCTGAGGGACTTTCTAGGCTCAGGGATGTGTTGCACCCTCTGCACAAATGCTCCAGAAGCTTTCCAAGTGCCCTCAAACCATCAGCACAGCTCTGCTGGCACACAATGCCAGGCTGCAAGGGACCCCAAGGCTCAGCTGCTCCAACCTTGCCAGCTGACACTGCACTTGAAAGGAGCTGGCCCAGCCCCCTGCCAAGCTGAGCCTCCCAACTCTGCCCTGCAGGGGAATCCACCACTGCCCTGGGGAGATGATTCCAAAGGCTGACTGGGAGGGAAAAGCTTTTGCCTCTGCAGGGCACCCTTCCACTTCAGCTCAGCTCTTGCAGCAGCTCTTGGAGATTGCCTTGGAGCATCACAAACTCTGAAGCACTGCAGTGCCAAAGCAGCTCAGATTCAACTTCCAACTGGCTGAACTCTCTCATTTTAAATTCAAGGCAGGGGCCAGGCTCACACCCAGCTCAGAAGCTCACACCCTGCTCCTATATTCACAACCAGCTCCCATGCTCAGAACAGCTTCCCAAGCTCAGACACAGCCCCCAAGCTCAGGCCAAGATCCCAGTGCAGAACCAGCTCCCAAGCTCAGACTCAGATCACATGTGCAGAGCCAGCCCCAAACTCAGACTCAGATCAAAAGTGCAGAACCAGCTCCCAAGCTCAGATGCGGCTACCAAGCTCAAGAACCAGCAACTAAGCTCAGAATCATTTCCCAAGTTCAGACCCAGCTCCCATGTTCAGAAGCAGCTCCAAAGCTTAGAACACACCCTCAAGCTCAGACCCAGATCAGAAGTGCAGAAGCAGCTCCCAAGCTCAGACACAGCCCCCAGGCTCAGAACAACATCCCAAGCTTAGAATCAGCCCTCAAGATCTGAGCCAGCCCCCAAGCTCAGACTCAGATCAAAATACAGACCCAGATCCCAAGCTCAGACACAGCTACCAACCTCAATAAGTCAGAAGCAGCCCCCAAGCACACAGCCAACCCCAAGCTCAGAAGCAGATCAAAAGTGCAGAACCAGATCCAAAGCTCAGATGCAGATAGCAAGCTCAAGAATCAGCACTAAGCTCAGAGCCAGCCCCCAGGCCCACAGCCAGATCCCAATGCAGACCCAGATCCCAACCTCAGACCCAGCTCCCAAGCTAAGAAGCAGCAAACAAGCTCACACCCAGCCCCCAGGCTCAGAGCAGCTCACAACTTTGCTTATTTCAAGTTCCCTTCATTGCAGTTCTGCTGAGTGTCCAAATTCAAGCATTCAGAGAATGCTTTGGCCTCAAAGGGACCCCAAAGATCAGACAGCTCCAAGCCCCTGCCATGCCCACAGACACCTTCCACACACCAGCCTGCTCAAGCCTCATCCAACCTCCCTCAGCACCTCCAGGGAGGGGGCAGCCAGCACCTCCCTGGCCAACTGCTCCAGGCTCTCACCACCCCCACTCCAAACAATTTTCCTCCCAGGCTCCACTCCAAATCTGCCCTCCTCAACCTTCAACCCAGTCCCCCTCAGCCATCACTCCCAGCCCCTCACTGAAGTCCTCCCCAGCTCTCCTGCAGCTGCCAGCTGCTACCACAAGGCTACTCCAAGCCCTCCCTACAGCCTTCTCCTCTCCATCCTCAACAGACACAACTCTTATAGCCAACCTCCACAGGGGAGCTGCCACAGCCCTCCCACCACCCCCATAGCCTCCTCTGCACCCCCTCCAACAGCTCAACCTCCTGGCCCCCTTGGGGACACCAGAGCTGACCACAGCACTCCAGCTGGCAGCACAGAATGCTGCCAGCACAAAAACCACTGCAGCAAAAGCCTCAAGTTGTGCTCAGCTGCCAAAACCAAAGGGACCTCAACTTGGCCACAAGAGAAAGGACCAAACTGAGCCAAGACATTGATCCAACCCCCAAGGCTGCACAAAACAACCATCACAGTTTCATAGTTTCATAGTTTCAGTTAGGGTTGGAAGGGACACAAGGATCATCTAGTTCCAACCCCCTGCCATGGGCAGGGACACTCTACACTAGATCAGGCTGGCCCACAGCCTCATCAGCCTGGGCTTAAAACACCTCCAGGGACGGGGCCTCAACCACCTCCCTCGACAACCCATTCCAGGCTTCACCACCCTCACGGTGAAGAACTTCCTCCTCACATCTAGCCTGAATCTCCCCACCTCAGCTTCATTCCATTCCCCCTAGTCCTATCACTCCCTGAGAGTCTGAAAAGTCCCTCCCCAGCCTTCTTGTAGGCCCCTTCAAATACTGGAAGGCCACAATGAGGTCACCTCGGAGCCTTCTCTTCTCCAGACTGAACAGCCCAACTCCTCATCTGTCCTCATAGGAGAGTGTGTCTGGATGGACATAAAAAGCCTTAAAATGGCTTTTTACCAGACAATGAGGCAGAAGCTAGTAGATCTGCTTCTTTAGGCTTGCCTGGACATGTTTCAGAGCCAGAATGAGCCAGCTGGGTGTGCTTTTGGCCACGTTTGGAAAGAAGGCTTTCTATAGGTTGCAATACCAGGGGTTTACCCCTAGACTTGTGTTGCCCCTGGCCATTATTGTCTCGGGAGATCTATAAGTATCGGCCCAAAGGGCCAGAGCTTTGTCTTGCCATTATCCACGCTCTGGAAGGAACCACAAGCTTCGCTTGGAGGCTGAACTGTGTTTCAGTTTACCCAGACAAGAAAGCAAAGCCCCCTCACTATTCTCAGCGTTGTAAAGCCCAGAGGACAGATAAGTGTCTTGCCAGGTCGAGAGGCGAAACCCCAGAGGAGCCAAGTCCCCGGGACAGTTTCGTTTGATTGGAGCAAGGAGTGAGCGCTGCTGCAAAAGGATTACAGCCGAGAAACCTCTCTCTACAAAGCTTTAGCTACAAACTCTTTGGGAGCAAATCTGCCTCAGCAATAAGCTGCAGACACCAACAGAAAGTGAAACTCTGCTCCTGCAGCTTCCACGTGGTCAGCGCCATTTGGGTTTGTCTAGATCTTAACGTGTGCCACGAGGTATCAGGATCAGTGAGGAATTGCAAATACCTGATTTTTATAAGCTCTATTGAAGGTCTGTTGCCCTGGGGGATTTTGAGGTTCCTCCTCCCCGCCCCGTTGTGGGCAGCCGCCGGCTTCATTGCCGAGGTTCCTTTCTTTACAGTTTAAAGTTGCTGTTGGTGTTTCGGATTTTTTGTACATATTGTTTAAATTGTTAATTGTTCCTGCTGGTGAGGGATCTGTTCCACGACTGAACCCTTCGAACCTGTAAATAGGTTTGATTTAATATTTTTGTGGTATTTTTTGTGATTAATAAAATTATTAATATTTTATTAATTGCTCCGCTTATTGAACATTAATATATCCTTTTATAGACCAAAAGAGATGCCCTCCCAGTCCAGCCTGGGCCCCTCCCACCCTCTCTACTCAGTCCTCTGCTCCAATGCAGTGCAGCTGAGCCAAGCCCTCGCCTCACCCCTTCCAGTTCAGCTCATTACAAACCCACCCCTGACCCTGACTCTGCCCCCATTGCTCATCCTGGCTCCAGTCTTTACCTTTGGCATTGACCCTTGGGCGTTAAACCAAGGCCTCAACCCAGCCACAACCCAGCCTCTGCCTCTCAGAAATGGCCCTCAGCTGAGCCCTTCCCAGAACACTCAGCAGGACAGCTGAGGGAAGGAGACTTCTGAACTTTCTCACTAACTATTAGAAACTCTCCCACTGTTCAGAGCTTAGCTTTCTGACATGTGGTGGGTTAACACCCTTTTCTGGGAACAAAAGAACGAAGCAGGGTGGAGGGCTTGCAGATACTTTTCACTCCCTGCAGGGCATTTTTCACCTGGGAAGCTGAGTCTGTTCCACTCCCCCCCCTTCTGCCCAGCTAGGGTATAAAAAGCAAGACCTCATAGCTGTTGGCCCCGGCTTTTCTGGCTTCTGCCTCTGCTGGACGAGAGCTACTGCAGCTACCCTCCTGCTGCTCTGCCACGTGGTCGGACCTGCTGCCTCCACGCTTCCTCAGAGAAAGGCTGGTTTTGTATTATTCTCTTGTTTTTGTCCCACTCCCATCCATCCTTGTTCCTTGCCCTTGTGAACCTTTTCCTTATTGTTATATATATATATATTGTTTAAAGAAACTCTTTGCCTCTCTACTTCCAAGCCGACTCCAAATTATTGTTTGGTGGATTTGCTCTTTCCTTTTCTCCCCTCTCTGTTGGGAGGGAGAGGGGGGGAGTGGGGGAGAGATTCTCAGCCTTGCCCCCCACCTGAGCTCTAACTTCAGTAAGGCTCAAACCACCACAATTTTGGCGCCTCCAACGTGGGGCTTGGAAATTAATCTTGTCTTGGGAAAGCAAAACTTTGTCTGAAAAGGGACTGGAAGTAGAGATGGCGATTTGAAGAGCTGGTGGTCCAAGCCTTTGCGTGGGTGTTTGGCTGGATCTTTTGGACCCACATCTACAAATAATAAATTACATGTGTGGTGTGGTTAATGATAGAGATGCTGATCAAATGGATGAAAACTTTACCAATGAAGTTGGGCATGTATCTCCTGAATTCATTGAGTTTCACTGTCAGTGGTAAACTTTTCTAACACAGGAAATTTCCTGCAGAAGGCTGTGAAACCATGGTGTAGAATAAAGTGCCTGTGATGGAAAATTGCTGTCCATTGCAATAGCTCCATATGCTTGAATGTAATCCTTACAGGGGCATTTGCTGTGACCGTGTTGGGTGGGGGACGAGCTAACCCATTAAGAGCTGTTGGAGGGTGATAACACACTCCTTTGCACTCTTTAACGACTGGGGGCGTGTCTGCTGTGGGCATTGTGAGCACTCTGTAAACACAAAGAGGGAGGGGTCAGGTTGTAATGAGTGGTGCCAGATCTCAGCCTGAGCCCCAGGCACAAGGGTCTGCCCCGCCACCAGCAGCTCACAGTAACCCTGATGCTCCTGCCAATGCAGTCTCTCTGGCACCAGTCACCACACGCAGGAAAATAAGTCAAAAATCATCGCCAAGCACAGATGGAGAGGAAGGAAGCTCAGCAGGACCCAGCACCTCACAGAACCCAGCGGTGGATGAAGATGAGTCAGACCAGGAAAAACTGACAATCGTTACCCAGAAGGAACTAAGGCAAAACTCATCTGGATTACACAATGAAAGAGGGTGAGCCAATACTGAGCTGGGCCCTGAGATGCTGGGATGAGGGGGGTGGACACAGTGAACCTGGATAAGAGGGAGGGCAAAGCTTTTAGGCTCCCTGACTCGTGATGCTGGTCTGGACAAAGAGTTAGCCAAACTCGATGGAACACACACTCTCTGGGCCCGGATCCTCAATGCCATCAAGGCCGGTACCACTCAAGGGATGACCTGCCTGGGCCCCAGTTAGATGGACAACTATGGAACAGGGCATTCGCTACCTGAGACAGATGGCGTGCTGGAAATAATTGATGGGGATGGCCAGCTCCCTTCGGACCCAGATGAGGTGCCCATGAGACGGCCCTTCGTAAAGAAGCTCACCCAGGGTGCTCCTCAGAAATATGCCTCCCACATTAGGAGGGATACTCCTGAATGGACAGGATGGAAGGCCTAAAATTCTCTGTGAGCTTGCCAATGATTTAAGGGAATATGAGGACAGCGTAAATCAGAAACCTGATCTCAGCCATAGAAACTATGGCCAAAGACATTGTCAAAGAGATCAAGACCTCCATGTCTGAACTGAAAATGGGGAGCGATGCCTCCTTTTCACCTTCTCCCTCAGAATAGATCAGGTTTCACAATCAGGAACAGGCGACCTTCCCTAGGAGGGAGCACCCCAAGCCAATCGGGGGATGTCAAGGGGGTCTCTGTGGAGGGTCCTCTGTGACCATGGAGAGGACATGGACACCTGGCATGGCCAACCACCTCTGCCCCTGGACAGAGTGAGGGGAATTGAAAGGTGGCCACACTGGGGACAACTCATCCAGAAGAAGGGCTGCCCCAGTTTCCAGAGGGTCCTCTGGCTCAAGAGGGTCTTCCCTAGTAAACACAGGACCCCTGCGACAAGTGTGGACATCGCAGCCAGCATTAGAGGTGCCTACCTCCAGCCAGGTGGAGGCCAGGGACAACAGAGTATTACTGGGATGTGTATGTGAAATGGATGGCACTTCAGAAGCCCTGAGTACCCAGCTCTGGTGGACACAGAGGCCCAATGCACCCTGATACCATCGAGGTACAAAGGGGCTGAGCCATAAGCATTCAGGGAGTCACAGGGGGCTCACAAGACTGACTGTACTGCAGGCTGAGAGAAGATGATCGGGAATGAATGGGGGAAAGCACAACCTAGTGACTGGTTCAGATGCACCTTGCATTCTTGGCATTGACTTTCTGCGGGAGGGATGCTTCAAGGAGCCTA
>JAAWVA010000030.1:24758163-24833709 GCA_015227895.2 Colaptes auratus
GGGTGTAGCTGGGACTGGGAAGGGGATCAACATGCCAGTTCTGCCTTCTCAATTCCATTGGCAGCAGCATGCAGGCCACAATTTGCTATCACCTGGAGGGGTGTGCAAGACACCTGGAATCAACTGCCCAAGGGTAGAAGCAAAGCTCCACCATTTGTCATGGACTAATCCAGACTGCACGGGACGGCTGATGCACTGCACAGTACAGTACATCCATGACATCATTGTGTGGGGCCACAAGGCAGAAGAAGTGTTGGAGAAGGAGAACAAAAATATTCAGAACTCCTGAAGGCTGCGTTTGCCATGAGGAAACAGGTCAAAGGACCTGCACAGGAAATCAGTTCTGGGCAAGAAAGTGGCAGGCTGATGCTGTCATGCACCTTATGGACATGGTCAGCAGGATAGCAACCAAGTCTCCACCATCCACAAGAAGGAGACACAGTCTGTCCTAGGCCTTGTGGGCTCTGCAGAGTGCAGGTCCCAGCTGCAGTCAGCTTGTGAGCCCTCTCTATCGAGTGACCTGAAAGCAGAATCATTGTGAGTGGGGCAGTGAGCAACAAGGCTTTGAGCAGATCAAACAGGAGGAGCTGTTCAGTGGCACTTGGGCCTATCTGAATGGCACCAGTGGTGCAAAATATCCTCCACAGTGCAGCTGGGAGCGCATGGAGCACTTGGAGTCTGGCAGAAGACATCAGGTTAAAGCTGAGGTCAGCCACTGGGGTTTTGGAGTAGGAATAAGGGATGGAGATTGTGCTGGGTTTGGGTTGAGCTGGAGTTAATTCTCCTCTGAGCATCCTGCTAGTGCTGCAGGGCTGTAGCTGGGTGTTGGTAACACAGCAGTGTTTTGGCTGCTGCTCAGCTGAGCACTGAGGCTGTGCTTTTCCAATATCTCACTGACCCAAGAGTATGCTGAGGGTGGGCAAGATCTTGGGAGGGGACACAGCCAGGCCAGCTGATCTGAAGTGGCCAAAGGAGTACTCCATGCCATGTGTGGTCAGCTCAGCTATAAGAGCAAAGTGGGAAGGAGATTGGTCCATGGAGTTTGTCCTGCAGAGGAACCATCTGGCACAGAGCCCTGCTGCCTGAGTCCGACCCCCCTGTGCTGCTGGGCAGTAGAGATTCACACTTCTCTCTGCTTCACCCTGTTTGGTCTATGCTTGTGCCTATCCTGAGTGTTAAATTGCTTCTATCTTACACTGCCTTTGTCATCTTTCCCCTCTCCCCTGTCCATCTAAGAAGTGGAGTGATAGAGTGGCTTTGGTGGCATTAAGCCCCAGCCAGGTCCAAACCACCACACTTGCCCAGTCAGAAAGGCACCACAGTTCTGGGAGGAACCATTCCACCTGCCCTGGGATGGAGCAACCCTGCACAGAGTGAAAAAGGCCAAATGCATCTGGGCTGTGGCAGGAGGAGTGTGGCCACCCAGACACGAGAGTTGTCCTCCCAAGACTCAGCACTGCTGTGGTCACACCTGGATGCTTGGTGTCTAGGTGTGGAGCGCTGCAGTCTGATGGAGAAGGATCCTGAGGAGCTACAGAGGAGATCTGCCAGAATGGGGTTTGACATCTCTGTAGAGGCTGAGGACCTGGGCTACTGCAGGCAGGTGAATGGAGGTTCAGGGCACTGCCAGAGCAGTGTGAACACAGCTGAAGGGTGGTTTCAGAGAGGATGGAGCATTTCTGGGGAGTGGGAAGAGACCAAACCTCCATACAGTGCAGCTTGGGAAGTTCAGAGTGGAGATGAGGCCAAAGAAATGTCCCTCAAAGGGCAGAGCTGCTATGCACGAGGCCATCCAGAGGGGTCAGGAAATGGCAGGCAGAGCTGAGACAGCTCAGGAAAGGGATGAAATGGCAGGGGGAACATCTTTTTCTTGGGGAACCAGATGGTGTCAGCAACCTGAAGGGAAAGAGGAGCAGGCAGAGGACAGTGTAGGAGAGGCTGCAGTAGGGACGACCAAGGGCTCTAGCAAGGCTGAGAGGCGCAACAGGACCAAGGCCTCTGTCCCCTTGGCTCTGGCAGTTGCCGTTGCCTCTGCCAACAAGGCCTGTGAGGACAAACTTTGCTTTGAGCCTTTGAGGTTCATGTAGTCCAAGGGCAGTGGTCAGGGCTTGGCCTTTCTGCTTCACAGACCAAAGGCAAGTTTTTCTGCCCTGTACTTTGCCTTTGTTTCCCTGCAATCCTGGCCTCTAACAAGCTGCTCTAAGGAGTCCCTGGGGAGCCTTTGTCAGGAACAAGCCTCAGTGAGGCCAATCAGTGCTTCAAGGACTTTGGAGTTTCCTTCTGACTTGGACTTGTGGAGAGGCTTCTTGGCAGTACCTTGGCAGAGTCTCCTGGCAGTACCTAAGGATGATGGAATCAGCCCCAAATACTCCATGGGGCTCATTAAATACTGATGAACCTCTCATTATTGCCAAGGTTTCTGCAGCTAATTGGAGAGGTTTTTAGTGCACAAAGCATCTGATTTTTAAAGGTACATTCATTCCTTTTCAGCAGGAGTTGTCTCTTGCAAGCAAACCACAGCAAAACCTGACAAGGTCCTACCCTGCTCACTGCTCATCCTCACTCCCCACTGCCCTAGCAGACCCCTGAGCCAAGGTGAGGGACAGGATCTGCCTTGCCAGGGGCTGGGGTCAGGGCTTGGCCCTTTGGATCAATGAAACCCTCCAGGTTTGCTCAGCAGCAGAGCCACCTTGAGCTGCTTGTCCTGACCTCTCAGCACTGCCTCAGGTCTCTGCTCTCACCAGAACTTGGAGATGCTTCAGTGTCTCCAGTGATGCTTCCCTTGCATCCACTGTCTCCTTCTGCTCTAAGCAGACCCTGGGGACCCTTTCCCAGTATGCTTCACTGGGACCCATTAAGAGTAGAAGAAACTTCAGAGTTTGAATCTGACTTTGACTTCTGGAGAGGTTTCATCAGCTTCTCAGTCTCTGAGCTTCATGGACTTGGCAACAAAGTCACCAGAGGGCTCCTTTAAATGCCTTGGGCTGGTTCTATTGTGCTGAGCCAGGCCAGGCTCCTGGGCTGGAAGGAGCTGCTGGCAAGCAGGCAGCACTGCAGGAGACAGCTCTGGACAGGAGCAGCTCCTCTGCACAACACAGCAGGGCTGAGGACACTGCCAGAGGATCTCAGGGAGATGAGGAAGGCACAGAGAGCTTCAAGGTGGCCAGGACTGGAAGGGTGACTGAGAGCTCACTGGAGGAGAAGTCACTGCAGTCCCTGACACAGTGAGGCTGTGGGTGCAGGACACTGCAGCTGGAGCTCCTGGAGGCATCTTCATCTCGGCAGCTGATGCTCAGCTGAAGGCTCCTGGAGTGTGCACACAGAAGGAGGACCAAAGCCCTTCAGTTCCATCCTGTGAGCAGCAGTGAGCAGAGCTGGGGAAGGAGAAGGCTTCACCCCCATCCCCTCTGCCTTTCTCTCTTCCCTTCACTCTCTCTGCAGCACTGCAGGCCTGCTCCCTGGTTCTCCACCTCTCCATGGGACTCACATTCCCTGGGATTGAGCTGTTCTGACACCAGAGGAATCTTGGTCCCTGCTGCATTTGAGGCTGTGATGAAAAATTACTGGTTGGTAGTGATGGGACTGAGCTGATCCATTCCTCCTGCAGCTCAGGGACAGGGGTTACAATGAGGCTGAGAGAAGTGTGCCCTAACTTGTCACTGCCTTTCCCTCCTTGCACAGGTCTCCATGGCCAGAGGCAGCAGATGGCCAACAGCAGCTCCAGCACCCACTTCCTCCTCCTGCCATTCTCAGGCACCAGGCAGCTGCAGCTCCTGCACTTCTGCCTCTTCCTGGCCATCTACCTGGCTGCCCTGCTGGGCAATGGCCTCATCATCACCACCATAGCCTGGGACCACCACCTCCACACCCCATGTACTTCTTCCTCCTCAACCTCGCCCTCACTGACTTGGGTGCCATCTCCACCTCTGTGCCCAAATCCATGGTCAACTCCCTGAGGGACACCAGGGACATCTCCTATGCAGGATGTGTTCTCCAGGTGTTCTTTTTCATGTTTCTAATGATGCAGAGTATTTTCTCCTCACCACCATGTCCTACGATCGCTACGTTGCCATCTGCAGACCCTGCACTATGAGACCCTCCTGGGCAGCAGAGTTTGTCTCCACCTGGCAGCAGCTGCCTGGGCCTGTGGCTTCCTCAATGCTCTGCTGCACACAGCCAATACATTTTCCCCTGCCCCTCTGCCAGGGCAATGCTGTGGAGCAGTTCTTCTGTGAAGTGCCCCAGATCCTCAAGCTCTCCTGCTCCACATCCTACCTCAGGGAACTTTGGCTTATTGTGGCCAGTGCCTGTTTATTCTTTGTCTTCTTTGGGTTCATTGTGATGTCCTATGTGCAGATCTTCAGGGCAGTGCTGAGGATCCCCTCTCAGCAGGGACGCCACAAAGCCTTTGCCACCTGCCTCCCTCACCTGGCTGTGGTCTCCCTGTTTCTCAGCACTTCCTTCTTTGCCTACCTGAAGCCTCCCTCCATCTCTTCCCCATTCCTGGATCTGTTGGTGTCAGTTCTGTATTCAGTGTTGCCTCCAGCAGTGAATCCTCTCATCTACAGCCTGAGGAACCAGGAGCTCAAGGCTTCCCTGAGCCAACTGAGCCCTGGATGCTCTCAGAAGCAATAAACTTCTTTGTCTTCTCCTGCAGAGCAGTTCTGATGTCCCTCAGTGCAGGCCCAGCTTGGCTGCTGAAGTTCTGCCTGATGCTGGGGCTGTTCCCCCTTGTGAGAATGTTGTTGCCACACAAATGTCTTTCTTCAGACCATTTCTGGTTCAGTGTTGTCCTGTCTGCTGTGACCCAGAGGCTGCAGACATGAGGAGCTGTGCTCCCTGGCTGTTCAGCACAATAAAGGACCCTGCAGGGACTTGTTTCTTTGAGTTCCTTCTTGCAAGGCTTCTGTGGAGCTGCAGGGCAGTGCCTGTGTGCAGAGGTGGAGGGGCAGAGTCCCAGCACAGCAGCAGTGCCAGGGAGCCCCAGAACTTGGGCTGTCCTCAGCTGCTCTTTCTTCCCTTCTACCCTCTCCTGCTGAGCCTCTGTGCTGGGGCAAGGCCTGAGTGCTCTGGCAGCTTGGGCACTGTGCTGCAGAGAGAATCCAGGGCTGCTAGTGGGACAGAGCTGTGCTCCAGAGTAGCACTGCCATTCAGAACAGGAGTTCTCCTCAAGCCTTCATACCCCAGCCCCCTCCCTTTACACACTGCACCTACTCAGAGTCCAACGTGTATACCCTGACCCCCTTCCAGTATAGACTCATCCCAAACATGGTTCCTTTAACCTCTCCCCAGTAGAGATCTGTCCTCATCCCAGTACAAGCTGGATCATATTGTCTTCTTCCTCTATAGTCTGGGTCCCATCCCAGCACAGAATGTATGCCCTGGCTCCTTTCCCAGTACCATCTGCATCCATCCCAGTACAAACTGCACACCCTCATCTCTCCCAGTGCAACCTGGACCCTGTGCCAGTCCAATCAGGATCCCTTGCATCCCTCCTGGTACACATTAGGCTTTTTCTCAATAAAATCTGTATCCCCTTATGCCCTCCCTGTACAGCCTGGACCTTGTCCCAGTACAAGCTGCATTCCCTGGCCCCATTCCAGTACAGTCTGGTCTCCACATATTACAATCTGGATGGAGCTGTGTTTCACCTGGCTGGGCCCACCACATCCCCAGCAGTGCCACCCAGCCTGCTCTCACCATAGGATGAGCTGGAGCCGGGCACCACAGTGGCAATGACTGAGGCCTCACAGGCACCGGTGCCCAGGCTGGCCCTGCACACAGACTCACTGGAGTCAGCTGCCATGACGTGGGGCACATGCACCCAGGAGCCTGAGATCTGGGGATGGGGACAGTCATCAGTGCCACAGGGTGGGGGACAGGGCAGGGCTTGGGGTCCTGCTCATGCTGCCCTGGCCCTACCTTGTGCCTGGCAGGCAAGGAGCCACCACACCTGTACCAGGTGATGGTGCTGGAGCCAGGTCCTGCCACCACACAGTCAAGGTGCAGGGTCTGGCCCTCGGTGACAGGTGTGGACAAAGACTCGATATGGCCTGGCGCTGCCATCCCTGTCAGGAGGTACCTGGGTGGGTTGTGATCCCACTAAAAGCATCCCTGTACCATGACAGGGTCCTGCCTGACCCACCTGATCTCCTTCTCTGACAGGATGAGTGACTGTTGGATGAGGGCAAGGCTGTGGCTATTGTCTCCCTAGACTTACCAAAGCCTTTGGCACTGCTCCCCAGAATTCTCCTGGGCAAAGTGGCTGCTCCTGGCTTGGATGAGTAATGCTCTGCTGGATACAGCCCTGGCTGGGTGGAAGGGCCCAAAGAGTGGTGCTCAGTGGAGTTAAATGCAGCTGGTGGCAGGTCACAAGTGGTGTTGCTCAGGGCTCAGTGTTGGGACCACTTCTGTTGAACATCTTTATTGATGACCTTGATGAAGACACAGAGTGAGTCAGCAGTGAGTCAGCAGATGACACCAAGTGAGGTGGCAGAGCTGATCTGCATGAGGGTAGGGAGGCTCTGAAGAGGGACTTGGATAGATTGGATCCATGACCAACACTACCAGGAGAAGCTTCAAGAAGGCCAAGTGCCAGGTCCTGCACTTGGGGCACAACAACCCCAAGCAATGCTCCAGGCTTAGGGCAGTGTGGCTGCAGAGCTGTCTGGCAGAAAGGGACCTGGGGGTGCTGATGGAGAAGCAGCTGAATAGGAGGCAGCAGTGTGCCCAGGTGGCCAAGAAAGCCAAAGGCATCCTGGCTGGGATCAGCAATGCTGTGTCCAGCAGGAGCAGTGAGGTGACTGTCCCCTGGGACTCAGCTCTGGGGAGGTGTGGTGGTTTAGGCTGGGTGCTGGCCCGGATGCCACTGCACAGACCACACCTGGGAGGTCCCAAGAGGTGGGCCCAGCCCAGGGGGGTGGTCACAGGAAACCAGGTATTCCGTTTCCCATAATGCCCTGCTCCACTATAAAACATCCACGCGCGGTCTTCACTTCCTCTTTCGTCCCCTGCTGCTGCCTAGGTAAAATGGCTTGAGCTGCCTCCCTTGGGCCTGCCCAGGCCCAAGGCTGGTTGGGGGGGGAGGAAAGAGCCCTGGCGGGGTTGGGTGTACCCCCAGGTGGTGATGGGATCTCTCTCTCTTTGTCACGGTGCTTGTGGTTCTCTGTAAAACTTTCATTGTTCCTTTTTGTTTTTCTATTTAAACTTTCCATCACTTTTGCAATCTGTTTGTCTGAGTCATTATTTCTGCCCGTGGTGGGAGGATTGCTCTCCCAAACCACGACATTTTTGGCGCACCAACGTGGGGCTAGTTGTTGTGGCCACTCTGCAGATCAGATTGCAAAAGATGGAGAGTTTAAAGTCAAATGTGGGGCGTTGCTGGTTTGGAAGTTGGGGCTCAAGTTTTTTTGTCGGGGCAACTGTGTGAACTCCTGTGGACTCCAGAAGGACACCTGGTGCGTGGCTGATGGCATGGAAGTCCCTCCTGTTGCTTGGGAACAGCGAGGGGTGGCTCTTTCTGTGACTTTCTGCTCAGGGTAGCTTAAGAATGCTCGAGTAGCCTAAGAAGGCGAGACCTGCCTTCTCCTCCTTGTTCTCTGCCGAGCGACGAGCGGCCGAGAACGGCGTGGAGGAGCGGCAGCGGCAAGCAGAGCGAGGTCGGTCGGCTGTTGCTGCGGGAGAGGGCCACCCGCGGCAAACGGACAAGCCATGGCTTCTGAAACCCGAGGGCGAGCGGGGACTTCAGCTGGAAAGCCGCTATCAATGGCTCTGAGAACGCGCTCATGGCTTTGGCTGAAATAACCGTTTGGATGCCCGAAGGGGTGGAGGTGACTTTGACTCTGCATCGCGGCGACAGAGACGGCAGGGGCCAGGCCGGGCTGCGTTCAAGCGGCGGCGGCGGCACCGCCCGTGCCGGGCTGCGTTCAGGCGGCGGCGGCAGCTGTAAATCTTTCCCTGGTGTTTTCGGACATGTTAATACAATACAATACAATACAATACAATTACAATACAATACAATACAATACACCAGGTTGGAAGAGACCTTCAAGATCATCACGTCCAACCCATCAACCAATCCAACCCACCTAAATACAATACAGTACAATACAGTACAATACAGTACAATACAACCCACCTAAACAACTAAACAACTAAACCGTGGCACCAAGCACCCCATCAAGCCTCTTCTTGAACACCTCCAATGAAGGTGACTCAACCACTTCCACAGGCAGCTGATTCCAGTGGGCAATCACTCTCTCGGTATAGAACTTCTTCCTAAGATCCAGTCTAAACCTGCCCTGGCGCAGCCTGAGACTGTGTCCTCTTGTTCTGGTACTGGCTGCCTGGGAGAAGAGACCAACCTCTGCCTGGCTACAACCTCTCTTCAGGTAGTTGTAGAGAGCAATAAGGTCACCCCTGAGTCTCCTCTTCTCCAGGCTAAGCAACCCAGCTCCCTCAGCCTCTCCACATAGGGCTTGTGTTCCAAACCCCTCACCAACTTTGTTGCCCTTCTCTGGACACGCTCCAGTAAGACAATATCCTTCCTAAACTGAGGGGCCCAGAACTGGACACAGTACTCAAGGTGCGGCTAACCAGTGCAGTGTACAGGAGCAGAATGACCTCCCTGCTCCTGCTGGCCACACTGTTTCTGATGCAGGCTAGGATGCCATTGGCCTTCTTGGCTGCCTGAGCACACTGCAGGCTCATGTTCAGCCTCCATCAACCCTCTCTGCCTGGCCGCTCTCCAACCACTCTGACCCCAGCCTGTAGCATGCATGGGGTTGCTGTGGCCAATGTGCAGAACCCGGCACTTGGATGTGTTCAATCTCATGCCCTGGATTCTGCCCATCTGTCCAGCCTGTCGAGGTCCCTCTGCAAAGCCTCTACCCTCCAGCAGATCAACTCCTGCCCCCAGCTTGGTGTCGTCTGCAAATTTACTGATGATGGACTCGATGCCCTCATCCAGATCATCAATAAAGACGTTGAAAAGCATGGGGCCAGCACTGATCCTGGGGCTCACCACTAGTGCCTGGCCGCCAGCGGATGTGGCACCATTCACCACCACTCTCTGGGCTCGGCCCTCCAGCCGTTCCTAACCCAACGCCGTGTGCTCCCATCCAAGCCATGGGCTGCCAGCTTGGCCAGGAGTTTGCTGTGGGGGACGGTGTCAAAGGCCTTGCTGAGGTCCAGGTAGACCACATCCACAGGCCTCCCCACATCAACCAGGCGGGTCACCTGATCATAGAAGGAGATCAGGTTGGTCAAGCAGGACCTGCCCTTCCTAAAGCCATGCTGGCTAGGCCTGATCCCTTGGCCATCCTTTAAGTGCTGCATGATCGCACTCAAGATGACCTGTTCCATAATCTTGCCTGGCACTGAGGTCAGGCTGCAGGCCTAGAATTCCCTGGCTCGTCCAACCGGCCCTTCTTATGGATGGGCACCACGTTGGCCAGCTTCCAGTCTTCTGGGACCTCTCCAGTGAGCCAGGACTGCTGAAAAATGATGGAGAGCGGCTTGGCCAGCTGATCTGCCAGCTCTCTCAGCACCCTAGGATGGATCCCATCTGGTCTTTGTTTCACTTGTGCAGGCTGCACTCTGTGCTTTGGAGCATAATTGCAGAGTCCAAGAAGGTCCCAGGCAACAGTGTCCTGAGCACAAAGACTGATTCCTATCAAGTCTCTTTGTACAGCTCTGTGCCAGCCGCCTCTGTAGCAGCCATAGATTCCCCTTGCAGGTGAACTGCCCTTGAGGCATTAGCTCTTTCCTAAGCTGAATCAATGTTGAAAAGATTCTAGCTTGATTCAACTGTTAAAGTTGTATTGAATGTGTATGTTGTGAAATCCATTAACCACAACCAAAGAGCTGTACCTGTGTGGGCGGTATCACAGTATCACATTAGAGGTTGGAAGGGAGCTCAAGAGACCATCAGGTCTGACCCCCTGCCAAAGCAGGATCACTTAGGGTAGTCCACGCAGGAGTGTACCCAGTGGGTTTGAAAGTCTCCAGAGAAGGAAACTCCACAAGCTCTCTGGGCAGCCTGTTCTAGTGCTCTGTCACCTGCACTGCAGAGAATTGTTCCTCATGTTGAGGTGAAATTCTAGGTTCAAGCTTGAACCTGTTGCTTCTTACCTTAGATTGGCCCCCTCCACTTGACACCCACCCCTCAGATATTTATGCACATTGATGAGATTTGATATTAATACATTGATTTAAATGTTTTTTATATTACTAAAGAATTAATATATTTGTATTAATATATTTGAAGAAATATTAATGATTGATAACAGTGCTGAACAAGGTTAACCATATGCCTCATATAGTATTAGTAATACAGATGCATTAGAATGATAAAAACTTCTATGAATGGCTAGAATCCTTCCATTCCTTGCTCTTTGCTGCCATCTGCTGTCCTTGTGTCAACATTGTAGTCACTGTGTCATTCCCTTGTATTTTTCCTGTTGGACTTCTGCCGATCCCACAGGACTGTCTCATCTTGTTACTGAGGCCCAGGTGTGTGAGACCCATCCTGTTTTCCAGACTCAGCCTTACCTCTCTCTTGATATCTGGGGCTGTGGTCTGCTGCCTTATGTCCCTTCACTCTACCAAGCTCTGGGTTCCTTTATTGATGGCTGAAGGCTACTCTAATGAGTGGGAAAATTTCTAACAGTTAGTGAGGAGTTAATGAGTCTCCTTCCTTCAGCTGTCCTGAGAGTGCTGGGCAGGGCTCAGTGAGGGCCAGCTCTGAGGGGCAGGGTTGTGTTTGGTCTAGGTTGAGGCCGGGTTAAAGTCAAGGACCAATGCTTAACAAAGGGTAAAGGCTGGGGCCAAGATGAGCAATGGGGGCAGAGTCAGGGTGAGGGGTGTGTTGGGAGAGGATGATCTGTATGGGGTGAGGCGCAGGAGGGGTTCAGCTCCACTGTGTTAGATCAGGGGACTGAGTAGAGAGGATGGGAGGGGCCCAGTCTGTATTGTGAGGTGTGGTATTTTCAATGCAGACCCCAGTAAGACTCCCCCACTGCAGGGGGCTGGGCAGGGAGAGGGAGAGAGGGAGACACTTCCCTTCCTATGAGCCCACCAAGAGTGGGTTAGACATTCCACCTTCCAAATGTCAAGGTCCAGGACAAGAGATTAAATTTCTTGGTGTGATGAAGAGGTTATTAATTTATGAATGTGAATTATGAGTTATAGAAATATTAATTTGTATTAATTATTAAAATTATCAATAACCAATGAGTCACTATTTTATATCCATAGTCTAGTGCACGACTGTGAAATACATCCCAGAAATGGTTCAGTATTGATAATTTGGACTCAATTAGAACATTTGCAGAATTAATTTCTATTACTATAACTCAGGCTGCAATTCCACTGCTTGTCCACCGGGTGGCGACTCGATGAGACGCTGGCAGCTGCTTAACTATATACAGAGGTATTACCGTGCATCAGAGGCTGGAAGTAGAAATGTGCTGCTAGGCAGAGGTGCTTTGAAGTGAACATCAGTGAGTGGGAAGCAGGTGGAAGATTCACTGTGTCCTTTGTAGCAAGGTTAGGTTCCAGCAGGCTGCTGTTGCTGGGGCTGGCTCCTGGGCTGGTCTGGACAGCGACAGTTGAGGCAACCTTCTCCCCCCGGTGGCAGCAGAGAGGGGACAGAATATAGGCTAGCCGGTAGGCAGGCTCCCTTTGCAGGACTCAGACAGCTCCCTCCGGATGGCAGGGAGTGGACCTTCGGTGTCAGCCCAGCAGGGCTGGTAGGGCTGGTCCTGGAACGGGGTTGGCCCTCGTGACAATGATCTTTGGGGCTGGTGAGGATGACCCTGGGGAAAAAGCACAGCTGCGCAGAGTGTCAACTTCCCCTTTGTTGGCTTGAAGGAGCAGGCAGGAGCCTCTTGGAGCAGTCCTGGCTTTGGAGCACAGGGCATGAACAATGCTCTGGATTCCCCTGGGGTTCACAAGGCACAGAGCGGCAGAAGCGGCGACTCTTCTCATCCCACAATGGCAGGGTCCTGTGGGCAGTGCTGCTCCTGCTTTCTGAGCTGACACACACAGGGTTGTACAGCTCCTCAGTCTGCTGCTTCAGGCTGATGCAGACGTTTGCACTGCCGGCCTCAGCTAAGTCCCTTCCTGGCAACTGGGCAGATCTTACCCCCCGGGGGTCCAGTCCTCCTGAATGCACGTTAGGCTCTTTCAACAGGTGAGGCTGGCAATACAATGCTGTAGCTTCTCAGGCCCTCAGCGTTGGTCTCTCCTCTGGAGATACTCTCAGGGCTAAGGCTCAACAGGCCTGCTCAGATGCTGGCTTCTCCTCACCTTGCAGAGGCCACTCATTTGCTTGCATCTAGGAGAGAGAAGACTTAATAGCAATGAGCTTAATGGCAAAGGCTATGGCAGGAGCTTAGCAGCTCTGGCAAGGAGAGAGGATGAAGATGGATGTTAGGAAGAAGTTCTTCACAGAAAGAGGGATTTGCCCTTGGAATGTGCAGCCCAGGGAGGTGGTAGAGTCACCATCACTGGAGGTGTTTAGGAAGAGACTGGATGTGGCACTTGGTGCCATGGTTTAGTTGATTAGATGGTGTTTGGTGATAGGTTGGACTCGATGATATCTCAAAGGTCTTTCCAACCTGGTCTATTCTATTCTATTCTATTCTATTTCTATTCTATTCTATTCTATTCTATCCTATCCTATCCTATCCTATCCTATCCTATCCTATCCTATAGTTTCATACTTTCAGTCAGGGTTGGAAGGGACCACAAGGATCATCTAGTTCCAACCCCCCTGCCATGGGCAGGGACACTCTACACTAGATCAGGCTGGCCAAAGCCTCATCCAGCCTGGTCTTAAACACCTCAAGGCATGGGGCCCCAACCACCTCCCTTGACAACCCATTCCAGGGCTTCACCACTCTCACGGTGAAGAACTTCCTCCTCACCTCCAGCTTGAATCTCCCCACCTCCAGCTTCATTCCATTCCCCCTAGTCCTATCACTCCCTGAGAGCTTGAAAAGTCCCTCCCCAGCCTTCTTGTAGGCCCCCTTCAGATACTGGAAGGCCACAATGAGGTCACCTCGGAGCCTTCTCTTCTCCAGACTGAACAGCCCCAACTCCTTCAGTCTGTCCTCACAGGAGAGGTGCTCCAGCCTTCTGCTCATCCTCGTGGCCCTTCTCTGGACACCTTCCAGCACCTCCAGATCCCTCTTGTAATAGGAGCTCCAGAACTGGAGGCAGTACTCCAGGTGGGGTCTCAGCAGAGCTGAGTAGAGGGGGAGAATCACCTCCCTTGACCTCCTGGCCACACTTCTCCTGATGCAGCCCAGGATCTGATTGGCTTTCCGGGCTGCAAGTGCACACTGAGAGCTCCTGTTGAGCTTCTCGTCCACCAGCACCCCCAAGTCTCTCTCCTCTGGGCTGCTCTCCAGCCAGTCACTGCCCAGCCTGGATTTGTGCCTGGCATTGCCTCGACCCAGCTGCAGGACCCTGCCCTTGGTCCTGCTGAAGCTCATGAGGTTGACTTGTGCCCACCTCTCCAGCCTGTCAAGGTCCCTCTGGATGGATCCCTTCCCGCCAGCAGTTTGCTGCACCACACAGCTTGGTGTCATCAGCAAACTTGCTGAGGGTGCACTCAATGCCACTGTCCATGGCACCCACAAAGATGTTGAACAAGCCTCGTCACAGGACTGATCCCTGAGGGACTCCGCTTGTCCCTGGCCTCCACTGGGACATGGACCCACTGACAGCCACTCTTTGGGTGCGGCCATCAAGCCAGTTCTGTATCCATCTAGTGGTCCATCCATCATACCCATGTGTCACCAGCTTGGAGACCAGGATGTGGTGCTCCCCTGGGTGGGCTGGTCAAGACCTGCTGGTCAAAGTGAAGGGCAAGAAGGAACTGCACAGGCAGTGGGAGCAGGGAGAGGGATGATGGGAAGAGCACAGGGACACTGCCCTGTGGTGTAGGGATGGGGTCAGGAAGGCCAAGCTATGGCTGGAGCTGAACCTTTCTGGGCATGCCAAGAACAAGAAGCAGCTTCTGCAGGCCTGCCAGCCAGAAAAGGGAAGTCAAAGGAAGGATGTCCTCTGTGATGAGCAAGACTGGACAGCTGGTAACAATGATCAGATTAGAAAAATTTTTAAAATTTAAAATTGATTGTTTTTTTTAAAAATGAAATAAAAAAAATAAAATTAAAATGCATTAAATAAAACAAACCTAAAAAATTTTAAAAATTTAAAAATTGAAAAAATATAAGATCAAAAAATTTGAAACATCTAGAAAATTAAAATTTGATTAAATAGTAATTAAATTAAATTAAAACCCATTATTAAGGAAATAATTGAAATTTAAAAATACCAAAAATATTTTAATTAATGAAAATAAAAATAAAATAAAATTTAAATAAATTAAAAATTAAAAAAGAAAAATAATAAAATTTTAAAGATAGTTAAAAAATAGATCAAGAAAAAGTAAACCAAAAAGCAAAAAGACTGTGTATTTTATAGCTAAGGGGTTTTAGTGATACCAGCAAGAAATAACTAACCCAAGTCAACTGCAATCATCGCAATAACCAACAGCAGAAGAATCAAGACTCTGAGGAAACAGCATTTCCCATGGAGTCGAACATCGATCACAATGACAATGGTCGAACATCGATCACAGTAACTACTATGATAATCTGAGATCAAAAGCATCAATCAGAAGAATGTACCACAGCACCCTGTGAATTAGGACTGAATATTATGGTTGTTTGATTGTTGTGTGATTCGAGAAAATGTTCATATGGACTCAAATGTTATCTCACCAGTTTGCCATAATTTTACACACTTAGAGGGAAAATCACAATCCATTATAACACCACATGCATTGTCATTGTAGGCTGGAAACAACAACAAACAAATAAACACCTAAAGAATAAAGGGGAAAGAGAGAATAGCCCATAGCAAAAATATTTTTTTTAATGGTACCAACAAGAGATAGTTAGCTCATGTCAACACCCTAGAAACATCAACTTTGCAAAGTGTTGCAACCCTCTCACCACAAGCCAGCATGAACACGGCACAACTGTCATGAAGATGACAGTCTGCAAACCTGCCTAGCACTGACCTCAGCGACTGTCACAATAATCCAAGATGTCAACAGAAAGCATCTAACTTATAACTGAGTGTCATGACTGCTATTGTATTCTATTCTGTTGCTTAACTGTTGTGCAAACATCAAGAGATCAGTATTACTAGGACGAGCAAAACCACATTATTATGTGTAATTTTCTATTGGGTAAAGCAATGAAGCTCCTTTGCTCTTGCTCTTTGCCTGCAAGTTTTCTATCTGTGAAGCTAGAGCCTGGCCACATCTACCTTTACAGATGAAAGAAATCTTGCTACCATTAAACAATTCATTATTTTTGACCATCCTAGAGAAAAATAAAGATGCAACATACCCTTAAAGCAGATTGTAAAAGACAGTGCTGAGGATTGGATTTGTGTCTTAATCTCTGTGTGCAATGTGTTCAGGCATAGTCAGGTCTTCCCTGTCAGTGGGAAGAGTGAGGTGTAGGGATCGGAACTATTGAGATCTAAGTTCTTCTTTACAATGTTTGTTGTCTTTGACCATGTATTATGCCAGCTCTGTTAGAATGTTCTAATCAGCTCAACTTGAGCATTGTGCCTTGTATGGGTTACATCAGTCTGTCAGACATGCTGTGCTACAGGACTTTTGCTTTTGCTATCCAGCTTAGCTTTAACTTGCTTGCTTCTGTGTATGCAAAGAGTATCTTGTACGGGATGAGAACAACTCCCATGAGCAGATTGCTCACAAAAAACCAAAAGGGGGATTTGTGGCAATGCCAGCACAAGCAGTGTGAGCAATCTGGCAGTGTAGGCTTAGAGCCTGACATGGTGGTAGGCCATGCTCAGCATAAGGGCAGAAGTGGCTAGCAGTGTAGCAAAGCAGTGCTGTGCCTGCAGCATGTAACTAAAGCAGGGCACTGGCAGCTATAAACACAGAGAGTTATCTGGGAATAACAGGACACACAGCTGCATCAACAACCTGGCGTGGTATTAGTAGTGTGACCAATAATCTATAACAGTGCCATGTGTGGTCACTCGTGGGGAGCCAATGAAGCTGTGCCAGCGATGCTCCCCGAGTCTATATAAGCTGTAGAGGTTCCCTTAATAAACAAACAACGCTGGATCACATTGGTCGTCCATACTGACTCCATTCTCCATCACCAACAGCCAACTATTAAATATTAATAACAGCCATAACAGGACTCCTTCCCAGGACAGATTCTGCTCACTCCCAGATAAGGCTACACCACCTGAAGCCTTCCAACCACTCATCTGTGTCTCTTTCCCGTACAACCTATATCCCCTTTCCCACTCCCTGACAGACTGGGCCCATCACAGTACAAACTCTCTGCCTGCTCTTTGGAGCTGGAGGTTCTGGTGTGTCCCATCCCCAGTCAGAAAGACACCACAGCATCTGGGAGGAACCATTCCAAATACCCTGGGATGGAGCAGACCCTGCACACAGGGAAGAAGGCCAACGGCAGCTGGGCTGTGGCAAGACGAGTGTGGCCACCCAGACACAGAAGTTGTCCTCCCCTGGACTCCTCACTACTGTGGCCACATCTGTATGCTTGGTGTCTAGGTGTGGGGTTCTGCAGACTGACAGAGAAGGGAGGAACTTCGGAGACTGCAGAGGAGATCTGGCAGCACAAGGGGGACATCACTGTGGAGAGACTGAGGGACCTGGTCTGCTTCAGCCTGTTGAGGCTCAGGGCACTGCCAGAGCAGTGTGCACATGGCTGAAGGGTGGTTTCAGAGAGGATGGAGCTCTTCTGGGGAGTGGGGAGAGACCAAAACCTCCAAAAAGTGTAGCTTGGAAGGTTCAGAGTGGGGATGAGGCCAAAGAAATGTCCCTCAAAGGGCAGAGCTGCTATGCAGGAGGCCATCCAGAGGTGTCAGGAAACGACAGGGAGAGCTGAGACAGCTCAGGGAAGGGATGGAAATGGCAGGGGGAGAGCTGGCTGGGGAAGCAAGATTGGTGTCAGCAGCCTGGAGGGAAAGAGCTGCAGGCATGGGACAGTGTAGGAGAGGCTGCAGTAGGGATGGCCAAGGGCTCTGGCAGGGCTGAGAGGCCCAAAAGGATCAAGGCCTTTGTGCCCTTGGCTCTGGCAGTTGCCTCTGCCACCAAGGCCTGGGAGGAGAAATCTGGCTTTGAGGCTTTGAGGTTCTTCTATTGCAAGGGCAGTGGTCAGGGCTTGGCCTTTCTGCTTCCTAGAACAAAGGCAAGTTTTTCTGCCCTGCACTTTGCCTTTGTCTCCCTGCAATCCAGGCCTCTAACAAGCTGCTCTAAGGAGTCCCATGGGAGCCTTTGTCAGGAACAAGCCTCAGGGAGGCTAATCAGTGCTTCAAGGGACTTTGGAGTTTTCTTCTGACTTGGACTTCTTGAGAAGCTTCTTGGCAGTCCCTTGGCAGAGTCTCCTGGCAGTACCTAAGGATGATGGAATCAGCCCCAAATACTCCATGGGGCTCATTAAATCCTGCTGAACCTCTCATTCTTGCCAAGGTTTCTGCAGCTAATTGGAGAGGTTTTTAGTGCACAAAGCATCTGACTTTTAAAGGTACATTTCATTCCTTTTCAGCAGGAGTTGTCTCTTTGCAAGCAAACCACAGCAAAACCTGACAAGGTCCTACCCTGCTCACTGCTCATCCTCACTCCCCACTGCCCCCAGCAGAGCCCTGAGCCACAAGTGAGGGACAGGCTCTGCCTTGCCAGGGGCTGGGGGTCAGGCCTTGGCCCTTTGGATCACTGAAACCCCTCCAGGTTTGCTCAGCAGCAGAGCCACCTTGAGCTGCTTGTCCTGACCTCTCAGCACTGCCTCAGGTCTCTGCTCTCCCCACGGCCTGGAGATGCTTCAGTGCCTCCAGTGATGCTTCCCTTGCATCCACTGTCTCCTTCTGCTCTAACCAGCCCCTGGGGACCCTTTCCCAGTATGCTTCACAGGGACCCATTAAGAGCAGAAGAAACTTCAGAGTTGGAATCTGACTTTGACTTCTGGAAAGGTTTCCTCAGCTTTCTCTCAGTCCCTGAGGTTTACAGGACACCAAAAGCCACCAGAGGAGTCAATAAAACACCTTGGGCTGGTCCTCTGCTGCCCTGTTGGGCTGGACTCCTGGGCTGGAGGGAGCTGCTGGCAAACAAGCAGCGCTGCAGAGAGACAGCTCTGACCAGGAGCAGCTCCTCTGCACAGCACAGCAGGGCTGAGGACACTGCCAGAGGATCTCAGGGAGATGAGGAAGGCAGAGAGAGCTTCATGGTATCCAGGACTGGGAGGATGACTGAGAGCTCACTGGAGGAGAAGTCACTGCAGGCACTGACACAGTGAAGCTGTGGGGGAAGGACACTGCAGCTGTAGCTCCTGGAGGCATCTCCATCTCGGCAGCTGATGCTCAGCTGAAGGCTCCTGGAGTGTGCACACAGAAGGAGGAGCAAAGCCCTTCAGTTGCATCCTGTGAGCAGCAGTGAGCAGAGCTGGGGAAGGAGAAGCCTTCACCCCCAGCCCCTCTGCCTTTCTCTCTTCCCTTCACTGTCTCTGCAGCACTGCAGGCCTGCTCCCTGTTTCTCCCCCTCTCCATGGGTGTGGTGGGTTTAGGCAATGCCTTTAAAGTTTAGTTACAGATTTTGAGCAGAAAAGGAGAAACAAAATCAATAGATCACTCTTGGGTGTGAAAAGGAAAAGAAAAGATTCTTCTAAACAAATTCATTGGATAAATCTCTGGAATCAGAGGAGCTGTACCATAACAATTCTATTTCTTCACTTCTGATCTCAGCTGTTTTGCTTTGCTGGGGAGACATCACCTGCTTTGGCTGGCCTTGGCTAAACCTAACCCACTGTTTTTTTTCTCTCTCCATTGCTCCTTTCTCTCTTGGAACAGGGGAGTAGGGTATAGGAGCAGAGGAACAGCTTCCCTGGTCACTGACCAGAGTGTGGTTTGTGTCATCTGGTAATTGTAAATACCTGTCTCATATTGTCACTCCTGTATGTTCTGTACCTGTTCATTGCATTCCATTGTAGAGTGTAGCTCTTGCTTGTCAATACAGCTTCATTTGCTTCGAACTGAGCTGCTCTGGCAAGGCTAATGCTGGGGGAAATTTCAACCCACCACAATGGGACTCTTGTTCCCTGGGATTGGGCTGTTGGTCACTTTCTATTCTGACACCAGAGGAATCTTCTTGGCAATTCTGGGTCCCTGCTGCATTTGAAGCTGTGATGAACTCTGCTATGGGTTGGTAGTGATGGGACCGAGCTGATACATTCCTCATGCAGCTCAGGGACAGGGGGTTACAATGAGGCTGAGAGAAGTGTGCCCTAACTTGTCACTACCTTTCCCTCCTTAGACAGGTCTCCATGGCCCCAAGGCAGCAGATGTCCAACAGCAGCTCCATCAGCCACTTCCTCCTCCTGCCATTCTCAGGCACAAGGCAGCTGCAGCTGCTGCACTTCTGCCTCTTCCTGGCCATCTACCTGGCTGCCCTGCTGGGCAATGGCCTCATCATCAGCACCATAGCCTGGGACCACCACCTCCACACCCCCATGTACTTCTTCCTCCTCAACCTCGCCCTCACTGACATAGGCTGCATCTCCACCACTGTGCCCAAATCCATGGACAATTCCCTGAGGGACACCAGGGACATCTCCTATGCAGGATGTGTTCTCCAGCTCTTCTTTTTCATATTCCTAATTTCAGCAGAGTATTTTCTCCTCACCACCATGTCCTACGATCGCTACGTTGCCATCTGCAGACCCCTGCACTATGAGACCCTCCTGGGCAGCAGAGTTTGTCTCCACCTGGCAGCAGCTGCCTGGGGCTGTGGCTTTCTCACTGCTCTACTGCACACAACCAATACATTTTCCCTGCCCCTCTGCCAGGGCAATGCTCTGGACCAGTTCTTCTGTGAAATCCCCCAGATCCTCAAGCTCTCCTGCTCCACATCCTACCTCAGGGAACTTTGTCTTATTGTGGCCAGTGCCTGTTTATTATTTTGTCTGTTTTGTGTTGATTGTGGTGTCCTATGTGCAGATCTTCAGGGCAGTGCTGAGGATCCCCTCTCAGCAGGGACGCCACAAAGCCTTTGCCACCTGCCTCCCTCACCTGGCTGTGGTCTCCCTGTTTCTCAGCACTGGCTTTTTTTCCTACCTGAAGCCCTCCTCCATCTCCTCCCCATCCCTGGATCTGGTGGTGTCAGTTCTGTACTCAGTGGTGCCTCCAGCAGTCAACCCTCTCATCTACAGCCTAAGGAACCGGGGAGCTCAAGGCTGCGCTGAGCCAACTGAGCCCTGGATGCTTTCAGAAGTAATAAACTCTTTGTCTTCTCCTGCAGAGCAGTTCTGATGTCACTCAGTGCAGGCCCAGCCTGGCTGCTTGAGTTCTGGCTGTTGCTGGTGCTGTTCCCCTTGGGAGAATGTTGTTCCCACACAAATGTCTTTCCTCAGACCATTTCTGGTTCAGTGTTGTCCTGTCTGCTGTGACCCAGAGGCTGCAGACATGAGGAGCTGTGCTCCCTGGGTGTTCAACACAAGAAAGGACCCTGCAGGGAGTTGTTTCTCTGAGTTGCTTCCTCCAAGGCTTCTGTGGAGCTGCAGGGCAGTGCCTGTGTGCAGAGGTGGAGGGGCAGAGTCCCAGTACAGCAGCAGTGCCAGGCAGCCCCACAGCTTGCGCTGTCCTCAGCTGCTCTTTCTTCCCTTCTACCCTCTCCTGCTGAGCCTCTGTGCTGGGGGAAGGCCTGAGTGCTCTGGCAGCTTGGGCACTGTGCTGCTGTGTGGCAGTGCTGGGACTGCAGGCAGGGAGAGTCCAGAGCTGCTTGTGGGACAGAGCTGTGCTCCAGAGCAACACTGCCATCAGAATAGGAGGTCTCTCCTCATCCCTTCATTCCCCAACCCCCTCCCATTACAGACTGCACCTACTCAGAGTCCAAACTGGGTACCCTGACCCCCTTCCAGTATAGGCTCAGTCCAAACATGGTTCCTTTAACCTCTCCCAGTACAGATGTGGCCTCATCCCAGTACAAACTTGATCTTACTGTCCTCTAGCACTGCAGCCTTGGTCCCATCTCAGCAGAGAATATATCCCCTGGCTCCCATCCCAGTACCAACTGCATCCATCCCAGTACAAACTGCACACCCTGATGCCGTCCCAGGACCCCCTTCCATTATAGACTGCACCTACTCAGCGTACATACTGGATATATAGACTTCCAGTATAGACTCAGTCCTAACATGGTTCCTTTAACCCCTCCCAGCTCAGATGTGCTCTTACCCCAGTACAAACTGCATCACTTTGCAATCTCCTGTACAGTTTCCTGTACCAGTACAAGATGCATCCCTTGGACCCCTTCCCAGTCCCAGCTCCACCCAGCACTGCACAAAGTGGATATCCGCATCCCTGTGCCGCTACAGGCTGGGGTCAGAATGGCCGGAGAGCAGCCAGGCAGAATGGCACCTGGGGCTACTGGTTTATAGTAGGCTGAATATGAGCCAGCAGTGTGCCCAGGTGGCTAGGAAGGCAAATGGCATCCTGGCCTGCATCAGGAACAGTGTGGCCAGCAGGAGCAGTGAGATCATTCTGCCCTGTACGCTGCACTGGTTAGGCCACACCTTGAGTCCTGTGTCCAGTTCTGGGCCCCTCAGTTTAGGAAGGATGTTGACTGCTGGAACGTGTCCAGAGAAGGGCAACAAAGCTGGGGAGGGGTCTGGAGCACAGCCCTGTGAGGAGAGGCTGAGGGAGCTGGGGTTGCTTAGCCTAGAGAAGAGGAGACTCATGGGAGACCTTATTGCTCTCTACAACTACCTGAAGGGAGGTTGTAGCCAGGTGGGGGCTGGTCTCTTCTCCCAGGCAGCCATTGACAGAAGAAGAGGACATAGTCTCAAGATGTGCCAGGGAAGATGTGGGGTGGATGTTAGGAAGAAGTTCTTCACAGAAAGAGAGATTGGTCATTGGAATGTGCTGCCCAGGGAGGTGGTGAAGTCACCATCAGTGGAGGTGTTTAAGAAGGGACTGAATGAGGCACTTGATGCCATGGTTTAGTTGATTAGATGGTGTTGTGATAGGTTGGACTCCATAATCTCAAAGGTCTTTTCCTACCTAGTTAATGCTATTCTATTCTATTCTATTCTATTCTATTCTATTCTATTCTATTCTATTCTATTCTATAAGCTATGTCTCAGCTATTTTTCCAGCTTGCTTAAAGTCCTTTAAATTGTTAAATGTTGCCTAAGCACTGTACATTCCCACTATAAATAGATACTCCAGCTGTACTCAAGACCTATTGACAAATCCTTGGCACTTTTTCATATCAGTACAAAGTTAATAATATTTTTATTAATATAATCTTTGCCATATTATTTATTCATAAATTCATAACTATAACAGCATGGAAGCCCCTGAGTTTTGCCAGTGTCACAGGCACAATGCCAGTGGATGGTAGCTTCACCAGCACAGGTTAGCCTACCTTTATCTGTGGTAGGTATTTACCCCTGTGTCCATCAGGCCCATGGTCAGTAGCCACTTGATCTTACTGTCCTCTAGCACTGCAGCCTGTGTCCCATCCCAGCACAGAGTGTATCCCCTGGCTCCCTTCCCAATACCATCTGCATCCATCCAAGTACAAACTGCACACCCTCACACCCTCCCAGTACATCATGGGCCCTGTCCCAGTCCAACAGGATCCCTTTCATCCCTCCAGGTACACATTAGGCATTATCTCAATAAATTCTGGATCCCCTTATGCCCTCCCAGTACAGCCTGGGCCCTGTCCCAGTACAAGCTGCATTCCCAGACTACATTCTAGGACATTCTGGGCCCTGCACAGCACAATTTGGATCCTTTTCACCCCTCCCAGTACAGACCTGGTCACATCTCAGGACAAACTGCATCTCCTCAACCCCTCCCAGCCCAGATGTGCTCTTATTCCAGGACAAACTGCATCCCTTTGCCATCTCCCATACAGTTTCCTGTGCCACTACAAAGTGGCAGTTTGGGCTATGCCTTTAAGAAAGAGACAGTTGCTGAACACTCTGGCTGAATGTTTTTGATATTTAAACAAAAACAAGATAGTCTAAACTAATTTCATTGGTGGATTGGTAGAATGCAGCTTTGGGTTTGGGTTCTGCCAGTCTGGTCTGGGTTCAGGCTGTGTTCAGTCTGTGCTTCTCTGTCCTGTGGGCTGGACAGCTTCTCTCTTTTCTGAAGCAGGAGTGACCTTGGCTAACAAAGCTAACCAGACAAGAACACTAATTCTTGCATGTGCTTTTGAGCTAACAGAATTTTTCTTCCTTAATTGCCTTTCTCTCTCTCTCTAATCCTTTTTTAGGAAAAAGGGAGGTAGGGAGGGAGAGAGGGGGGTTCCCTGGCTGGCTGGAGGGAAAAGGCTTTTCTGCATTGTGTTCATTGCTGTGTATTTCTGTATATATTGTAAATATTGTATATTTGTGTATATATTCATTGCATTCCATTGATGCCTGTCAATAGAGCTTTCATCTGCTTTTCCAACTGAGCTAGCTGTGGTTTCTTTCTTTGTGTGTGGGGAGGGAACTTTCTCACCCCACCACACCCCAGGAAGGCTGGGGACTGTCAGGCCCTTGTCCTCCACTCAGCATCACAAACCCTACAGGGATGCTAAAGGAAGGCTGGAGAGGGACTTTTCATGAGGGTGTCCGGTGACAGGACAGGAGGGAAAGGTTTGAAGGTGAGGAAAAGGAGGTTTAGACTAGGCCTTAGGAAGAAGTTCTTCAGTATGAGGGTTGTGGAACTCTGGAATAGGCTGCCCAGGTAGGATGCCCTCTCCTGAGGGTGTTGAAGGCCAGGCTGGATGAGGCCTTGAGCAGCTGAGTCTATTGGAGAGGCATCCTTGCCTATGGCAGGGAGGTTGGAGCAGATGAGCTCTGAGGTCCGTTCCAACCTAAGCCCTGCTATGCTGCTATGAAACCCACCCCCCACCCCCACTGCACCTGAAGAACCTTGACCCACACATGAGGGACAGGAACTGCCTGCCCAGGGGCTGTTCTCAGGCCTTGGCCTTTGTGCTGCAGAAACCAGAGCCAGAGGTCCCTTCTGCTGGAGCTCAGGACAAGCACTCACAAAGCTTCAACATTCTCAGAGGATGAGAACTGAACCTGGAGAAGTCTGACTTGGTGCTGGCCCTTGGTGCAGGTTGTGCCTGAGAGATGTCTGAGTGGGGGAGATGCTGGACACAGCTGCTGGGATCCAGGAGAGCTCCAAGGCTCTGGCTTGAGGGTCACTGTTTTGAGAGGTGGAGATCATTGACTTTCTTGTGGAGTTTGTCTGATCTGGAGACCCTTGGATGCTGAACCATCCTGCGATCTTTTGCCACTTGCACAGACCCTGAAGCTTTTGACCTCCAAAGTTTTCTATCAGCTCCCTGTTGGCTGTGATCCAAGCACAGATGCACTGAGCTGGCAGGAGGTGACAAACCCCCAAGCCATAGGGAGAGCAGTGCAAGGCTGGGAGAGCCCTCGTCAGGGCTGAGCCATTCCTTGCAGGTCAGTCCTCTCCTCTGAACCCTTTGCTTCTCTCTGCCTGGGCTCATATCCTTCTCTTCTCTCCATCAGCCCTGCTCCTTTGTGCTGGGGAGGAGCAAAGTTTGCAGATCTGCTCCTTGGAACAGGCTAGAAGGTAAAGAACCCAACTTTGGCACAGCAGCAAGATCCCAGGCTCCTGCTGGCCCCTGAGCACCTCTCAACCCTCTCCAGACCCTCCTCCCAAACCACACTTCACCACTTGTGGAGCTTTGAGGGTCATTGGCTATGATGGAAATTTAGGAGTTCATCTCCCTGAGCCTCAGCTGGTCAGGTATCAGTTGCAGGGCCAGAGGGGGATGGTTGGGATGGCTACGTCCTGGGGGTGTCAGCCCCATCAGCACTACAACCAGGGGACTCAGCACAGGAGTTAGGGCTCTGATCCCTCCATTGCAAGAAGTCACACACAGTCTCCTTACTTCCCAGCCACTTGGTCCCCAAGGATTTGCCCAAGAGCACAGCGGTGACCATTCCTCTCAGCAGCATGGCCTCCCAGAAGGACCTGGACTAGATCTGGAAGGAGAAGAATCACATGAAGAATAATTTTGGAGGAGTCAAAGCTCAGCATTGAGGAATAGCAGAAGTGGTTGATGAAGACGTGGATAAGGACAGCAAGGATGAAGTGTATGAGGATTAGGAGGAGGGGGATGACAATAATGATGTGGAGCACAAAGGGGATGATGTGGAAGAAGAGGATGATGCTATGGAATAGGAGAAGAATAAAGAGAAGGAGGAGGAATATGAAGGAGGAAGATAGGAAACCCATACCAGCCCCTCTGTGCCACCCAAGGAGCCACATTAGTGCCCTGAGGGTGGGCAGAGCTTCCTTCCCACCCAGCTTGGAGCTGGTAAAGCCCCACTGCCCCCAGCCCAGTGCCCAGCCCTGGTGACTGCGGCAACAGCTTCACCCTCAGCTCCAACCTCATCCGGCACTGCTCAGATGGCCACACTCAGCCAGCACCGCTGCACCCACACCCGGTGCCAGTGCTTTACCTGCACAGGCTGCAGCAAGGGCTTCATCCGCAGCTCCTCCCTCACCTGGCATAGTCACCCCCACGCCGGTGACCAGCGTGCCCCAGGGGACACAGCAATACACCGACCCCGGCACTGCCAGGCCAAACCTGACCCCCCTGGGGGGCCTTCTCCAGCAGCTTGAACTGCAATCTCCTCTTCTACACCTTCTTTCCTCAGAAGCAAATGTGCCCCTGCCCTTCTCTGCACCAGCCAGTGCTGAGGAGAGGAATGACAGTGCTGAGTCAGCACAGCTGGCAGCAAGACTGCAGCTGGGCTGGGATTTGGCTCTTTGTTCCTGAACACTTTGGGTTGCCTAGAGGTAAATGAAAAACCTCATCCCAAGGATAATGCCTAATTAGAATGGAACCCCCAACCCTAATAAAGTATTGTCTTTGATTGGTTTTCCTTGGACATTTCTTTCCCAAAAGATCACTTTTGGGGGCATTTCTTCCCAGGGCCAGGGCTGGAGCCATGTGCTCAGTTCAGGGAGGTGTCCCTGAGGGGTCCTTGGAGAGTCTTGAGGGTCAAGTGAGGAAATCAAAGCAACTCATGGCCACTGAACAGGATCCTTTAATAACCTGCATGGACATGGAATGGATCACTCCAAAGCTTACACGTGCTTGTCCTGGAGGCACATGTCTGAACATGCCCAAACACAAACCCCCTTGAACCTCCTCCCCGTGGAGCTGGGGTGCTCAGCACAATACTAGACAAAAGGCAAGGTGCTGGTAAATCTGCAAAGCTGGACAGGCCCAGGCTTGTCTAGGCAGGTCCTGTGGCTGAGGGAAACAAAGTGCACAGTTTGCAGCTGTGCCTGGCCAGCTGCCACGCTTATGGACTCCCTGTGCAGCTTCCCATGGGTTGGGCAAACTTTATTCTCTAGGCTGAACTCTCTTGTTCCTCTCTTTCTTTCTCTTCTGCCATTGGCCATTATTGTCTTCAGCACCTTATTAATCCAAGCCAAGATGGTAAACAACTCTCCCTTGTTCTACCAAGGAGCCCTGGGGTTCCCCAACGCCTATTTTGTCCACATGAAACTGGAAGATGCTGTAGCTGCAGCTGGTGAATGCTGCTGGACTCGAGAGCAGCCTCTGCATGCCTGCTGCCTGAGTCTGCAGCCAGAAAGTTGCTTTGCTCCACCTGTGACACCTGAGGTGATGCTGCAAGCTGCTGGAGTTGTGGTGAGATAAATGAGAACTGCTTGTCCCACCCTGAGCACTGCAGAACTGTCAACTCCTTGCCTGGCCGGCAAGCTGCCTTGCGAGCCCATGAGCCACAAGCCGCTCCCTCAGCCCCAACAATTCCTCTCCAGGGGGAGACTGCTTCTCCCCTCCACACTCACACTCTGCACTGCTCCTTTTCTGAACACCATATTTCTTGCTTTCTTTCACTTGTGCAGGCTGCACTCTGTGCTTTGGAGCATAATTGCAGTGTCCCAAAAGGTCCCAGGTGGCAGTGCCCTGAGCACACAGGCTGATTCCTATCAAGTCTCTTTGTACAGCTCTGTGCCAGCCACCTCTGTAGCAGCCATAGATTCCCCTTGCAGGTGAACTGCCCTTGAGGCATTAGCTCTTTCCTAAGCTGAATCAATGTTGAAAAGATTCTAGCTTGATTCAACTGTTAAAGTTGTATTGAATGTGCATGTTGTGAAATACATTAACCACAACCCAACAGCTGTACCTGTGTGGGCGGTATCACAGTATCACATTAGAGGTTGGAAGGGATCTCAAGAGACCATCAGGTCTGACCCCCCTGCCAAAGCAGGATCACTTAGGGTAGTCCACACAGGAGTGTATCCAGGTGGGTTTGAAAGTCTCCAGAGAAGGAAACTCCACAAGCTCTCTGGGCAGCCTGTTCTAGTGCTCTGTCACCTGCACTGCAGAGAAGTTGCTCCTCATGTTGAGGTGAAATCTTCTCTGTTCAAGCTTGAACCTGTTGCTTCTTACCTTAGATTGGCCCCCTCCACTTGACACCCACCCCTCAGATATTTATACACATTGATGAGATTTGATATTAATACATGGATTTAAATGATTTTTATATTATTAAATAATTAATCTATTTGTATTAATATATTTGAATAAATATTAATAATTGATAACAGTGCTGAACAAGGTTAACCATATGCCTCATATAGTATTAGTAATACAGATGCATTAGAATGATAAAAACTTCTTTGAAGAGCTAAAATCCTTCCACTCCTTGCTCTTTGCTGCCATCTGCTGTCCTTGTGTCAACATTGTAGTCACTGTGTCATTGTCTTGTATTTTTCCTGTTGGTCTTCTGCCAATCCCACAGGACTGTTCTCATCTTGTTACTGAGGCCCAGGTGTGTGAGACCCCATCCTGTTTTCCAGACTCAGCCTTACCTCTCTCTCTGATGTCTGGGGCTGTGGTCTGCTGCCTTATGTCCCTTCACTCTACCAAGCTCAATGGTTCCTTTATTGATGGCTGAAGGCTACTCTAATGAGTGGGAAAGTTTCTAAGGGTTAGTGAGGAGTTAATGAGTCTCCTTCCTTCAGCTGTTCTGCTGAGAGTGCTGGGCAGGGCTCAGGTGAGGGCCAGCTCTGAGGGGCAGGGGTTGCGTTGGGGCTAGGTTGAGGCCGGGGTTAAGGTCCAAGGACCAATGCTTAACAAAGGGTAAAGGCTGGGGCCAAGATGAGCAATGGAGGCAGAGTCAGGGTGAGGGGTGTGTTTGGGAGGGGATGAGCTGTAAGAGGTGAGGTGCAAGAGGATCAAGAGGGATGAAGAACACTGCTGGTGGGAAGTCCTGTTTGGATGGTGTCCAGCAGCAGCTGGGACACTGGCCCTGGTGGCACAGCCACTGTGATTTTCCTGCCTGCTCTGCACTCTGCTTGCTGTTCAGCATTGGTTTGCAGTTAGAGTTAGGAGGATGGCCAAGCAAGTCTCACTGCTGCAGACCTTTCCCATCATCAGTGTTTCCTGTGTGCTTTGTGTCACTGAATGGCATTGAAGAAGACTCTGGAGGCTAAGGAACCACCAAATGTCCTTCCCATTCTGATTGGATGATGACATTCTCTGTTGAGAGGCACAGAGACAGGAGGCAACCACACAGCCACTCTCTGGCTGAGTGAAATGGACTCAGGTCATGGACCAGGCTGTGCTGGCTCAGTCCCCCTGTCACTGGAAACCTTCTCAAGACCTGATGGGATTCCCCCTCCACCCTTGCCAAGGCCATGAAATAGCCCAGGGTTAATGCAGGTATGGATCAGGACAGAGAGAAATGAAACCCTGAGAGGTGTCCTTCATGTGCTGCACCCTCGCTCTCCCAGCCTTGCACTGCTCTCCCTATGGCTTGGGGATTTGTCATCTCCTGCCAGCTCAGTGCATCTGTGCTTGGATCACAGCCAACAATCAGGTGATAGAAAACTCTGAAAGTCAAAAACTTCAGGCTCTGTGCAAGTGGCAAAAGATCCCAGGATGATTCAGCATCCAAAGTTCTCCAGATCAGAGAAACACCTGATGAAAGTCAATGATCTCCACCTCTCAAAACAGTGACCCTAAAGCCAGAGCCTTGGAGCTCTCCTGGATCCCAGCAGCTGTGTCCAGCATCTCCCCCACTCAGACATCTCTCAGGCACAACCTGCACCAAGGGCCAGCACCAAGTCAGACTTCTCCAGGTTCAGTTCTCATCCTCTGAGAATGTTGAAGCTTTGTGAGTGCGTGTCCTGAGCTTTAGCAGAAGGAAACTGAACTCCAGGGCACCCTCTGCCAGCCTCCTCTCCACCTCTCTGTGTCTTTAGACAGACACCTTTGCTGTCACCATGTTGGGGGCTCTATTTTCCACTGGAGGCAGCCAGCTCTGTCCCTGTATCATTGTGCTTGGTGCTTCTCTCCAGGCACAGCCATAGAAAGAGATTTGACTTCAGGATCCCTTGCAGCCAGTCAGGGTCAGCCTTGTCCTTATCCACTCTGTCCTTCAGAGGCTCTTGGATTAGAGCACATTCTGCTGAATCACCTTGTAAGCCCCAGGTGGGTAGTGCCAGCAAAGGGGAAGTGGTGGAGGGTGAGGAGCAAAGTTGTCCATTCACTGTCAGCCCTGAAGGACAAATGTTCCTGCAAGTGCAGATGTCCTGCTGAGACAGCCTGGGTCAGTGTCACTTGGGGAATTCTCATCTCTGAGCTAAACTGAAATGGAGTAAAATATTTTATCTTTGAGATACAAACTGGAGCTTTGTGAGGTGCACTTTGAAATCCTGAAGAAGATTGCAGGGACACAAACATCTCCTTAGGGCACTTGGGACTCATTGCAGGAACCTCAGGTACTGAGGGAAGACTGAAGAAACTTCTTCAGAAGTCAGAAGGAAAACACAAAGTGCCTTGAAGCACTGATTGGCCCCACTGAGGGCATTACCAACAGAGCCTCCCAAGGGCTCCTCAGAGCAGCTCAGGGGAGGCCATGATTGCAGCAGACAAAGGCAAAGTGCAGGAGAGCAAACTCTGGATTGGGTTTATGGAGCAGAAAGGCCAAACCCTGAGCACAGTGCCTGGGCAGGCAGATCCTGTCCCTCATGTATGGGTCAGGGCTCCTCAGGTGCTGTGGGCTGTGGGGTTTGTGCTGCTGAGGGAAGGACAAGGGGATGAGAGTCCCCAGCCTTCCTGGGGGTGTTTAAGGAAGCATTGAGGATGCCCTGGTGCCTTAGGAAGTCTCTTCACAGCCCTTGGTGGTGGATGATTGCCACAGCCAAGAAGGCAAAGCCTTGGGTTCTCCTGATGACTTCCAGCCTTGCCAGTGCCCATTGCCATCCCCACCACAGGTTGTCCTACACTGTCCCCCACACTGGCTTTGGTTTCTGCAGCAGAAAGGTCAAGCCCTGACCACAGAGCCTGGGCAGTCAGATGCAGAGAGGCTCAAGATGAAGTTTCCTCTCCCTGGCCTTGGTGGCAGAGGCAACTGCCATAGACAGGAGGAGAAAGTCCTCAGTGCTGTTGAGCTTTCAGCCTTGCAGGTGGTGCTACGCTGCGCCCTGCCTGCAGCTCTTTCCCTTCATGCTCTTGACACCCATCTTGCTTTCCTGGCAGCTCTCACCATGACATTTCTGTGCCCTCCCTGCTCTGTCTCTACTCTCCATGGCCATTTCTTGAAACACAGAGCCAGGACCTCTTGGACCACAAGGATCCCCCTTTGAGTGACTTTTCTTTGTCATCACTGCCACTCTGAACCCTAAAATTTGCACTCTAGGGAGGTTTTCCTTCCCTTCCCACAACCACCAGAAGCTGCATCATCCCCAGATTTCAAGCAGGTGCACACTGCATCTGTAGTGCCCTGAACTAGGACTTCAGCAGGTTACAGAAGTCCCAGTCCCTCAGGCTCTCCACCCCAGTCCTTGCAGATATCCTCTGAAGCTTCTCAGGTTCTTCAAAACTCCTTCAGAGCAAGAGGTCCCAAACCAGAGACTAAGAATCCAGATGTGGTCACAGCAGTGCTGAGTGTAGGGGAGGACAGCTTCTGTGTCTGGGTGGCCACACTCCTCCTACCACAGCCCAGCTGCACTTGGCCTTCTGCACTTTGCTCAGCCTCTGCTCCATCCCAGGCCATTGGCAGTGGTCCCTGCCAGAGGCCTTTCTGCCTGGGCACAGAGTAGACCCTCCAGCTGCAAAGCAACAGCCAAGGCACCTCCCTGCTGCTGCCTCTCAGCTTGGCAGGCACAAGGGATGGCACAGTCCCCAGACCAGTCCTGGGCCTACTGCTGGCCAATGACACAAAGGTATTGGAGTTTGCAATGACCTCACACTCACCTCCTGGCCATGTGACTCCTCCTGCCCTAGGAGCTTCTCAGCCATACCTCATGTCCCAATGTTGGCCCAAGGCCTCAGCCTGCTTGTGGCCTGGCATCTGAGTAGCCACAAGAAACCTCTACAGGGTCTTCCAATGCAGATCCCTGCTGCTGCCTTTCAGCTTCTCCAGCAGCCACAGCCAAGCTCTGTCCCTGCTGCTGTCCCCTCAGGACCTCAGCTGGCAGGGAGGTGACAACCCAGCTCCAAGGCTCTTCCTGCAGGGGCCATCAGGTTCTCATGGACAGGGAGTCACACAAGTCCCTTGCCCTCCACATGCCTTCTGCTGCCTGCTGGGGACTCTGGCAGCTGGGAGGCTGTGACCAGTTTAGGCTATGCCTTTAAGAAAGAGACAGTTTGAGAACACTCTGGCTGAATGTTTTTGATATTTGAACGAAAACAAGATAGTCTAAACTAATTTCATTGGTAGATTGTAGAATGCAATTTTAAGTTTGGATTCTGTTAGTTCAGTCTGGTCTGGGTTCAGGCTGGGGGCAGTCTGTGCTTCTCTGTCCTGTGGGCTGGATGGCTTCTCTCTTTCTGAAGCAGGAGTGACCTTGGTTAACAAAGCTAACCAGATAAGAAAACTAATTCTTGCATACGCTTTGAGCTAACAGAATTTTTCTTCCTTAATTGCCTTTCTCTCTCTCTCTAACCCTTTTTGGGAAAAAGGGGAGGTAGGGAGGGAGAGAGGGGGGTTCAGGGAACCCCCCTGGCCGGCTGGAGGGAAAAGGTTTGTCTGCATTACGTTCATTGCTGTGTATTTCTGTATATATTTTAAATATTGTATATTTGTGTACATATTCATTGCATTCTACTTATGCCTGTAAATAGAGCTTTCATCTGCTTTTTTCTGACTGAGCTACCTGTGGTTTCTTTCTGTGTGTGTGTGGGGGGAACTTTCTCACCCCACCACAGAGGCCAAAAGCACAGAGCCCAGGCAGGAGTCAGGGGCTGCCCTCTCAGCTGCTGCAGCAAGAAGTAACCTCCCAGTCCCTTTCCTGCCCTCTTCCTGCTGCTGCTCTCTCTGCTGCTGAGCCAGCAGTGACCTCCCAGCCCCTGCCCAGCCTTGTGCCTGCTGCTGTGCAGGAGATTCTGAGGCACACCTGAGCTGCCCAAGTGTTGCCACGCATCTGCTCCTGGTGTCCATCAGCTGCTCAGACACAGGCCACCTCCTGCTCCCCTTCCAGCACCCTCACAGCACAGAATAGTGTCCTCATGGTGAGGTGGAACCTTCTGTGTTCCATCTTGCACCCATTGCTCCTTCTCCTATCACTGGACACCACTGCCAAGAGCCTGGCACCTTCATACAATACAATACAATACAATACAATACAATACAATACAATACAATACAATTCACCACCAGGTTGGAAGAGACCTTCAAGATCATCGCATCCAACCCATCAACCAATCCAACCCAGCTAAATACAATTCATCTGACACTCCCCTCTGATATTGATAGCCATTGATCACATCCCCTCTCAGGCTTCTCCTCTCCACACTTAACAGCCCCAGGGCTCTCAGTCTGTCACAGAATCACCAAAATATTCAGGTTGGAGAAGACTCTCAGGAGCATCAAGTCCAACCAATAACCCTACTCTACAAGGGTCACCCCTAAGCCATATCCCCAAGCACCACATCCAAACCAACCTGAAACAGCTGCAGGGTTGGGGCCTCCACCACCTCCCTGGGCAGCACTTTCCACTCCCTGACCACTCTTGCTGAGAAAAACTTTTTCCTCCTGTCCAGTCTTAACCTACCCAGTCCAAGCTTGAGGCCATTCCCTCTTGTTCTATGCCCTTCAGGCACTAGAAAGCAGCTATTAGGTCTTCCCAGAGCCTTCTCTTCTTTTGTCTGATCAACCCCAGCTCCCTTAGACTGTCCTCATAGCAGAGGTACTCCAAACCCCTGATTATTACTGTGGACCTCCTGAGGATGTCCTCCATCAGCTCCTTGTCCTTCCTGTGTTGAGACCAGAGCTGGATGCAGTACTGCAGGGGAGGTCTCACCAGAGCAGAGTAAAGTGCCAGGATCCTCTCTCTCCATCTCTGGCCATGCTGCTTTGGATGAAGCCCAGGCTGCCCTTGGCCTTCTGTGCTGCAAGCTCACACTGCCTGCTCCTGGCCAGCTTCTCCCTCACCAGCACCCCCAAGTCCTTTTCCTCAGGGCTGCTTTCTATCTCCTCCTCCCCCAGCCTGTAACGATAGAGGATTGTTCCAGCCCAGCTGCAGGACCCTGCTCTTGCTCTTGGTGAACCTCATGAGGGTCACCTAGGCACCACCTCTCCAGCCTGTCCAGGGCCCTCTGGATGACATCCTGTCCCTCTGGCATCTCAACAGCACCACTCAGCTTGGTGTCATCTGCACACTTGCTGATGGTGTCTCCATCCCTCTGCCTATAGCACTGATAAAAATATGAAACAGCACAGGATGGGATGAGTGGAATCAGTTTTTCCTGGGACAAGGCCTGGGCTGTACTTGGAGATGTTAATGGGACCCAGTTTGGAATGGGAGACTCTGGTGTGATTAGGGTATGGAGTTGTGACTGTGACAGGGCCCAGCCTCTGGTGGAAGGGTTTAAAGGAACTCAGTATGTACTGGGATGAGTCCCAGACTGCACTGGGATGTGGCATGGGGACTCACTTGTACTAGGACAGGGCCCAGTCTGGTCCTAGGAGGGGTTCAGGTGATGCAGCTTTTCCTGGGAGCAGGCACAGTCTACACTGGGAAGGAGTCCTGGTATCTGGTTTGCACTAGGATGCAAACAGCTGGTACTTGGAAGGTGCCAGGGCTTCTACTTTGCAGTGGGATGGTCCCCAGTCTGTACTGGGTGATGCCTTTAGATCTATTTCCTCTGGGAGAGGTCTTGGACTATACTGGGATGGGATCAGGGCATCAGTTTGTACCTGGACAGGGCCTAGTCTGTGCTGGGAGGGAGTCATGAGATGCAGTTGTACTGGGACAGGGCCCAGTCTGTAGTGGGAGTGCATAAGGGGATAAAGTTTTTACTGAGACAAGGCCTAATGGGCATTTGGAGGGACTCTGCCCCTCCACCTCTGCACACAGGCACTGCCCTGCAGCTCTACAGAAACCTTGGAGGAAGCAACTCAGAGAAACAACTGCCTGCAGGGTCCCCTTATTGTGTTGAACACACAGGGAGCACAGCTCCTCATGTCTGCAGCCTCTGGCTCACAGCAGACAGGACAACACTGAACCAGAAATGGTCTGAAGAAAGACATTTGTGTGGGAACAACATTCTCCCAAGGGGAACAGCACCAGCAGCAGCCAGAACTCCAGCAGCCAGGCTGGGCCTGCAGTGAGTGACATCAGAACTGCTCTGCAAGAGAAGATAAAAAATTTATTGCTTCTGAAAGCATCCACGGATCAGGTGGCTCAGGGCAGCCTTCAACTCCTGGTTCCTCAGGCTGTAGATGAGAGGGTTGACTGTTGGAGGCACCACTGAGTATAGAACTGCCACCACCAGGTCCAGGGATGAGGAGGAGATAGAGGAGGGCTTCAGGTAGGCAAAAAAGCCAGTGCTGAAAAACAGGGAGACCACAGCCAGGTGAGGGAGGCAGGTGGCAAAGGCTTTGTGGCGTCCCTGCTGAGAGGGGATCCTCAGCACTGCCCTGAAGATCTGCACATAGGACACCACAATCAACACAAAACAGACAAATGCTAAACAGGCACTGAGCACAAGAAGCCAAAGTTCCCTGAGGTAGGATGTGGAGCAGGAGAGCTTGAGGATCTGGGGGATTTCACAGAAGAACTGCTCCAGAGCATTGCCCTGGCAGAGGGGCAGGGAAAATGTATTGGCTGTGTGCAGCAGAGCACTGAGAAAGCCACAGGCCCAGGCAGCTGCTGCCAGGTGGAGACAAACTCTGCTGCCCAGGAGGGTCTCATAGTGCAGGGGTCTGCAGATGGCAACGTAGCGATCATAGGACATGGTGGTGAGGAGAAAATACTCTGCATCTATTAGGAATATGAAAAAGAAGACCTGGAGAACACATCCTGCATAGGAGATGTCCCTGGTGTCCCTCAGGGAATTGGCCATGGATTTGGGGACAGTGGTGGAGATGGCACCCAGGTCAAGGAGGGCGAGGTTGAGGAGGAAGAAGTACATGGGGGTGTGGAGGTGGTGGTCCCAGGCTATGGTGGTGATGATGAGGCCATTGCCCAGCAGGGCAGCCAGGGAGATGGCCAGGAGGAGGCAGAAGTGCAGGAGCTGCAGCTGCCTTGTGCCTGGGAATGGCAGGAGGAGGAAGTGGGTGCTGGAGCTGCTGTTGGCCATCTGCTGCCTCTGGCCATGGAGACCTGTGCAAGGAGGGAAAGGCAGTGACAAGTTAGAGAACACTTCTCTCAGGCTTATCATAACCTCTCTCCCTTAGCTGCATGAGGAATGGATCAGCTCAGTCCCATCACTACCAACCCATGGCAGAGTTCATCACAGCTTCAAATGCAGCAGGGACCCAGAATTGCCATGAAGATTCCTCTGGTGTCAGAACAGAAAGTGACCAACAGCCCAATCCCAGGGAACAAGAGTCCCACTGTGGTGGGTTGAAATTTCCCCCAGCATTAGCTTTGCCAGAGCAGCTCAGTTAGAAGCAAATGAAGCTGTGTTGACAAGCAAGAGCTACACTCTGAAATGGAATGCAATGAACAGGTACAGAACATACAGGAGTGACAATATGAGACAGGTATTTACAATTAGCAAATGACATTAAACCCCCTGGTCAGAGACCAGGGAGGCTGTTCCTCTGCCTCTATCCCATACCCCCCTGTTCCAAGAGACAAGGGAGGAGTGGAGAGAGAAAAAAAAGCAGTGGGTTAGACTTAGCCAAGGCCAGCCAAAGCAGGTGATCTCTCCCCAGCAAAGCAAAACAGCTGAGATCAGAAGAGAAGAGAGAGAATTGTTATGGCACAGCTCCTCTGATTCCAGAGATTTATCCAATGAATTTGTTTAGAAGAATCTTTTCTTTTCCTTTTCACACCCAAGAGTGATCTATTTATTGTGTTTCTACTTTTCTGCTCAAAACCTGCATCTGAATTTTAAAGGCATTGCCTAAAACCACCACACCCAGGGAGAGGTGGAGAAACAGGGAGCAGGCCTGCAGTGCTGCAGAGACAGTGAAGGGAAGAGAGAAAGGCAGAGGGGCTGGGGGTGAAGCCTTCTCCTTCCCCAGCTCTGCTCCTTGCTGCTCACAGGATGGAACTGAAGGGCTTTGCTCCTCCTTCTGTGTGCACACTCCAGGAGCCTTCAGCTGAGTGTCAGCAGCCGAGATGGAGATGCCTCCAGGAGCTCCAGCTGCAGTGTCCTGCCCCCACAGCCTCACTGTGTCAGTGACTGCAGTGACTTCTCCTCCAGTGAGCTCTCAGTCATCTTCCCAGTCCTGGCCACCTTGAAGCTCTCTCTGCCTTCTTCAGCTCCCTGAGATCCTCTGGCAGTGTCCTCAGCCCTGCTGTGCTGTGCAGAGGAGCTGCTCCTGGCCAGAGCTGTCTCCTGCAGCGCTGCCTGCTTGCCAGCAGCTACTTCCAGCCCAGGAGCCTGGCCCAATAGGGCAGCAGAGGACCAGCCCAAGGTGTTTTAATAACTCCTCTGCTGGCTTTTATTGCCCTGTAAACCTCAGGGACTGAGAGGAAGCTGATGAAACCTCTGCAGAAGTCAAAGCCAGATTCAAACTCTGAAGTTTCTTCTACTCTTAATGGGTCCCAGTGAAGCATACTGGGAAAGGGTCCCCAGGGTCTGCTTAGAGCAGAGCGGGACAGTGAATTCAAGGGAAGCATCACTGGAGGCACTGAAGCATCTCCAGGCTGTGGTGAGAGCAGAGAACTGAGGCAGTGCTGAGAGGTCAGGACAAGCAGCTCAAGGTGGCTCTTCTGCTGAGCAATCCTGGAGGGGTTTCACTGATCCCAAGGGCCAAGCCCTGACCCCCAGCCCCTGGCAAGGCAGATCCTGTCCCTCACCTGTGGCTCAGGGCTCTGCTGGGGGCAGTGGGATTTGAGGATGGGCAGTGAGCAGGGTAGGAGCTTGACAGGATTGCTGTGGTTTGCTTGCAAAGAGACAACTCCTGCGGAAAAGGAATGAAATGAATCTTTGTGGAATAAAAACCTCTCCAATTAGCTGCAGAAACCTTGGCAAGAATGAGAGGTTCAGCAGTATTTAATGAGCCCCATGGAGTATTTGGGGCTGATTACATCATCCTGAGGTACTGCCAGCAGACTCTGCCAAGGTACTGCCAAGAAGCCTCTCAAGATGTCCAAGTCAGAAGAAAACTCCAAAGTCCCTTGAAGCACTGATTGGCCTCCCTGAGGCTTGTTCCTGACAAAGGCTCCCCAGGGACTCCTTAGAGCAGCTTGTTAGAGGCCAGGATTGCAGGGAGACAAAGGCAAAGTGCAGGGCAGAAAAACTTGCCTTTGGTGTAGGAAGCAGAAAGGCCAAGCCCTGACCACTGCCCTTGCAATAGAAAAATCTCAATGCCTGAAAGCCAAGTTTCTCCTCACAGGCCTTGGTGGCAAAGGCAACTGCCAGAGTCAAGGGGACAGTGTCTTTGGTCCTGTTGGGCCTCTCAGCCTTGCTAGAGCCCTTGGCCATCCCTACTGCAGCCTCTCCTACACTGTCCCATGCCTGCTCCTCTTTTCCTTCAGACTGCTGACACCAATCTTCCTTCCCACCAGCTCTCCCCCTGCCATTTCCATCCCTTCCCTGAGCTGTCTCAGCTCTCCCTGCCAGTTCCTGACACCTCTGGATGGCCTCATGCATAGCAGCTCTGCCCTTTGAGGGACATTTCTTCAGCCTCATCTCCACTCTGAACCTTCCAACCTGCACTTTGTGGAGGTTTTGGTCTCTTCCCACTCCCCAGAAGAGCTCCATCCTCTCTGAAACCACCCTTCAGCCATGTGTTCACTGCTCTGGCAGTGCCCTGAGCCTCCATTCAGCAGGCTGAGTCAGCCCAGGTCACTCAGCCTCTCCACAGAGATGCCAGCCTCCATCCTGGCAGATCTCCTCTGCAGTTTCTCCAGTTCCTCTCCCTTCATTCAGTCTGGACATACCCAAAGCCAGACACCCAAGCATCCACCTGTGGCCACAGCAGTGCTGAGTCTGAGGGAGGACAACTTCTGTGTCTGGCTGGCTACACTCCTCCTGCCACAGCCCAGCTGCAGTTGGCCTTCTTCCCTGAGTGCAGGGTTTGCTTCATCCCAGGGTGTTTGGAATGTTGAAAAGAACCTCAGTAAAGGGTTGCTCAATATTGCTCTATGAAATGCAGACAGACCTCAGGCCTGGTCCTTGAAATGGGAGCTTAGGAGAATACAGAGGCTTAGGGCCTGCTCTTGAAGGTGATATTTGCCCCAGCTCTTCCCACAGAGGTCCTTGCTATCTCCTGTTCTGCTCCCTGAAGCAGACCAGCACTCACACATGCCCTGCACTACAACAGCCATGCAAACAAAAGGGGAACAAGCTCAGGGTTAGTGCTCCGACCAACTGCTTGACACTGAAGCCCAAGGCAGGAATCCACAACCATAGCCAGGCCCAGACCTCTGAGAAGCCCCAGCTGGTGTTTTCCTTTTGCACTTCATGCAGAGTCTGCTTGGTTCCCATAGCTCACTGATCACAGAATGGGCTGGGCTGGAAGGGATCTCCAAAGGTTATCTTGTCCAATCTTCCCAGGGATATGCTCAACTAGATCAGGTTGCCCACAGCCCTGTCAAGCCTCACCTTCAATATCTCCAGGGATGGGGCCCCAACCACCTCCCTGGGCACCCTGTTCCAGTGTTCCACTACGCTCCTGGTGCAGAACTTGTGCTGGCTCCTCCTTCCTGCACAATCCTGCTCTGTTCCCATCTCTCACCCATGTCTATGGATGTCCTTCCTCTCTGATCCATGGAAACACAACAGCTTGTGTTCAGTGCTGTGCCCACTCCTCCTTCTGAGGCAAAGGCCATGCCTGGAGCCATTCCCTGCTGAGCAGCTAGTTCTACAACCTGTTTCACTCCTCCCTGGGAAGCTGATCCTGCACCTGCAGTCCTGTTCCAGAGGACTGGAAGAGAAGAGATCTTCACCATGGCCTTTTCTGCTTCACTTTCTCCTAAGCAAGTGTGGTAGTTTGAGCCTGAACTGGAACTTTAGAGCTCAGATGGGGGCAAGGCTGATAGTCCCCCACTCCCTCCTCCTCCTTCCCAATAGAGAGGGGGAAAAAAAAACAAGAAAGGGAAGGAGCAAATTTACCAAGAAATAATTTGGAGTCACAGCCCCTTCACCCAATCTTGACAGATGGTATTAGAATCCTAAATGCAAGTCCCCCTTTATGCCAGCTCTCTCCCTCTCAGAGCAGTCTCTCCCTCTCTGGTGCTGGTCAGCGTAGGTGGTGCTTGAGCTGGGCAGGGATGTGGAGAAGAATCAGGAATCAGTCTGTCTTTGAAAGGGAAAGAAAAAAATCAGGATCAGACTGTTGCTGTGGGGACATCAGCAATAGCTGCAGGTGAGATGATGCAGGAGCTCTCTGGATTGGTTTGCAGTGTGCTTATGTTGAGTCCTGGATGTTAGGCTGGTATTAAACTAGGAGAGAAAAACTTAGAATACCTTATAACTATTCACACAGTGACTACAATACATTGATGTGTGTTGTCCCTTCTGAGTTCATCCGCTCTCAGCCAGTCATGTTCCGCTGTGGGATACACTGAATGTCCCCAGTTTCTAACATGACCCAGTAGGTGTGACCAGGACCCTCAGCTGAGACCACCCCTTGGGTTGGTTTGCCCCCACCAGCAGCAGGAAAAACCCACACTGCCTTTCCCAGCAGGTTCTTCTCAGCAATCACAGGAACTCCATCTCCATCCACTGTTGGCAGCAGGTGGGACTGGGCAGGACCAGCTCGGTTCACAGATCCTCTGCTGTTCACTAACCAAGTGGCTTGAGCTAGGTGTTTTTCCCAGTTCCTAAAGGTTCCACCCCCCATGGCTTTTAGGGTGGTCTTTAGCAAGCCATTGTGGCGCTCGATCTTCCCGGCAGCTGGTGCAAGGTATGGGATGTGGTAAATCCACTCAATGCCATGTTCCTTTGCCCAGTCTCTTATGAGGTGGTTCTTGAAGTGGATTCCATTGTCTGACTCAATCCTCCCGGGGGTGCCGTGTCTCCATAGGATATGTCTCTCCAGGCCCAGGATGGTGTTGTGAGCAGTGGCATGAGGTACTGGGTAGGTCTCCAACCAGCCTGTACTTGCCTCCACCATGGTCACTACGTACTGCTTGCCGCTGTGAGACCGAGGCAGGGTGATGGAGTCGATCTGCCAGGCCTCTCCGTACTTATATTTCAACCATCTGCCCCCATACCACAGAGGCCTCATGCGCTTGGCCTGCTTGATGGCAGCACAGATGTCACACTCATGGATGACCTGTGAGATGGCCTCCAGAGAGATGTCCATGGATCTGTCCCCAGCCCACTGGTATGTGGCATCTCTCCCTTGGTGGCCAGAAGTGTCCTGGGCCCAGCGAGCTAAGAACAGCTCACCCTTGTGTTCCCAGGCCAAGGCTATTTGGGAGCTTTCAGCAGCCAGATCTGCTTGGTGGTTATGCTGGTGTTCTTCATGGGGTTCTTCATTGGCTCTGCTGGGGACGTGCGCATCGATGTGCCGTACCTTTGTTGCAGCCTGTCCAGGTGGGCAGCGATGTCTTGCCACAGCTCAGCGGCCCAAACAGGCTTCCTTTTCTCTGCCACCCGTTCCTCTTCCATTCCTTCACCCCCACAAGGCATTGGCTACCATCCAGGAGTCAGTGTAGAGGTACAGCACTGGCCAGTTCTCTCATTCTGCTATATCCAGGGCCAGCTGGACAGCTTTTCCCTCTGTGTACTGACTGGATTCGCCTTCTCCATCCCTTGCTTCCGCCACTTGCCTTGTTAGGCTCCAGACAGCTGCCTTCCATCTCCGCTTGCTTCCCACAAGCCGGCAGGACCCATCTGTAACTAGAGCATAGCCCTTCTCATGGTCAGGGAGATCGTTGTATGGGGGAGCAGATGGCATCTGGGGCATGATGTGGGGTTGAGCCTCTCCCTTTGAACATCCAGGTCAGGACTGGAAGCCTTGGAGACAGAAATAGAGGTGACACAGTCCCAATGACCTCAGAGGCAGCCCAGATGCCCTCATAGGCAGCTAGGATTTCCTTTTCTGTTGCGGTGTAGTTGGCCTTGGAGCCTTTGTACACCTTCCTCCAGAAACCTAGGGGCCAGCCCCTGGCTTCACCAAGAGCCTTCTGCCACAAGCTCAACGTAGGACCATTCTCACCGGCCGCAGCACCACACCCCCACAGCAAACTCCTGGCCAAGCTATCAGCCCATGGCTTGGATGGGAGCACACTGCGTTGGGTAGGAAACTGGCTGGGGGGCTGAGCCCAGAGAGTGGTGGTGAATGGTGCCACATCCGGCTGGCGGCCGGCACTAGTGGTGTGCCCCAGGGAATCAGTGCTGGGCCCCATGCTCTTCAACATCTTTATTGATGATCTGGATGAGGGCATTGAGTCCATCATCAGTAAATTTGCGGACGACACCAAGCTGGGGGCAGGAGTGATGCTGGAGGGCAGAGAGGCTTTGCAGAGGGACCTTGACAGGCTGGACAGATGGCAGAATCCAAGGGTATGAGATTGAACAATCAAGTGCCGGGTTCTGCACATTGCCCACAGCAACCCCAGGCAGGCACCAGGCTGGGGTCAGAGTGGCTGGAGAGAGCGGCCAGGCAGAGGGGACCTGGGGGGGTACTGATTGATGGGAGGATGAACATGAGCCTGCAGTGTGACACAGGCAGCCAAGAAGGCCAATGGCATCCTGGCCTGCATCAGGAAGAGGTGGCCAGCAGGAGCAGGGAGGTCATTCTGCCCCTGTACACTGCACTGGTTAGGCTGCACCTTGAGTCCTGTGTCCAGTTCTGGGCCCCTCAGTTTAGGAAGGATGTTGAGTTGCTCAAATGTGTCCAGAAAAGGGCAATGAAGTTGGTGAGGGGTTTGGAAGACAAGCCTTATGAGGGGGGCTGAGGGAGCTGGGTTGCTTAGCCTGGAGAAGAGGAGGAGACTGAGGGGTGACCTTCTTGCTCTCTACAACTACTGAAGGCAGGTTGTAGCTAGGCAGAGGTTGTGGTCTCTTCTCCCAGGCAGCCAGTACCAGAACACGAGGACACAGTCTCAGGCTGCGCCAGGGCAGGTTTAGACTGGATGTTAGGAAGAATCTACACAGAGAGAGTGATTGCCCATTGGAATGGACTGCCTGGGAAATGGACTGCCTGGTGGAGTCACCATCACTGGAGGTGTTCAGGAGGAGACTTGATGGGGTGCTTGGTGCCATGGTTTAGTTGATTAGGTGGTGTTGGACGATAGGTTGACACGATGATCTTCAAGGTCTCTTCCAACCTGGTTTACTGTAGTGTATTGTATTGTTTTGCATAGGTCTGCCCTATGAACTCTCTCCAACTAAGGCATGTTTGGACTGAGACTGTACTGGAAGGGGGTCAGGGTATCCAGTTTGGACTCTGCATAAGTGTGTAAAGGGAAGAGGTTGGGATACGAAGGCATGAGGAGACCTCCTGTTCTGATGGGCAGTACTGCTCTGGAGCACAGCTCTGTCCCACAAGCAGCCCTGGACACTCCCTGCCTGCAGTCCCGCACTGCCACCCAGGGGCACAGTGCCCAAGCTGCCAGAGCACTCAGGCCTTGCCCAGCACAGAGGCTCAGCAGGAGAGGGTGGAAGGGAAGAAAGAGCAGCTGAGGACAGCCCAAGCTGTGGGGCTGCCTGGCACTGCTGCTGTGCTGGGACTCTGCCCCTCCACCTCTGCACACAGGCACTGCCCTGCAGCTCCACAGAAGAACTGAGGAATGAGCTCAGAGAAACAACACCCTGCAGGGTCCTTTATTGTGTTGAACACCCAGGGAGCACAGCTCCTGATGTCTGCAGCCTCTGGGTCACAGCAGACAGGACAACACTGAACCAGAAACGGTCTGAAGAAAGACATTTGTGTGGGAACAACATTCTCCAAGGGAACAGCCCAGCAGCAGCCAGAACTCCAGCAGCCAGGCTGGGCCTGCACTGAGTGACATCAGAACTGCTCTGAAGGAGAAGACAGTTTATTGCTTCTGAAACATCCAGGGATCAGTTTGCTCAGGGCAGCCTTGAGCTCCTGGTTCCTCAGGCTGTAGATGAGAGGGTTCACTGCTGGAGGCACCACTGAGTACAGAACTGCCACTACCAGATTCAGGGATGGGGAGGACATGGAGGAGGGCTTCAGGAGTGCAAAAAAGGCAGTGCTTGTAACCAGGGAGACCACAGCCAGGTGAGGGAGGCAGGTGGCAAAGGCTTTGTGGTGTCCCTGCTGGGAGGGGAACCTTAGCACTGCCCTGAAGATCTGCACATAGGACACCACAATCAACACAAAACAGACAAAGACTAAACAGACACTGGCCACAAGAAGCCAATGTTCCCTGAGGTAGGATGTGGAGCAGGAGAGCTTGAGGATCTGGGGGATTTCACAGAAGAACTGCTCCACAGCATTGCCCTGGCAGAGGGGCAGGGAAAATGTATTGGCTGTGTGCAACACAGAATAGAGAAAGCCACATCCCCAGGCAGCTGCTGCCAGGTGGAGACAAACTCTGCTGCCCAGGAGGGTCTCATAGTGCAGGGGTCTGCAGATGGCAACATAGCGATCGTAGGACATGATGGTGAGGAGAAAATGCTCTGTTGAAATGAAAAAGGGAAGGAGAAAGACCTGAGCAGCACATCCTGCATAGGAGATGTCCCTGGTGTCCCTCAGAGAATTTGTCATGGATTTGGGTACTGTAGTAGAGATGGCACCCAGGTCAAGGAGGGCGAGGTTGAGGAGGAAGAAGTACATGGGGGTGTGGAGGTGGTGGTCCCAGGCTATGGTGGTGATGATGAGGCCATTGCCCAGCAGGGCAGCCAGGTAGATGGCCAGGAAGAGGCAGAAGTGCAGGAGCTGCAGCTGCCTTGTGCCTGGGAATGGCAGGAGGAGGAAGTGGCTGATGGAGCTGCTGTTGGCCATCTGCTGCCTCTGGCCATGGAAACCTGTGCAAGGAGGAAAGGCAGAGACAAGTTAGGGCACACTTCTCTCAGCCTCATTGTAACCCCTGTCCCTAGCTGCATGAGGAATGGATCAGCTCAATCCCATCACTACCAACCAGGGATGGTTCATCCTGACTTCATATGCAGCAGAAATTCAGAATTGCCATGAAGATTCCTCTGAAGTCAGAACAGAAAGTGACCAACAGCCCAATCCCAGAGAACAAGAGTCTCATTGTGGTGGGTTGAAATTTCCCCCAGCATTAGCTTTGCCAGAGCAGCTCAGCTAGAAGCAAATGAAGCTGTATTGAGAAGCAAGAGCTACACTCTACAATGGAATGCAATGAACAGGTACAGAACATACAGGAGTGACAATATGAGACAGGTATTACAATTAGCAAATGACATGAAACCCTGGTCAGAGACCAGGGGAGCTGTTCCTCTGCCTCTAACCCCTACCCCCCTGTACTAAGAGAGAAAGGAGGAGTGGAGAGAGAAAAAAAGCAGTGGGTTAGGTTTAGCCAAGGGCAGCCAAAGCAGGTGATCTCTCCTGAGAGAAGCAAATCAGCTGAGATCAGAAGAGAAGAGAGAGAATTGTTATGGTACAGCTCCTCTGATTCCAGAGATTTATCCAATGAATTTGTCTAGAAGAATCTTTTCTTTCCTTTTCACACCCAAGAGTGATCTATTTATTGTGTTTCTCCTTTTCTGCTCAAAATCTGTAACTAAATTTTAAAGGCATTGCCTAAAACCACCACACCCATGGAGAGGTGGAGGAACAGGGAGCAGGCCTGCAGTGCTGCAGAGACAGTGAAGGGAAGAGAGAAAGGCAGAGGGGCTGGGGGTGAAGCCTTCTCCTTCCCCAGCTCTGCTCCTTGCTGCTCACAGGATGGAACTGAAGGGCTTTGGTCCTCCTTCTGTGTGCACACTCCAGGAGCCTTCAGCTGAGCATCAGCTGCCAAGATGGAGATGCCTCCAGGAGCTCCAGCTGCAGTGTCCTGCACCCACAGCCTCACTGTGTCAGGGACTGCAGTGACTTCTCCTCCAGTTTGCTCTCAGTCACCCTCCCAGTCCTGTCCACCTTGAAGCTCTCTCTTCTTTCCTCATCTCCCTGAGATCCTCTGGCAGTGTCCTCAGCCCTGCTGTGCTGTGCAGAGGAGCTGCTCCTGCCCAGAGCTGTCTCCTGCAGCGCTGCCTGCTTGCCAGCAGCTCCCTCCAGCCCAGGAGCGGCCCAATAGGGCAGCAGAGGACCAGCCCAAGGTGTTTTAATAACTCCTCTGCTGGCTTTTGGTGCCCTGTAAACCTCAGGGATTGAGAAGAAGCTGATGAAACCTCTCCACAAGTCAAAGTCAGATTCCAACTCTGAAGTTTCTTCTACTCTTAATGGGTCCCAGTGAAGCATACTGGGAAAGGGTCCCCAGGGTCCGCTTAGAGCAGAAGGAGACAGTGGATGCAAGGGAAGCATCACTGGAGGCACTGAAGCATCTCCAGGCTGTGGGGAGAGCAGAGAGCTGAGGCAGTGCTGAGAGGTCAGGACAAGCAGCTCAAGGTGGCTCTGCTGCTGAGCAAACCTGGAGGGGTTTCATTGATCCCAAGGGCCAAGCCCTGACCCCCAGCCCCTGGCAAGGCAGATCCTGTCCCTCACCTGTGGCTCAGGGCTCTGCTGGATGCAGTGGGGAGTGAGGGTGAGCAGTGATCACGGTAGGACCTTGTCAGGTTTTGCTGTGGTTTGCTGTTGAAAAGTAAAGAACTGTAGCCTTAAAAATAATTCATCAGATACTTTGTGGAATTAGCTGCAGAAACTTTGCCAATAATTAGAGGATAAGTTGTGGCTCAGCAGTATTTTAATGAGCCCCATGGAGTATTTGGGGCTGATGACATCATCCTTAGGTACTGCCAGGAGACTCTGCCAAGGTACTGCCAAGAAGCCTCTGCAGAAGTCCAAGTCAGAAGAAAACTCCAAAGTGCCTTGAAGCACTGATTGGCCTCACTGAGGCTTGTTACTGCCAAAGGCTCCCCAGGGACTCCTTAGAGCAGCTTGTTAGAGGCCAGGATTGCAGGGAGACAAAGGCAAAGTGCAGGGCAGAAAAACTTGCCTTTGGTCTATCAATACAATAGAATAGAATACAATAGAATAGAATCCAATAGAATAAACCAGGTTGGAAGAGACCTTCAAGATCATCGAGTCCAACCTATCAACCAATCCAACCCACCCAAACAACTAGATCATGGCACCAAGCACCCCATCAAGTCTCCTCCTGAACACCTCCAATGAAGGTGACTCCACCACCTCCATGAGCAGCCCATTCCAATGGGCAATCACTATCTCTGTATAGAACTTCTTCCTAACATCCAGCCCAAACCTCCCCTGGCACAGCCTGAGACTGTGTCCTCTTGTTCTGGTACTGGCTGCCTGGGAGAAGAGACCAACCTCCGCCTGTCTACAACCTCCCTTCAGGTAGTTGTAGAGAGCAAAGCAGAAAGGCCAAGTCCTGATCGCTGCCCTTCGAATAGTAGAGCCTGAAATCCTCAAAGCAAAGTTTCTCCTCACAGGCCTTGGTGGCAGAGGCAACTGCCAGAGCCAAAGGCACAAAGACCTTGCTCTTCAGTGGCCTCAACAACTTGTTGTGTTGTGACCGGTTCAGGCTGTGCCTTTAAGAAAAGGGACAATTGCTGAACACTCTGGCTGAATGTTTTGATATTTAAATGACAACAAGATAGTCTAAACTAATTTCATTGGTAGATTGGTAGAATGCAACTTTAAGTTCTGTCAGTTCAGTCTGGGTTCAGGCTGGGTGCAGTCTGTGCTTTTCTCCCTCTGTTTGTGTGGGCCTGTTTCTCTCTCTGAAGCAGCAGCTTTGCCGGACAGGAGCGACCTTGAATTACCAAAGCTAACCAGATAAGAAAACTAATTCTTGCATACGCATTGAGCTAACAGAATTTTTCTCCTTAATTGCCTTTCTCTCTCTCTCTAACCCTTTTTGGGAAAAAGGGGAGGTAGGGAGGGAGAGAGGGGGGTTCAGGGAACCCCCCTGGCCAGCTGGAGGGAAAAAGCTTTTCTGCATTTCGTTCATTGCTGTGTATTTCTGTATATATTGTAAATATTGTATATTTGTGTACATATTCATTGCATTCCATTGATGCCTGTAAATATAGCTTTCATCTGCTTTTCTGACTGAGCTAGCTGTGGTTTCTTTGTGTGTGGGGGGAGAATTTTCTCACCCTACCACAACTCCCCCACACTGTTAACTTGTTTGAGGCACTGGCCCTCTAAACTTAAATGCTGTCCTGCTGGGATGCCAGTCCACAGGGACCTCCACACGTGAGTGGATTTGGCCATCAAAGGCCTCCTGAAGTTTGACAAGGCCAAGGCAGGCAAGGTCTGCACTGGGGCAGAACAACCTCATGCCTCTGGACAGGCTGTGATGTGACCAGCTGGGCAGCATCCCTGGGAGGGGGGCATGGGAGTCATGATGGAAGCCACATCAGGTGGTGAGGTTCCAACTTCTAAAAGAGGGTGGAGAACCTGGAGAACTGCAGAGAAATTCTCTCATGAAGGGCTCAGGGCCCACAACACAGGAGCTGTGTGGCAAGCTGGAGGCAGCTGGGCCTCTCTGGCCTGGTGAGGGGCAGGCACAGGGCAGTCTCAAGGCAGACAACACCTGCCTGGAGAGGTGGTGGAGCCAAGCTCTTCTGCAGTGGCAGATGGCCTGGCAGAGACAACAGCTACAAGGTGCTTGCTTCTAGGAGCTTTTCCCTGGGCCTTAAGCAAGTTGGTGTCTGCTCAGTTTTGTCTGTTTTGTGTTCCTGGTGGTGTCCTATGTGCAGATCTTCAGGGCAGTGCTGAGGATCCCCTCTCAGCAGGGACGCCACAAAGCCTTTGCCACTTGCCTCCCTCACCTGGCTGTGGTCTCCCTAATTCTCAGCACTAGCTTCTTTGCAAACCTGAAGTCCTTCTCCATCTTGCTTACACCTCTGGACCTGTTGGTGTCAGTTCAGTACTCAGTGGTGCCTCCAGCACTGAACCCTCTCATCTACAGCCTGAGGAACCAGGAGCTGAAGGCTGCCCTGAGCCAAGTGGTCCCTGGATGCTCTCAGAAGCAATAAAGTCTTTGTCTTCTCCTGCAGAGCAGTTCTGATGTCACTCAGTGCAGGCCCAGCCTGGCTGCTGTACTTTCTGGTGGGGGAGTCTAGTTTTTACTATTGTATCTTCATCCTACACTTTCTAATTCACTCTCTGTTTTTTGACCAGAAGTTTGTGTAAGTAGACCTCTGCTCCTTGTTTGACCCAGGGCCTTTGCAGCCCCTCTGGAGATGAAGCCAAACTGTGACCCTAAAGCCAGAGCCTTGGAGCTCTCCTGGATCACAGCAGCTGTGTCCAACATCTCCCCCACTCAGACATCTCTCAGGCACAACCTGCAGCAAGGGCCAGCACCAAGTCAGACTTCTCCAGGCTCAGGTGTCATCCTCTGAGAATGTTGAAGCTTTGTGAGTGTTTGCCCTGAGCTCCAGCAGAAGAAAATGAACTCCAGGGCAGCCTCTCTGCCAGCCTCCTCTCTACTTCTCTGTGTCTTTGGACAGACACCTTTGCTGTCACCATGTTTGGGGGCTCTATGTTGCACTGGAGGCAGCCAGCTCTGTCCCTGTGTCTGTGTGCTTGGTGCTTCTCTCCAGGCACAGCCATAGAAAGAGATTTGAATTCAGGATTGGTTCCTGAGGAAGGGCTGCTAGGATCCAACCTTTTCCTCTGCTTCTCACTCTCAAGAACTCTTGACTGGCTGAGAAATCACAGCCATGGCACAACTTGTTGGCCTTGCCTCACCCTTGTAGACAGGCAAGATGCTGAGAGACAGCTTGTGCTGAGCAGATGGTTCCAGAGAGCTTGGATTGCTGAGTCAACTTTCTCAGCCTTGGCTTTGCTCTGTTTCCAAAGAGCAACAATTCTTCTGTGGCTGTGTGCAGGCAGTTGTCTAAGGAGAGCAGGGGCAGCTGGTGCCATGGAGCTGTGAGCTCCAGCTGCAGAGAGCAGTGGAGAAGTCTGATGCAAGGAGCAGGGATGGAAGGCCCAGGTGGGCAGGGACAGAAAGGGGGAGGTTGGGGAGGGTGAGGACCAAAGTTGTCCACTCAATGTCAGCCCTCAAAGGACAGCTTCTCCTCCCAGTCCAGACCTCCTGAGCAGACAGCCTGCATCATTCTGGCTTGGTGGATGCTGCTGTCACCTCTGCCCTCATCTGAGAAAGAATCAAATAGTTTACCATCATAATCTGAGCTTTGTGAGGTGCACTTTGAAATCTGGAAGTGAACAACAAAGACACAAAGAGCTCCTCAGGGCACTTGGGGATCATTCCATGAACCTCAGGTACTGAGAGAAGAGTGAAGAAACTGTGCAAGAAGCAAGAAGCAAAAGACAAAGTCCCTTGAAGCACTGATTGGCCCCACTGAGGCTTGTTACTGCCAAAGCCTCCCCAGGGACTGGTTAGAGCAGCTCAGGAGAGGCTGTGATTGCAGCAGGCAAAGGCAAAGTGCAGGAGAGCAAACTCTGGCTCTGGGTTCTGCAGCACAAAGGCCAAGGCCTGAGCACAGCCCCTGGGCAGGCAGCTCCTGTCCCTCATGTGTGGGTCAAGGCTCTTCAGGTGCAGTGGGGGGGGGGGGTGGGTTTCATAGCAGCATAGCAGGGCCTAGGTTGGAAGGGACCTCAGAGCTCATCTGCTCCAACCTCCCTGCCATAGGCAAGGATGCCTCTCCAATAGACTCAGCTGCTCAAGGCCTCATCCAGCCTGGCCTTCAACACCCTCAGGAGAGGGCATCCTACCAGGACAGCCTATTCCAGAGTCCCACAACCCTCATACTGAAGAACTTCTTCCTAAGGCCCAGTCTAAACCTCCTTTTCCTCACCTTCAAACCTTTCCCTCCTGCCCTGTCACCAGACACCCTCATGAAAAGTCCCTCTCCAGCCTTCCTTTAGCATCCCTGTAGGGTTTGTGATGCTGAGTGGAGGACAAGGGCCTGACAGTCCCCAGCCTTCCTGGGGCTGTGGACAGAGGCAGTGAGGCCCTCCCAGGGCCTTAGGACAACATCTCCTCACAGGCCTCGGGGGACAGAGAATTGCCATAGCCCAAGAGGGCACAGCCTTGGCTTCTCATCATCGCTCCCACCACTGCCATTGCCCTTTGCCACCTTTCCCACAGCTTTGTCCTGCCCTGTCTCACAGCTGCTTCTCCTGCCCTGCAGGCTGCAGACACTCCTCTCACGTCCCCCACCTTGGCCTTCCCATGCCTTCACTGACACCTGCCCACACTCACCCTCTGCTCCTGGGGACGCAAAGAGAAGGGCTGATCCCAGACTCCTTCTGCAGAACTTCTCAGGCCACAGCACTTCCCTTTGAGAGAGGTTTCTTGCTCCTCATGGCCAGGCTGCACCTGCCAGGCTGCACCATCTGGCAGTGTTCCTCTCTACTGATGTCTCCTACCTCAGCAGGAGCTCCCAAGGCTGCTGGCCTTGCAGTTTCTTGCATAGACAGCACCAAGCCCTGTGCCTGCTGCTGTCCCATCAGGTCCTCAGGCAGCAGAGACACAGCAACCAACCCATCAGCCCCTTCCTGCACTCAGCCCAGGCCCTTTGGCAGAGGCCATCTGACAGATCACTCTGCCATCTGCCAGCCATGAGCCCAGGGCTGCCCTAGCAGCTCCTGCAGACACACCTGACCTCACAGTCCCTTTCTCAGCTGTGTTCCTGCTGGTGGCCAATCCTCTCAGGAGGCAGAAGTGGCCTCACCTCCCCCTTCCCAGTCCTTGGCTTCCTACTGAGTGGTGAGTTCCTGAGACACAGCTGAGCACAGGATTGCACCCTCAGCCCTCAGCCTCCTTGTGGCCAGAGCCTGAGCAGATCAAAGTTTCACCAGATCCATCTGGCAGATTTCCTACCAAGGCTTTGAGTGGAGAAGCCTTCCTCAGAGGACCTGCTGTATCTGTCCTGGTACACTTGTGGAAGAGATCCTTGCACATCATCTTGTCCAATGATCCTGCTCAGTTCTGCATCTGGGAAGGAAGAATAAACTGCAGCTGTATAGGCTGGGAGGTGATCTGCTGGAAAGGAGACCTGAGAGTCCTGGTGGATAACAAGTTCTGCATGGGACAGCAATGTGCCCTGGTGCCCAAGTAGGCCAATGGGATCCTGGGGTGATTCAGAGAAGTTTGTCCAGCAGACAGAGGGAGGTTCTCCTCCCCCCTCTACTCTACTCTGCCGTGGTGAGGCCACACCTGGAATATTGCATCCAGAAGTTTCCTGCAGTGTTAATAGTGAGGGACACTACTGGGGAAGTGTCTCCAGGCTGTGGCTGGAGCAGAGTCCTGGAGGCAGTGCTGAGAGGTCAGGACAAGCAGAGGAAGGTGTCGCTGATGCTGACTAAACCTGGAGGTGTTTCATTAATGCAAAGGGTCAAGCCCTGACCCCAGACACTGGTAAGGGAGCTCCTTTGCCTCACTCACCCCTCAGAGCTCTTCCTGGCACATTAAGATACAGACAGAAGCAATGCCAAGGGCAGGACTATGGCACAATCCCTTTCAGCCTGCTGAGGAAGGACAAGGAAGCAATCAAGGAGGCAATGAGGCCCCAGGGCTGGCAGGAGGAGTTGTCTCCTCAGAGGCATCAGTGCCACAGACCACAGCCAGAACCAAAGGCATGAAGAGCTTGGCTCTGCCAGGAGCCTTTCAGCTCTTCCTCATCCCTCTGTCATGTGCCCCTCAGGCTGTCCTCTGTTGCTGCATCAGCTGAGCCTCTTTCCCTGCAGGCTGTAGTCACCCAGCCAGCTGCCCCACCTTGCTGGCACCTTCCTTTCCTGCTCTCTCTCCATCCCTGCTGGTTGTTCCTTGAAACACAAAGCCTTGGAGTGCTCCAGGCTCCTGCTGGGGCATGTCTTGCACCACAGCACTGCCCTGGCAATGACATTTCTTTCTCTTCATAGCCAGTCTGGACCTCCCCAGCTGCACCTCATGGCTTTGTTTCTTGCTCTTGCAGTTGGTCACTATGAAGTAGTCTCAAAGCACTCTTCAAGCACTCTCAGGCTGCTCCTCTGCTGAACTCAGTCTCCATACCACTGAACCCACAGCCTTCAGCTCTATCATGTGCTCCCATTTTGGGAGATCTCTGGGCATTCTCCAAGGTGTTTGCAGATGGAAATGCAGAGGTCACAGGCCAAGAAAGAGAAGTTTTAGCAAGTGCTGTAGTGTCTGGAGAAAGAGCAGTGGCTTTGAGCTGAAACAGGGGAGACTGAGATTGGATATAAGGAAGAAATATTTTGCAGTGAAGGTAGAGGGCACTGGAACAGTTGCCCAGAGAAGGGAAGGTCCCATCCCTGGAATTGCCCAAGGTCAGGATGTTTATTCAACCTGAACTAGTGCAAGATGCCCCTGCCACGGCTGGATGGCTGAACTAGAGCTCTTTTCCATCCCTTCCAAGCCATTCCATGGTTCTTTGATCCTAATATCCCAAACTGGTTCTCCATGGGACTGCAGAGAGTTAGATGCACCATGGGGCTGTTCTCTTCTGACCTGGTCCCCAACACCTTCACAAAAAAGAAATAATTACTATGTCTTGGCCATGAGTTGCCAAGGTTTTGGGGAAATAATGATAATGATAATGATAATGATAATGATGATAATAATAATAATAATAACAATACAATAATAATAATGATGTAATGAAGGGTAAAAATTGTCAATTCAAAGACATTTTCAACTTCTGTGAATGTTTCCCCAAGTATATCAGCAGAAGAGGCTCCCATGATGGCCTGGCCAATGGAGGATGGGAACAATCTGCCTGAGCAGTCTGAGATCAGTGATGGGAAGGTAGAAAGTGTCTTTGGGGCTTGCAAGACTTACCATGGGCTGTCTAGGAAAAGATGCAAGGAAGGGACAAAGTGGGGTCAAGGTGGTTTATGGGGGAACAAGAATAAGAAAAGAGAGGGAAATGGGAATCAAGCAGCTGGTCCTGCATAAAGAGATCACTTCCTGGCTGTGCTGTAATGATCACTGCAGCTTGTCCTGGTTCCTTCCTGGAGGGGAAGAAGAAGCGCCCACCTATCAGGGCAGGCTGGGACCTGACTGGCTGAGTAGGGACCCTGAAGACATGGACCTGGGCACTTCAGGGATGAAGAGGAGCCACCAGTGAATGCTCACCTGAACAAGGCAGGTGCATCTGGGACTGCATTAGGAGTGTGGGCTACCTGTACCAGGGAGTGGTGATCTCCCTCCATTGAGCCTTAGCATCCTGATCCACTTCTGCAGAGCAGGAGGTTCTTTTACAGACCCTGCAATGAAACCAAGAAGGACCAAGTAGTTGGTTGAGAAAAGCCCCTGGCTTGTGCTTCACCTGCATGGGCAGGAGGAATGTTAGAAATACAGAAAAGGAGGGAAAGTAGGAAATAACAAAAGCAAAGAGAAAGTCACCACCATGGCTGCCAGCAACACCTCCCAGGCTCTGAAGGTCTCAAAAGCTGGGGGAGCTCCAAACTTCTCTGTTACCCTTGCAGCTTTATTGCCTTTCCAGTCTCAGAGGTGGTCACAGTTCCTCAGCCAGCTGCCATGCCTACAGCACATTCAACTCCTGTCAGCACTGTCCCACAGTTATGGGGGCCATGCATGCTCTTCTGGCTCTGAACTGCTGCCTCACTCATCCTCAGGGGCTCTGTCCAGCAGCAGAGCCACAAAGCTCTCAACCCATTCCATAATCTCTGGGTGCAGTCACACAGGGAGCCTCAGCTTGCATTGCAGCACCCTCCAAGGTGGAACCTGTGGCCTTGTCTGCTTTTCAGCTGCTGCAGTGTGGTGGTTTGAGCCTTAACTGGGATTTAAGAGCTCAGATGGGGGCAAAGCTGAGAATCCCTCCTCCACATCCCCCCTCCTCTTTCCCAATAGAGAGGAAAAGAAAAGAGAAGGCTGAAATCCACTGAGAAATAATTTGGAGTTGGTTTGGAAGCAGAGAGGTAAAGTGTCTTTCAAATACATAGATACACACCTAGAACTGTAACAGGAAGGGCTCACAAGGGTAAGGAACAAGGATGGATAGGGAGATAGACAAAACCAACAGTCCTTTGGAGAAAGGTGGATGCAGCAGGGAGAAAGACCAGGCCTGACCACATGGCAGAGGCAGGAAGCCAGCAGCAACTCTCTTAGTCCTCTCTTCCTGGTGAGGCAGAAAAAAAGAGCCCCAAAGGGTTGCTGTACTCTCCCCTTTATAGGCTTGGACAGAGAGGGGGAGTGGAACAGACTAACTCAGCTTCCTGGGGATGATCCAGCTCCAACCCCCCCTGCCATGGTCAGGGGCACCTCACACTAGAGCAGGTTACTCAGAGTCACATCCAGCTGGCCTTCAAAACCTCCAGGGATGAGGCTTCCACCCCCTCTGGGCAACCTGTGCCAGTGTCTCACAACTCTAATGGGGAAGAACTTCTTCCTAACATCCAGTCTGAATACTCAGTTCTACTTTTGTTCCATTTCCCCCCCAGTCACTCCCTGACACCCAAAAAAAGTCCCTCCCCAGCTTCTTGTAGCCCCCTTCAGTTACTGGAAGCACAAGAAGGTCTCCTCAGAACCTTCTCTTCTCCCTTTCTCGGGATAACCTTTCCAGTGTCCTGCTACCCTCACCATGAAGTATTTCATCCTTCTATCTGATCTGTCTAGCTCTCCCTTCTTTCAGTTTAAAGCCACTGTCCTTTGACCAGGGATTTGGGGGCATCTGACGTATGACCACTAGGTAGTGGCTGAAGCCCCTGAGCCCAGTGGTGTGGAGAATGAGAAGAGTAGAGGAGCAGCATGAGAGTGCTTTGAGACATGAGAAGATTCTGACTAGGTGAAGAGCAGCATGAGAAAGAAATAAAGCTACAAAGTGGAGCAGGAGAGCCCTGAGGAGAAAGAAATGTCACTGCCAGGGCAGTGCTGTGGTGCAAGATGTCAGCAGCAGCACCTGGATCAGCTCAAGACTTGATATTTCAAGGAAGAAGAGCCAGGAGGATGGAGGGAGAGAGAAAGGAAGGTGGCAGCAAGATGGGGCAGCTGGCTGGGTGACTACAGCCTGCAGGGAAAGAGGCTCAGCTGATGCAGCAGCAGACAGCCTGAGGGGCAGATGACAGAGGGCTGTGGGAGAGCTGAAAGGCTCCTGGCAGAGCCAAGCTCTTCCTGCCTTGGGTTCTGGCTGAGGTCTGTGCCACTGATGCCTCTGAGGAGACAACTCCTCCTTCCAGCCCTGGGGCCTCATTGTCTCCTTGTCCATCCTCAGGAGCCTGGGAGGGGTTGTGCCATAGTCCTGCCCTTGGCATTGGTCCTCTCCACATCTCACTGCTTCAGGAATCCCCCTGAGGGGTGAGTGAGGGACAGGATCTGCCTGTCCAGGAGCCAGGGCTCGGGGCTTGACCCTTTGCATTAATGAAGCACCTCCAGGTTTGCTCAGCATCAGAGACATCTTCCTCTGCTTGTCCTGACCTCTCAGCACTGCCTCCAGTTCTCTGCTCCAACCACAGCCTACAGACACTTTCCCAGCAGTGTCCTCACTGGGACCCATCAACAAGAGAAGAAACTTCAGAGTTTGAAAGTGACTTCAACTTCTGGAGGGTTTCATCATCTCCCTCTCAGTCTCTGTTTACCTGGCACCAAAGCCACCAGAGGGTCATTAAAATGCCCTTGGGTTGGTCCTCTGCTACTCAGCTGGGCTGAGCTCCGTGGCTGGAAGGAAATGCTGGAAAGTAGGCAGCAATGAAAAGTGTCAGCTGTGCCCAGGAGCAGCTCCTCTGCTCTGCACAGCAGGGCTGAGGGCACTGCCAGAGGATCTCAGCAAGATGAGGAAGGCAGAGAGAGCTTCGAGGTGGTCAGGAGGGTGACTGAGAGCTGACAGGAGGAGAAGTCACTGCAGTCACTGACAGGGTGAGTCTGTGGGGGCAGGGCAGTGCAGCTGCAGCTCCTGGAGGCATCTCCTAAAGCTGGCCCAGCCAGAGCTGGTGGGGGCTGGAAGGAAATCTTCCTGTGCAGAGGCTGTTTTCAGGCTTTTCTGAAGAGCTGTGGAGGCCTGGGGTGCAGGCAGGGGTGGTGAGGGCTGTCCTTCAGAGCAGGGTCCCTGCAGCCCAGGGGCTGTGTGCTGGGGCAGGGACTCTGCTGCCTGCCAGGCTCAGCTCTCAGCCTGCCCAGGGAGCTCCACACAGTGCTGTGGGGAGAAGCTGTGAGTGGCAAGAGACAGCCCTGGCAGGGCAGGGCAGGATCCTTCTGCTTTGGGGAGGGAGCTGTGTTGGCCAGAGCTGCTCACAGTTCTAGCTCCCCACTGGGTGTTTCGGAGGAGGCTTTGCAGAAGAGCATCAAGGCAGCATTTTGCTGGAAGGGCAGGAGTCTTGGCTTTGAATGTTGATCCCCTTGGTGTGCTGGGTGGGCTGTGTAAGACTAGAGTTTAGAGCTTGTTTCTCCACTCTGGTGAAGACTCTCATTAGCCTTTGATCTGCTCCTGAGCCCCTGCACACCCAGAGCTGCCCCTGGTCTGTGTCCTGCTGCTGGGAGGGGTCTTCAGGGCAGAGCTGAGCACACAGCAGGTGGGAAGGGCTCTGCCAGCAGAGACAGGGAGGAGAGCTGGGCACAGAGAGGCAGCTGCTGGCAGGGACAGCTGCAGGCAGCAGGGACTTTAGCAGAGGGGAAGAGGGATCTGCTGACAGAGATGCCCTGGCAAGGGGGATCAGACTCCTCTGTGCCATTCTCTGCACTGCAGACACATTTCCCAATGCAACCTTTTGCTCTCCTCTTCTACCCAGCAGAGGCAGTGCCCTCAAAGCTATGGGCTCCAGGCCATGAGTCACAACCTTGGCAGCTGACATTCATCTGAAGGCTCCTGGAGTGTGCACACAGAAGGAGGATAAAAACCCTTCAGTTCCATCCTGTGAGCTGCAGAGTGCTGAGCTGGGGAAGGAGAAGGCTTCACCCCCAGCCTCTCTGCCTTTCTCTCTTCCCTTCACTGTCTCTGCAGCACTGCAGAGCTCTTCCCTGTTTCTCCACCTCTCCATGGGACTCTCATTCCCTGGGACTGGGCTGGTGGTCACTTTCTGTTCTGACGCCAGAGAATCTTCATGGCAATTCTGGGTCCCTCTGCATTTGAAGCTGTGATGAACCATCAGTGGTTGGTAGTGATGGGGACTGAGCTGATCCATTCCTCATGCAGCTCAGGGACAGGGGTTACAATGAGGCTGAGAGAAGTGTGCCCTAACTTGTCTCTGCTTTCCCTCCTTGCACAGGTCTCCATGGTCAGAGGCAGCAGATGGCCAACAGCAGCTCCATCACCCACTTCCTCCTCCTGCCATTCCAGCACAAGGCAGCTGCAGCTGCTGCACTTCTGGCTCTTCCTGGCCATCTACCTGGCTGCCCTGCTGGGCAATGGCCTCATCATCACCACCAAGCCTGGCACCACCACCATCCACACCCCCATGTACTTCTTCCTCCTCAACCTGCCCTTGACCTGGGTACCATCTCCACCACTGTCCCAAATCCATGGCCAATTCCCTGAGGGAACCAGGGACATCTCCTACTCAGGATGTGTTGCTCAGTCTTCTTCTCGTCTTTTCCTTGTGCAGAGATTTCTCTCCTCACCACCATGTCCTACGATCGCTACGTTGCCATCTGCAGACCCTGCACTATGAGACCCTCCTGGGCAGCAGAGTTTGTCTCCACCTGGCAGCAGCTGTCTGGGGCTGTGGCTTTCTCATTGCTCTGCTGCACACAGCCAATACATTTTCCCTGCCCCTCTGCCAGGGCAATGCTCGGACCAGTTCTTCTGTGAAGTGCCCCAGATCCTCAAGCTCTCCTGCTCCACATCCTACCTCAGGGAACTTTGGCTTCTTGTGGCCAGTGTCTGTTTAGTCTCTGTCTGTTCGTGTTCATGGTGATGTCCTATGTGCAGATCTTCAGGGCAGTGCTGAGGATCCCCTCTCAGCAGGGACGCCACAAAGCCTTGCCACCTGCCTCCTCACCTGGCTGTGGTCTCCTTGTTTCTCAGCACTGCTTCTTTGCTGATTTGAAGCCCTCCTCCATCTCTCCACATCCCTGGACCTGGTGGTGTCAGTTCTGTACTCAGTGGTGCACTCCAGCAGTCAACCCTCTCATCTACAGCCTGAGGAACCAGGAGCTGAAGGCTGCCCTGAGCAAACTGAGCCCTGGAAGCTTTCAGAAGCAATAAACTCTCTGTCTTCTCCTGCAGTGCAGTTCTGATGTCACTCAGTGTAGGCTCAGCCTGGCTGCTGGAGTTCTGGCTGCTGCTAGGGCTGTTCCCTTGGGAGAATATTGTTCCACACAAATGTCTTTCTTCAGACCATTTCTGCTTCAGTGTGCCCTGTCTGTGTGACCCAGAGGCTGCAGACATCAGGAGCTGTGCTCCCTGGGTGTTCAACATAATAAAGGACCCGCAGGGGAGTTGTTTCTCTGGTCCCTTCCTCCAAGGCTTCTGTGGAGCTGCAGGGCAGTGCCTGTGTGCAGAGGTGGAGGGGCAGAGTCCCAGCACAGCAGCAGTGCCAGGCAGCCCCAGAGCTTGGGCTGTCCTCAGCTGCTCTTTCTTCCTTTCCACCCTCTCCTGCTGAGCCTCTGTGCTGGGGCAAGGCCTGAGTGCTCTGGCAGCTTGGGCACTGTGCTGCTGGGTGGCAGTGCTGGGACTGCAGGCAGGGAGAGTCCAGGTCTCCTCATGTATTTACACCCCAACCCCCTCCCATTACAGACTGCACCTACTCAGAGTCCAAACTGGATACCCTGACCCCCTTCCAGTATAGACCCAGTCTAAATATTGTCCCTTTAACCCCTCCCAGTACAGATGTGGCCTCATCCCAGTACAAGCTAGCACATATTGACTTCTTCCCCTACAGTCTGGTTCCCTTCATCTACAGTCAACCCACCGCAGTCCTATCCCAGCACAGAATGTTATCCCCTGGCTCCCTTCCCAGTACTGAATGCATCCATCCCGGTACAAACTGCACACCCTCATGCCCTCCCAGTACAGTCTGAGCCCTGTCCCAGTCCAAACAGGATCCCTTTCATCCCTCCAGGTACACATTAGGCATTGTCTCAATAAAAACTTGACCCCCTTGTGCTCTCCCAGTACATCCTGGACCCTGTCCCAGTCCAAGCTGCATTCCCTGACCACAGTCTAGGACATTCTGTGTCCCGCACAGCACAATTTGGGATCCTTTTAACCCTTCCCAGTACAGACCTGGTCACATCTCAGTACAAACTGCATCTCCTGTACCCCTCCCACCTCAGATGTTGGTCTTATCCCAGGACAAACTGCATCACTTTGCCATCTCCCACACGGTTTCCTGTGCCAGTGCAGAGTGCATCCCTTGGACCCCTCCAAGTCTCAGCTGCATGCAGCACAGGACAAAGTGGATATCCTGATCCCAGGGCAGCTGTGGCCTGATCCTGGTACCAATGGGATCCCATTGCCCTCTCCCAGCACAGTCTGAGTCTCATCCCAGTACAAAGTGCATCTCCTGAAATGATTCCATCCCAGCACAGACCAGGCCCATCCCTGGCTTGGATGAGCAATGCTCTGCTGGATGCAGCCCTGGCTGGGTGAAAGGGCCCAGAGAGTGGTGCTCAGTGGAGTTCAATCCAGCTGGTGGCAGGTCACAAGTGGTGTTCCTCAGGGCTCAGTGCTGGGACTACTTCTGTTTAACATCTTTATTGATGACCTTGATGAAGACACAGAGTGAGTCAGCAGTGAGTCAGCAGATGACACCAAGTGAGGTGGCAGAGTTGATCTGCATGAGGGTAGGGAGGCTCTGCAGAGGGACTTGGATAGATTGGATCCATGGCCAACATTACCAGGAGGAGCCTCAAGAAGACCAAGTGCCAGGTCCTGCACTTGGGCCACAACAACCCCAAGCAATGCTCCAGGCTTGGAGCAGTGTGGCTGGAGAGCTGTCTGGCAGAAAGGGACTTGGGGGTGCTGACGGACAAGCAGCTGAATAGGAGGCAGCAGTGTGCCCAGGTGGCCAAGAAAGCCAAGGCATCTGGCTGGGATCAGCAATGCTGTGTCCAGCAGCAGCAGGGAGGTGACTGTCCCTGGGACTCAGCTCTGGGGAGGCCACACCTTGAGTGCTGTGTCCAGTTTTGGGCAGCTCCATCCAAGAGAGATGTGGAGGTGCTGGAGCCAGGGCAGAGGAGGGCAAGGAGCTGGGGAAGGGCCTGGAGAAGAAATCTGATGAAGAGCAACTGAAGGAGCTGGGGCTGGTTAGTTTGGAGAAGAGGAGGCTGAGGGGAGACCTCCTGGCTCTCTACAGCTATCTGAAAGGAGGTTGTGGAGAGTCTGCTGCTGGTCTCTTCTCACAGGTCATTAGTGACAGAACAAGAGGCAACAGCCTCAAGCTTGGACTGGGTAGGATCAGACTGGACAGTAGGAAAAAGATTTTCCCATCCAGAGTGTTCAGGTAGTGGAATGTGCTGCCCAGGGAGGTGGTGGAGTCACCAAGCCTGGAGGTGTTTCAAGGTGCTTTGGATGTGGTGCTTGGGGATATGGCTTAGGGGTGACGCTTGTAGAGTAGGGTTACTGGTTGGACTTGGTGCTCCTGAGGGTCTTCTCCAACCTGAATGTTTCTGTGATTCTGTTACAGACTGAGAGCCCTGGGGCTGTTTAGTCTGGAGAGGAAAAGCCTGAGAGGGGATCTGATCAATGGCTATCAATATCAGAGGGGGGTGTCAGAGGAAGGTGCCAGGCTCTTGGCAGTGGTGCCCAGTGATTGGACAAGGAGCAATGGGTGCAAGATGGAACACAGCAAGTTCCAGCTCACCATGAAGAGACTCTTCTGTGTTGTGAGGGTGCTGGAGCCCTGGAGCAGGCTGCCAGAGAGGTTGTGGAGTCTCCTTCTCTGGAGACTTTCTGACCTGCCTGGATATGTTCCTGTGTGACCTGCCCGGGTAATCCTCTTCTGGCAGTGGGGTTGGACTGGAGGATGTCTGAAGGACCCTTCCAACACCCCATATTCTGTGATTTAAGCCCTCCCCCTTCAGACTGGGCTCATCAGCACACCAAAGACTCTCCTCAGCCCTGGTCTGAACCCCAGACCTCAAAGTCATCTCTGACCCCTCAGCCTTCCCCTGGGCACTTCAGCCCCAAACCTCCCTCCTGTGCTTTGACCTTGTTGTGAAGAGGTTATTAAATTTATTCATATGAAAAATGAATTATGAAAATATTATTTGTATTAATTATCAAATTATTAATAACCGATGAATCAACAACTTATATACATGTTCTAGTGCACGTTCGTGAAATACATTCCATAAATGACTTAGTATTATGATTAGAACTTAATTAAACTATCTCCAGACTATTTGTATGTTTATATAATTGTGACCGGTTGAGGCTGTGTCTTTAAGAAAGAGACAGTTGCTGAAAACAAGATAGTCTAAACTAATTTCATTGGTAGGTTGTTGTAGAGTGCAATTTTGAGTTTGGGTTCTGTTAGTTCAGTCTGTGTCTGGTCTGGTCTGGGTGCAGGCTGGTGCAGTCTGTGCTTCTCTGTCCTGTGGGCTGGATGGCTTCTCTCTTTCTGAAGCAGGAACGGCCTTGAGTTAACAGCTAAACCAGATAAGAAAGCTAATTCTTGAATGTGCTTTTTAGCTAACAGAATTTCCTTCCTTAATTGCCTTTCTCTCTCTCTCTAACCTTTTTGGGAAAAAGGGGGGTGGGGAGGGAGAGAGGGGGTTCAGGGAACCCCCTGGCCGGCTGGAGAGAAAAGGTTTCTGCATTGTGTTCATTGTTGTATTTTCCTGTATATATTGTAAATATTGTATATTTGTGTATATATTCATTGCATTCCATTTATGCTTGTAAATATAGCTTTCATCTGCTTTTCCGACTGAGCTAGCTGTGGTTTCTTTCCCTGTGTGTGGGGAGGGAACGTTCTCACCCCACCACAATAATGAAGAGTGCAGTTCCGCCGCTTGGCCACTATATGGCGACTCGGTGGAACGCGGGCGGCTTCTGGCTATGTACAACAATATTACAATCTTTCTGTGCATCAGCGATGACTGCTACACGCGGATGCTTTGAACTGAGTGCTAGTGGGTGGAAAGCACATGGGAGATACTCTGTAGCTGTTGTTTGTAGCAAGGTGGGGGTCCGGCTGACTACTGCCGCTGGACTGGTTCCTAGTAGACTTGAAACGGTGGTGTTGGGTATTATCTCCTCTCTCCGCAGCAGTGGAGAAGGAATAATGGAACCTGGGCTTAGCTCGTAAGCAGGTTCCCTTCAGGACTTGGTCAGTTCCCTCCAGACAATGGGATAGGTCCTGGTCAGGTTCGGCCCGTGGGGTTGGCCCTGGGAGTCAGCTTGCACGGTAGGGCAGGGCAGGGCAGGGCAACGGTTGCCAGCAAGCAGGCTCAGAGGTTCCCAGTCGGACAACAATAGCTATGGGGTCAGCCCTGTGGCGAGGGATCTCGGGGCTGAGGTAAACAGCCTCGGAGAGAGAATGCGGCTGCGCTGAGCTGCAGCTTCTCCGTTACTGGGCTTAAAGGCACAGCGGGACGATCGGGGCAGTCCCGGGTTTGGTGCAGTATAGGCACGAACAGTGCTTTAGTCTTCCCTGCGATTACAGGGCTTGGAGCGGCACACGTGGCGGCTCCTCTCCCGCTATGGCGGGGCTAGGTATATGCGGACTTAGTCTCTAGAAGTCCCTTCTCCCCGACAGCTGGGAGAATCTTACCCTCGGGGGCTGGTCCAGTCCTCCGGTAGCACGGTGGGCTCTCCCGGTGAGTACGACTGGCTGTGGCAACGCTGGCTTCTCGGGCTCAGCGAAGGTCCTCCCTCTGGGGTGATCCTCACGATCAAAGTGCTTCTCACAATGCAGAGGCTTCAGTATGCGTGCGTGGATGATAGAAGCTAACAACAATAAGCTCAATGGCAGAAGCTGTGGCTCGAGAGCTGCTTTCTCGAGCAAGTACAGAGACAAAGTGAAAGAGAGGGCAAATTGTTTACCCCCAGGGGTGATACTTATAGATTCCTCGAGGCTGGGTTTGACCAATGGGCACTCTCATAGACAACTGGCTTCTGCCTATAGAAAGCGTGAAGCTAGAATTATGCCCATACTTGGTAATCGCACAAGCACTGCATGCGCTGAGTGTGTGCTGGCCTGGCTAATGCCTTGGCTTTTGTCCTGAAGGAGGGGAAACTTGTCCACATGCTGGGACCAGATCTAGTATCTGGGCAGAATGTGCCTTCACCACAATCTCCCATTTCAAACTGGGTGCCATTAACATCACCAAGTACAGCCCAGCCCTGTCCCAGTAAAAACTGATTCCACTCATCCCATCCTGTGCTGTTTAATAGTCTTCAGTGCTATAGACAGAGGGATGGAGACACCATCAGCAAGTGTGCAGATGGCACCAAGCTGAGTGGTGCTGTTGAGATGCCAGAGGGACAGGAGGGCATCTACTCTGGACTTCTGGAGGGCAGACTTCAGGGTACTTAACGAACTAACTCAGAGGGTTCCTTGGGATGCAGCCCTTAGAAACAAAGGGATCCAGGAGAGCTGGAGCTGCTTCAAGGCAAAACTCTTGAAGGCACAGGAACAGGCTGTGCCAATGTCCCGGAAGATGAGCCGCCGGGGCAGACAGCCAGACTGGATGGGTAATGAACTCTTTATAGAACTAAGGGGAAAAAGAGGGTGATCTCTGGGAAAGGGAGAGACAACTATGGAATGTTTAGGGATGTTGCTAGGACATGCAGGAAGAAAATTAGGGAGGCAAAAGCCCATTTGGAACTTAGCCTGGCCTCTGCTGTGAAGGACAACAAAAAGTCCTTCTATAAATACATTAATAGCAAGAAGAAGGGCAAGGACAACCCACTCCTTGTTGGACACAGAGGGGAACGTTGTAACAAAGGAGGAAAAAGCCAGAGGTACTTAACACTTCTTTGCCTCAATTTTACTAGCAGAGCAGAACGTCTTCCAGACAGCTGGCTGCAGGCTGCAGAAGGAGCCAGGGAGCTGCATAGTTTCCCAATACTCCAGGAGGCTGTTAGAAATCTTCTGAGACGCTTGGACCCCCACAAGGCCATGGGACCGGATGGAATCCATCCTAGGGTGCTGAGAGAGCTGGCAGATGAGCTGGCCAAGCCACTCTCCATCATTTTTCAACAGTCCTGGCTCACTGGAGAGGTCCCAGAAGACTGGAAGCTGGCCAACGTGGTGCCCATCCACAAGAAGGGCCGGTTGGACGAGCCAGGGAATTATAGGCCTGTCAGCCTGACCTCAGTGCCAGGCAAGATTATGGAACAGGTCATCCTGAGTGCGATCACACAGCACTTACAGGATGGCCAAGGGATCAGGCCCAGCCAGCACAGATTTAGGAAGGGCAGGTCCTGCCTGACCAACCTGATCTCCTACGATCAGGTGACCCGCCTGGTGGATGTGGGGAGGCCTGTGGATGTGGTCTATCTGGACCTCAGCAAGGCCTTTGACACCGTCCCCCACAGCAAACTCCTGGCCAAGCTGGCAGCCCATGGCTTGGATGGGAGCACACTGCGTTGGGTTAGGAAGTGGCTGGAGGGCCGAGCCCTGAGAGTGGTGTTGAATGGTGCCACATCCGGCTGGTGGCCAGTCACTAGTGGTGTGCCCAAGGATCAGTGCTGGGCCCATGCTCTTCAACATCTTTATTATGATCTGGATGAGGGCATCGAGTCCATCATCAGTAAATTGCGGACGACACCAAGCTGGGGGCAGGAGTTGATCTGCTGGAGGTCAGAGAGGCTTTGCAGAGGGACCTCGACAGGCTGGACAGATGGGCAGAATCCAAGGGCATGAGAATGAACACATCCAAGTGCCGGGTTCTGCACATTGGCCACAGCAACCCCATGCAGTGCTACAGGCTGGGGTCAGAGTGGTTGGAGAGCAGCCAGGCAGAGAGGGACCTGGGGTGTGGTTGATTGTAGGCTGAACATGAGCCTGCAGTGTGCCCAGGCAGCCAAGAAGGCCAATGGCATCCTGGCCTGCATCAGGAAGAGTGTGGCCAGCAGGAGCAGGGAGTCATTCTGCCCCTGTACACTGCACTGGTTAGGCCGCACCTTGAGTCTGTGTCCAGTTCTGGGCCCCTCAGTTTAGGAAGGATGTTGTCTTGCTGGAGTGTGTCCAGAGAAGGGCAACAAAGTTGGTGAGGGGTTTGGAAGACAAGCCCTATGAGGAGAGGCTGAGGGAGCTGGGGTTGCTTAGCCTGGAGAGGAGGAGACTCAGGGGTGACCTTCTTGCTCTCTACAACTACCTGAAGGGGGTTGTAGCCAGGCAGAGGTTGGTCTCTTCTCCCAGGCAGCCAGTACCAGAACAAGAGGACGCAGTTCAGGCTGCGCCAGGGCAGGTTTAGAATGGATGTTAGGAAGAAGTTCTATACCAAGAGAGTGATTGCCACTGGAATGGGCTACCCGTGGAGGTGGTTGAGTCACCTTTGTTGGAGGTGTTCAGGAGGAGACTTGATGGGGTGCTTGGTGCCACGGTTTAGTTGTTTAGTTGTTTAGGTGGGTTGTATTGTATTGTATTGTATTGTACTGTATTGTATTTAGGTGGGTTGGATTGGTTGATAGGTTGGACGCGATGATCTTGAAGGTCTCTTCCAACCTGGTGTATTGTATTGTATTGTATCATCATTCCCTAACTGTGTAACTATTAAGGGATAGTGGTCAGAGGGCTGCACCAGACTAGGCAGCCTTCTGGTAACATCTCTAACCTTAGCTCCTGGGAGGCAGCAAACTTCACTGTGAGAAGGCTCTGGCTGACATATGGGGCCTTGTGGTGGGGTGAGAAAGTTCCCTCCCCACACACAGGGAAAGAAACCACAGCTAGCTCAGTCGGAAAAGCAGATGAAAGCTATATTTACAAGCATAAATGGAATGCAATGAATATATACACAAATATACAATATTTACAATATATACAGGAAAAATATAACAATGAACACAATGCAGAAAAACCTTTTCCCTCCAGCCGGCCGGGGGGGTTCCTGAACCCCCCTCTCTCCCTCCCCACCTCCCCTTTTTCCCAAAAAGGGTTAGAGAGAGAGAGAAAGGCAATTAGGGAAGAAAAATTCTGTTAGCTAAAAAGCACATGCAAAATTATCTTATCTGGTTAGCTGTTAACTCAAGGCCGTTCCTGCTTCAGAAAGACAGAAGCCGTCCAGCCCACAGGACAGAGAAGCACAGACTGCACCCAGCCTGCACCCAGACCAGACCAGACTGAACTAACAGAACCCAAACTCCAAACTGCACCCCACAAGCACCAATGAAATTAGTTTAGACTATCTTGTTTTTGTTCAAATATCAAAAACACTCAGCCAAAGTGTTCAGCAACTGTCTCTTTCTTAAAGGCATAGCATCAACCGGCCACAATCCACCTCTTTAAACAATTTCATTGGCTGTTCATACTGCCATCCATCTAAAGCATAGCTACAATTTGTAAGTGAAGCTCATAGTCCATTCCGGCTATCCTCAGGTGTAGATGATTCAGAAGTCCAAGACACAAGAAAAATGGAAAACAGTTGTCTCTTCGCAGACAAAGCGAAAGAAAAGGGAAACAGGAAAACAGGGAAACAGGGAGCGGGACTCTCAGTTGACTCAGGGCTCCAGGGCTCTCAGGGTTCGTGCACCGTGGATTCTCAAGGATTCTTCCTTTGGGCGCGATGTAGCTGTACAACACTCTGAAATTAAACTCTTTCAGCTAAGTTAGATTTCTTTGTGGAATACACTGAATTCACCATTCTCTTGCATTACCCAGTAAGTGTGACCCGGACCTTCAGCTGAAACCACCCCTCGGACAGGTTTAGCCTCTCTGAGGGAGAAAATACCCAAACAGTTTGACCTAACAGATTCTTTTCTCTAACAACAGGAACTCTATCACCTTCTACTTTCTGGAGCAGATCTGAGTGTGCCGGTCCAGCTCGGTTCACTGAACCTCTGCTATTTACCAGCCAGGTTGCTTGTGCTAAATTTTTTCCCAGTTTTTCAAAGATCCACCCCCATGGCTTTAAGAGTGGTCTTCAACAAACCATTGTAGCGTTCAATCTTCCCTGCAGTGGTGCATAGTAGGGGATGGGAATATCCACTCAATGCCGTGCTCTTTGGCCCAGCTCTTACAAGGTTGTTTTTGAAATGAGTTCGTTGTCTGACTCAATCCTCTCTGGAGTTCCGTGTCTCCACAGGATTTGTCTCTCCAGACCAAGAATGGTGTTGCGTGCAGTTGCATGTGAACTGGATAAGTTTCAACCATCCAGTGCTTGCCTCTACCATAGTAAGCACATACTGCTTACCAGAACGAGAACGTGGTAGAGTGATGTAGTCAATCTGCCAAGCTTCACCATACTTGTACTTGGACCATCTGTCACCATACCATAAGGGCTTAAGTCGCTTTGCCTGCTTAATAGCAGCACAAATGTCACAGTCATGGATGACTTGTGTGATAGCATCCATGGAAATGTCTAGGATCTGTCACGTGCCCACTGGTAGGTTGCATCTCTGCCTTGATGTCCTGACGAATCGTGAGCCCACCGAGCTAAGAATATCTCACTCGGTGTTTCCAGTCGAGATCAAGCTCAGAGTCCATGTCTACTTGAGAAACTCTTGCAGCTAAATCTGCCTGATGGTTGTGCTGCTGTTCCTCAGTAGCTTTGCTCTTAGGATGTGAGCATCAATGTGTCTCACCTTCCTGGAATTCTCTCGATTCGATCAGCAATGTCCTGCCACAGGTCAGCTGCCCAAATAGGCTTTCCTTTTCTCTGCCAACCACTCTTCTTCCAGTTCTTTAGCCAACCCCACAGAGCATTGGCTACCATCCATGAGTCGGTGTAGAGATAAAGCTTTGGCCACCTCTCACGTTCAGCTACGTCGAGAGCTAGCTGGACAGCTTTTACCTCTGCGAAATGACTGGATTCTCCTTCTCCATCCTTTGCCTCTGCAACTCGGCGTGTGGACTCCACACTGCAGACTCCACCTTCGCTGTTCCGACCAGCCGACAGGAACGTCTGTGAACAAAGCATATTTCTTTTCATCATCAGAAAGGTCATTGTAAGAGGAGCTTCCTCAGCACGAGTTACTCTCCCTCTGGAGGTTTAGTGCAGTTGGTACCTTCAGGCCAACTTGAGATCACCTCCACCAGACCAGGTCTTTCAAGATTTCCCATTCGAGCTCTCTGTGTTATCAGAGCCATCACTTAGACCAGGTGGAATCTGTTGCATGATGTGGTGGAACCTTTGCCTTTGAACATCCAATTCAAAACTGGTAATCTGGGAGCTAGGAGAAGTTGTGATTCAGTTCCAATCACTTCAGAAGCTGCTTTCACTCCTTCATAGGCAGCTAGAATCTCTTTCTCTGTTGGAGTTAATAGCCTCTGAACCTCTGTAACCTCGACTCCAAAAACCAAGAGGTCGTCCACGTGTCTCACCTGGAGCTCTTTGCCACAAGCACCAGGTTGGACATTGTCACTTGCAGCCGTGTACAAAATGTTCTTAATGTTGGACCATCTCGGACAGGTCCCAGACCCATTGCTTGAACCACCTCTTGCTTTATCTGGTCAAAAGCTGCTTGTTGTTCAGGTCCCCAGTGGAAACTGTCTCTTTCGAGTCACATCATACAGAGGTTTCACAATCTGACTGTATCCAGGAATGTGCAGTCTCCACAAATCCCACTATCCCCAAGAAACGTAGAGTTTCTTGCTTGTTCATGGGATTGGCATGGTAGAGACTCTATTTACCACATCCACTGGAATGTGTTGGCGTCCCTCCTGCCACCGCACTCCCAGAAAACTGGATCTCTCTGGTAGGTCCTTTCACCTTGTCTCGCTTGATGGCGAAACCTGCATTCAGAAGATGTCAATGACTTTGTTACCTTTCTCGAAGACTTCCTCAGCAGTTTTACCCCAGACGATGATATCATCGATGAACTGGATGTGTTTCTGGAGCACCACCTTTCTCCAGAGCATCGTGGATCACCGCAGACAGATGCTGGAGCTGTGGGATCCAGCCATGGCAATCTGTTGAAAGTGTACTGGATCCTCTCCAGGTGAAAGCAAACTGAGGCCTGCATTCCTCTGCTAGGGAATAGAGAAGAAGGCATTAGCAATGTCTATGGTAGCATACCATTTGGCCTCTTTGGATTCCAGCTCATCCTGGAGTTCCATCATGTCTGGTACTGCTGCACTCATAGGTAGAGTTACTTCATTCAGGGCTCGGTAGTCGACTGTCAGACGCCAGTCTCCATTCTGCCTTCGCACAGGCCACACTGGACTGTTGAAAGGGGAATGAGTTTTGCTGATGACTTTCTGACTCTCCAACTGACGAATCAGATTCTGAATGGGCAACAAAGAGTCAGGGTTGGTTCTGTATTGTCTGTGATGCACAGTCTGAGAAGCAACCGGCAATTTAATGTCCTCAATTTTCTGTTGTCCCACAACTGCAGATTCATCAGAAAGATCAGGTCTAACAGACAGCTTCAGTTTTTGTCCATCAATTTCTACAGATGCTACTCCAAAAGCCCATTTGTAACCTCTAGGGTCTTTGAAACGCCCTTCTCTCAGAAAATCAATTCCCAGAATACAAGGTGCGTCAGGTCTGGTCACAACTGTGTGCTTCCTCCACTGTTTACCAGTTAAACTCATATCAACCTCCACCTTAGTTAACTCTTGAGATCCACCAGTGACTCCCAGAATAGTTCTAGCTTCTGATCCCTGATAATTGATGGCATTAGGGTGCACTGAGCCCCTGTGTCAACCAAGGCCCTGACTTCTGAAATTGTGAAGTGCCAGGCCACTGGATGTACACATCCCAATAGATTCTGTTATCTCTATTACCCTCTCCTCCCCCTGGCGGGAGGCAGGGCACCCTAGTTATGGGGAACATGCCCAATGTGCAATGAGCACAGTGTGCAGTGTTAGAACTGGAGCACTGCTGGAGCTATTAGAGTTGTCCTGGGAAACTGTAGAAGTAACAGCTACCCTTCTGGTATTGCTACCTCGGGCTCTGCCACTTTGCAGTTCCCTCAGTCTCCTGAAAAGATTAGCAGTGGTTGACCATCCCATCTGTTTCATGTTCTCACTAAACTGATCACGCAGAGTTATCCAAATACTCCCACGTGACTGCCTTGGTGGTCTGTTTTGGTTGGATCTGTTTTGGAATGACCTGTTTTGGAATGACATCCTTGGAGGATGCCTATTCCTCACAGAGGAAACCTGTATCCATCTGGAGGATGAATTGGAATTATCTCTCTGTGTCAATTGGGAGATGGTATTTTTAAATTCATCCTTCATCTCTTTCATGCAATTCTTTATCTCACCAGACAGAGTTTCAATGGCTGAAACCAAAGAAACACGTGTCATGCTATCCTCCAATTGTCTCATTTGATCAGTGAATTGGCCAACCGTAGTAGAAGCTCCGCCATAGTTTCTTGCCACAATTCTGCTTGCCAGAATATTTGCATAGTTAGGAGGAGCAAGTTTGATGAGCTTTTTAGCAAGACCAGTTCCTACAGGAATTTCATCAGGATTCAGAGTCTCATGGCCACCATAGAGTACCTCTCTAACAGCAAATTCTCTCAGATGCTTAATTCCTTCTTCTATGGTAGTCCAGGGCTTAGGATCCCATGGGAGATCATCTTGGGAAGGATATCTCATGAGGGTTGCCATTAAAAGGCGTATCCACAGAGTAACCTTACCGAGAGTCCTGCCTAGATGTCTATCTATTCCATTATCCTTTGAGAGAGTTCCTAGTTGAGATGCTGACTTGTCTCCCACTATTAGAGCCTGAGCACCTGTACCATAGCATCTACCAAGCCAAGCTAGGATTGGCTCCTTATCTGCTCTGATGTAATCTTTACGCACATTCTGTAGCTCTTCTCTTGGGGACGAACAGTCCAGAATATCATCTGTCTCCTCCTCTTCCTCCTCTTCCTGAACTTGTTGTCCCACTAATCTTATTGTCACTCTCTAAGAATCTCTTTAAGGTCGGGAGTACCACCTCTAGTTGTTCTGCTATCAGCAATTTGCCCTGCATCTCCATCCAGTGATGCTCTCAATAACTCAGCTATATCTTTAAGACAAACCTTCTCCTCCTCCTCAGCAGGGTCTCTTAAAGCAGAAGTTCCCTCACCAGCATCAGCTTCTGAATCAGCTTTGGTCTTTCCACCTCTCGTCTTTAAAACAGCTACCTGCTTAACTGGAGCTGTGTTTGAATTTACAGCTGGCTTAACAGAAGCTGACAGGTTCTGAGACGGATCAGCTGCTGCGGAGGACACTTCCGGTCCCGCTGAAGAAGAAGGAGGAACTGGCTTTGCCGCATTAATGGCTGCCGAGGACGTGGGAGCCGCCATGTTAGGCACTGCCGCTGCCGCTGGCTGATTGCCAGAACCACCAACAGCACCGTTCAGAGCAGCCTTTCCAATGGAGTTTTTAGCTTTATCTTTAACTGATACAGATCCTCCATTCTCCTCATCACTAGATATTTCTGGGGTCGAGTTAGAGCTGTGCTTTCTCCTCTTGGGTCTACGCCTAATTACAAAAGAAGCCTTAGATACTTTCTTCTCCCGGTACAGAGCATATAACAAGTACACATTGCTTATCACCAACAGCAGAATTGCACACATCACATAAATCACCTTTGGATCCCAGCCATCACTTAAAACTACTCTTTCACCTACTGGGATCTTAAACTCCTTATCTCTATGGGCAGAGTGGTTGAGGTCACATTCCTGTATCTATTAAGCCAAAAGAATCCAGGCACCGCTCATAGAGAAGCTGAATCTTATACTTAAACCATAAATACAATTATACATCAAGTATCTGCTTAAGCGATCGAAAATCAATCCAAGAGGTATTTGTAGACCATACCGAACAAATTGAAAAGACCAAACGCTCTAAAATCCCAAAACACTTCATCTTTGCAACTCCGACCTGAGCAGACAATAAATCAAGCAACTTTTGCTCTGCTTCTGGACAGCAAACTATCACCAAGCGCGCGCGTTGGGCCGCCATAAAAAAAAATATATGTGGTGGGGTGAGAAAGTTCCCTCCCCACACACAGGAAAGAAACCACAGCTAGCTCAGTCAGGAAAAAGCAGATGAAAGCTATATTTCAAAGCATGAGAAATGGAATGCAATGCGAAATCGTATACACAAATATACAATATTTACAATATATACAGGAAAATGCAGCAATGAAGACAATGAACAAGCAGAAAAACCTCTTCCCTCCAGCCGGCCAGGGGGGTCCCTGAACCCCCCTCTCTCCTCCCCACCTCCCTTTTCCCCAAAAAGGGTTAGAGAGAGAGAGAAAGGCAATATAAGGAAGAAAAATTCTGTTAGCTAAGAAGCACATGCAAAAAATTAGTTTTCTATCTGGTTAGCTTTAACTCAAGGGCCGTTCCTGCTTCAGAAAGAGAGAAGCACAGACTGCACCAGCCTGAACCCAGACCAGACACAGACTGAACTAACAGAACCCAAACTCCAAACTGCTCCCTACAAGCCACCAATGAAATTAGTTTAGACTATCTGTTTTTGTTCAAATATCAAAAAACATTCAGCCAAAAGTGTTCAGCAACTGTCTCTTTCTTAAAGACACAGCCTCAACCGGTCACAAGTGAGGAAATCAAAATAACTCATGTAGCCATTTGAACAAGATCTTTAATAACCTGCATGGACACGGAATGGATCACTCCAAGCTTACACGTGCTTGTACTGGAGGCACAAGTCTGAACATGCCCAACACAAACCCCCTTGCACCCCCTCCCCATGGAGCTGGGGTGCTCAGCACAATACTAGACAAAAGGCAAGGTGCTGTAAATCTGCAAAGCTGGACAGGCCCAGGTTGTCTATGCAGGTCCTGTGGCCTAGGGAAACAAAGTGCCCATTTGCAGCTGTGCCTGGCCAGCTGCCACGCTTATGGACACCATGTGCAGCTTCCATGGTTGAGCAAACTTTATTCTCTAGGTTGAACTCTCTTGTTACAGGTTGACTCGATGATCTTCGAGGTCTCTTCCAACCTTAGCAATACTGTGAGACGTGAGACTGTTCCTCTCTTCTTTCTCTTCTGCCATTGGCCATTATCGTGTCTTCAGCACCTAGTAATCCAAGCCAGGAGGGTAACAACTCTCCTTGTTGTACCAAGAAGCCCTGGGGTTCACCGAGCCTATTTTGTCCACATGAAACCAGAACACGCAGTAGCTGCAGTGGGTGAATGCTGCTGGACTTGAGGGCAGCCTCTGCCTGCCTGCTGACTGAGTCTGCAGCCAGAAAGTTGCTTTGCTCCACCTGTGGACACTGAGGTGCTGGTGCAAGCTGCTGGAGCCATGGCACGACAAATGAGACCCCTTGTTCCACTTGAGCACTGGAGAACTGCGAACCTCTTGCCCAGCCAGCAAGCCTCCCCATGTCCTGTGAGCCAGTAGCTACTCACTCAGAGCCCCAACAAGCTGCTGCAGCCCGAGCTGAGAGCAGCTGCCTATCTGCTCACAGAGAAATTCCGCTCCAGGGGGAGACTGCTTCTCCCCTCCACACACACTCTGCACAGCTCCTCTGCTGAGCACCATCTTCTCTGCTTTGTTTCACTTGTGCAGGCTCACTCTGTGCTTTGGAGCATAACTGCAGTGTCCAAAAAGGCCCAGGCAACAGTGTCCTGAGCCAAAGACTGATCCTATCAAGTCTCTTTGTACAGCTCTGTGCCAGTTCCTCTGTTAGCAGCCATAGATTCCCCTTGCAGGTGAATGCCCTTGAGGCATAGCTCTTTCCTAAGCTGAATCAATGTTGAAAAAGATTCTATCTGATTCAACTGTTAAAGTTGTATTGAATGTGCATGTTGTGAAATACATTAACCACAACCAAACAGCTGTACCTGTGTGGGCGGTATCACCAGATCACATAGAGGTTGGAAGGGACCTCAAGGACCATCAGGTCTGACCCCCCTGCCAAAGCAGGAATCACTGAGGGTAGTCACACAGGAGTGTACCCAGGTGGGTTTGAAAGTCTCCAGAGAAGGAAAAACTCCACAAGCTCTCTGGGCAGCCTGTTCTAGTGCTCTGTCACCTGCACTGCAGAGAAGTTGCTCCTCATGTTGAGGTGAAATCTTCTTGTTCAAGCTTGACCTGTTGCTTCTTACCTTAGATTGGCCCCCTCCACTTGACACCCACCCCTCAGGTATTATACACATTGATGAGATGTGATACTAATGCAGTGATATTAAATTATTTTATATCATTAAAGAATTAATATTTTGTATAATATATTGAATAAATATTAATAATTGAAACAGTGGGAACAAGGTTAACCTATGCCTCATATAGTATTAGTAATACAGATTCATTAGAATGATAAAATCTTCTTTGGAGAGCTAAAATCCTTCCATTCCTTGCTCTTTGCTGCCATCTGCTCTCCTTGTGTCAACATTGTAGTCACTGTGTTATCCTCTTGTATTTTCCTGTTGGACTTCTGGCAAATCCCACAGGACTGTTCTCATCTTGTTACTGAGGCCCAGGTGTGTGAGGCCCCATCCTGTTTCCAGACTCAACCTACCTCTCTCTTTGATGTCTGGGGCTGTGGTCTGCTGCCTTATGTCCCTTCACTCTACCAAGCTCAATGGTTCCTTATTGATGGCTGAAGGCTACTCTAATGAGTGGGGAAAATTTTAACAGTTAGTGAGGAGTTAATGAGTCTCCTTCCTTCAGCTGTCCTGCTGAGAGTGTGGGCAGGGCTCAGGGGGTGCCAGTTCGAGGGCAGGGGGTTGTGCTGGGGCTAGGTGAGGCCGGCGTTAAGGTCAAGGACCAATGCTTAACAAAGGGTAAGGCTGGGGCCAAGATGAGCAATGGGGGCAGAGTCAGGGTGAGGGGTGTGTTTGGGAGGGGATGAGCTGTATGGGATGAGGTGCAGGAGGGGTTCAGCTCCACTGTGTTAGAGCAGGGGACTGAGTAGAGAGGATGGGAGGGCCCAGTCTGTATTGTGATGGGGTGTTATCAATGCAGGCCCCAGTAAGACTCCCCCATGCAGGGGGCTGGGCAGGGAGAGATGGAGACTTCCCTTCCTATGAGCCCAGCAAGAGTGGGTTAGACATTCCACCTTCCAAATGTCAAGG
>JAAWVA010000030.1:24834209-24987262 GCA_015227895.2 Colaptes auratus
GTACTGGGTCCAGGCCCAGTGTAACTGGGGGAGGGTATGGGTTCAGCTTTTACTGGGAGGTGTCCAAGACTTTACTAAGGCACACCAGGGGCTCCTGTTAGTACTGGGATGGGACACAGTCTGTACTGGGAGGAGATCAGGAGATGCAGTTTGCACTGCGAATGTCCCCAGTCTGTACTGGTCGACACCATTGGATACTGTTTCTGGGACAGGTCTTGGACTATACTGGAATGGGATCAGGGAATGCAGCTTGTACTGGGACAAGGTCCAGGCTCTACTGGGAGGGAGTCAGGGGATGTAGCTTGTACTCAGATGTGACCAGGTCTGTACAGGGATATGTGCTACGGGGAATCCAGTCTGTGCTGAAACAGGGTCCAAACTGCAACAGGAGGGCATGAGGGTGTGCAGTTTGTACTGGGATGGATACGGATGGCACTGGGAAGGGAGCCAGGGGATACATTCTGTGATGGGATGGGACCCAGGCTACAGTGCTAGAGGACAGTAGGATCCAGAGTGTACTGGGATGAGGTCACATCTGTACTGGGAAGGGTTAAAGGAACCATGTTTGGACTGAGTCTATGCTGGAAGGGGGTCAGGGTATCCAGTTTGGACTCTGAGTAGGTACAGTCTGTAAAGGGAGGGGGTTGGGGTATGAAGGCATGAGGAGACCTCCTGTTCTGATGGCAGTGCTGCTCTGGGGCACAGCTCTGTCCCACAAGCAGCCCTGGACTCTCCCTGCCTGCAGTCCCAGCACTGCCACTCAGCAGTACAGTGCCCAAGCTGCCAGAGCACTCAGGCCTTGTCCCAGCACAGGGGCTCAGCAGGAGAGTGGTGGAAGGGCCAGAAAGAGCAGACTGAGGACAGCCCAAGCTGTGGGGCTGCCTGGCATGCTGCTGTGCTGGGACTCTGCCCTCCACACTCTGCACACAGGCACTGCCCTGCACGCCTCCACAGAAGCCTTGGAGGAAGAAGCTCAGAGAAACAACTCCCTGCAAGGTCCTTTACTGTGTTGAACACCCGGAGAGCACAGCTCCTCATGTCTGCAGCCTCTGGGTCACAGCAGAAGAGACAACCACTGAACCAGAAATGGTCATGAAGAAAGACATTTGTGTGGCAAAACAATTCTCAAAAGGGGACATAGCACCACCAACAGCCAGAACTCGAGCAGCCAGGCTGGGCCTGCACTGAGTGACATCAGAACTGCTCTGCAGGAGCAGAAAAGAGGTTATTGCTTCTGAGAGACCATCCAGAGTGATGAGTTTGCTCAGGGCCGCCTTCAGCTCCTGGTTCTCAGGCTGTAGATGAGAGGGTTCACTGCTGGAGGCACCACTGAGTACAGAACTGACACCACCAGTCCAGGGATGGGGAGGAGATGGAGGAGGGCTTCAAGGTAGGCAAAGAAGCCAGTGCTATGTAACCAGAGGAGACCACAGCCAGGTGAGGAGGCAGGTGGCAAAGGCTTTGTGGCGTCCCTGCTGAGAGGGGATCCTCAGCACTGCCCTGAAGATCTGCACATAGGACACCACAATCAACACAAAACACACAAATACAGAACAGACACTGAGCACAAGAAGCCAAAGTTCCCTGAGGTAGGATGTGGAGCAGGAGAGCTTGAGGATCTGGGGGATTTCACAGAAGAACTGGTCCACCGCATTGCCCTGGCAGAGGGGCAGGGAAAATGTATTGGCTGTGTGCAGCAGAGCATTGAGACACCCACAGGTCCAGGCAGCTGCTGCCATGTGGAGACAAACTCTGCTGCCCAGGAGGGTCTCGTAGTGCAGGGGTCTGCAGATGGCAACGTAGCGATCGTAGGACATGGTGGTGAGGAGATAAAGCTCTGCTGACATGAAAAATGGAAAGAGAAAGACCTGGAGAACACATCCTGCATAGGAGATGTCCCTGGTGGCCCTCAGGGAATTGTCTATGGATTTTGGCACAGTGGTGGAGATGGCACCCAGGTCAAGGAGGCGAGGGTGAGGAGGAAGAAGTACATGGGGTGTGGAGGTGGTGGTCCCAGCTATGGTGATGATGATGAGGCCATTGCCCAGCAGGGCAGCCAGGTAGATGGCAGGTAGAGGCAGAAGTGCAGGAGCTGCAGCTGCCTTGTGCCTGGCAATGGCAGGAGGAGGAAGTGGCTGATGGAGCTGCTGTTGGCCATCTGCTGCCCTTTGTGCACAGTGCAGTAGCCAAAAGGCAAAGGCAGTCACAAGTCAGTGGAGCACAACCAAAGCTATTTCTCAGCCCCTGATACAGAGACTTAAGTTCTCTTTGTGAGGAGACCTCCCTCCAGCTCTGCTGCTGGACTATTTTGTGCAGGCTGAGCATGCATCCTGCTTCCTGCTGCTGACTCAGTCCTGCTCTGCAGAGCGAAGTGGTGGAGGCAGCAGCAAGGTCTGGTGTTCACTTTCAGATGAAGGAGTCCCAAAGCAGAAAGGCTTCTCAGCATCTCCCAGTGCTAAGGAGAGAGGGTAGAAAAAGGCAGTTCCTGAATGTTTTAGGCTTTTGTACTCCAGCTGCCCACATCTCCCCCCCAAAGTGCTCTTGGCTGTCACAAGTTCTCATACACAGCATTTCTGCTGCCCTCAGGGGGAGCAGAGAGAGCCGAAGCCAGCAAGGCAAGAGGCTGCCTGTGGCTCAGAGCAGAGTGAGGGGAGCTGCTTGGCCCTGCTGCCACTTCCCCACTTCTCTGGGCTTGTGGCCTGCTGAGCTGGAGCTGATCACACTCCCATGTGCCCCTGAAGAGCCACCAGACACTGCTGAGAGCAGAGGGATCCCCCGCAGACCACTCAGTGTCTCAGCCTCTCTCAAGGTCTCAGCACCACACTTGCAGCCCAGCACACTCAGGGCTCATTGCAACACCCAATGGCATTTCCTCTCCTGGGGCAGCTCTGCCTCTGCTGCAGCTCTGCCTGCAGAGGAGGTGCTTCACACCTTGGAGTCCATGACCCTGATGCCTAAAGCTTTTTGGGGGTGGGAGGAAGAAGAGCCCTAGGGCCGTGGTCAGAGGAAGGATCTGGTCTGGAGGGGATCAGATGGAGATGTCTGACTGCTCCCTCCTACAACATTGCTGGGTTCAGTTCCCTTTCCTTCCCTAATCATCTCCCTGCTTCAAGGAGGTTCTCACCCTGGCAGGAGTTTGCTGGGGGATGGATTTGCCCTGCTCACAGATCCCAGCCCAGCCCCTCTGCACTCACCTACAGAAACCTGCCTGTTTGCAGGGCACTGCCTGGAGGCATCCTGAGGAGTCCAACCAGGGTGCTGCTGCTGCTGTCCACAGGCAGAGGAGTGGCTGAAGGCACTTTAGGAGGCTCCCAGCAGACCTCCTGACCACTCCAAGATACACCTCCCCAGTGTCAAGGACTTGTTCCAACTTGAATGGTCCTTTGCTACCTCTCTTTCTCTCCCACTTTCCTTGTCCTCAGAACAGGAAACTGCAAACACAGACTCAGGAACTCTTCTCTCTTTAGAGCAGACCCTGCTTGGACCTTGTCCTTGAAAGATCCCTTTGGAAGTTCCCTGGTGCTGAGCTGCAGCTGTAAGCAGCCCTGACCCCCACAGCAGCCGGTTTGTGGAGACAGGTGGATCGATGATCTTCGAGGTCTCTTCCAACCTTAGCAATACTGTGATACTGTGATACTGTGACCCTGTCCCACCCTGCTCTGCACTGCCTTCCACCCACAGCTTCTCCCCACAGCCAGCATCAGCTGTGGCTGTGCCAGCTTTAGGAGATACCTCTTGGAACTGCACCTCAATTGCCCTGCCCCCACAGCCTCACCGTGTCTGTGACTGCAGTGACTTCTCCTCCTGTGAGCTCTCAGCATCCTCCCAGTCCTGGCCACCTGGAAGCTCTCTCTGCCTTCCTCATCTCCCTGAGATCCTCTGGCAGTGTCCTCAGCCCTGCTGTGCTGTGCAGAGGAGCTGCTCCTGGCCAGAGCTGTCTCTGCAGCTCTGCCTGCTTGCCAGCAGCTCCTTCCAGCCCAGGAGCCTGGCCTGGCTCAGCACAACAGAACAGCCCAAGGCATTTAAAGGAGCCCTCTGGTGGCCTTGTTGCCAAGTCCATGAACCTGAGAGACTGAGAAGCTGATGAAACCTCTCCAGAAGTCAAAGTCAGAGTCAAACGCTGAAGTTTCTTCTACTCTTAATGGGTCCCAGTGAAGCATACTGGGAAAGGGTCCCCAGGGGCTGGTTAGTGCAGGAGACAGTGGATGCAAGGGAAGCATCACTGGAGGCACTGAAGCATCTCCAGGCTGTGGGGAGAGCAGAGACCTGAGGCAGTGCTGAGAGGTCAGGACAAGCAGCTCAAGGTGGCTCTGCTGCTGAGCAAACCTGGAGGGGTTTCATTGATGCAAAGGGCCAAGACCTGACCCCCAGCCCCTGGCCAGGCAGACCCTGTCCCTCACCTGTGGCTCTGGGCTCTGCTGGGAGCAATGGGGAGTGAGGATGAATAGTGACCAGGGTAGGAACTTGACAGGATTGCTGTGGTTTGCTTGCAAAGAGACAACTCCTGCTGAAAAGGAATGAAATGTAGCTTTAAAAATACTTTTTAGCAGATGCTTTGTGCACTAAAAACCTCTCCAATTAGCTGCAGAAACCTTGGCAATAATGAGAGGTTCAGCAGTATTTAATGAGCCCCATGGAGTATTTGGGGCTGATTCCATCATCCTTAGGTACTGCTAGGAGACTCTGCCTAGGTATTGCCAAGAAGCCTCTCAACAAGTCCAAGGCAGAAGAAAACTCCAAAGTCCCTTGAAGCTCTGATTGGCCTCACTGAGGCTTGTTCCTGACAAAGGCTCCCCAGGGACTCCTTAGAGCAGCTTGTTAGAGGCCAGGATTGCAGGGAGACAAAGGCAAAGTACAGGGCAGAAAAACTTGCCTTTGGTGTAGGAAGCAGAAAGGCCAAGCCCTGACCACTGCCCTTGCAATAGAAGAACCTCAAAGCCTCAAAGGAAAGTTTCTCCTCACAGGCCTTGGTGGCAGAGGCAAGTGCCAGAGCCAAAGGGTCAAAGACCTTGATCCTGTTTGGCCCCTCAGTTTTGCCAGAGCCCTTGGCCATGAGATACTCCCCCACCATTACCAATAGGGAGCATCTCCCATGGGAGCAGAGAGGGAAGAAGGAGGAAGAGAAGGACTTTGTAGATGGATTTAGAGGGTGCAGGATATTATGGGTATGAAATAGGCTGTTTCCTGTGTCCACCTTAGTGGGTTGGACCCTCTGGACACAGGAGGTGTAGCTTATGTGGCAGGAATAGAAGGCACCCAGCCTGAACTGCCACAGAAGGTGAAGGGAAAAGTCTGAACACAGCTGGTGACCAAACCAATGTCTTGTGACAGCACCAAGAGTTTCCAAAACAGGCAGTGAAAGGTGAGGAGAACTTCTCCTGGCTAGCTGATGGAAGGCAAAACTCAGGGTTCTCCAAACAAACAACAGGAAGAAGTGACTCAGAGAAATGGAAAAACTCAACAGCTAAGGCTGTGCAGTGTTGGCAGCCAGGAAAAAGGATGACCCAAAGATGTGCTCAAGCACCAGCCAGCAGCAGAGGCCACTTGATTAATGCACATCATGGCTTAGATCTTTTCCTTTCTGTGTCCCTGTGCCCTTTGTACTTAAGTGATTGCTTTAGTCTTGGTGTCCAGGCACTGCTCTCCCCCTTTTGGTAGCCTGGGGAGGTCTCTCTGTTTCTTCCTTTGTTATTCACAGATCTTCTTTCCTGGAGTTGTTTGCATTCCTGATTCAAGGGCAGAGCTCTGCTTAGTTCAAGGTTCAAGCTGCCCATGGCCACCTGCTTTACCTACAATTCTTCCTTTTTGCCCAGGGCTCATTCTCTTCTGCAGGGCCCTTTGCAGACATGAGAATGAACACTGCCAACACCAGGAGTGATCCAATCAGCAATATTCACAACCCAGTTTGTAATACTCTCATGTCTATGTTTTGAATGATCACTTCAGTGTGTACAGCACAGACCATCACATTCTGTCCAGCCCTGACCAGGAGCTGATAACAAAGAACCAACAGCAGCTGGATTTTGCAGGCTGCCATGGCTGACACTCTCCACATCAGTGGCTAATTCAAGCAACACTTTTGATGTTTCCTTGTCTTGTTTTGCAACCCAAGTTGCCAGTTCCCTTAGCTGAGCTGCTGCTTTGCTGTAGACATTTGAAGCAAGATTATCCTGGCTGCTGTGTGTTCTGCTTTGTTCTACAAACCTCCATGATCATCTCATTCAGCTGTTAGGCTAAGCCTGCATGGCTTTAAGGCAAAGGGAGTGTGATTAAAGATCATAGTACTACATCAGCTCCAGCTCTATGCTGCAGGTACACACAGCTTTCTGCTTGGAAAGTCCCTGAAAGATCTAATTCTTGAGGCTCTAATGGGGCAAAGAGCAAATTATCATCCCACAAGTTCTGATGATCAAAACTCCTTACTGGTGTGTTACAATTTGTCAGGCATTTAAATCCCAGGTTTGATTTCATGCATGCAGCAGTGCTGCCCAAATGGTTTGCTATTCCATGGAGTAAGCCGATGTGGGCTGAGGGCATTGTTTCCATTGATCATGCTCTGGAGTAGGCCAAGAACAACAAGCAGAGACCCGCTGGACCCTGGCACCTGCACAAGCATAGCCATAGCCCCAGGTCACAAGATCCCAGGGGCCTTCCCAATCAAGGGTCTGTAAATTGCAGAGCCAGAGTGGGGCCTTTTTTGCCAAAGGATTGCTCACAGACTGCAATGACAAGAGATGAGTTACTGTGACAGGGTTCATACCACTCTGAGAGATGGTTAAATGATTCAGGGTATAGACAGCTTTCCATAACCTGCTGTGTAGTGTCTCCCCCAACATTCCCCCTTTCTGTTTTTCAAGCATAGCTTGAAGAGTGTGATGGGCAGGTTCAGTTAGGGCCTGGCCTGTGGGGCAGTGGGGTGTGCTGGGAACATGAGGAACCCCCCACTGGCGTACAAACGCTTGTGACCTGCAGGCGATAGAGCCGGGGCCCACATCAGCTCTGATTTGCTGTGGAATGCCCAGGGCAGAAAAAGCTTTTCTCCAGGGCATAATTCCATCTCAGGCCTTTTCACCACCATGTGGGGTAGCCCATAGCACAGCAGAGAATGTGTCAACTGAGACATGGACATGTTTCAAAGGCCCAGACTCGGGCATGGGAGTAACATCAGATTACTATAGCTGTAGGCTCTGTAATCCCCTGGGATTGACACCAGCTGGCTGGGTCGAGGAGAAACGTTGACAATCTGCACAAGAGGCCACAATATCTCTTGCTGAAGACAGGGATATGCCAAACTGCCTCTGCAGTGTGTGAGCCCCTTGGTGGAAAAAGGCAGGGATTGATCTGCTTGCTGCCACATCAGGCACAGGCACAGGCCAGGCAGGCACCATCAGGGCATCAGCTGTGGTGCTTCCCTTGGACACAAACCCTGGCAGCACTGTGCGGCTATGAACATGCAGTACATGGAATGGTTCTGTTTGACTTTGCAGCACAAGCCATAGGGCTTTTAGCAAATGAAACAAAGATTTGTTGTTAACCTCCTTCAGCAGTGCTTGGTCCAACCGCTGTACAAGGTTACAAACACACTGTGAGTCAGTGACAACGGTTATGGGCTCGTTGGGCCACTTAGTAAAGGTCATTACCACAGCTTTTAACTCCAGGAGCTGAGGTGAACCATCCTGAGAGGCTAGGAGCTCCTGCCATTTCCCCTTTTCTTGCCAGGCAGCGACTGCCTTCCCTGTTTCCCCTGAACCATCAGTAGAGATTGTCTTTCCTGGGACTGGTGTCAGAGAGAACCAAGTCGGTTCCACTCGTTGCAGCCCTCCAGGTAGCTGCAAAAATCGATGTGCCTAGCATGCAGCAAAACCTTCCCTGGGGAATCTGTCAGGGCCATTGGCAACTGAGGGCTGTGTGCCATACACCAGTCCAGATAGTCTGACATTAAAGGCAATGTCAGAGTGGCAGGGTCTGGTCCTAAGAGTTGAGTACCCCATTGCCTGGCTTTGCACACAACCCCCAGCAACCAGCTCCATCTGAGTGCTCACTGTTTGCTCTGGGGGAAATGGTAAAAAGACCCAATCCAGAAAATACAAAGGATGTGGCCAGTGTGCATTCCATTGTGCTGTGAGAGCTGGAGGATGCCCTTGGGAGATAAGCACAGAAATGCTGACAGGTGCTGCTTCTGCTACCCGATGGGCTTGTTCCCATGGCCATGGCGAGCTCCACTTGCTGCAGTGCAGGTTGTGCTTTTGCAGCCAAGCCTCGAGGAGATAAAAGGTCAGGGTCTCCCTTCAGTGAGTCAAATAAGGGCGCTGTCAGGGTTGTGCTAAGACCTAGCAAGGGTCTTACCCAGTTTATGGTCCCAGTAATTTCTGCAAATCATGAAGGGTGGTCACAGATTGCTGAATTTGTATCACTTGTGGCTGCATTGCTTGAGCTAAGAGTATTAGTCCCAAATATTTCCAAGGTGCTTGGTGCTGCACCTTCTCTGGGGCTATTTCTAACTCTTATTTCCTCAATGCTTCTGTCACATCAGGCACAACTCCACTCAGCATGGCCTCTGTCCGTGCAGCAATTAGCACATCATCCATATCTGGTAGCAATACCTGGTGGGATATTTATTGTGTCCTTACCTGTGGTAACGCCTGTGCCACATACCACTGACAAACAGCAGGGCTGTTTTTCATGCCCTGAGGCAACACATCCCACTGATACCTTGTCCTGAAGGGACAAAAAGCCTCAAAAATGCTCTGGCTCAGACAATGAAGCAGGAGCCAGCAGGGCTGGTTTGGCAGGAATTTGCCCACGTTGCCCAGGCTTGTCTGAACATGTCCTGGGGTCCAAGTGGGCCAGGTGTGTGTGCCTGTGGCCACGTTTGGAGAGAACTCCTTCTACAGGTTACAGTGTCAGGTTTTTATCTCTCAATCTCTGTTGTCACTGGCCAGCATTGTCTTGGGAAATCTATAAACACCAACCCAAAGAGCCATCACCTTGCCCACACCCAGGAAGCTGGAACCCAGAAGCAGCAACTGGAACAGGAACAGGAAGCCTCCCGTTTTGCAATCTGAATTTCAAGCCCCGTCAGACTTTGCTGCAGTCGGCACTTTCACTTTCTGAAGCTGTCATGGCTGCAGCATGCTCTGAATTACAGCAGTAGGTTCAACTCAATCCAGCACAACCCCTCAGTGTACTCCTGGGGCAGTGAAATGCTGGGAAAGCAGAGCCTGGAGGCTTGTTCAGCAGTAGCCAAACCACTGCTGTGGTATCAGCTCCAGCACTGCAAAACACAGCACTAGAAAGATGCTCTGAGGAGAATTAACTCCAGCTCAGCCAAACCCAATGCACCTCTTCAAGCTCCTAAAAATTCCTTAACACTCAAAAAAATCTCTTCCCACTCCTGGGTGGGTGGAAAGCTTGAGGGAAGGTCCAGGTCAGCAGGAATCCACCAGGAACACTGCTGAGCTAGGGAGAAGGCTTGTGGAAGCCCCAGGCCTGCTGGAAAGCAGCAGAGCTCCTTAGTGGGAAGCTGACAGAAGCTTTCTGAGTGCTTCCAAAGACCACCCTGAGATTCCCCTACACCCTCCATAGATTCTGAAAGTCAATCCTGGAACCCTCCAGCCCTTCTAATCAAATGAATATTTTATATCCTTTACTATTGAATCTCTTGGGCAGTGGTATCTTCAAACACCGCCCTGGCTGATTGACAAAGTACATTCACAGGTTCTGGCATTGGGCTGTGGGTATTACATTCCACATCTCAAGACAGTTCAATGACTTCAGCACAGACCTAAGAGGTTCCAACGCAGCAATTCCAGTTGGAAAGGAAGGTTCTGTGGTTTGACACAGAGGGCATTCTGTGGCAGGTTAGCCAGGGACTCATGACTTGCTCCTCTGTCTGGTACCTGTCCTGATGCTGTGGCTATAATCTGAGCAGTCCTTGGCTAGGAGAGGGCTAGGGGCCTCTCTCCTCTTGTGTCCAGTTTATGGTCTGGAGCTTGCCTTTGTCTCAGAGAGGGCTAGGGGCCTCTCTCTTGTGTGCTCTATTGCGAGGCTGTAGCCTCTTCTGGGATTCAATTCTCTTGGAGCTTTTCCCCTTTCTGCCTTGGTCCAGGTGCAAGGCCTGGGTGTAGTTGCTGCCTGTTGCTGCAGGCTCTTCAGCTGCAACTCTCGCAGCATTTGGCTCTTGTTGCTGTCTGGGTGAGAACAAGGCAAGTTGTCTAACTTCCTTACTGGTTTAAACACTATGCCAAGGCAATTAATTCCCTTTGGTAACACAGAACCCTGATAACTGCACCTAATAGGATGGGGCATGGCCAGGGGCACACACACAGTTCACAGCTGTCTGGGCTAGGGCATGTTTTTTGGGTTTGACCCTTCAGGACACCCTCCACACCTTGACATCCCCCCAGTGAAACTGCTCTGAGATACCCCTGAGACTGCCCCTAGCAAGACACCCTCCAGACTCTTCTGAGAACCTCACTTTGACCTCCCTGACCTGGGCACACAGCCCCATCCCATTCCCAGAGAACAAATGTCTAAAATAAAAGCAAACAGACAGGATTTGGTGAACTTGGTATTTTTATTGGCACAACTGGGCAATGGAGAGTTTTTCATCCCAGGGAGACAAAAAGATAGGGGGAAGAACCAGACAAACCCTGACAAAGCTGAGCCGAGCTCTAGTGGCAGCTCCAGCTGAGCTGACTCATCACTGTAATTGTTCTCATCAGCACTAATTGGTGTTCAAAAGGGCAGGAGGAGTTTGTTCCTGCTGGAGCCTCCAGCCTCTAAGAAATGCAGGTGAAAAAGAGGTGATTTTGGTTCAAATTGCGGGAAAGGTCCTTTCAGGGGCTCATGATTACCCCAACAGACCCTGGGTGGGTTTATTTTGCCTGCCCCGCACTGTGGGCTGGTCAGCAGTGTGGCTGCGGCAATGTCTGGTGAGGTTGGAGCTGCTGCTGAAGCTCTTGCTGCAGTCAGGGCAGGTGAAAGACTTCTCACTGGTGTGGCTGCGGCAGTGGTAAGTGAGACTGCTCCGACGGGTGAAGCTCTTGCCGCAGTCAGCACAGGTGAAAGCCTTCTCTCTGCTGTGCACATGACGATGCTGGGCGAGATGGGAACCACGGCTGAAGCGCTTGCCGCAGTCGGCACAGCTGTACGGCTTGTCACCGCTGTGCCTGAGCTGGTGGTTGATGAATTGAGTGCTCGTGGTGAAGCTCTTGCCACACGCAGCACAGGGGAAGAGATGCTCTCCAGTGTGGCTGCGGCGGTGGATGGTGAGGCTGGAGCTGTGCTTGAAAGTTTTGCCGCAGTCCCTGCAGGTGAAGGACTTCTCACTGGTGTGGCTGAGGCGGTGCTGGCTAAGGTGAGCCCTCTGCCCGAACCGCTTGCCACAGTTGTCACAGGTGAAGGGCTTCTCACCGGTGTGGGTGAGGCAGTGCCGGGTGAGATGAGAGCGCCGGATGAAGCTCTGCCCACAGTCACAGAGAGGATTTCTCTCCAGTGTGGGTGCGGCAGTGCCGGATGAGGTCACTGCTCCTGCTGAACTTCTTGCCACATTCACCACAGACGAAGGACCGGGAGCCAGGGTGGGGGCAGTGGTGCTTCACCGCCTCTGAGCCAGCTGGGAAGCTCTGCCCACACTCAGGGCACTGATTCAGAGGTTTGGGTGGACCAGAAGGGCCTGCTCTGGCTTCATCCTCTGTACATTCCTTCCCCTCGTCCTGGTCATCTTCATCCTCATCATTATCCTCCTCTTCATGCTCCTCATTGTCACAGTCATCATTCTCCTCACCATCCTCCTCCTCCATCTTGTCCTCTTCCTCCTCCTCCTCTCCCTTGAGACTGGACTTTGGCTTCTCCAACTTGTTCTCTGGGTGACTGCTCTTCTCCCAGCTCTTGTCTGGGACCTTCTGTGAGGCCATACTGTGGCAGGAAGGCCTCAGAGCTGTGTAATCTTCCCTAAGATGGAAGCACCTGAGCCCAGGACCTCAAACACTGAGATCCTGTCTGGGTCATGACAGTCCCTGACCCCAAACACCTCTCAACACCCAGCTGCAGGAAAGAATGCAGAGGGGACCTCAAACCTTCAGGTTTTGCCACAATGTGGGCACAGACATCTAATACCTGTGCTGAGACCACAGGTTCCTGTGATCAGTGCCCTGAGGTACCCTGGGGCTTATGAGTGGTCTTGTCCCACTCCCCTCGAGCCTGGCAGCATTGGCAGAGTGGTCCTGACCCAGGCTCTGTCTTTTGATCTCTCCTGGCTCAGACAATGGAGGCAGCAGCACTGACCAAGGAACACCAAACCACCTCCAAGCCTCTCCCACCACCCTCCATATCCCAAACCCAAACATCACCTCCTGCACACAACTGACCCCCACCAGCCTGGGAAGTTCCCAGACTACCACAACACCTGATGACCACCAAAGCCCCTGGAGAGGTGAAATGTGGGTGGGAATGCATGAAGAAGATTGAGAGGTGCCCTGGGGACTGGGGCCCTGCTGTTGCCCCACTCTGGGATCCTTACCTGCTGGCCTGCTCCAAGGGGCAGATCTGCAAACTCTGCTCTCCCCCAGCACACAGGGGCAGGGCTGATGGTGGGAAAGGGACTCAGCCCCTGCAAGAGAGAAGCAAAGGGCTCAGAGGAGAGCACTGACCTGCAAGGGATGGCTCAGCACTGCCCAGCACCAGGCAGCACAGCTCAGCCTTGCTGGGGGCAGCTCCCAAGCCCAGCAGCACAGCCACAGCACACAGCCAGGGCTGCTCAAGATGGGAGGCCTCAACAACTGCACACTCAGCTCCTTGCCCAGCACACAGCCCCCAGCACACAGCTGCAGGCCAGCACCACAACACAGCTGCCTCCACACAGCCTCTCCCAGGCCTTGCCTAAAGCTTTCTCCCACTGCCTGCCCAGGCTCTGATGCCTGCAGCTGCATTTGACAGCAGATCTTGCTCTGGACCCACCTCTCCTCCCTGGCCCTGCCCCCACCACACCCACTCTGTGCTCACCTCTGCCCTGCACACACCTCTCTGCTGCCCACTCCCCAAGGCAAGATCAGAGTAGCCCTCAGGACACACACAAATGATCTCTGGAGATGCAGCAAAGGGGGAAGGGACTTGGGCAGCTTCTTGCTAAGCCTCTTCAGCTCTCACTGGGATGCTGGAGGAGTCTCTGGCTCCTGCCCAAACCTCACACCTCCAGCACCCTTCACACACCTGCAGCCCAAAGAGACTCACTGGAAAGGGTTTTGATTCCTTCTCTCCCTGACCATTTCTCTTGGCTATTTCTTTGCAGTTCTCCTGGAGCTGCCACTCCACATGCCCAAGAGAAAAGGAGGTTGGATGGCAGGGCACAGTGCCCAGGGGCTGCTGTTCATCTCCCAGCTGACACATGCAGAGCTGCAGCACAATTCACTCCTTTCACCTCCTGAAATCATGACAGATTCTGCCATTCCCTGCACACAGTCAGGGGACTGTCCTCAGCCAGGCAGGGTTTGGGGCTTTGAGCTTCTGGGGTCAGCTGCTGCCAGCACCGTTGTAGGTGGGAGCCAGGCAGAGCCTCACAGCTGCTGAACTAAGCCCTCTCACCCCCTGCAGCCTTCACCCTCCATCTCTCTATCCATTGCTCCAGCTCCACTCACTTGCTGCCCTCTGAGAGTCCCCAGGGCTGATCTACACATCCAGCATGGCCCATGAGAAGGCACTCAATGAGAGCATGGAGAAGAATATCCTGGAGAACAAGTTGGAGGAGCTCAACAGGAGCTGTCAATGTGCACTTGCAGCTCAGGTGGCCAATCAGATCCCAGGTTGCATCAAGAGGAGTGTGGCCAGCAGGTCAAGGGAGGTGATTCTCCCCTCTACTCAGCTCTGGTGAGACCCCACCTGGAGTACTGCCTCCAGTTCTGGAGCCTCTATTACAAGAGGGATCTGGAGGTGCTGGAAGGTGTCCAGAAAAGGGCCACGAGGATGAGCAGAGGGCTGGAGCACCTCTCCTATGAGGACAGACTGAAGGAGTTGGGGCTGTTCAGTCTGGAGAAGAGAAGGCTCCGAGGTGACCTCATTGGTGCCTTCCAGTATCTGAAGGGGGCCTACAGAGGGACTTTTCAGGCTATCAGGTAGTGATAGGACTAGGGGGAATGGAATGAAGCTGGAGGTGGGGAGATGCAGGCTGGACATGAGGAGGAAGTTCTTCCCCATGAGAGTGGTGAAGCCCTGGAATGGGTTGTCCAGGGAGCTGGTTGGGGGCCCATCCCTGGAGGTGTTTAAGACCAGGCTGGATGAGGCTCTGGCCAGCCTGATCTACTGTGAGGTGTCCCTGCCCATGGCAGGGGGGTTGGAACTAGATGATCCTGGTGGTCCCTTCCAACCCTGACTGATTCTATGATTCTCTTTTCAGGGCTCACACATTTAACATCCATTTGGGTTCTGTTTAAAGTCCCTGCCCTTCAGCCCACGAGACATTGTCACCTGTGGGTTGTAAAGCAGCACCCCAGGTAATGCACTGAGCCATAACTGGTGAGGGAAAATTGGCTCAAGTCTCTTTGAAAGGATCTTTGAATTGTTTGTGCCTGACAGCCAGCCTCACCAGCTGTATTCAGCTGCCAAGTGTCTTGTTGAGTCGCCCCCTGTGGACAAACCATGACATGCCATCAGCTTTGGGCTGGGAAACAGCAGAGCAGTCTGCTTCTGACCATGCTTCCTGCCAGCACAGCTGACAACAGCTCTGCACAGCTCTCAGCCTGCAGCCACACAGCAAAAGCTCCTCCTGCCCTGAGCCTTCCTGTGCTCAACAAGCCTGGAGAGAAACTGAACATCAGTCTGCAGCCCCCCAGGGAACATTTGTGCCTCAAGAGATTGCAGAGCACAGAGGCCTTGGATGCCACCACCCCCAGCACAGCCAAACCCCCCCACAGCTGACACCAGCCCCAGGCGCTCCGAAGCTCAGGCTCAGCACAGCACCCACGCCTGACACCCCCACGGCACCCAGCACACAGCCTGCCCACAGCTCCCCCCCGCGCCTGGCCCTCAGCCCAGCCGCTGCCCTGCAGCACAGCAGCCGCCCGGCAGCTGCCAGCACAAAGCCTCCAACCCCCAGGGCTCCCCCACACCCCCCCACAGCAGCCTCTGCTGCAAGCCACACCCCACGCTCACCACCACCTCTCCTGCACACAGCAGCCCCCACAGCGCCGCCCACAGCTCAGCTCTGCTGCCAGCCCAGCCCCCAGCACAGGGACACAGGGCCAGCCCCTGCAGCCCACCAATGGCTCCGCCTGCAACACAGCAGCAGCCAAAGGGGGCCTGCAGCTGCCCCCGAGCAGGGGGAGTCAGCAGCACAAGCAACCCCAAACACACCCACCCCGACCCCACCCACGCACCCACACCCCACAAACGGCACCCACCCACCCCAACACCTCTGCCCTACCCCACACGCACCCACCACACACACACACCCCCACAGCTCCCCACACACTGCCCACAGACACACACAGCTCCCACAACCGCACCCACCCCCGCGAAGCACCCCAGCACTCCCCACTCCAAGTCTCACCACCCCGACCCACACCGCAGCCACACACAGCCTCCCCCAGCACCAACAACTCCGACCACCAAACCCACACAGCCCCACGGGCTCCTTCCCAGCCCTCAGATGCCTCTCTTGGCCCCCAAGCCCCCAGAGAACCTCACAGACGCCCCCACAACTGCACAGCCCCCACAAACCGCCACCCACAGCCCCACACACACCAGCCCCACACCTCACGGATCCCTCCTCAATCCCAGCTCCAGGACACAGCCCTCAGCCCCAGGGCAGCCCAATGCCAACCCCAGGAGCCGCTCCCCCAAGCCCCAAGGGATCCCCACCCCAGCATCCCCAACTCTGGCCCGCGGGTGCCCACACCTACCCCACAGCCGAGGCGAAAGTGGCGCAGAGCAGGAGGAAGACGAAGGAGGAAGAGCTCGCAGCAGAGGCGGCTGCCAACTGCCGTCCCCTGCAGCTTCCTAGCAGCCTGGGCGAGCATAGAGGGATGCAATGGAGGCCCCGAACCGGCCACGTTGCAGCCCAGAGGGGGTGGGGTCTCGGTCCGGAACGGAAGTCCCGCCCACGCCCGGGCAGCTGCAGCCAATCAGAAGCGCCAGGAGCCCGGCAGCTCCTCCCCCTGGCCGCTGCCGAGGCACAGCGAGGAGCTGCCGCTGCCGGCCGCGGCCGCCATTGTTGCTGCCTCGTGGGGAGCGGCAGCGGGGCCGGAGCGCGGGAGCAGTGCCGGAGGTGCTGGCGGGCGAGCGGCAGCTGCCGGCTGCTGAGCTGCGGCGGGGCGGGAGGGGCTGCGGGGGCCGGGGAGCGCTGAGGGCGGCGGCAGCGGAGCGGGGAAGGGTCTGGCTGCGTGGGGCTGCCGGGGGCGTGTGTGGAGTTGGGGGTCGGGAGGGGCGTGGGGGGCAGGGGGCTCCGTGGGGCTGGGGGAGGGTTCGTAGGCTTGGGGTGGGTGAGGCTGGGGGCAGGCTCTGGAGGAGCAGAAGGAGGAGCTGTGGGGTTGGTGTGGGAAGCTGTGGGGAGGGCATCTGTGGGGTCTGGCAGGGCTGGTGTTTGGGGTAGGGGGCAGCGGGAGGGCTGGGGGGGGGGGGGTTGGGATCCCTTGGGGCTGAGGGTTGTGATCTGGATCTTTGGGAGTCTCGGGGAAAAGCTGTGGCTGGGATCAGGATCCCCTGGGGCTGAGGCTCTTGGGGCCGGGCTTGGGCTCCTGTGGGGCTGGGTGGGAGTCTGGAGGGGTGGAGGCCTGAAGGCCCAGACAGCTTCCCCGGACCCCCTGTGCTCCTCTGCGTCGTGGTTGGGCTATTCCGGCGGCTCTGATTGGCTGCGGCTGCCCGGCCGTGGGCAGGAAGAATGGTGGCCGCGGCCGGCAGTGGCAGCTCCTCGCTGTGCCTCGGCAGCGGCCAGGGGGAGGAGCTCCTGGTGCCTCTCATTGGCTGCGGCTGCCCGGGTGTGGGCGGGACTTCCTGTGGGGCCCCAGCCCTGCTGGCGCTGCCAGTGCCTCGTGGGGGCCTGAGGCGGAGGGGCCGGGCCGGCTGGGGCCTCCCTTGCAGCGCTCTGTGCTCAGCAGGAGCCTGCCGGGGCCAGCGGTCGGCAGCTTGGTGTGCGCTGAGCTCTCGGTCGGCCTGGTGCTGTGCGTGGCCTTGGTGTGGGCTGCAGGTGGGGTGAGGGAATGTGTGGGGGTTGTGTGGTGGAGTTGGGGAGGGGTGTGTGGGGTTTTGGGGGGAGGTGTTGGGGGTTGTGGGGTCCGGGAGGGTGGTCGGGGTGCAGTGGGGTGCCTAGGGTTGTTGTAGGGTTTGTGTATTGGGAGTTGTTGGTGCTGGGGGAGGCTGTGTGTGGCTGTGGTGTGGGACGGGGTGGTGAGGCTTGGAGTGCTGCGAGGGGGTGGGTGCGGTTGTGGGGAGCTGTGTGTGTCTGTGGGCAGTGTGTGGGGAGCTGTGGGGGTGTGTGGGGTTAGGGGGGGTGTGGGGCAGGGCAGAGGTGTGGGTGTCCCTCCGCTGGGTGCTGGGCTGGCAGCAGAGCTGAGCTGTGGGTGGCTCTGTGGGGGCTGCTGTGTGCAGGAGAGGTGGTGGTGAGTGTGGTTCTGACCACGGGAGCTGGGGAAATGGTTCTGAGCTTATTTGCTGGTTGTAGAGCTTGGGGACTGGCTCTGAGCTTGGGAGCTGCTTCTTAGTTTGGGAGGTGGTTCTGAGTTTATTTGCTGGCTCTTGAGCATGGTAGCTGCATCTGAGCTTGGGATCTGCTTCTGCACTTTTGATCTGGCTCTGAGCTTCGGTTGTTGTTCGCAACTTGGTTGCTGGCTCTGAGCATGGGAGCTGGGTGTGAGCTTGGGAGCTGGGTGTGAGCTCGGCCCCTGCCTTGAATTTAAAATGGGAGAGTCACTGTCAGGTCTCCCCCGAGTCTTCTCTTCTGTTCTCCAGGCTGAGCACCCCCAGCTCCCTCAGCCTGTCCTGGTAGCAGAGCTGCTCCAAGCCCCTGATCATTTTTGTGTCCCTCCTCTGGGCCCTCTCCATCAGGTCCATGTCCTTCCTGTGCTGAGGGCTCCAGAGCTGGCTGCAGTGCTGCAGGTGAAGTCTGAGCAGAGCAGAGCCAAGTGCCAGGCTGGCCTCTGTCCATCTCTGGCCATGCTGCTTTTGGTGCAGCCCAGGCTGCCCTTGGCCTTCTGGGCTGCAGGCTCCCCCTGTCTGTTCCTGTCCAGCTTCCTGTCCAGCAGCACCCCCCAGTCCTTTTGTGCAGGGCTGCTTCCTATCCCCTCCTCCCCCAGCCTGTCCTGATTGTGAGGCTTGTGGCAGGCCAGGGGCAGGACCCTGCCCTTGCTCTTGTTGAAGCTCAGGAGGTTGCCCTGGGCCCCCTCTGCAGCTTGTCCCCTTGAGCTCCTCCAACTTGTTCTGCAGGGTATTGCCTTAGGTTTGAGGAGGCAGAGAGGCTCTCTTTGAGCCTTGTGAGAGGAGTTGATGCCAAGCTGTGCCCAGAGGGCTGGGTAGAATTGGGCAGTTTCCATGGCTGTGCTGCTCAGAGCTGCATCCTACAGTGCAAAGCATCAAACCCACAACAATCCATAGTGCGCCTCGGCCACGGGCCCCAAGCAGCCTCCCTAGGCCAAAGCTGCCTCCAGAGCTCCACCAAACCAGGCCAGAACCCCAGGCCCCAAATGCCTTCCCCCTCCCCCATGCCTCTCTGCCCCTCCTCCCCCATAACCAAGAGATGCAGTTACAGATTCTGGTAGGCAGCTCCCAGATGAGCCAGGCCACTCCAGGCCACAGTTGGCAGCATTGCCAAGGCCTCAAAGCTCCTCTGCAGAGAGAGATCCCAGAAGATGTTCCTGGGAGCAGAGAGGAAGGGCAAAGGAGGTTGGAGAGCCTGTGCTGTTCCTTTGTAAAGAGTGGGTGCAGGCCTTGTGGGAATGAACTAAGCTAGATGACACTTTGTGCTGTACCTCTGGACTTTGCTGTCCCTTCTGGAGGTCTCTACTCTCTGGTGTAAGACATCCCAGTGCCTTCCACCCACCACAGGGATGCTCCTCCATGCTCTCATTCAGGGACATCTGCTGGGCCCTGCTGGGTGTGTAGATCAGCTCTGGGGACATGGTGGGGCCCTGGGGACTTGGAGATGGCAGCAAGTGAGTGGAGATGGAGCAATGGATGGAGAGATGGAGGGTGAAGGCTGCAGGGGGTGGGAGGGCTTAGTTCAGCAGCTGTGTGGCTCTGCCTGGCTCCTACCTGCAATGGTGCTGGCAGCAGCTGACCCCAGAAGCTCAAAGCCCCAAACCCTGCCTGGCTCAGGACAGTCCCCTGACCCCTCCTGACATGCAGCACAGCCCAAGCAGGCACTCAGGGCTCCTAGCCACACAGCCCAGCCATCCCATGGCAGGAGTCACCTGAGGTCTCACTCCCTCTCTGTCCCCTTTCCTCTCAGTTGCTGCCTGAGGTGTCTGCAGGGTCCCTCCCCAGCCCTCATCTGTAACCCCCCCTTGGCTTGGTGCTGTTCTTTCAGCCCTCCAGCTGATCCCAGCCTTTAGTCTCAGGCCCCTTCCATTCTTGTGCTGCTGCTTCCAGCCCAGTTCCTTAGAGGCTTCCCCAGCCACAGCATTTCCCACTCTCCCCTTCCAGCTGCAGTGGCAGTGGAGGTGGGGAACCCAGGGCCATGGGAGAGCCAAGGCAGCAGGGCCATGGATGGGCTGGGACTGAGGGAAGGGCCTAGGAATGGCCAGGTAGGAATTAGGCCTTGTCCCCCCAAAATGGGGAGAGGATCCAGGGCCCAGGTGGCAAATGTGTGTGCAGGGAATGGCAGAATCTGGCAGCATTTGAGGAGGTGAAAGGAGTGCATTGTGCTGCTGCTCTGCATGTGCCAGCTGGGAGATGAACAGCAGCCCCTGGGCACTGTGCCCTCCCATCAAACCTCCTTTTCTCTTGGGGGTGTGGAGTGGCAGCTCCAGGAGAGCTGCAAAGAGAAAGCTGAGAGAAATGGTCAGGGAGAGAAGGAGGCAAAACCCTTTCCAGTGAGTCTGTTTGGGCTGCAGGTGTGTGAAGGGTGCTGGAGGTGTGAGGTTTGAGCAGGAGCCAGAGACTCCTGCAGCATCCCAGTGAGGGCTGAAGAGGTTTAGCAAGAAGCTGCCCAAGTCCCTTCCCCTTTGCTGCATCTCCAGAGATCACGAAGCTCCCTTTGTGTGTGTCCTGAGGGCTGCTCTGATCTTTTCTTGGGGAGTGGGCAGCAGAGAGTTGTGTGCAGGGCCGAGGTGAGCACAGAGTGGGTGTGGTGGGGGCAGGGCCAGGGAGGAGAGGTGGGTCCAGAGCAAGATGTGCTGTCAAATGCAGCAGTGGGCAGCAGAGCCCTGGGCAGGCAGTGGGAGAAAGTTTTAGGCAAGGCCTGGGAGAGGCTGTGTGGAGGCAGCTGTGTTGTGGTGCTGGCCTGCAGCTGTGTGCTGGGGGCTGTGTGCTGGGCAAGGAGCTGAGTGTGCAGTTGTTGAGGCCTCCCATCTTGATCTGCCCTGGCTGTGTGCTGTGGCTGTGCTGCTGGGCTTGGGAGCTGCCCCCAGCAAGGCAGAGCTGTGCTGCCTGATCCTGGGCAGTGCTGAGCCCTCCCTTGCAGGTCAGTGCTCTCCTCTGAGCCCTTTGCTTCTCTGTGGCAGGAGTTGTGTCCTCTGTCCATCATCCCTGCCCCTGTGTGCTGTGGAAGAGCAGAGTTTGCAGATCTGACCCTTGGAGCAGCCCAGCCGGTAAGATTCCCGAGTGGGGCAACAGCAGGACCCTAGCCCCCAGAATCCCAGAGTCCCAGGGTACTTTCCAGCTTCTTCCACCTTCTCCTGCCTCCACATTTCAACCCTCCAGGGGCTCTGAGGCATATCAGGTGTTGGAGTTTGGAAACTCCCCAGGTTTGTGGGGGTCAGTTGTGTGGCAGGAAGTGGTGTTTGGAGTTGGGATTTGGAGGGTGGTGGGAGAAGGTTGAAGGTGGTTTGGTCTTCGTTGGTCAGTGCTGCTGCCTCCATTGCCTGAGCCAGGAGAGATCAAAGGACAGGGCCTGGAGCAGGAACCACCCTGCCAATGCCACCAGGCTTGAGGAGAGTGTGACAAGACCACTTGTAGGCCCCAGGGTACCTCAGGGCACTGATCACAGGAACCTGAGGTCTCAGCACAGGTAGTAGAGGTCTGAGCCTACACTGTGACAAAACCTGAAGGTTTGAGGTCCCCTCTGCATTCCCTTCTCCAGCTGGGTGTTGGGAGGTGTTGGGAGCCAGGGACTGTCATGTCCCAGACAGGATCTGAGGTTTTATGATCCTGGGCTCAGGTGCTTCCATGTTCCAAATCTCACTGCTCTAACCCCTTCCTGCCACAGTATGGCCTCACAGAAGGACCCAGACAAAAGCTGGGAGGAGAAGCAGCACCCAGAGAACAAGTTGGAGGAGCCAAAGTTCAGCCTGAAGGGAGAGGAGAAGGAGGAGAAAGAGGACAAAATGGATGATGGCAATGCAGAGGAGAATGATGACTATGATGATGATGAGTATGAAGAGAATAACCATGAGGATGAAAGTGACCAGGATGAGGAGGAAAAGGTATTTTCAGAGGAGGAAGAAGCCAGAGCAGGTCCCTCTGTGCCACCCAAGCAGTGCCCCGAGTGTGGGCAGAGCTCCCCACCTGGCTCCGAGCAAGCTAAACACCACTGCCCCTGCCCTGGCCCCCGGCCCTTTGTCTCTGGTGACTGTGGCAAGAGGTTCAGCAAGAGCTCTGAGCATATCCAGCATTGCCACACCCACACCGGTGAGAGGCCGTACGGCTGTGCTGAGTGCGGCAAGACCTTCACTCTCAAGTCTTCCCTCCCAAGCACCGCAGTGTGCACAGCACTGAGAAGCCCTTCACCTGCAGGGACTGCGGCAAGAAATTCAAATACAGCTCCGATCTCACCATCCACCGCCGAACTCACACGGGTGAGAGGCCGTACAGCTGTGCTGTCTGTGGCAAGAGCTTCTCTCAGAAATCTGCCCTCTGGCAGCACCGCAATGTCCACAGCACTGAGAAGTCCTTCACCTGCAGGGACTGTGGGAAGAAATTCAAATATAGCGCCAACCTCACCATCCACCGCCGCATCCACACCGGAGAGCATCTGTTCCCCTGCGCTGAGTGCGGCAAGAGCTTCACCACGAGCACTCAATTCATCCAGCATCAACTCATCCACAGCGGTGAAAGGCCGTACAGCTGTGCTGTCTGTGGCAAGAGCTTCACCTTTAAGGGAACCCTCACAGAGCACCGTCGTGTGCACACTGGTGAGAAACCTTTCATCTGTGATGACTGCGGGAAGGGCTTCAGCCGCAGGGGCACTCTCATTGCTCACCGCCGCACCCACACCGGTGAGAAACCTTTCCTCTGTGATGACTGCGGGAAGGGCTTCAGCCGCAGGGGCACTCTCATTGCTCACCGCCGCACCCACACTGCTGAGAAGGCTTTCACCTGTGCTGACTGCGAGAAGAGCTTCAGCCGCAAGGGCAATCTCATTGCTCACCGCCGCACCCACACTAGGGAGAAAGCTTTCACCTGTGCTGCCTGCGAGAAGAGCTTCACCCAGAAGGTCTACCTCAACAAGCACCGTTGCACCCACACCAGAGAGCAGCCTGCACTGGAGGAGCTGCATAAATCCACCTAGAATCTATTGTGTAATCGTGACCCCTCCGAGAGGGCCTTTCCAGCACCTAAATCATCTCTTTTTCCTTTCCAGATCTCAGGGATTGGGGGGTACCAGCAGCAACAAACACCTCCTGCCCTTCTGAACATCAATTATTGCTAATGAGAACAATTATAGTGCTGAGTTGGTACAGCTGGAGCTCCCAGTGGAGCTGGGCAGGGCTTTGCCAGCGTCTGTCTGGTTCTTCCCCAAAGCTTTGTGTCTCCCTGGGGTAAGAACCAATCTGTCCATCGACCAATAGTGTCAATAAAACCAAAAAGTTTGCTTTTATTTCGGATATCCCTGCCTCAATGCCCAAATTTGGGGAGCATTTGCTCCCAAGGGATGGGGTGGAGCTATGTGCCCAGTTCAGGGAAGGGAAAGTGAAGTTCTCAGAGGAGTCTTGAGGGCCTTCTCAGAGGCATTCTTCAGGGGCTTTCAGGTGATCTTAGGTGTTTGGGATTTGGATGGTCCTAGGACTGACTTTTGGGATCTTTGGAGGGTGTAGGGGGAAGCTCATGGAGATCTTTGGAAGAACTCAGAAAGCTTCTGTTGGCTTTCCACCCTGGGGCTGGAACAGGTTGAAGAGCTGAGAAGAGGTTAAGCTGCCTGTTCCCCCCTGTGACCGCTTTAGGCTGTGCCTTTAAGAAAGAGACAGTTGCTGAACACTCTGGCTGAATGTTTTTGATATTTAAACAAAAACAAGATAGTCTAAACTAATTTCATTGGTGGATTGGTGGAGAGCAGTTTTGGGTCTGGGTTCTGTTAATTCAGTCTGTTCTTCTCTGTCCTGTGGGCTGGTCAGCTTCTCTCTCTCTGAAGCAGCAGCTTTTGCCGGACAGGAGTGACCTTGAGTTACCAGAGCTAACCAGATAAGAAAACTAATTCTTGCATACACTTTGAGCTAACAGATTTTTTCCCCTTAATTGCCTTTCTCTCTCTCTCTAACCCTTTTTGGGAAAAAGGGGAGGTAGGGAGGGAGGGAGAGAGGGGGGTTCAGGGAACCCCCCTGGCCGGCTGGAGGGAAAAGGCTTTTTCTGCATTGTGTTCATTGCTGTGTATTTCTGTATGTATTGTAAATATTGTATATTTGTGTACATATTCATTGCATTCCATTTATGCCTGTAAAGAGATCTTTCATCTGCTTTTCCGACTGAGCTAGCTGTGGTTTCTTTCTCTGTGTGTGGGGAGAGAACTTTCTCACCCCACCACACCAGAGAAGGGCAACAAAGTTGGGGAGGGGTTTGGAACACAAGCCCTACGAAGAGAGGCTGAGGGAGCTGGGGTTGCTTAGCCTGGAGAAGAGGAGGCTCCGGGGAGACCTTCTTGCTCTCTACAACTGCTTGAAGGGAGGTTGTAGATAGGTGGGGGCTGGTCTCTTCTCCCAGACAAGCAGCACCAGAACAAGAGGACACAGTCTATAGTTGCACCAGGGGAGGTTTAGGCTGGATGTTAGGAGGCAATTCTACACAGAGAGAGTGATTTCCCATTGGAATGTGCTGCCCAGGGAGGTGGTGGAGTCCCCATCACTGGAAGTGTTTAGGAAGAGACTTGATAGGGTGCTCCGTGCCATGGTTTAGTTGATTAGATGGTGTTGGATGATAGCATGGTGTGGTAGGCTGAGAAATTTCCCTTCCCACCCACAAAGAAAGAAACCACAGCTGCAGAAGAGTTTATTGCTTCTGAAAGCATCCAGGGATCAGTTGGCTCAGATCAGCTTTGAGCTCCTGGTTCCTCAGGCTATAGATGAGAGGGTTCACTGCTGGAGGCACCACTGAGTATAGAACTGATACCACCAGGTCCAGGGATGGGGAAGAGATGGAGGAGGGCTTCAGGTAGGCAAAGGCGGCAGTGCTGAGAAAGAGTGAGACCACAGCCAGGTGAGGGAGGCAGGTGGCAAAGGCTTTGTGGCATCCCTGCTGAGAGGGGATCCTCAGCACTGCCCTGAAGATCTGCACATAGGACACCACAATCAACACAAAACAGACAAATGATAAACAGGCACTGGCCACAAGAAGCCAAAGTTCCCTGAGGTAGGATGTGGAGCAGGAGAGCTTGAGGATCTGGGGGATTTCACAGAAGAACTGGTGCACAGCACTGCCTTGGCAGAGGGGCAGGGAAAATGTATTGGCTGTGTGCAGCAGAGCATAGAGAAAGCCACAGGCCCAGACAGCTGCTGCCAGGTGGAGACAAACTCTGCTGCCCAGGAGGGTCTCATAGTGCAGGGGTCTGCAGATGGCAACGTAGCGATCGTAGGACATGGTGGTGAGGAGAAAATACTCTGCTGAAAGGAAAAAGAAAAGCAGAAATACTTGAGCAGCACATCCTGCATAGGAGATTTCCCTCATGTCCCTCAGGGAATTGGCCATGGATTTGGGCACAGTGGTGGAGATGGCACCCAGGTCAAGGAGAGCAAGATTGAGGAGGAAGAAGTACATGGGGGTGTGGAGGTGGTGGTGCCAGGCTATGGTGGTGATGATGAGGCCATTGCCCAGCAGGGCAGCCAGGTAGATGGCCAGGAAGAGGCAGAAGTGCAGGAGCTGCAGCTGCCTTGTGCCTGGGAATGGCAGGAGGAGGAAGTGGCTGATGGAGCTGCTGTTGGCCATCTGCTGCCTCTGGCTATGCAGACCTGTGCAAGGAGGGAAAGGCAGTGACAAGTTAGGGCACACTTCTCTGAGGCTCATTGTAACCCCTGTCCCTGAGCTGCAGGAGGAATGGATCAGCTCAGTCCCATCACTACCAACCAGTGATGGTTCATCACAGCTTGAAATGCAGCAGGGACCCAGAACTGCCATGAAGATTCCTCTGGCGTCAGAACAGAAAGTGACCAACAGCCCAATCCCAGGGAACAAGAGTCCCATTGTGGTGGGTTGAAATTCCCCCAGCATTAGCTTTGCCAGAGCAGCTCAGTTAGAAGCAAATGAAGCTGTATTGACAAGCAAGAGCTGCACTCTACAATGGAATGCAATGAACAGGTACAGAACATACAGGAGTGACAATATTAGGCAGGTATTTACAATTAGCAAATGACATGAAACCCCCTTGTTCAGAGACCAGGGAAGCTGTTCCTCTGCCTCTAACCCCTACCGACCTGTTCCAAGAGAGAAAGGAGGAGTGGAGAGAGAAAAAAAGCAGTGGGTTAGGTTTAGCCAAGGGCAGCCAAAGCAGGTGAGCTCTCCCCAGCAAAGCAAAACAGCTGAGATCAGAAGAGAAGAGAGAGAATTGTTATGGTACAGCTCCTCTGATTCCAGATATTTACCCAATGAATTTGTTTAGAAGAATCTTTTATTTTCCTTTTCACACCCAAGAGTGATCTATTTATTGTGTTTCTACTTTTCTGCTCAAAATCTGTAACTAAATTTCTAAGGCATTGCCTAAAACCACCACACCCATGGAGAGGTGGAGGAACAGGGAGCAGGCCTGCAGTGCTGCAGAGAGAGTGAAGGGAAGAGAGAAAGGCAGAGGGGCTGGGGGTGAAGCCTTCTCCTTCCCCATCTCTGCTCACTGCTGCTGACAGGATGGAACTGAAGGGCTTTAGTCCTCCTTCTGTGTGCACACTCCAGGAGCCTTCAGCTGAGTGTCAGCTGCCCAGATGGAGATGCCTCCAGGAACTACAGCTGCAGTGTCCTGCCCCCACAGCCTCACTGTGTCAGGGACTGCAGTGACTTCTCCTCCAGTGAGCTCTCAGTCATCCTCCCAGTCCTGGATACCACGAAGCTCTCTCTGCCTTCCTCATCTCCCTGAGATCCTCTGGCAGTGTCCTCAGCCCTGCTGTGCTGTGCAGAGGAGCTGCTCCTGGCCAGGGCTGTCTCTCACAGCGCTGCCTGCTTGCCAGCAGCTCCTTCCAGCCCAGGAGCCTGGCCCAATAGGGCAGCAGAGGACCAGCCCAAGGTGTTTTATTGACTCCTCTGGTGGCTTTTGGTGCCACTGAGAAGCTGATGTAACCTCTGCAGAAGTCAAAGTCAGATTCAAACTCTGAAGTTTCTTCTACTCTTAATGGGTCCCAGTGAAGCAGACTGGGAAAGGGTCCCCAGGGGCTGGTTAGAGCAGAAGGAGAGAGTGGATGCAAGGGAAGCTTCACTGGAGGCACTGAAGCATCTCCAGGCTGTGGGGAGAGCAGAGACCTGATGCAGTGCTGAGAGGTCAGGACAAGCATCTCAAGGTGGCTCTGCTGCTGAGCAAACCTGGAGGGGTTTCCTTGATGCAAAGGGCCAAGCCCTGACCCCCAGCCCCTGGCAAGGCAGATCCTGTCCCTCACCTGTGGCTCTGGGGTCTACTGGGGGCAGTGGGGAGTGTGGGTGAGCAGTGGCCAGGGTAGGACCTTGTCAGGGTTTGCTGTGGTTTGCTTGCAAAGAGACAACTCCTGCTGAAAAGGAATGAAATGTACCTTTAAAAATCAGATGCTTTGTGCACTAAAAACCTCTCCAATATGCTGCAGAAACCTTGGCAAGAATGAGAGGTTCAGCAGTATTTAATGAGCCCCATGGAGCATTTGTGGCTGATTACATCATCCTGAGGTACTGCCAGCAGACTCTGCCAAGGTACTGCCAAGAAGTCTCTCAACAAGTCCAAGTCAGAAGAAAAACTCCAAAGTCCCTTGAAGCACTGATTGGGCTCACTGAGGCTTGTTCCTGACAAAGGCTCCCCAGGGACTCCTTAGAGCAGCTTGTTAGAGGCCAGGATTGCAGGGAGACAAAGGCAAAGTGCAGGGCAGAAAAACTTGCCTTTGTTCTATGAAGCAGAAAGGCCAAGTCCTGACCACTGCCCTTGGACTAGAAGAACCTCAAAGCGTCAAAGCCAAGTTGCTCCTCACAGGTCTTTGTGGCAGAGGCAACTGCCAGAGCCAAAGGGTCAGAGACCTTGGTCCTGTTGGGCCTCTCAGCCTTGCCAGAGCCCTTGGCCATCCCTACTGCAGGCTCTCCTACACTGTCCCATGCCTCTACCATGGTGCGGATGTGGCACTTGCCCTGGCATGTTCATGGCACCGATCCAATAGTCAATCTGCCAGGCCTCACATAGTCATGTGTGACCTGTGAGATGGCTTCCATGGTCAGCTCCACCCCTCAGTCACAAGCCTACCTATGCTTAGCATCTCTGCCTAGATGTCCTGATGTTTCATGTGCCCATCAAGCTACAAAGAGTTCACTTTTACACTGCCAGTGCAGATCCACTTGGGCTACATCCATTCTGACAGCCTTCTCCACCTGATCATTGTTTTGGTGTTCTTCAGGAGCACAGCTCCTAGGCACATGAGCATCCCCATGGCTTACCTTCAGAGCCATGTTTCCTTCCTGAACAGCAAGGTCCTGCCACAATGAAGCAGCCCAGATGGACTTCCCCCTGCCTTGCCAATTGACCTTCTTCCACTGCCACCATCCAAGAATCTGTGTAAAGATAAAGTCCTGGACAGTTTCTCTCTCAGCAATCTCTAGAGCCAGTTGGATGCTTTCACTGCTGCATATTGACTCCATTCACCTTCTCCTTCAGTGGCCTCAGCAACTTGTTGTGTTGGACTCCATACAGCAGCTCCCACTCCCAATGGTTTCCTACCACCCAACAGGATCCATCAGTAACCACAGCATGAGGCCTTTCCTCCTCAGATAACTCCTTGTATGGTGCTGCCTCCTGGGCACCAACCACTCCCTCAGGCCATGCTCCAAAATCTGCCCTCTGGCCAGTCCAGAATCTCTCCCAGAATCCCTGGCTGCTTTGGTTTCCTCAGTCCAGCTCCCTGCATAATCAGTGCTGCTCACTCACTGCCTGTAGTGCTGGGCTCATGATGTGGAGAGGGAAAGTTCCCTCTGAACACCCAGTGCAGCACAGGCAAGCTGGGTGCTGAGAGGAGAGCTGCTTCTGTCCCCATTACTTCTGAAGCAGCTCCAGCTCCTTCCTAGGCTGCTGTCTTGGGTTTAAGGAATGAGACTGCTGCTCTGCAACCCTTCTCTAAAGCTGTTCAAGAAAGCCTTCCACACAGGATTGGAGAGAATGGAAGTGTTAATGAAAGTACTCTTCATAGCTCCATCCTACAGTACAGAGCATAGAAAAGACACAAAATCCAGAGTCCACCTCAGCAGAGGCTCTCCAAACACCTCCTCAGGCCAAAGCTTCCCACAGCCTTCCTCCAAACAGAGCCAAACACCCAGGCTGCAAATGCCCCTCCTGCACCATGTCTCTTTGGCCCTGCCCCATCGCTGAGTGGTGCAGCTCCAAATTCCGCTTGCCAGCTCCAGGCTGAGCCAGACCAGGCCACTCCAGGCTCCACCTGGCAGCATTGCCATGGCCAAACCTGGCCTCACTCCCCTGCACCAAACCCCACTGAAGCTCTGTGAACATCCCAGGAGCAGAGAGGGAGGAAAAGAGAAGAGCAGACAGAGATGTCCATTTGCATAGAGATGCAGGGCTCATGGGAATGAAACAACAAAAGATTGCACTTTCCTGTCCACCTCCTGGACCTATCTAACCTCTGGACTTCTCATGGTCCAAATGGGATCCCATTGCCATCTCCCAACACAGTCTGAGTCTCATCCCAGGACAAAGTACATCTCCTGGAACCCTGATTCCATCCCAGCACAGACCAGGACCCATCCCTGCAAACTGATCCCCCGATGCCCTCCCAGGTCAGACTGGGGCCCCTCCAGCTACAAAATGAACCTCTCTGAGCTCTCCCAGTACAGACTGGGTCTGCTGTGGTGAAGGCACATTATGCCCAGATACTGAAACCTCTCTCAGCACATGGACAAGTTCCCCCTCCTTTCATGAGGGGTCCAAAAAAAGGCCCAGGTGGCACAGACCCCTGCACACCCCATGGCATGGGATGCTGGTGCTGATGCCAAGCATGGCATAATTCCAGCTTCACGCCTCCCATAGGCTGCAGCCAGTTGCTTATGAGAGTGCCCACTGGCCATATCCAGCCTCCAGGAACCTATCAGTATTGCCCCAGCTTGTAAATACGTTGCCCTCTTTCACTGGGTTCTCTCTCCTTGCTGGAGACTGAGCTCATGCCATAGCCTCTGCCATTGAGCTCATTGCTATTATGTCTCTCTCATATATGCAAGCAAACTAGTGGCCTTCCACAATGAGGAGAAGCCAGCAGCCAGGCAGGCCTGTTGAGCCTTAGCCCTGAGAGCATCTCCAGAGGAGAGACCAATGCTGAGAGCCTGAGAAGCTGCAGCATTGTGTTGCCAGCCTCACCGGTCGGAAGAGCCTAACGTGCCTTCAAGAAGACTGGACCCCCAGTTGCCCAGTTGCTGGGGAATGGACTTAGCTGAGTCCAGCAGTGACAACGTCTGCCTCAGCCTGAAGCAGCAGGCTGAGGAGCTGCACAACCCTGTGTGTGTCAGCTCAGAAAGCAGGAGCAGCACTGCCCACATGACCCTGCCATTGTGGGATGAGAAGAGGAGTCGCTGCTTCTGCTGCTCTGTGCCCTGTGAACCCCAGGGGAATCCAGAGCACCACTCATGCCCTGTGCTCCAAAGCCAGGACTGCTCTGTTAGGCTCCTTCCTGCTCCTTCAAGCCAACAAAGGAAAAGTTGCCACTCTGCACAGCTGTGCTTCTTACAATAATACAATACAATACACCAGGTTGAAAGAGACCTTCAAGATCATCGCGTCCAACCCATCAACCAATCCAACCCACCTAAACAACTAAACCATGGCACCAAGCACCCCATCAAGTCTCCTCCTGAACACCTCCAATGAAGGTGACTCCACCACCTCCCCAGGCAGCCGATTCCAATGGAGAATGACTCTCTCAGTGAACAACTTTCTCCTCACCTCCAGCCTAAACTTCCCCTGGCGAAGCTTGAGACTGTGTCCTCTTGTTCTGGTGCTGGTTGCTAGAGAGAAGAGACCAACCCCCTCCTGGCTACAACCACCCTTCAGGTAGTTGTAGAGAGCAATGAGGTCTCCCCTGAGCCTCCTCTTCTCCAGGCTAAGCAACCCCAGCTCCCTCAGCCTCTCCTCATAGGCCTTGTCTTCCAAACCCCTCACCAACTTGGTTGCCCTTCTCTGGACACATTCCAGCAAGTCAACAGCCTTCCTGAACTGAGGGGCCCAGAACTGGACACAGGACTCAAGGTGTGGCCTAACCAGTGCAGTGTACAGGGGCAGAATGACCTCCCCGCTCCTGCTGGCCACACTGTTCCTGATGCAGGCCAGGATGCCATTGGCCTTCTTGGCTGCCTGGGCACACTGCAGGCTCATGTTCAGCCTACCATCAACCAGTACCCCCAGGTCCCTCTCTGCCTGGCCGCTCTCCAGCCACTCTGACCCCAGCCTGTAGCACTGCATGGGGTTGCTGTGGCCAATGTGCAGAGCCCGGCACTTGGATGTGTTCAATCTCACGCCCTTGGATTCTGCCCATCTCTCCAGCCCGTTCTTCCCTGGGGCTGCCCTCACTGACCCTGAAGGTCATTGCCACGAGGGCCAACCCCATCCCAGGACCAGCCCTACCAGCCCTGCCAGGCCGACCCTGCAGGACTGCTCCCTGCCATCCGGAGGGAGCTGCCTGAGTCCTGCAAAGGGAGCCTGCCTACCGGCTAGCCTATGTTCTGTCCCCTCTCTGCTGCCACCGGAGGGAGAAGGTTGCCTCCACTGTCGCTGTCCAGACCAGCCCAGGAGCCAGTCCTGGCAACAGCAGCCTGCCGGAACCTAACCTTGTTACTAAGGACACAGTGAACTTCCACCTGCTTCCCACTCACCGATGTTCAGTTCAAAGCACCTGTGCCTAGCAGCACATTTCTACTTCCAGCCTCTAATGTATTGTAATACCTCTGTATAGAGTTAAGCAGCTGCCAGCGTCTCATCGGGTCGCCACCTGGTGGCCAAGCGGTGGAATTGCAGCCTGAGTTAATAGAAATTCTGCAAATATTCTAATTGAGTCCAAATTATAAATATTGAACCACTTTTGGGATGTATTTCACAGTCGTGCACTAGAATATGGATATAAAATAGTGACTCATTGGTTAGTGATATATTTAATAATTAATACAAATTAATATTTATATAACTCATATTTCATATTCATAAATTAATAACCTCTTCATCACACCAAGAAATTCATCTCTTGTCCTGGAACTTGACATTTGGAAGGTGGAATGTCTAACTCACTCTTGGTGGGCTTATAGGAAGGGAAGTGTCTCCCTCTCTCCCTGCCCAGCCCCCTGCAGTGGGGGAGTCTTGCTGGGGTCTGCATTGAAAATACCACACCTCACAATACAGACTGGGCCCCTCCCATCCTCTCTACTCAGTCCCCTGCTCTAACACAGTGGAGCTGAACCCCTCCTGCACCTCACCCTATACAGCTCATCCCTCCTAAACACACCCCTCACCCTGGCTCTGCCCCCATTGTTCATCTTGGCCCCAGCCTTTACCCTTTGTTAAGCATTGGTCCTTTGACCTTAACCCTGGCCTCAACCTAGCCCCAGCACAACCCCTGCCCCTCAGAGCTGGCCCTCACCTGAGCCTGCCCAGCACTCTCAGCAGGACAGCTGAAGGAAGGAGACTCATTAACTCCTCACTAACCGGTAGAAACTTTCCCACTCATTAGAGTAGCCTTCAGCCATCAATAAAGGAACCATTGAGCTTGGTAGAGTGAAGGGACATAAGGCAGCAGACCACAGCCCCAGACATCAAAGAGAGAGTAATGCTCAGTCTGGAAAACAGGATGGGTTCTCACACACCTGGGCCTCAGTAACAAGATGAGAACAGTCCTGTGGGATTGGCAGAAGACCAACAGGAAAAATACAAGAGGATGACACAGTGACTACAATGTTGACACAAGGACAGCAGATGGCAGCAAAGAGCAAGGAATGGAAGGATTTTACCTCTTCAAAGAAGTTTTATCATTTTAGTGCATCTGTATTACTAATACTATATGAGGCATATGGTTAACCTTGTTCAGCACTGTTATCAATTATTAATATTTATTCAAATATATTAATACAAATATATTAATTCTTTAATAATATAAAAATAATTTAAATCCATGTATTAATATCAAATCTCATCAATGTGTATAAAAATCTGAGGGGTGGGTGTCAAGTGGAGGGGGCCAATCTAAGGTAAGAAGCAACAGGTTCAAGCTTGAACAGAGAAGATTTCACCTCAACATGAGGAGCAACTTCTCGGCAGTGCAGGTGACAGAGCACTAGAACAGGCTGCCCAGAGAGCTGGTGGAGTTTCCTTCTCTGGAGACTTTCAAACCCACCTGGGTACACTCCTGTGTGGACTACCCTAAGTGATCCTGCTTTGGCAGGGGGTTCAGACCTGATGGTCTCTTGAGGTCCCTTCCAACTCTAATGTGATACTGTGATACCACCCACACAGGTACAGCTGTTTGGTTGTGGTTAATGTATTTCACAACATGCACATTCAATACAACTTTAACAGTTGAATCAAGCTAGAATCTTTTCAACATTGATTCAGCTTAGGAAAGAGCTCATGCCTCAAGGGCAGTTTACCTGCAAGGGGAATCTATGGCTGCTACAGAGGCGGCTGGCACAGAGCTGTACAAAGAGACTTGATAGGAATCAGCCTGTGTGCTCAGGGCACTGTTGCCTGGGGCCTTTTTGGACACTGCAATTATGCTCCAAAGCACAGAGTGCAGTCTCCACTAGTGAAACAAAACAGAAAAGATGGTGCTCAGCAGAGGAGCAGTGCAGAGTGTGAGTGTGGAGGGGAGAAGCAGTCTCCCCCTGGAGCGGAATTTCTCTGTGAGCAGATAGGCAGCTGCTCTCAGCTCGGGCTGCAGCAGCTTGTTGGGGCTCTGAGTGAGTAGCTACTGGCTCACAGTGTGGGACAAGTGGTTCTCATACGCCTTGCCACAGCTCCAGCAGCTTGCACCAGCACCTCAGGTGTCACAGGTGGAGCAGAGCATCTTTCTGGCTGCAGACTCAGGTAGCAGGCATGCAGAGGCTGCTTTCCAGTCCAGCAGCACTCACCCGCTGCAGCTACAGCGTGTTCCAGGTTCATATGGATAAAATAGGCTCTGGGGAACCCCAGGGCTTCTTGGTAGAACAAGGGAGAGTTGTTTACCCTCCTGGCTCGGATTAATAAGGTGCTGAGACAATAAGGGCCAATGGCAGAAGAGAAAGAAAGAGAGGAACAAGAGAGCTCAGCCTAGAGAATAAAGTTTGCCCAACCCATGGGAAGCTGCACAGGGAGTCCATAAGCGTGGCAGCTGGCCAGGCACAGCTGCAAACTGTGCACTTTGTTTCCCTTGACCACAGGACCTGCCTGGACAAGCCTGGGCCTGTCCAGCTTTGCAGATTTACCAGCACCTTGCTTTTTGTCTAGTATTGTGCTGAGCACCCCAGCTCCACGGGGAGGGGTGCAAGGGGGTTTGTGTTTGGGCATGTTCAGACTTGTGCCTCCAGGACAAGCACGTGTAAGCTTTGGAGTGATCCATTCCGTGTCCATGCAGGTTATGAAAGGATCCTGTTCAATGGCCACGAGTTGTTTTGATTTCCTCACTTGACCTTCAAGACTCTCCCAGGACCCCTCAAGGACACCTCCCTGAACTGAGCACATGGCTCCAGCCCTGGCCCTGGGAAGAAATGCCCCCAAAAGTGATCTTTTGGGAAAGAAATGTCCAAGGAAAACCAACCAAAGAGAATACTTTATTAGGGTTGGGGTTTCCATTCTAATTAGGCATTAGCCTTGGGATGAGGTTTTCCTTTCACCTCTAGGAAACCCAAAGTGTTGAGGAACAAAGAGCCAAATCCCAGCCCAGCTGCAGTCTTGCTGCCAGCTGTACTGATTCAGCACTGTCATTCCTCTCCTCAGCACTGGCTGGTGCAGAGAAGGGCAGGGGCACATTTGCTTCTGAGGAAAGAAGGTGTAAAAGAGGAGATTGCAGTTCAAGATGCTGGAGGGGGGTCACATATGGCCTGGCAGTGCCGGGGTCGGTGTATTGCTGTGTCCCCTAGGGCACGCTGGTCACCGGCATGGGGGTGACTATGCCAGGTGAGGGAGGAGCTGCGGATGAAGCCCTTGCTGCAGCCTGTTCAGGTAAAGTGCTGGCACCGTTGTGGGTGCAGCGGTGCTGGCTGAGCATGGCCAGCTGAGTGCAGCTCTTGCCTCAGGCAGCTCAGAGGTGCAGCTGCTTCCGGCTGTGGACTCAGCAGTGCTGGATGAGGTTGGAGCTGAGGGTGAAGCTGTCGCCATAGTCACCACTGACAGAGGGCTGGGCACTGAGCTGGGGGCAGTGAGGCTTTACCAGCTCCAAGTGGGTGGGAAGGAATCTTTGCCCACCCTCAGGGCACTGATGTGGCAGCTTGGGTGGCACAGAGGGCTGATATGGGATTGCCCTCTTCCTCCTTCTCTTTATTCTTCTCCTATTCCATGTCATCCACCTCTTCTTCCACATCATCCCTTTGTCCTCCACATAATTATTGTCATCCTCCTCCTAATCCTCATACACTTGATCCTTGCTGTCCTCATTCGTGTCTCCATCAACCTCAAAACCTGAGCTTTGTGAGGTGCACTTTGAAATCTGGAAAGTGAACAACAAAGACACAAAGAGCTCCTCAGGGCACTTGGGGATCATTCCATGAACCTCAGGTACTGAGAGAAGAGTGAAGAAACTGTGCAAGAAGTAAGAAGCAAAACACAAAGTACCTTGAAGCATTGATTGGCCCCACTGAGGCTTGTTACTGCCAAAGCCTCCCCAGGGACTGGTTAGAGCAGCTCAGGAGAGGCTCTGATTGCAGCAGGCAAAGGCAAAGTGTAGGAGAGCAAACTCTGGCTCTGGGTTCTGCAGCACAAAGGCCAAGGCCTGAGCACAGCCCCTGGGCAGGCAGCTCCTGTCCCTCATGTGTGGGTCAATGCTCTTCAGGTGCAGTGGGGGTGGGGGGTGGGTTTCATAGCAGCATAGCAGGGCCTAGGTTGGAAGGGACCTCAGAGCTCATCTGCTCCAACCTCCCTGCCATAGGCAAGGATACCTCTCCAATAGACTCAGCTGCTCAAGGCCTCATCCAGCCTGGCCTTCAACACCCTCAGGAGAGGGCATCCTACCTGGGCAGCCTATTCCAGAGTCCCACAACCCTCATACTGAAGAACTTCTTCCTAAGGCCCAGTCTAAACCTCCTTTTCCTCACCTTCAAACCTTTCCCTCCTGCCCTGTCACCAGACACCCTCATGAAAAGTCCCTCTCCAGCCTTCCTTTAGCATCCCTGTAGGGTTTGTGATGCTGAGTGGAGGACAAGGCCCTGACAGTCCCAGGCCTTCCTGGGGCTGTGGACAGAGGCAGTGAGGCCTTCCCAGTGCCTTAGGACAACAGCTCCTCACAGGCCTCAGGGACAGAGAATTGCCATAGCCAAGAGGGCACAGCCTTGGCTTCTCTTCATCACTCCCACCACTGCCATTGCCCTTTGCCAGCTCTCCCACAGCTTTGTCCTGCACTGTCTCACAGCTGCTTCTCCTGCCCTGCAGGCTGCAGACACTCATCTCACTTCCCCACCTTGGCCTTCCCATGCCTTCACTGACACCTGCCCACACTCACCCTCTGCTCCCTGGGACACAAAGAGAAGGGCTGATCCCAGACTCCTTCTGGAGAGCTTCTCAGGCCACAGCACTACCCTTTGAGAGAGGTTTCTTGCTCCTCATGGCCAGGCTGCACCTGCCAGGCTGCACCATCTGGCAGTGTTCCTCTCTCCTGCTCTTGCCTACCTCAGCAGGAGCTCCCAAGGCTGCTGGCCTTGCAGTTTCTTGCATAGACAGCACCAAGCCCTGTGCCTGCTGCTGTCCCATCAGGTCCTCAGGCAGCAGAGACACAGCAACCAACCCATCAGCCCCTTCCTGCAGTCAGCCCAGGCCCTTTGGCAGAGGCCATCTGACAGATCACTCTGCCCATCTGCCAGCCATGAGCCCAGGGCTGCCCTGGCAGCTCCTGCAGACACACCTGACCTCACAGTCCCTTTCCCAGCTGTGTCCCTGCTGTTGGCCAATCCTCTCAGGAGGCAGAAGTGGCCTCACCTCCCCCTTCCCTGTCCTTGGCTTCCTACTGAATGCTAAGTTCCTGAGACACACCTGAGCACAGGATTGCACACTCAGCCCTCAGCCTCCTTGTGGCCAGAGCCTGAGCAGATCAAGGTTTCACCAGATCCATCTGGCAGATTTCCTACCAAGGCTTTGAGTGGAGAAGCCTTCCTCAGAGGACCTGCTGTATCTGTCCTGGTACACTTGTGGAAGAGATCCTTGCACATCATCTTGTCCAATGATCCTGCTCAGTTCTGCATCTGGGAAGGAAGAATAAACTGCAGCTGTATAGGCTGGGAGGTGATCTGCTGGAGAGGAGACCTGAGAGTCCTGGTGGATAACAAGTTCTGCATGGGACAGCAATGTGCCCTGGTGCCCAAGTAGGCCAATGGGATCCTGGGGTGATTCAGAGAAGTTTGTCCAGCAGATAGAGGGAGGTTCTCCTCCCCCTCTACTCTGCTCTGCCGTGGTGAGGCCACACCTGGAATATTGCATCCAGAAGTTTCCTGCAGTGTTAACAGTGAGGGACACTATTGGGAAAGTGTCTGCAGGCTGTGGTTGGAGCAGAGAACTGGAGGCAGTGCTGACAGGTCAGGACAAGCAGAGGAAGGTCTCTCTGATGCTGACTAAACCTGGAGGTGTTTCATTAATGCTAAGGGCCAAGCCCTGACCCCAGACACTGGTATGGGAGCTCCTGTCCCTCCCTCACCCCTCAGAGCTCTTCCTGGCGCATTAAGATACAGACAGAAGCAATGCCAAGGGCAGGACTATGGCACAATCCCTTTCAGCCTCCTGAGGAAGGACAAGGAAGCAATCAAGGAGGCAATGAGGCCCCAGGGCTGGAAGGAGGAGTTGTCTCCTCAGAGGCATCAGTGGCACAGACCACAGCCAGAACCCAAGGCAGGAAGAGCTTGGCTCTGCCAGGAGCCTTTCAGCTCTCCCACAGCCCTCTGTCATCTGCCCCTCAGGCTGTCCTCTGCTGCTGCATCAGCTGAGCCTCTTTCCCTGCAGGCTGTAGTCACCCAGCCAGCTGCCCCACCTTGCTGCCACCTTCCTTTGCTCTCTCTCCATCCTGCTGGTTGTTCCTTGAAACACAAAGCCTTGGAGTGCTCCAGGCTCCTGCTGGGCATGTCTTGCACCACAGCACTGCCCTGGCAATGACATTTCTTTCTCTTCATATCCAGTCTGGACCTCCCCAGCTGCACCTCATGGCTTTGTTTCTTGCTCTTGCAGTTGGTCACTATGAAGTAGTCTCAAAGCACTCTTCAAGCACTCTCAGGCTGCTCCTCTGCTGAACTCAGTCTCCACACCACTGAACCCGCGGCCTATCATGTGCTCCCATCTTGGGAGATCTCTGGGCACTTTCCAAGGTGTTTGCAGATGGAAGTGCAGAGGTCACAGGCCAAGAAAGAGAAGTTTTAGCAAGTGCTGTAGTGTCTGGACAAAGAGCAGTGGCTTTGAGCTGAAACAGGGGAGACTGAGATTGGATATAAGGAAGAAATATTTTGCAGTGAAGGTAGAGGGCACTGGAACAGTTGCCCAGAGAAGGGAAGGTCCCATCCCTGGAATTGCCCAAGGTCAGGATGTTTATTCAACCTGAACTAGTGCAAGATGCCCCTGCCACGGCTGGATGGCTGAACTAGAGCTCTTTTCCATCCCTTCCAAGCCATTCCATGATTTTTTGATCCTAATATCCCAAACTGGTTCTCCATGGGACTGCAGAGAGTTACATGCACCATGGGGCTGTTCTCTTCTGACCTGGTCCCCAACACCTTCACAAAAAAGAAATAATTACTGTGTCTTGGCCATGAGTTGCCAAGGTTTTGGAGAAATAATAAGAATGATAATGATAATAATAATAATTATATAATAATAATTATATAATAATACAATAATAATAATGATGTAATGAAGGGTAAAAATTGTCAATTCAAAGACATTTTCAACTTCTGTGAATGTTTCCCCAAGTATATCAGCAGAAGAGGCTCCCATGATGGCCTGGCCAATGGAGGATGGGAGCAATCTGCCTGAACAGTCTGAGATCAGTGATGGGAAGGTAGAAAGTGTCTTTGGGGCTTGCAAGACTTACCATGGGCTGTCTAGGAAAAGATGCAAGGAAGGGACAAAGTGGGGTCAAGGTGGTTTATGGGGGAACAAGAATGGGAAAAGAGAGGGAAATGGGAATCAAGCAGCTGGTCCTGCATAAAGAGATCACTTCCCTGGCTGTGCCTGTAACTGACCACTGCAGCTTGTCCTGGTTCCTTCCTGGAGGGGAAGAAGAAGAAGCCACCCACCTATCAGGGCAGGCTGGGACCTGACTGGCTGAGTAGGGACCCTGAAGACATGGACCTGGGCACTTCCAGGGATGCAAGAGGAGCCACCAGTGAATGCTCACCATGAACAAGGCCAGGTGCATCTGGGACTGCATTAGGAGTGTGGGCTACCTGCACCAGGGGAGTGGTGATCTCCCTCCATTGAGCCTTAGCATCCTGATCCACTTCTGCAGAGCAGGAGGTTCTTTTACAGACCCTGCAAATGAAACCAAGAAGGAACCAAGTAGTTGGCTGAGAAAAGCCCCTGGCTTGTGCTTCACCTGCATGGGCAGGAGGAATGTTAGAAACACAGAAGAGGAGGGAAAGTAGGAAATAACAAAAGCAAAGAGAAAGTCACCACCATGGCTGCCAGCAACATCTCCCAGGCTCTGAAGGTCTCAAAAGCTGGGGGAGCTCCAAACTTCTCTGTTACCCTTGCAGCTTTATTCCCTTTCCAGTCTCAGAGGTGGTCACAGTTCCTCAGCCAGCTGCCATGCCTACAGCACATTCAACTCCTGTCAGCACTGTCCCAGAGTTATGGGGGCCATGCATGCTCTTCTGGCTCTGAACTGCTGCCTCACTCATCCTCAGGGGCTCTGTCCAGCAGCAGAGCCACAAAGCTCTCAACCCATTCCATAATCTCTGGGTGCAGTCACACAGGGAGCCTCAGCTTGCATTGCAGCACTCTCCAAGGTGGAACCTGTGGCCTTGCCTGGTTATCGGCTGCTGCAGTGTGGTGGTTTGAGCCTTAACTGAGATTTAAGAGCTCAGATGGGGGCAAAGCTGAGAATCCCTCCTCCACATCCCCCCTCCTCTTTCCCAATAGAGAGGAAAAGAAAAGAGAAGGCTGAAATCCACTGAGAAATAATTTGGAGTCGGTTTGGAAGCAGAGAGGTAAAAGTTGTCTTTCAAATACATCTATATACACACCTAGAACTGTAACAGGAAGGGCTCACAAGGGTAAGGAACAAGGAGGGATAGGGAGATAGACAAAACCAACAGTCCTTTGGAGAAAGGTGGATGCAGCAGGGAGAAAGACCAGGCCTGACCACGTGGCAGAGAGGCAGGAAGCCAGCAGTGACTCTCTTAGTCCTCTCTTCCTGGTGAGGCAGAAGCAAAAGAGCCCCAAAGGGTTGCTGTACTCTCCCCTTTATAGGCTTGGACAGAGAGGGGGAGTGGAACAGACTAACTCAGCTTCCTGGGGATGATCCAGCTCCAACCCCCCTGCCATGGTCAGGGACACCCTACACTAGAGCAGGTTACTCAGTCACATCCAGCCTGGCCTTCAAAACCTCCAGGGATGAGGCTTCCACCCCCTCCCTGGGCAACCTGTGCCAGTGTCTCACAACTCTAATGGGGAAGAACTTCTTCCTAACATCCAGTCTGAATCTACTCAGTTCTACTTTTGTTCCATTCCCCCCCAGTCACTTCCTGACACCCAAAGAAGTCCCTCCCCAGCCCCCTTCAGATACTGGAAGGCCACACGAAGGTCTCCTCAGAACCTTCTCTTCTCCCTTTTTCTGGGTAACCTCTTCCAGTGTCCTGCCACCCACACCATAAAATATTTCTTCCTTCTATCTGATCTAGCTCTCCCTTCTTTCAGTTTAAAGCCACTGTCCTTTGACCAGGGATTTGGGGGCATCTGACATATGACCACTAGGTAGTGGCTGAAGCCCCTGAGCCCAGTGGTGTGGAGAATGAGAAGAGTAGAGGAGTAGCTTGAGAGTGCTTTGAGACATGAGAAGATTTCCTGACTAGTGAAGAGCAGCATGAGAAAGAAATAAAGCTACAAAGTGGAGCAGGAGAGGCCCTGAGGAGAAAGAAATGTCACTGCCAGGGCAGTGCTGTGGTGCAAGATGTCACCCAGCAGCACCCTGGATCAGCTCAAGACTTGATATTTCAAGGAAGAGCCAGGGAGGATGGAGGGAGAGGAGGAAAGGAAGGTGGCAGCAAGATGGGGCAGCTGGCTGGGTGACTACAGCCTGCAGGGAAAGAGGCTCAGCTGATGCAGCAGCAGACAGCCTGAGGGGCAGATGACAGAGGGCTGTGGGAGAGCTGAAAGGCTCCTGGCAGAGCCAAGCTCTTCCTGCCTTGGGTTCTGGCTGTGGTCTGTGCCACTGCTGCCTCTGAGGAGACAACTCCTCCTTCCAGCCCTGGGGCCTCATTGCCTCCTTGTCCATCCTCAGGAGCCTGGGAGGGGTTGTGCCATAGTCCTGCCCTTGGCATTGGTCCTCTCCACATCTCACTGCTCCAGGAAGCAGCCTGAGGGGTGAGTGAGGGACAGGATCTGCCTGTCCAGGAGCCAGGGCTCAGGGCTTGACCCTTTGCATTAATGAAACACCTCCAGGTTTGCTCAGCATCAGAGACATCTTCCTCTGCTTCTCCTGATCTCTCAGCACTGCCTCCAGTTCTCTGCTCCAACCACAGCCTGCAGACACTTTCCCAGCAGTGACCTCACTGGGACCCATCAACAAGAGAAGAAACTTCAGAGTTTGAAAGTGACTTCAACTTCTGGAGAGGTTTCATCATCTCCCTCTCAGTCTCTGATGTTTACCTGGCACCAAAGCCACCAGAGGGTCATTCAAATGCCCTTGGGTTGGTCCTCTGCTGCTCAGCTGGGCTGAGCTCCGTGGCTGGAGGGAGCTGTTGGAAAGTAGGCAGCAATGAAAAGTGTCAGCTGTGCCCAGGAGCAGCTCCTCTGCTCTGCACAGCAGGGCTGAGGGCACTGCCAGTGGATCTCAGCAAGATGAAGAAGGCAAAGAGAGCTTGGAGGTGTCCAGGAGGTTGACTGAGAGCTGACAGGAGGAGAAGTCACTGCAGTCACTGACAGGGTGAGTCTGTGGGGGCAGGGCAATGCAGCTGCAGCTCCTGGAGGCATCTCCTAAAGCTGGCACAGCCACAGCTGCTGGGGGCTGGAAGGAAATCTTCCTGTGCAGAGGCTCTTTTCAGGCTTTTCTGAAGAGCTGTGGAGGCCTGGGGTGCAGGCAGGGGTGGTGAGGGCTGTCCTTCAGAGCAGGGTCCCTGCAGCCCAGGGGCTGTGTGCTGGGGCAGGGACTCTGCTGCCTGCCAGGCTCAGCTCTCAGCCTGCCCAGGGAGCTCCACACAGTGCTGTGGGGAGAAGCTGTGAGTGGCAGGAGACAGCCCTGGCATGGCAGGGCAGGGCAGGGCAGGGCAGGGTCCTTCTGCTGTGGGGAGGGAGCTGCCTTGGCCAGAGCTGCTCACAGTCCTGGCTCCCCCCTGGGCATTTCGAGGAGGCTTTGCAGAAGAGCATCAAGGCAGCATTTTGCTGGAAGGGAAGGAGTCTTGGCTTTGAATGTTGATCCCCTTGGTGTGCTGAGTGAGCTGTGTGAGACTACAGTTTGTTTCTCCACTCTGCAGAAGACTCTCATTAGCCTTTGATCTGCTCCTGAGCCTCTGCACACCCAGAGCTGCCCCTGGTCAGTATCCTGCTGCTGGGAGGGATCTGCAGGGCAGAGCTCAACACACAGAAGGTGGGATGGGTGGCAGGGACAGAGAGGAGAGCTGGACACAGAGAAGCAGCTCCTGGCAGGGACAGCTACAGGCTGCAGGGAGTTGGGCAGGGGGGGAGAGGGATCTGCTGTCAGAGATGCCCTGGCAAGGGGGATCAGGCTCCTCTGTGCCATTCTCTGCACTGCAGACACATTTCCCAATGCAACCTTTTGCTCTCCTCTTCTACCCAGCAGAGGCAGCTGACATTCATCTGAAGGCTCCTGGAGTGTGCACACAGAAGGAGGACAAAAGCTCTTCAGTTCCATCCTGTCAGCAGCAGTGAGCAGAGCTGGGTAAGTTGAAAGCTTCACCCCCAGCCCCTCTGCTTTACTCTCTTCCTTTCATTGTCTCTGCAGCACTGCAGAGTTGTTGCCTTTTTCTCTACCTCTCCATGGGACTCTCATTCCCTGGGATTGGGCTGTGGTCACTATCTACTCTGACTCCAGAGGAATCTTCATGGCAATTCTGAGCCCTGCTGCATTTGAAGCTGTGAGGAACTGCCATGGGTTGTAGTGATGGGACTGAGCTGATCCATTCCTCCTGCAGCTCAGGGACAGGCTGAGAGAAGTGTGCCCTAACTTGTCACTGCCTTTCCCTCCTTGCACAGGTCTCCATGGCCAAAGGCAGCAGATGGCCAACAGCAGCTCCATCACCACTTCCTCCTCCTGCCCTTCCCAGGCACAAGGCAGCTGCAGCTCCTGCACTTCTGCCTCTTCCTGGCCATCTACCTGGCTGCCCTGCTGGGCAATGGCCTCATCATCACCACCATAGCCTGGCACCACCACCTCCACACCCCCATGTACTTCTTCCTCTCAACCTCTCCATCCTCGACCTGGGCTGCATCTCCACCACTGTGCCAAAATCTATGGCAAATTCCCTCTGGGACAAGAGGGACATCTCCTATGCAGGATGTGCAGTGCAGGTCTTTTCCTTTCTACTCTTGATTGTAGGTGAATATTTTCTCCTCACCATCATGTCCTACGATCGCTACGTTGCCATCTGCAGACCCCTGCACTATGAGACCCTCCTGGGCAGCAGAGTTTGTCTCCATCTGGCTGCAGTTGCCTGGACCTGTGGGGCTCTCATTGCTCTGCTGCACACAGCCAATACATTTTCCCTGCCCCTCTGCCAGGGCATTGCTGTGCACCAGTTCTTCTGTGAAGTCTCTCAGATCCTCAAGCTCTCCTGCTCCAGGTCATACCTCAGGGAGGTTGGCTTATTTTGGCCAGTGTCTGTTTATACTTAGTCTGTTTGTGTTGATTGTGGTGTCCTATGTGCAGATCTTCAGGGCAGTGCTGAGGATCCCCTCTCAGCAGGGACGCCACAAAGCCTTTGCCACCTGCCTCCCTCACCTGGCTGTGGTCTCCCTGTTTCTAAGCTCTGGCTTCTTTGCCTACCTGAAGCCCTCCTACATCTCCTCCACATCCCTGGATCTTGTGGTGGCAGTTCTGTACTCAGTGGTGCCTCCAGCAGTCAACCCTCTCATCTACAGCCTGAGGAACCAGGATCTCAAGGCTGCCATAAACAAAATGATCACTGGATGCTTTCAGAAGTAATAAACTCTTTTCCTTCTCCTGTAGAGCAGTTCTGATGTTAGTGCAGGCCCAGCCTGGCTGCTCGAGTTCTGCCTGCTGCTGGGTCTGTTCCCTTTGTGAGAATGTTGTTCCCACACAAATCACAGTATCACAGTATCACCAAGGTTGGAAGAGACCTCAAAAATCAAGTCCAAATGTCTTTCTTCAGACCATTTCTGGTTCAGTGTTGTCCTGTCTGCTGTGACCCAGAGGCTGCAGACATGAGGAGCTGTGCTTCCTCTGTGTTCAACACAATAAAGGACCCTGCAGGGAGTTGTTTCTCTGAGTTCCTTCCTCCAAGGCTTCTGTGGAGCTGCAGGGCAGTGCCTGTGTGCAGAAGTGGAGGGGCAGAGTCCCAGCACAGCAGCAGTGCCAGGCAGCCCCACAGCTTGGGCTGTCCTCAGCTGTTCTTTCTGCCCTTCCACCCTCTCCCTGCTGAGCCTCTGTGCTGGGGCAAGGCCTGAGTGCTCTGGCAGCTTGGGCACTGTGCTGCTGGGTGGCAGTGCTGGGACTGCAGGCAGGGAGAGTCCAGGGCTGCTTTGTGGGACAGAGCTGTGCTCCAGAGCAGCACTGCCATCAGAACAGGAGGTCTCCTCATGCCTTCATCCCCCAAACCCCTCCCATTACAGACTGCACCTACTCAGAGTCCAAACTGGATACCCTGACCCCCTTCCAATATAGACTCTGTCCAAACACGGTTCCTGTGTCCCCTCCCAGTACAGATGTGGCCTCATCCCAGTACAAACTGGATCCTACTGTCCTCTAGCACTGCAGTCTGGATCCCAGCACAGAATGTATCTCCTGGCTCCCTTCCCAGTACTGAATGCATCCATCCAGTACAAACTGCTCCCCCTCAAGTCCTCCCAGTAGAGCCTGGGCCCTGTCCCAGTACAAGCTGCATTCCCTCACCACATTCTCAGACAGCACAATTTTTGGATCCTTTTAGCCCTTCCCAGTACAGACCTGGTCACATCTCAGGACAAACTGCATCTCCTGAACCCCTCCCAGCTCAGATGTGCTCTTATCCCAGGACAAACTACATCCCTTTCCCATCTCCCATAAAATTTCCTGTGCCAGTACAAAGTGCATCCCTTGGACCCCTTCCCAGCCCAGCTGCACCCAGCACAGCACAAAGTGGATATCCTGATCCCAGGGCAGCTGTGGTCTGATCCTGGTACAATGGGATCCCATTGCCATCTCCCAGCACAGTCTGACTCTCATCCCAGTACAAAGTGCATCTCCTGAAACCCTGATTCCATCCCAGGACAGACCAGGACCCATCCCTGCAAAATGATCCCCTGATGCCATCCCAGTTCAGACTGGTCCCCCTCTCCACTTGAGCAGGCAGTGTGAGCTTGCGTCCCTAATGCCAAGGGCAGCCTAGGCTGCAACCAAAGCAGCATGGCCAGAGATGGAGAGAGAGCATTCTGTCACTTTGCTCTGATAAGACCTCCCCTGAAGCCCTCAACACAGGAAGGACATGGAGCTGATGAGCACATCCACAGGAGGGCCACAGAAATGATCAGGGGCCCTCCTCCATCTCCTCCCCATCCCTGGACCTGGTGGTGTCAGTTTTGTACTCAGTGGTGCCTCCAGCAGTCAACCCTCTCATCTACAGCCTGAGGAACCAGGAGCTCAAGGCTGGGACAGAGCTGGGCTCCAGAGCAGCACTGCCATCAGAACAGGAGGTCTCCTCATGCCTTCATACCCCAACCCCCTCCCATTAAGGACTGCACCTACTCAGAGTCCAAACTGGATACCCTGACCCCCTTCCAGTATAGACTCAGCCCAAACATGGTTCCTTAATCCCCTCCCAGTACAGATGTGGTCTCATCCCAGGACAAACTGGATCACACTTTCCTCTAGCACTGCAGCCTGGGTCCCATCCCAGCACAGAATATATCCCCTGGTTCCCTCCCAGTACTGAATGCATCCATCCCAGTACAAACTGCACACCCTCATGCCCTCCCAGTGCAGTCTGGGCCCTGTCCCAGTCCTTTAATCCCTCCAGGTAACATTAGGCTTTGTCCCAATAAAAACTGAATTCCCTTGTGCCCTCTTGTGGAGCTCTTTCCAGTACAAGCTGCATCTCAGTACAAAGTGCATCTCCTGAGCCCCTGATCCCATCCCAGTTCAGACTGGGTCCCCTCCAGCTACAAACTGAACCTCTCTGAGCTCTCCCAGTACAGACAGGGCCTTGGTACAAAACTAGCTGAACCACCTGGTCCCCTCCCAGAGCAGACATGGCCTCATCCCAGCACAATCTGGATCATCTTTTTCCATCCAGTACACTCTGGGTCCCATCCCAGTACAAAGTGGATTCCTGCTGCCTTCCAGTACCTACTGCATCCCTCCAATGTAACTGTGTACTGTGGTTCCAACCCAGTACAGACTGGGCCCCCTCCCAGTACGAACTGCACCTCCTGATTCCCTCCCTGTCCAAGCCCAAACTGTTGTCTTCATCCCATCCCAGTATTGTCCAAGAACTGTCCCAGAAATTGGATCCAGTGGCATCACCAGCACAGACTGGGGACCAACCCAGTGCAAACTGCATCTCCTGATTCCTCCCAGTACAGGACAGGGTCTCATCCCACAGCAAAGTTGAAGCCCTGGCCCCCTCCCAGTTTCAGCTGCTCCCTCCCAGTGCAAACCAGATATCAGGACTCCTCCCAGTACAGACTGTGCCTGATCCCAGACTACCTGAACCCTTCCAGGACCAGACTGGACCTCTCCCAGTACAAACTGTATCCCTTACCCCCTCTCAGGCAGTCTGAGCCCCATCCCAGTACAACCTGAGTCCCCTGGACACATCCCAGTACAGTCTGGGTCTCATCCCAGTACATACTGGGTTCCTTTAAACCCTCCCACCACAGGCTGGGCCCTGTCACACTCACAACTCCATACCCTAAGCACACCAGACTCCAGTCTGGGCCATGTTCCATTTCAAACTGGCTCCCATTAACATCTCCAAGTACAGCCCAGGCCTTGTCCCAGGAAAAATTGATTCCACTCATCCCATCCTGTGCTGGCAGGAAATCAGGCATGTAAGAAAGGATTACATTAGAGGAGAGAATGAGCCAATTCTTACATGGCTAGGCAGGTGCCACGATACAGGGACCCCTGCTTCAGTAGTGGGGGAGAAGTCAGCATCTCAGCTTGGAACGCTCTCAAAAGCTAGTGGGATAGGCATCTAGGCAGGTGCCTTGGTAAGGTTCCTTTGTGGACATGCCTTTGACTGGCAGCTCTTAGGAGGTGTCCATCCAGAGATGACCTTCCATGGAACCCTAAGCCTTGGAACACCATAGATGAGGGAATTAAGTGTGCTGACAAGATTAACCATGGTCCTCATCTAGGACTCAGTCACACACAGGCAGAAGGATAAAAACTTAGAGAGAGTCCTTCCATGTCTTGGTCTTTGCTGCCATCTCCTGTCTATTTAGCAACATTGCAGTCCCCATGTCGTCTGTCGTGTTTTTCCTGTTGGTCCTCTGCCAATCCCACAGAACTGTCCTTCTCTTGTTTGTGAGGCCCAGGGCTGTGAGAACCCAGCCTGCTTTCCAGACTCAGCCCTAGTTCTCTCTGTCTAGAGCTGCCATCTGCTGCTCTATCTGCATTTGATCTCCCAAGCTCCAGGATTACTTGATTGATGTCAGAAAGCTAAGCTCTGAACTAGTGGGAGAGTTTCTAACAGTTAGTGAGAAAGTTCAGAAGTCTCCTTCCCTCAGCTGTCCTGCTGAGTGTTCTGGGAAGGGCTCAGCTGAGGGCCAGTTCTGAGAGGCAGAGGTTGGGTTGAGGCCTGGGGCTAACACCCAAGGGTCAAGGGTAAAGGCTGGAGCCAGGATGAGCAATGGGGGCAGAGTCAGGGTCAGGAGTGGGTTTGGGAGGGGCTGAGGTGTAAGGGCTGAGGTGAGGGATTGCCTCAGCTGCACTGCATTGGAGCAGGGGACTGAGTATTGGAGGGGCCCAGGCTGGACTGGGAGGGCATCCTAGGATCCAGCCTGGACTGGGAGGTGCTAAAAGCATTCAGTCTGTCATGGGAGCTGTGAGAGTTTCAATTCAGACCCCGAGGAGACCCCCAGACACCGGGGGAGAGTTGGGTGGGGAGAGAAGAATACACTTCCCTGCCAAGGAGCCCTGCACCCATGCCTGGTGAAGGCAGACAAGGACCCCCTGATGAGAAGCAAGCTCCAGGGCTGGCAGGAATGGATCTTGATCAGACTCCTGATGTCTTCTTTTTGCCTTGTCTTTCTTGGCTGCAATGCTGCTCATTGGACACTCACTGGAAAATGCAAAAGGCTCCAGCAAAAGTTTCCAACCTACCACAGCCTGGGACTGCAGACACAGTGCTGTTAGGCCTGCCCTAGGAACTGTCTCCAGCTAAGGCAGCAGCTGAGCTGACCACAGACTCAAGTGCAGGAGGAGTGTGGTTCTCAGCTGACTCCACCCACTGTATGGGATGCAAATAGCAACAGAAAGCTGCAGTGCTGGAGGCTGGCACTGGGAAGACTGTAGCAGAGGAAGGTGGTGCACAGGTAGGAGGATTGCCCTGCACTCATGCTGGCAGCAGAGAATGGTGCCCCTGCTATTCACACTGATGCCTGTGCAGCCTCCAAGGGTGCCACTGAATGGATGTGCCGGGGGAATCAATCAGGAGAGCTGGAGACTGGCAATGACTGACAAATAGGTCACTCAAGACCCTCAAAGGCAGGAGGGGTCAAAGGCCATGCACAGAAGGGAAGAGCTGCTGCAAAATGGAACCAGCAGGCAGATCACCCAGCAAGAATTCCTGTGGTGAACAATGAAGGGGAAGATTGAGCAAGATTGGCTGAGTGGCTGCACATGAGAAGAGGCCACCCAGGGAAGGCCAACCTCTATTCTGAGTGCCAGGCTCGAGGGAGGTCAGTTTGAAACATTTGGAACAATTCTTACAGCTTGGCCACAATGTTGGGTAAGGCTTAAGGCCAACCACCCAAACCAAGCCTCTGCCCAACAGATCAGACACAACAAGCCTCTGTGGAGTCCCTGGCAAGTGATTATGTGGCCCTTTGAAGACCTCCCCTGGAAAAGTTATCCTGGTAGGAGCAGAAGGTTTCAGGATGAACCGTGGCAAGGAGAATGAATTAAAGGAGTGTTCCTACCCATATTATCCTCAGGCTAATGGTGTAGCTGAACAGACCAATGGTCTTATTGCAAGTCATGCTGATAGCTCAAGGCACAGCTGGGACTCACAGTTGGCACAAGCAGTTTTTACTGCCAGCAGCTGATGAGGAATATATGGAAGCCCCAAAATTCAAACATTTAGTCCCATGGAACTAGTGATGGCTGCTGCCCATGGCCCTGATGGACAAAGGAGTGAATCCTACCACAGATACAGATAGGCCCAAACTGTACTAGTGAAGCTACTGTCCATGGCATTGTGCCCATGATATGGGCAAAACCCAGAGGCTTCTGTGCCTGGGAAGCCTTGGATGGGATTGGGATTGGGCAGGGACAGCAATGGGGAGGTTGGGGAGGGTGAGGAGCAAAGTTGTCCCTTCAATGTCAGAGCTGAAGGACAGATTTCCCTGCAAGTGCAGATGTCCTGCTGAGACAGCCTGGGTCAGTGTCACTTGGGGAATTATCATCTCTGCTCTGAACTGGAAGCTAACAGAATATTCTCCCTTTGATAGGAAGTAAATACTACAGGAGCTTTGTGAGGAGCACTTTGAAACCTTGAAGAAAACTGCAGAGACACAAAGAGCTCTTAGGGCACTTGGGGATCATTGCCTGAGCCTCACACACTGAGAGGAGACTGAAGGAATCTGCTCAAGAAGTCAGAAGCAGAACAAAAATGCCTTCAAGTATGAATTGGCCTCACTGAGGGCCATGAGCAACAAAGCCTCCCAGGGGTGCTTAGAGAAGCTCCATGGAGGCCATGATTGAAGGCAGACAAAGGCAAAGTGCAGCTGAACAAACCCTGGCCTTGGTCTAGGAAAGAGAAAGGCCAAGCTCTGAGCCTCAGGCCTTGGAAAGGCAGATCCTGAAAGCCTCCAACTCAAACTTCATCTCAGCAGCCATGGTGGCAGAAGCTGCTGCCAGAAGGAACAGGATCAAGACCTTGTCCCTCCTGAGCCTTTCACCCCTGCCAGAGCCCTTGGCCATCCCTCCTGCAGGCTGTGCTGCACTGTCCCATGCCTGCAGCTCTTTGCCTTCAGGCTGTTGACATCCATCTGGCTTCCCCAGCCAGCTCTCCCCCTGACATTTCCACACCTTCCCTCAGGCCTCTCCACTCTTGCTGCCTGCTCCTTGACACACAAAGGATCTCCAGACTCCTTCTGGGTCACCTCTTGCACCACAGCTCTACACTTTGAGTGACATTTCTTTGTCCCAGCTCCCAGTCTGAACGTTTCAATTGCACCTTCTGAAGGCTTCCTTCTGTGTCCACAAGCAAGAAAAGCTCCATCAGCTGACACCCCCTTCAAGCAGGTGCACATCACCCCTGAGCCTTCACTTCACCAGCTTAAAGAAGCTCAGCAGCTTCAGGTTCTAGATAGAAACTCCAAACTCCATCCAGGCAGATCTCCTCTGGAGCTTCTCCTGTACCTCTTCATTCCTCCAGAATAAGGAACTCCACAGCCAGACCCAATATTGCAGATGTGGTCACAGCAGTGCTGAGTGCAGGGGAGGACAACCTCTGTGTCTGGTTGGCCACACTCCTCCTACCACAGCCCAGCTGCACTTGGCCTTCTACACTCTGCTCAGCCTCTGCTCCATCCCAGGCCATTGGCAATGATCCCTGCCAGAGGTCCTCCTGCCCATGGCACTGCCACCCATCTCCCCCCTGTGTCCATCTGCTGCTCAGCCACAGTCCACCTCCTGCTCTTCTCCAAGTCCATCAGGCTGCTCTGGGAGCTCCCAGTCCCTGCCCTGTGCCAGGGGCCAAGCAGAGTCACTCAAGGGTGGGAGGGGGTATAAAAGAGGTGTCAGAGCATAGGAAGGAGGACTGGGGCTGAAGTGTCCAGGGGAAGGCTGAGGGATCAGAGATTCCTTTGAGGGCTGGGGCTTAGGCCAGGGCTGAGGAGAAGCTTTGGTGTCCTGATGAGCCCAGTCTGAACTGGGAGGGCTTAAAACACAGAATCAGAGAATATGAGGGGTTGGAAGGGACCTCCAGAGATCATCCAGTCCAACCCCACTGCCAGAGCAGGATCACCCAGAGCAGGTCACACAGGAACACATCTAGGCAGGTTTGAAAGTCTCCACAACAAGAGACTCCACAACCTCTCTGGCAGCCTGCTCCAGGGCTCCAGCACCCTCACAGCACTGAAGAGTCTCTTCATGCTGAGGTGGAACCTCCTGTGTTCCATCTTGCACTCACTGCTCCTTGTCCTATCACTGGGCACCACTGCCAAGAGCCTGGCACCTTCCTCTGACATCCCCCCTCTGATATTGATAGCCATTGATCAGATCCCCTCTCAGGCTTCTCCTCTCCAGATTAAATAGCCCCAGGGCTCTCAGTCTGTCACAGAATCACAGAAACATTCAGGTTGGAGAAGACTCTCAGGAGCACCAAGTCCAACCAATAACCCTACTCTACAAGGGTCACCCCTGAACCATATCCCCAAACACCACATCCAAACCACCTTGAAACACTTCCAGGCTTGGTGACTCCACCACCTCCCTGGGCAGCACATTCCACTCCCTGAACACTCTGGATGGGAAAAAGTTTTTCCTACTGTCTAGTCTAAACCTACCCAGTCCTAGCTTGAGGCTGTTCCCTCTTGTTCTGTCACTAATGACCTGTGAGGAGAGACCAGCAGCAGCCTCTCCACAACCTCCTTTCAGGTAGCTGTAGAGAGCCAGGAGGTCTCCCCTCAGCCTCCTCTTTTTCACACTAACCATCACCAGCTCCTTCAGTTGCTCTTCATCAGATTTCTTCTCCAGGCCCTTCCCCAGCTCCTTGCCCTCCTCTGCCCTGGCTCCAGCACCTCCACATCTCTCTTGGATGGAGCCCCAAAACTGGACACAGCACTCAAGGTGTGGCCTCCAAGAGCTGAGTCCCAGGGGACAGTCACCTCCCTGCTCCTGTGCACACAGCATTGCTGATCCCAGCCAGGATGCCTTTGGCTCTCTGGCCACCTGGGCACACTGCTGCCTCCTATTCAGCTGCTTGTCCATCAGCACCCCCAGCTCCCTTTTTGCCAGACACCTCTCCAGCCACACTGCCTCTGGAGCATTGCTTGGGGTTGTTGTGCCCCAAGTGCAGGACCTAGTACTTAGCCTTCTTGAAGCTCCTCCTGGTGATGTTGGCCATGGATCCAATCTGTCCAAGTCCCTCTGCAGAGCCTCCCTACCCTCATGCAGATCAACTCTGCCACCTCACTTGGTGTCATCTGCTGACTCACTGCTGACTCACTCTGTGTCTTCATCAAGGTCATCAATGAAGATGTTCAACAGAAGTGGTCCCAACACTGAGCCCACAGGAACACCACTTGTGACCTGCCACCATCTGCATTTAACTCCACAGACCACCACTCTTTGGGCCCTTTCAGCCAGCCAGGGCTGTATCCAGCAGAGCATTGCTCATCCAAGCCAGGAGCAGCCAATTTGCCCAGGAGAATTCTGTGGAGAGCAGTGCCAAAGGCTTTTGGGAAGTCTAGGGAGACAATGCTCACAGCCTTGCCCTCCTCCAACAGTCACTCATCCTGTCAGAGAAGGAGATCAGGTGGGTCAGGCAGGACCTCCTCTTCCTAAACCCATGCTGACTGGGCCTGATCCCCTGCTTGTCCTCTCCAGGTCATGTAATGGTGCTGGAGATGCTCTGCCCCATGCCCTGCCCTGCTACCCAGCTCACCCTGCCAGCTCTATAGTTTCCTGGATCCTCCTTTCTTCCTTTCTTGGAGCTGGGTGCCACATTTGCTCCTCTCCAGTACCCTGGGACCTCCCCAGTGAACCAGGACTCCAGGTCAATAATGGAGAGTGGCTTGGCCACAGAGATGTTCAAGTCCCTTCCTCATCCTCCTAGCCTCTGTTGGACTCTCTCCAGCAGATCTCTGTCTCTCCTGACCTAGGGAGCCTCAAACTGCAGGGATCCAGTTTGGACAGGAAGGGCCCAGTCTGTACTGGGAGAGGATTAGGCTTTCAGAGTGTCCTGGGACCAGGCCCAGTGTTACTGGGAGAGGCCATGGGGTCAGCTCTTAATGGGAGGTAGAATCAGAAAGGTCTGGGTTGGAAGGGGCCTCCAAAGGTCATCCAGTCCAACCCCCTGCAGACCAAAAGGGACATCCTCAACTAGACCAGGTTGCCCACAGCCCTGTGCAGCCTCACTCTGAACGTCTGCAGGCCTCAAACATCTCATTGGGCAACCTGTGGCAGTGTCTCATCACCCTCATGGTGCAGAACTTCTTCCTCACATCCACGGCCATTGCCCTGGTCCTGTCGCTGCAGGACTTTGCAAACAGTCTCTCTCCATCCAGTACACTTCAGGCACTGGAAAGCAGTTATTAGGTCTCCCCAGAGCCTTCTCTTCTTCAGCCTGATCAACCCCAGCTCCCTCAGCCTGTCCCCATAGCAGAGCTGCTCCAAGCCCCTGACCATTTCTGTGTCCCTCCTCTGGACCATCTCCATCAGCTCCATGTCCTTCCCGTGTTGAGACTTCAGAGCTGGATGCAGTACTCCAGGGGAGGTCTCACCATTGCATCACAAAGTAGCAGGATCCCCTCTCTCCATCTCTGGCCATGCTGCTTTGGATGCAGCCCAGGTTGCCCTTGGCCTTCAGAGCTACAAGCTCACACTGCCTGCTCCTGGCCAGCTTCTCCCCCACCACTACTCCCAAGTCCTTTTCCTCAGGGCTGCTTTCTAACACCTCCTCCCCCAGCCTGTATTGATAGTGAGGATTGTTCCAGCCCAGCTGCAGGACCCTGCTCTTGCTGTTGGTGAACCTCATGAGGGTCACCTGGGCACCACCTCTCCAGCTTGTCTAGGGCCCTCTGGATGCCATCCTGTCCCACTGGCATCTCAACAGCACCACTCAGCTTGGTGCCATCTGCACACTTGCTGATGGTGTCTCCATCCCTCTGTCTATAGCACTGATCAAAATATGAAACAGCACAGGATGGGATGAGTGGAATCAGTTTTTCCTGGGACAAGGCCTGGGCTGTACTTGGAGATGTTCATGGGAGCCAGTTAGAAATGGGAGATGGCCCAGACTGGACTCTGGTGTGCTTAGAGTATGGAGCTGTGACTGTGACAGGGCCCAGCCTGTGGTGGTAGTGTTTAAAGCAACCCAGTATCACAGTATCACAAAGGTTGGAAGAGACCTCGAAGATCATCCAGTCCAACCTGTCACCACAGACCTCATGACTAGACCATGGCACCAAGTGCCACATCCAATCCCCCTCTTGAACACCTAGATCCCAGTATGTACTGGGATGAGTCCCAGACTGTATTGGGATGTGGCAGGGGACTCAGGTTGTACTGGGATGGGGCCCAGTCTGGTCCTGGGAAGGGTTCAGGTGATGCAATTTTCACTGGGTGCAGGCACAGTCTGTACTGGGAAGGAGTCCTGATATCTGGTTTGCACTGGGAGGGAGCAGCTGGAACTGGGAGGGGGCTGGGGCTTCAACTTTCCTCTGGGATGAGACACTGTCTTTACTGGGAGGAGATCAGGAGATGCAGTTTGCACCGGGGTGGTCCCCTGTCTGTGCTGGGTGATGCCATGGGATCCAGTTTCTGGGGCAGGCCTTGCACTATACTAGAATGGGATAAGGGCAGCAGTTTATATTTGGACAGGGCCCAGTCTGTAGTGGGAGGGAGCCAGCAGATGCAGTTTGTACTGGGAGGGGGCCCAGTCTGTACTGGGTTGGAACCAGAGTACACAGTTAACATATGGAGGGATGCAGTAGGTATTGGAAGGCACCAGGGAACCCACTTTGTACTGGGATGGGACCCAGAGTGCACTGGGATGGAGCAGGGTGATGCAGTTTGTGCTGGGATGAGGCCATGTCTGCTCTGGGAGGGGATCAGGGATTCAGCTTGTTTTGGACCAAGGCCCTGTCTGTACTGGGAGAGCTCAGAGAGGTTCCGTTAGTAGCTGGAAGGGGCCCCAGTCTGAACTGGGACAGCATCAGGGGATCAGTTTGTGCTGGGATCCTGTTTGGACTAGGCCAGGCCCAGACTATACTGGGAGGGCATGAGGGTGTGCAGTTTGTACTAGGATGGATGCATTCAGTACTGGGAAGGGACCCAGGGGATACATTCTGTGATGGGACAGGACCCAGGCTGCAGTGCTAGAGGATAGTATGATCCAGTTTGTACTGGGATGAGGCCACATCTGTACTGGCAGTGCTGCTCTGGAGCACAACTCTGTCCCACAAGCAGCCCTGGACTCTCCCTGCCTGCAGTCCCAGCACTGCCACCCAGCAGCACAGTGCCCAAGCTGCCAGAGCACTCAGGCCTTGCCCCAGCACAGAGGCTCAGCAGGAGAGGGTGGAAGGGAAGAAAGAGCAGTTGAGGACAGCCCAAGCTGTGGGGCTGCCTGGCACTGCTGCTGTGCTTGGACTCTGCCCCTCCACCTCTGCACACAGGCACTGCCCTGCAGCTCCACAGAAGCCTTGGAGGAAGGAGCTCAGAGAAACAACTGCCTGTAGGGTCCTTTCTTGTGTTGAACACCCAGGGAGCACAGCTCCTCATGTCTGCAGCCTCTGGGTCACAGCAGACAGGACAACACTGAACCAGAAATGGTCTGAAGAAAGGCATTTGTGTGGGAACAACATTCTCACAAGGGGAACAGCCCCAGCAGCAGTCAGAACTTGAGCAGCCAGGCTGGGCCTGCACTGAGTGACATCAGAACTGCTCTGCAGGAGAAGACAAAGAGTTTATTGCTTCTGAAACCATCCGGAGGTCATTTTCCTCAGAGCATCCTTGAGCTCCTGGTTCCTCAGGCTGTAGATGAGAGGGTTCAATGCTGAAGGCACCACTGAGTACAGAACTGACACCACCAGATCCAGGGATGGGGAGGAGATTGAGGAGGGCTTCAGATAGGCAAAGAAACTAGTGGTGATGAACAGGGAGACGACAGCGAGGTGAGGGAGGCAGGTGGCAAAGGCTTTGTGGCGTCCCTGCTGAGAGGGGATCCTCAGCACTGCCCTGAAGATCTGCACATAGGACACCACAATCAACACAAAACAGACAAATACGAAACAGGCACTGGCCACAAGAAGCCAAAGTTCCCTGAGGTAGGATGTGGAGCAGGAGAGCTTGAGGATCTGGGGGATTTCACAGAAGAACTGGTGCACAGCGTTGCCCTGGCAGAGGGGCAGGGAAAATGTATTGGCTGTGTGCAGCAGGGCATAGAGAAAGCCACAGGCCCAGGCAGCTGCTGCCAGGTGGAGACAAACTCTGCTGCCCAGGAGGGTCTCATAGTGCAGGGGTCTGCAGATGGCAACATAGCGATCGTAGGACATGGTGGTGAGGAGAAAATACTCTGCATCAATGAAAAAGGCAAAGAGAAAGACCTGAGCAACACATCCTGCATAGGAGATGTCCCTGGTGTCCCTCAGGGAATTGGCCATGGATTTGGGGACAGTGGTGGAGATGGTACCCAAGTCAAGGAGAGAGAGGTTGAGGAGGAAGAAGTACATGGGGGTGTGGAGGTGGTGGTGCCAGGCTATGGTGGTGATGATGAGGCCATTGCCCAGCAGGGCAGCCAGGTAGATGGCCAGGAAGAGGCAGAAGTGCAGGAGCTGCAGCTGCCTTGTGCCTGAGAATGGCAGGAGGAGGAAGTGGGTGCTGGAGCTGCTGTTGGCCATCTGCTGCCTTTGGCCATGCAGACCTGTGCAAGGAGGGAAAGGCAGTGACAAGTTAGGGCACACTTCTTTCAGCCTCATTGTAACCCCTGTCCCTTAGTTCTTTGAGGAATGGATCAGCTCTGTCTCATCACTACCAACCCGTGGCAGAGTTCATCACAGGTTCAAATGTAGCAGGGACTCAGAATTGCCATGAAGATTCCTCTGGTGTCAGAACAGAAAGTGACCAACAGCCCAATCCCAGAGAACAAGAGTCCCAGTGTTGGGTTTAAATTTCCCCCAGCATTAGCTTTGCCAGAGCAGCTCAGTTAGAAGCAAATGAAGCTGTATTGACAAGCAAGAGCTACACTCTGCAATGGAATGCAATGAGCAGGTACAGAACTGACAGTAGTGACAATGTGAGACAGGTATTTACAATTAGCAAATGACATGAAACCCCCTGGTCAGAGACCAGAGAAGCTGTTCCACTAACCCTAACCTCTACCCCCCTGTTCCAAGAGAGAAAGGAGGAGTGGAGAGAGAGAAAAAGCAGTGGGTTAGACATAGCCAAGGGCAGCCAAAGCAGGTGATCTCTCCCCAGCAAAGCAAAACAGCTGAGATCAGAAGAGGAGAGAGAGAATTGTTATGGTACAGCTCCCCTGATTCCAGAGATTTATCCAATGGATTTGTTTAGAAAAATCTTTTCTTTTCCTTTTCACACCCAAGAGTGATCTATTTATTGTGTTTCTCCTTTTCTGCTTAAAATCTGTAACTAAATTTTAAAGGCATTGCCTAAAACCACCACATCAATGGAGAGGTGGAGAAACAGGGAGCAGGCCTGCAGTGCTGCAGAGACAGTGAAGGGAAGAGAGAAAGGCAGAGGGGTTGGGGGTGAAGCCTTCTCCTTCCCCAGCTCTGCTCACTGCTGCTCACAGGATGGAACTGAAGGGCTTTGGTCATCCTTCTGTGTGCAAACACCAGGAGCCTTCAGCTGAGCATCAGCTGCTGAGATGGAGATGCCTCCAGGAGCTCCAGCTGCAGTGTCCTGCCTCCACAGCCTCACTGTGTCAGGGACTGCAGTGACTTCTCCTCCAGTGAGTTTCTCAGTCATCCTCCCAGTCCTGGATACCTTGAAGCTCTCTCTGCCTTCCTCATCTCCCTGAGATCTGCTGGCAGTGTCCTCAGCCCTGCTGTGCTGTGCAGATGAGCTGCTCCTGGCCAGAGTTGTCTCCTGCAGAGCTGCCTGCTTGCCAGCAGCTCCTTCCAGCCCAGGAGCCTGGCCTGGCTCAGCACAACAGAAACAACCCAGGTATTTTAAAGGAGCCCCTCTGGTGGCTTTGGTGCTGAGTCCATGAACCTCAGAGACTGAGAAGCTGATGAAACCTCTCCAGAAGTCAAAGTCAGATTCAAACTCTGAAGTTTCTTCTTCTCATAATGGGTCCCACTGAAGCATACTGGGAAAGGGTCCCCAGGGTCTGGTCAGGACAGGAGACAGTGGATGGAAGGGAAGCATCACTGGAGGCACTGAAGCATCTCCAGGCTGTGGGGAGAGCAGAGAACTGAGGCAGTGCTGAGAGGTCAGGACAAGCAGCTCAAGGTGGCTCTGCTGCTGAGCAAACCTGGAGGGGTTTCATTGATCCCAAGGGCCAAGCCCTGACCCCCAGCCCCTGGCCAGGCAGATCCTGTCCCTCACAGGGCTCAGGGCTCTGCTGGAGGCAGTGCAGACTCAGGGTGAGCAGTGAGCAGGGTAGGACCTTGTCAGGTTTTGCTGTGGTTTGTTTGCAAAGAGACAACTCCTGCTGAAAAGGAATGAAATGTACCTTTAAAAATACTTTTATCAGATGCTTTGTGTAATAAAAACTTCTCCAATTAGCTGCAGAAACCTTGGCAATAATGAGAGGTTCAGCAGGATTTAATGAGCCCCATGGAGTATTTGGGGCTGATTCCATCATCCTGAGGTACTGCTAGGAGACTCTGCCAAGGTACTGCCAAGAAGCCTCTCAACAAGTCCAAGGCAGAAGAAAACTCCAAAGTCCCTTCAAGCACTGATTGGCCTCCCTGAGGCTTGTTCCTGACAAAGGCTCCCCAGGGACTCCTTAGAGCAGCTTGTTAGAGGCCAGGATTGCAGGGAGACAAAGGCAAAGAACAGGGGAGAAAAACTTGCCTTTGGTGTGTGAAGCAGAAAGGTCAAGCCCTGAGCACTGCCCTTGGAATAGAGGAACCTCAAAGCCTCAAAGCCAAGTTTCTCCTCCCAGGCCTTGGTGGCAGAGGCAAGTGCCAGAACCAAGGGCACAAAGACCTTGGTCCTGTTGGTCCTCTCAGCCTTGCCAGAGCCCTTGGCCATCCCTACTGCAGCCTCTCCTCCACTGTCCCATGTCTGCAGCTCTTTTCCTTCAGGCTGCTGACACCAATCTTGCTTCCCCACCCAGCTCACCCCCTGCCATCCCTTCCCTGAGCTGTCTCAGCTCTCCCTGTCGTTTCCTGACCCCTCTGGATGGCCTCATGCATAGCAGCTCTGCCCTTTGAGGGACATTTCTTTGTCTTCATCTCCACTCTGAACTTTCCAAGCTGCCCTTTGTGGAGGTTTTTGTCTCTTCCCACTCCCCAGAAGAGCTCCATCCTCTCTGAAACCACCCTTCAGCCATGTTCACACTGCTATGGCAGTGCCCTGAGCCTCAGCAGGCTGAAGCAGCCCAGGTCCCTCAGCCTCTCCACAGAGATGTCAACCCCCATCCTGGCAGATCTCTTCTTCAGTCTCTGAAGTTCCTCCCTTCTCTGTCAGTCTGCAGAACCCCACACCTAGACATCAAGCATGCAGATGTGGTCACAGCTGTGCTGAGTCGGGGGGAGGACAACTCCTGTGGCTGGATGTCCACACTGCTCCTGCCATAGACCAGCTGCAGTTGGCCTTCTTCCCTGTGTGCAGGGTCTACTCCATCCCAGGGTATTGGTATGGTTCCTCCCAGATGCTGTGGTGTCTTTCTGACTGGGGATGGGACACACCAGAACCTCCAGCTCCAAAGAACAGGCAGAGAGTTTGTAGTGGGGTGGGGCCCAGTCTGTCAGGGAGTGGGAAAGGGGATGTAGGTTGTATGGGAAAGAGACACAGATGAGTGGTTGGAAGGCTTCAGGTGGTGTAGCCTTTCCTGGGAGTGGGCACAATCTGTCCTGGGAAGGAGTCCTGTTAGGGCTGTTATTAATATTTAATAGTTGGCTGCTGGCGACAGAGATTGGAGTCAATATGGACAACCAATGTGTTCCAGTGTTGTTTGTTTATTAAGGGAACCTCTACAGCTTATATAGACTCAGAGAGCATCGTTGGCACAGCTTCATTGGCTCCCCACCAGTGACCACACACAGCACTGTTAGAGATTATTGGTCACACTACTAATACCACGCCAGGTTGTTGATGCAGGTGTGTGTCCTGTTGTTCCCAGATAACTCTCTGTGTTTATAGCTACCAGTGCCCTGCTTTAGTTACATGCTGCAGGCACAGCACTGCTTTGCTACACTGCTAGCTGCTTTTGCACTTATGCATGTAAATGCATGTTGTGTTATAAGGAATTGTGATTTTCCCTCTAAGTGTGTAAAATTACAGCAAACTGGTGAGATAACATTTAAGTCCATATGAACGTTTTCTCTAATCACACAACAATCAAACCACCATAATATTCAGTCCTAATTCACATGGTGCTGTGGTACATTCTTCTGATTGATGCTTTTGATCTCAGATTATCATAACAGTTACTGTGATCGATGTTGGACTCCATGGGAAATGCTGTTTCCTCATAGTCTTGATCCTTCTGCCGTTGTTCATTGCGATGATTGCAGTTGACAGAAAAGAAGGCTCCGAGGTGACCTTATTGTGGCCATCCAGTATCTGAAGAGAGCCTACAAGAATGCTGGGGAGGGATTTCCTAGGTTGTCAGGAAGTGACAGGACTAGGGAGAATGGAATGAAGCTGTGGGTGGGGAGATTCAGGCTGGACATGAGGAAGAAGTTCTTCCCCATGAGAGTGGTGAAGGCCTGGAATGGGTTGTCCAGGGAGGTGGTTGAGGCCCTGTCCCTGGAGGTGTTTAAGGCCAGGCTGGATGAGGCTCTGGCCAGCCTGATCTAGTGTGGGGTGTCCCTGCCCAAGGCAGTGGGGTTGGAACTAGCTGACCTTATGGTCCCTTCCAACCCTGACATTCTATGAGACTATGATTCCATATATTTATTAATTAATTTTGGGTTTTTTTTGTTTTAATATAATCTATTTTTTTTTAACAAATTTGCTTCATTTTGTTTTGATTTTATTACTCCTTTTGTAATTTCAATTTTTTACATTATTTTTACACTCTTTTTAATTTTTTTATTTTTAATTTATTTTTTTCTCTTTTCATTTTTAAATTTTTTTTTGTTTTAATTATTTTAGTTTTGTCGGTTTTATTTTTAATTATTTTTATTTTGTTATTGCAATTTAATTTTTTGTAATTTTATTAAAATTATTGTGAGCATTTAATTTTTTAGTTTTAATTTTTTAGTTTTAATTTTTTTAGTTTTATTTTTTTATGAATTACTTTTTTTCTAAAATTTATTTAATTTTTTTCTCTTTTTTGTTATTTTATTTTATTTTTTGTAATATATTTTTCATTTTAAATATGTTTAATTTTATTTTTTATTAATTTAATTTTCCTTTTTATTTAATTGGTTGTTTTATTTTTTTTTTAATTATTTTTAAATTATTTTATATTTTTAATATTTTAAAATTGTATATATTTTATTTTGTTTAATTTTTAATTCATTTTGTATTTTGTTTTTTAAATTATTTTTATACTGTTTTAATGTATTTTTGTATGTATTTGATGTGATCTATAATTTTTAATATTTTTTGTTAATTTTAAGCTATTTTTCCTATTTTTTGTTATTTTTGTATTTTTTATTTTTAATTATTTTTATTTTGTTATTGTAATTAATTTTTTTGTTAATTTTTTAAAAATTATTGTAAGCTTTTTTTGGTTTTTTTTTAGTTCTTAATTTTAAAATTTTTCTTATAGTTTTATTTTAATTATTTTTCTATTTTCTGTTTGTTGTATTAAATCTATTTTCTATTTTAATTTTGATTTTTGCTTTTTCATTTTTAAAGCTTCTTTTCTATTAATTCTTTTTATTATTATTTTTCATTTTAATTTTCTTGAATTTTTCTTTATAAGGTTTTTGTTTGTTTTAATCTAGTAATCTTAGTTTAGTTTCACAGTTTCAGTTAGGGTTGGAAGGGACCACAAGGATCATCTAGTTCCAACCCCCCTGCCATGGGCAGGGACACTCTACACTAGATCAGGCTGGACAGAGCCTCATCCAGCCTGGTCTTAAACACCTCAAGGAACAGGGCCTCAGCCACCTCCCTGGACAACCCATTCCAGGGCCTCACCACCCTCACGGTGAAGAACTTCCGCCTCACATCTAGCCTGAATCTCCCCACCTCCAGCTTCATCCCATTCCCCCTAGTCCTATCACTCCCTGATAGTCTGAAAAGTCCCTCCCCAGCCTTCTTGTAGGCCCCCTTCAGATACTGGAAGGCACCAATGAGGTCACCTTGGAGACTTCTCTTCTCCAGACTCAACAGCCCCAACTCCTTCAGTCTGTCCTCACAGGAGAGGTGCTCCAGCCCTCTGCTCATCCTCGTGGCCCTTCTCTGGACACCTTCCAGCACCTCCAGATCCCTCTTGTAATAGGGGCTCCAGAACTGGACGCAGTACTCCAGGTGGGGTCTCACCAGAGCTGAGTAAAGGGGGAGAATCCCCTCCCTTGACCTGCTGGCCACACTTCTCCTGATGCAGCCCAGGATCTGATTGGCTTTCCGGGCTGCAAGTGCACCCTGAGAGCTCCTGTTGAGCTTCTCGTCCACCAGCACCCCCAAGTCTCTCTCCTCTGGGCTGCTCCCCAGCCAGTCCCTGCCCAGCCTGGATTTGTGCCTGGGATTGCCTCCACCCAGATGCAGGACCCTGCCCTTGGTCTTGTTGAAGCTCCTGAGGTTGGCTTGTGCCCACCTCTCCAGCCTGTCCAGGTCCCTCTGGATGGCATCCCTTCCCTCCACCCTGTCTGCTGCACCACACAGCTTGGTGTCATCAGCAAACTTGCTGAGGGTGCACTCGATGCCACTGCCATGTCACCCACAAAGATGTTGAACAAGCCTGGTCCCAGGACTGATCCCTGATAATCTTGATAATCGTTACTGGGCTTTTTTGCTAATAATCCTTACGTTTTCTGTTTTTTCTTAGCAATCCTTATGATTTTTTTTGTTGTTTGTTTTTAATTTGTTCTCTATCATTATTTATTGTTACTATTTTACTATTTTTATTGTACCTTTTGTATCTAAATTGTTATGTATATTTGTATTTTTAATTTATTTTTTTACTTGTTTTCTTTTTACTATTTTTTGTATTATTTGTATGTTTTCTAGTCAATGTCTAAGAAGGAAATAGAAAGATGTTACATTAGCTAAGAAATACTTTTTAAAGCAAATACCTATTTACTACAAACTTTAACTATATTACATGGAGGTCCTTTGCAATGCCGAGGCACAAAGCTAAGAAGGTTTGAACCAAAGGAAGAAATTGCAGTGTGAGCTCGTTGCTAAGTGCTTATGCCTTCCTGCAATTACTATGTACTGAGTACCTGTACATACCAAATGCTTACTATTCATTATGCTTACTGGGAAGACTTAGCAAACCTCTAAATAACAAATCTCAGAGAGACATTACAATCAGAAATGATGAAATTAGCACTGTTGCTTTAAATCAGAGCAGAGCTTTGGTAGACTAGAGTCATACCAGAAAAGGGGGTGGGGGTAGGGGTGACTACCTCTTAGACCATCTGCTTCATTAAGATGTCATGTACCATCCTCTCCAGGACACAGTGACCATCTCTGGAGTCACTTTTCCCCGTGCAGACTGGACAGCCCAAGGCCCTTTCCATCATTCTCCAATTTGCTTCTGCACTTATTCTTTGTTCATTCCGGTTCCTCTGTCCTATGCTGCTTTGACTTTTAGGGAGGCTAAAGCTGCAGTTGTCCCCTGGGCCACCTCTGTGATTGGTTTTGCTCTCCATCTCTTGTATCTACTTGCCTAAAACTTTGTTTCTCAGATCATGCCTTGGAGAGAGGCAGCCTACTGAGAGACATCTTGTGCTGAGCAGCTGGTTCCAGAGGGGTTTGATTACTGATGCAACTTTATCAGACTTTGCTTTTTTTTTACTTCCAAACAGGGACAATTCTCCTGTGGCTGAGTGCAGCCAGAGAGCAGGGGGAGCTGGTGCCATGGAGCTGTGACCTGCAGCTGCAGAGAGCAGTGGAGGAGTCTGATGGGACAGTGATGTAAGCCCCAGCTGGGCAATGACAGCAATGGGGAGGTTGTGGAGGGGGTGAGGAGCAAAGTTGTTCATACAGTGTCAGGTCTTGGGGAAGAGTGTTTCCTTTGAGGACAGGCCTCTTGAGGAGACTGTGGATCAAGGTGACATGGAGAGTGCTGCTGTCAGCTCCCTTCTCTCAAATGCAGCTAATTAAAAACATCCTTTAAAAACAACCCAGGGGGGTTATGAGGCCCAGTGGGAAATCTTCCTCATTAACTGCACTCTGAAACAGCTTCAATTAGCTGTGGAAAATGCTCCAGTGAGCTGGACAAGTCTTCAGTACCTGAAGGAAATCCCAGGCAGAGCCACAGCTCCTGAGGGACTTCTATGTTCTAATGAGCCCCATGGAGGATTTGGGGCTGACTCCAGGTGTCAGGGACTGAGAGAAGATTGAAGAAACTGCTCCAGAAGTCAGCAGCAAATGCCAAAGCAGCCTGAAGAACTGATTGGCCCCACTGAGGCTTGTTACTGACAAAGCCTCCCCAGGGGCTCCTTAGAGCAGGTAATTGGAGGCTGTGATTTATAGACCAAAAAAAAGGTAAAATGCAGGAGTCTGTGATGCTGAAAAACCCTGGGTTTGGGTTATGGAGCAGGAAGGCCAAGCCCTGAGCACAGTCCCTGGGGATAGTAAAGCCTGAAAGCCTCAAAATAAAGGATCTGCTCCCAGGCCTTGGTGGCAGAGACAACTGCCAGAGCCCAGGAACCAAGACCTTGGTCCTGTTGGGCTTTCAGCCTTGCCATAGCCCCTGGCCATGCTTTGCTAGCAGACTTGGTAGGCTTAGGTAATGGCTGCCCTGGGTGGCCTTGAAGGTCTTTCCCAAGCGCAACAGTTCTGTGATTCTGTGTTTCTAGTTAGGAGAAGGATTGGTTTTGGATAACTTCAGAAGACTCTAGGGAAGGTTTGCCTTTGCTTGAAGATAAGGATTATCACAGTATCACAGTATCACTAAGGTTCAAAGAGACCTCAAGGATCATTGAGTCCAACCTGTCACCACAGACCTCATGACTAGACCATGGCACCAAGTGCCACGTCCAATCCCCTCTTGAACACCTCCAGGGACGGTGACTCCACCACCTCCCTGGGCAGCACATTCCAATGGTGAATGACTCTCTCGGTGAAGAACTTTCTCCTCACCTCCAGCCTAAACTTCCCCTGGCACAGCTTGAGACTGTGTCCCCTTGTTCAGGTACAGCTGTTTGGTTGTGGTTAATTGTGGAAATGGTGGCAGTAAGCAGTTTGAGCAATCTGGCAGTATAGGCTTAGAGGCTGACATGGTGGTAGGCCATGCTCAGCACAAATGCAGAAGTAGCTAGCAGCTTTGCAAAACAGTGCTGTGCCTGCAACATGTAACTAAAGCAGGGCACTGGTAGCTATAAACACAGAGAGTTATCTGGGAATAACAGGACACACAGCTGCATCAACAACCTCGCGTGGTATTAGTAGTGTGACCAATAATCTATAACAGTGCGATGTGTGGTCACTGGTGGGGAGCCAATGAAGCTGTGGCAGCAATGCTCCCCGAGTCTAGATAAGCTGTAGAGGTTCCCTTAATAAACAAACAATACTGGATCACATTGGTCATCCTTACTGACTCCATTCTCTAAGTCTTCTTAGTAAGCATAATGAATAGTAAGCATTTGGTATCTACAGGTACTCAGTACATAGTAATTGCAGGAAGGCATAAGCACTTAGTAATGAGTTCACATTGTAAGTTCTTCCTTGGGTTCGAACCTTCTTAGCTGTGTGCCTCGGCATTGCAAAGGAGCTCCGTGTAATATAGTTAAGGTTTGTAGTAAATAGGTATCAGTTTTTCAAAGTATTCCTTAGCTAATGTAAAATCTTTCTATTTCCTTCTAAGACACTGACTAGATAAAATAAAAATACAAAAAAATTTAAAAGTATAATAAAAAGCATTTTGTAAAATATAAAAAAATTTTAAAATATATATAGCAAAACAGAACAATTACAACTTAGATAAAAAAGCACAATAAAAGATAACAACCCCCCCCAAAAATTAGATAAAAAATAAAGTACAAAGGAACAGAATATTTATTAATAATAGAATATAAAATACAGAAATACCAATAAAATAAAATAAAAAATTAAAAAATAAGACTAAAATTAACCAAAAAACCCCCAAAATTACAGCTAAAACAATACATATCATGAAAAGATAAATTAAAAAAAAACATTTTAAATGGTTGAAAAAATAAAAAGGCAAAAAATAAAAACTAAAATAAAAAACTACTTCAAAGAAATAATTAAAAGGAAAAAAATATATTTAAAAATTAGATTTAAAACAACAACACATAAAGTAAAATAAAAAATAGGTAAAATAAATAAATACAATTAAAATATTTTTTAAATAAAAAATAAATTTAAAAATAATTTAAAATAAATTAAATTAGATTAAAATAAAAATGTGTAGATAAAAATAACTAAAAAAGTAAAATTAGAAAAAATTAAATTAGACTAAAAATTTTTAAAATAAAATAAAATTTTAAAAATAATTTTAAAAATTAAAAATTAAAAATAACATTAAAATAATAAAATAAAAATTATAAAAAATTAAAATTAAAATTAAAATTAAAAATAATTTTAAAAGAAAAGTAAAATTAAAGTTATATTTAAAAAATGAAAACATTTAATTTTTTTTTAAATAGATTAGAATGTTTTAAAATTTGAATTAAATAATAAAATTAAAATTAAATAGAACAAATATACAAAAAAATCAAGATCAAAAAATAAAGATGAAAATATTAAATAAACGATGCTCCCCGAGCCTATACAAGTTGCAGAGGTTCCCTTAATACACACTTTTACTTTGCTGTGCTCTACTCACTGTGCTGCACTATAGCCGTGCAGTACTGGAACACTAAAGGAGCAACACCAGATCACATTGGTCGTCCGTATTGACTCCAGTCTCCATCGCCGACACATCCCCAGTCACAAAGGCACCACAACATCTAGGAGGAGCCATTCCAAATGCCCTAGGATGGAGCAAACCCTGCACAGAGAACACCAACTGCAGCTGGGCTGCGGCAGGAGTGTGGCCACCCAGACACAGAAGTTGTCATTCCCCAGACTCAGCACTGCTGTGGCCACATCTGGATGATTGTTCTCTGGATGAAGCATTCCCCAGTCTAGAAGAGTAGGGAGGAACTGGAGAGGCTGCAGAGGAGATCTGCCAGGATGGGGATTGACATCGCTGTGGAGAGGCTGAGGGACCTGGGCTGCTTCAGCCTGCTGAATGGAGGCTCAGGGCACTGCCAGAGCAGTGTGCACATGGCTGAAGGGTGGTTTCAGAGAGGATGGAGCTCTTCTGGGAAGAGACCAAACCCTCCACAAAGAGCAGCTTGGAAGATTCAGAGTGGAGATGAGGACAACATAGCATCCCTCAAAGGGCAGAACTGCTATGCATGAGGCCATCCAGAGGTGTCAGGAAACAACAGGGAGAGCTGAGACAGCTCAGGGAAGGGATGGAAATGGCAGAGGGAGAGCAGGGTGGGGAAGCAAGATTGGTGTCAGCAGCCTGAAGAGAAACAGAAGCAGGCATGGGACAGTGTAGGAGAGGCTGCAGTAGGGATGGCCAAGGGCTCTGGCAAGGCTGAGAGGCCAAACAGGACCAAGAACTTTGTGCCCTTGACTCTGGCAGTTGCCTCTGCCACCAAGGCCTGAGAGGGGAAACTTTGCTTTGAGGCTTTGAGGTTCCTCTATTGCAAGGGCAGTGGTCAGGGCTTGGCCTTTCTGCTTCACGGACCAAAGGCAAGTTTTTCTGCCCTGCACTTTGCCTTTGTCTCCCTGCAATCCTGGCCTCTAACAAGCTGCTCTAAGGAGTCCCTGGGGAGCCTTTGTCAGGAACAAGCCTCAGGGAGGCCAATCAGTGCTTGAAGGGACTTTGGAGTTTTCTTCTGCCTTGGACTTGTTGAGAGGCTTCTTGGCAGAACCTTGGCAGAGTCTGCTGGCAGTACCTAAGGATGATGTAATCAGCCCCAAATACTCCATGGGGCTCATTAAATACTGCTGAACCTCTCATTCTTGCCAAGGTTTCTGCAGCTAATTGGAGAGGTTTTTATTGCTCAAAGCATCTGATATTTAAAGGTACCTTTCATTCCTTTTCAGCAGGAGTTGTCTCTTTCCAAGCAAACCACAGCAAAACCTGACAAGGTCCTACCCTGGGCACTGCTCATCCTCACTCCCCACTGCCCCCAGCAGAGCCCTGAGCCACAGGTGAGGGACAGGATCTGCCTTGCCAGGGGATGGGGGTCAGGGCTTGGCCCTTGGGATCAAGGAAACCCCTCCAGGTTTGCTCAGCAGCAGAGCCACCTTGAGCTGCTTGTCCTGACCTCTCAGCACTGCCTCAGGTCTCTGCTCTCCCCACAGCCTGGAGATGCTTCAGTGCCTCCAGTGATGCTTCCCTTGCATCCACTGTCTCCTTCTGCTCTAACCAGCCCCTGGGGACCCTTTCCCAGTATGCTTCACTGGGACCCATTAAGAGTAGAAGAAACTTCAGAGTTTGAATCTGACTTCTGGAGGGGTTTCATCAGCTTCCTCTCAGTCCCTGAGGTTTACAGGGCATCAAAAGCGAACAGAGGAGTCATAAAAATGCCTTGTTCTGGTCCTCTGCTGCCCTATTGGGCCAGGCTCCTGGGCTGGAAGGAGCTGCTGGCAAGCAGGCAGCGCTGCAGAGAGACAGTTCTGGGCAGGAGCAGCTCCTCTGCACAACACGGCAGGGCTGAGGACACTGCCAGAGGATCTCAAGAACTTAAGGAAGGCAGAGAGAGCTTCATGGTATCCAGGACTGGGAGGATGCTGAGAGCTCACTGGAGGAGAAGTCACTGCAGTCACTGACACAGTGAGGCTGTGGGTGCAGGACACTGCAGCTGTAGCTCCTGGAGGCATCTCCATCTCGGCAGCTGATGCTCAGCTGAAGGCTCCTGGAGTGTGCACACAGAAGGAGGAGCAAAGCCCTTCAGTTCCATCCTGTGAGCAGCAGTGAGCAGAGCTGGGGAAGGAGAAGGCTTCACCCCCAGCCCCTCTGCCTTTCTCTCTTCCCTTCACTGTCTCTGCAGCACTGCAGGCCTGCTCCCTGGTTCTCCACCTCTCCATGGGTGTGGTGGTTTTAGGCAATGCCTTAAAAATTTAGTTACAGATTTTGAGCAGGAAAGTAGAAACACAATAAATAGATCACTCTTGGGTGTGAAAAGGAAAAGAAAAGATTCTTCTAAACAAATTCATTGGATAAATCTCTGGAATCAGAGGAGCTGTACCATAACAATTCTCTCTCTTCTGATCTCAGCTGTTTTGCTTTGCTGGGGAGAGATCACCTGCTTTGGCTGCCCTTGGCTAAGTCTAACCCACTGCTTTTTTTCTCTCTTCACTCCTCCTTTCTCTCTTGGTACAGGGGGGTAGGGGGTTGAGGCAGTGGAACAGCTTCCCTGGTCTCTGAGCAGGGGGTTTCATGTCATTTGCTAATTGTAAATACCTGTCTAATATTGTCACTCCTGTATGTTCTGTACCTGTTCCTTGCATTCCATTGTAGAGTGTAGCTCTTGCTTGTCAGTACAGCTTCATTTGCTTCGAACTGAGCTGCTCTGGCAAAGCTAATGCTGGGGGAAATTTCAACCCACCACAATGGGACTCTTATTCTCTGGGACTGGGCTGTTGTTCACTTTCTATTCTGACACCAGAGGAATCTTCTTGGCAATTCTGGGTCCCTGCTACATTTGAAGCTGTGATGAACTCTGCCATGGGTTGGTAGTGATGGGACTGAGCTGATCCATTCCTCCTGCAGCTCAGGGACAGGGGTTACAATGAGGCTGAGAGAAGTGTGCCCTAACTTGTCACTACCTTTCCCTCCTTGCACAGGTCTCCATGACAAGAGGCAGCAGATGTCCAACAGCAGCTCCATCAACCACTTCCTCCTCCTGCCATTCCCAGGCACAAGGCAGCTGCAGCTCCTGCACTTCTGCCTCTTCCTGGCCATCTACCTGGCTGCCCTGCTGGGCAATGGCCTCATCATCACCACCATAGCCTGGCACCACCACCTCCACACCCCCATGTACTTCTTCCTCCTCAACCTTGCCCTCCTTGACCTCGGTGCTATCTCCACCACTGTGCCAAAATCCATGTCCAATTCCCTGAGGGACACCAGGGACATCTCCTATGCAGGATGTGTTCTGCAGCTCTTCTTTTTCATATTCCTAATTTCAGCAGAGTTTTCTCTCCTCACCACCATGTCCTACGATCGCTACGTTGCCATCTGCAGACCCTTGCACTATGAGACCCTCCTGGGCAGCAGAGTTTGTCTCCACCTGGCAGCAGCTGCCTGGCCTGTGGCTTTCTCTATGCTCTGCTGCACACAGCCAATACATTTTCCCTGCCCCTCTGCCAGGGCAATGCTGTGGAGCAGTTCTTCTGTGAAATCCCCCAGATCCTCAAGCTCTCCTGCTCCACATCCTACCTCAGGGAACTTTGGCTTATTGTGGTCAGTGTCTGTTTAGCATTTGTGTGTTTTGTGTTGATTGTGGTGTCCTATGTGCAGATCTTCAGGGCAGTGCTGAGGATCCCCTCTCAGCAGGGACGCCACAAAGCCTTTGCCACCTGCCTCCCTCACCTGGCTGTGTTCTCCCTGGTTACAAGCACTGGCTTCTTTGCCTACCTGAAGCCCTCCTCCATCTCTTCACCATCCCTGGACTTGGTGGTTTCAGTTCTGTACTCAGTGGTTCCTCCAGCAGTGAACCCTCTCATCTACAGCCTGAGGAACCAGGAGCTGAAGGCTGCCTTGAGCAAACTGATCTCTGGATGCTTTCAGAAGCAATAAACTCTTTGTGTTCTCCTGCAGAGCATTTCTGCTGTCACACAGTGCAGGCCCAGCCTGGCTGCTGGTGCTGTTCCCCTTGTGAGAATGTTGTTCCCACACAAATGTCTTTCTTCAGACCATTTCTGCTTCAGTGTTGTCTTGTCTGGGGTGACCCAGAGGCTGCAGACATGAGAAGCTGTGCTCCCTGGCTGTTCAACACAATAAAGGACCCTGCAGGGAGTTGTTTCTCTGAGCTCATTCCTCAGTTCTTCTGTGGAGCTGCAGGGCAGTGCCTGTGTGCAGAGGTGGAGGGGCAGAGTCCCAGCACAGCAGCAGTGCCAGGCAGCCCCACAGCTTGGGCTGTCCTCAGCTGCTCCTTCTTCCCTTCCACCCTCTCCTGCTGAGCCTCTGTGCTGGGGCAAGGCCTGAGTGCTCTGGCAGCTTGGGCACTGTGCTGCTGTGCGGCAGTGCTGGGACTGCAGGCAGGGAGAGTCCAGGGCTGCTTGTGGGACAGAGCTGTGCTCCAGAGCAGCACTGCCATCAGAACAGGAGGTCTCCTCATCCCTTCATTCCCCAACCCCTTCCCATTACAGACTGCACCTATTCAGAGTCCAAACTGGATACCCTGACCCCCTTCCAGTATAGACTCAGTCCAAACACGGTTCCTGTATCCCCTCCCAGTACAGATGTGGCCTCATCCCAGGACAAACTGGATCCTACTGTCCTCTAGCACTGCAGTCTGGATCCCAGCACAGCACAGAATGTATCCCCTGACTCCCTTCCCAGTACTAAATGCATCCATCCAGTACAAACTGCTCACCCTCATACCTTCCCAGTAGAGCCTGGGCCCTGTCCCAGTACAAGCTGCATTCCCTGACCACATTCTCAGCACAATTTGGATCCTTTTAGCCCTTCCCAGTACAGACCTGGTCACATCTCAGGACAAACTGCATCTCCTGAACCCTTCCCAGCTCAGATGTGGTCTTATCTCACTGCAAACTGCATCACTTTCCCATCTCCCATACAGTTTCCTGTGCCACTACAAAGTGCATCCCTTGGACCCCTTCCCAGCCCCAGCTGCACCCAGCACAGCACAAAGTGGATATCCTGATCCCAGGGCAGCTGTGGCCTGATCCTGGTACCAATGGGATCCCATTGCCATCTCCCAGCACAGTCTGAGTCTCATCCCATTACAAAGTGCATCTCCTGAAACCCTGATTCCATCCCAGGACAGACCAGGACCCATCCCTGCAAAATGATCCCCTGATGGCATCCCAGTTCCAACTGGGCCCCCCTCTCCACTTGAGCAGGCAGTGTGAGCTTGCGTCCCTAATGCCAAGGGCAGCCTAGGCTGCAACCAAAGCAGCATGGCCAGAGATGGAGAGAGAGCATTCTGTCACTTTGCTCTGGTAAGACCTCCCCTGAAGTCCTCAACACAGGAAGGACATGGAGCTGATGAGCACATCTACAGGAGGGCCACAGAAATGATCAGGGGCTTGCAGCAGCTCTGCTATGAGGACAGGCTGAGGGAACTGGGGGGTGTGCAGCCTGGGGAAGTGGAGGCTCTGGGGAGACCTTGTAGCAGCCTTCTAGTACCTGAATAGGGACACAGGAAGGATGGAGAGAGACTGTTTGCAGGGGCCTGCAGGGACAGGATGAGAGGCAATGGCATCAAACCAGAGAAAAGTGAATTCAGATTGGATATGAGGAAGAACTCCTTCACTGTGAGGGTGGTGGAACACCTGAACAGGTGGCCCAGGGAGGTGATTGAGGCTCCTTCCCTGCAGATATTCAAGGTGAGGCTCCCAGTTCAGCCTTGGTTCTCTACTCCTACTAACTTGCTATCCTGTCCCACTGCTAGTACAGCCCCAAACCAACCCATACCCCTCAGGGGTGTTGTTCACCTCAGCACTACCCAGCACCCTCAACAGGACACCAAAGCCTCTTATCAGCCTTGGCCTGAGCCACAGCCTTGAAAGGCAGCACTGAGCCCTCCCCTATACACCACAGCCCCAAAGCTCCTTCCTATGCTCTGACCCTCACCTGCATCCCCTCCCACCCCTTACTGACCCTGCTTGGCACCTGGCACAGGACAGGGGCTGGAAGCCACCAGAGGAGGAGGAGCCAGAGGTGGCCTGTGGCTGAGCAGCTGATGGACACCAGGAGCAGATGGGTGGCAATGCCATGGGCAGCTCAGCTGTGCCTCAGGATCTCCTGCACAGCAGCAGCCACAAGGCTGGGCAGAAGCTAGGAGGTCACTGCTGGCTCAGCAGCTGATAGGGCAGCAGCAGGAAGAGGGCAGGAAAGGGACTGGGAGGTCACTTCTTGCTGCAGCACCTGAGAGAGCAGCCCCTGACTCCTGGCTGGCCTCTGTGCTTTTGGCCTCCCAGCTGCCAGAGTCCCCAGCAGGCAGCAGAAGGCATGTGGTGGGCAAGGGACTTGTGTGACTCCCTGTTCCTGAGCACCTGGTGGCCCCTGCAGGAAGAGCCTTGGAGCGGGGTTGTCACCTCCCTGCCACCTGAGGGCCTGAGGAGACAGCAGCAGGGACAGGGCTTGGCTGTGGCTGCTGGAGAAGTTGAGAGGCAGCAGCAGGGACCTGCCAGGGAGACTGACTGCTGCCAGGCAGAGAAAGGCTCTGTCTCTGAACATCCCACACTCCATTAGGGGTCTGTGTCTGTGAGGCCAGCTCAGATGTGGACACCTGGCAGAGCTGGGACATTGCTGTGTGTCACTCCAGAACAAACCCTACTGGCCCAGGCAGATTCATCTCAGATGGCTTGGGCAGGCTGCTGTCTGCTCACATCAGCCTTGCTGGACTGTGCCCTGAGATGTGCACAGAGCCATCCCAGAGGTTCTGGGCTCCTTGGAAAAGGCCTCTTCCAGAACACCAAACAGGAGGGGTGGGGAACATTGCAGGCTGGTCACCCTCAGCACAGTCCCTGGGAAAGTGAAGGCTCAAAGACCTCTGCAGCCATTTGCAGGCCCTTGCAGGACAAGAGAGGTAGTGCTGAAGCTATATGGGTAGGGGCAAGAAGGGGATGTTTTGTGCCTGGACCTTAGCCAGGGCTTTGCCATGGTCCCCCATAGTCTCTTTAGAGCCAGACTGCTGAGAGCTGGAGTGCAGATGAGGTGGTGGCTGGGGGGTGGATGAAGGCCAAATGTCAGCAGTGGAGAGTCCTCCTGGCAGACACTTGCCAGTGGCATCCCTCAACGGAAGCCCTTGGGCCAGCAGTGTGGAATGTCTTCATGAACTCCCTGCACCATCTGAGCCAGGGCCTTTGCAGCCCCTCTGGAGATGAAGCCAAAGTGGGCAGAGCCCTTGAGGGACCTCATCTGCTTACCCCTGCCCTGAGCAGGATCATTGGACAAGAGGATGTGCAGGAGTCTCCTCCACAACTGCAGCAGGACAGAGCCAGCAGCTCCTCCACTCAAAGCCTTGGTAGGATATCTGCCAGATGGATCTTGTGAAACTTGGATCTGCTCAGGCTCTGGCCACAAGGAGGCTGAGGGCTGAGGGTGCAATCCTGTGCTCAGCTGTGTCTCAGGAACTCACCATTCAGTAGGAAGGCAAGGCCTGGGAAGGGGGAGGTGAGGCCACTTCTGCCTCCTGAGAGGATTGGCCAACAGCAGGAAGACAGCTGGGAAAGGGACTGTGAGGTCAGTTGTGTTGGCAGGAGCTGCTAGGGCAGCCCTGGGCTCATGGCTGGCAGATGGGCAGAGTGATCTGTCAGATGGCCTCTGCCAAAGGGCCTGGGCTGACTGCAGGAAGGGGCTGATGAGTTGGTTGCTGTGTCTCTGCTGCCTGAGGACCTGATGGGACAGCAGCAGGCACAGGGCTTGGTGCTGTCTATGCAAGAAACTGCAAGGCCAGCAGCCTTGGGAGCTCCTGCTGAGGTAGGCAAGAGCAGGAGAGAGGAACACTGCCAGATGGTGCAGCCTGGCAGGTGCAGCCTGGCCATGAGGAGCAAGAAACCTCTCTCAAAGGGTAGTGCTGTGGCCTGGGAAGTTTTGCAGAAGGAGTCTGGCATCAGCCCTTCTCTTTGTGTCCCCAGGAGCAGAGGGTGAGTGTGGGCAGGTGTCAGTGAAGGCATGAGAAGGCCAAGGGGGGAAGTGAGATGAGTGTCTGCAGCCTGCAGGCAGGAGAAGCAGCTGTGAGACAGTGCAGGACAAAGCTGTGGGAGAGCTGGCAAAGGGCAATGGCAGTGTTGGAGTGATGAAGAGAAGCCAAGGCTGTGCCCTCTTGGCTATGGCAATTCTCTGCCCCCGAGGCCTGTGAGGAGATGCTGTCCTAAGGCACTGGGAGGGCTTCACTGCCTCTTTCCACAGCCCCAGGAAGGCTGGGACTGTCAGGCCCTTGTCCTCCACTCAGCATCACAAACCCTACAGGGATGCTAAAGGAAGGCTGGAGAGGGACTTTTCATGAGGGTGTCTGGTGACAGGGCAGGAGGGGAAAGGTTTGAAGGTGAGGAAAGGAGGTTTAGGCTGGGCCTTAGGAAGAAGTTCTTCAGTATGAGGGTTGTGGGACTCTGGAATAGCTGCCCAGGTAGGATGCCCTCTCCTGAGGGTGTTGAAGGCCAGGCTGGATGAGGCCTTGAGCAGCTGAGTCTATAGGAGAGGCATCCTTGCCTATGGCAGGGAGGTTGGAGCAGATGAGCTCTGAGGTCCCTTCCAACCTAGGCCCTGCTATGCTGCTATGAAACCCACCCCCCACCCCCACTGCACCTGAAGAGCCTTGACCCACACATGAGGGACAGGAGCTGCCTGCCCAGGGGCTGTGCTCAGGCCTTGGCCTTTGTGCTGCAGAACCCAGAGCCAGAGTTTGCTCTCCTGCACTTTGCCTTTGCCTGCTGCAATCACAGCCTCTCCTGAGCTGCTCTAACCAGTCCCTGGGGAGGCTTTGGCAGTAACAAGCCTCAGTGGGGCCAATCAATATTTCAAGGTACTTTGTGCTTTGCTTCTTGCTTCTTGCACAGTTTCTTCACTCTTCTCTCAGTACCTGAGGTTCATGGAATGATCCCCAAGTGCCCTGAGGAGCTCTTTGTGTCTTTGCTGTTCACTTCCAGATTTCAAAGTGCACCCCACAAAGCTCAGGTTTTGAGGGTAAACTATTTGGTTCTTTCTCAGATGAGGGCAGAGGTGACAGCAGCATCCACCAAGCCAGAATGATGCAGGCTGTCTGCTCAGGAGGTCTGGACTGGGAGGAGAAGCTGTCCTTTGAGGGCTGACATTGAGTAGACAACTTTGCTCCTCACCCTTCCCAACCTCCCCATTGCTGTCCCTGCCCACCTGGGCCTTCCATCCTGCTCTTGCATCAGACTTCTCCACTGCTCTCTGCAGCTGGAGCTCACAGCTCCATGGCACCAGCTGCCCCCTGCTCTCCTTAGAGAACTGCCTGCACACAGCCACAGAAGAATTGTTGCTCTTTGGAAGCTGAGCAAAGCTAAGGCTGAGAAAGTTCCCTCAGCAATCCTCTGGACCCATCTGCTCAGCACAAGCTGTCTCTCAGCAGCTTGCCTGTCCACAAGGGTGAGGCAAGGCCAATAAGTTGTGCCATGGCTGTTATTTCTCAGCCAGTCAAGAGCTCTTAAGAGTGAGAAGCAGATGAAAAGGTTGGATCCTAGCAGCCCTTCCTCAGGATCCAATCCTGAATTCAAATCTCTTTCTATGGCTGTGCCTGGAGAGAAGCACCAAGCACACAGACACAGGGACAGAGCTGGCTGCCTCCAGTGGATCATAGAGCCCCCCAAGATATTGACACCAAAGGTGTCTGTCCATAGACACTGAGAGGCAGAGAGGTTGCTGGCAGAGAGGCTGCCCAGGAGTTCAGTTTTCTTCGGCTTCACCTCAGGGCAAACCCTCACAAAGCTTCAACATTCTCAGAGGAGGAGAACTGAGCCTGGAGAAGTCTGACTTGGTGCTGGCCCTTGGTGCAGGTTGTGCCTGAGAGATGTCTGAGTGGGGGAGATGCTGGACACAGCTGCTGGGATCCAGGAGAGCTCCAAGGCTCTGGCTTTAGGGGCACTGCTTTTAGAGGTGGAGATCATTGACTTCCATCAGGTGCTTCTCTGATCTGGAGAACCTTGGATGCTGAATCATCCTGGGACCTTTTGCCACTTGCACAGACCCTGAAGCTTTTGACCTCCAAAGTTTTCTCTCACCTCCCTGTTGGCTGTGATCCAAGCACAGATGCACTGAGCTGGCAGAAGCTGACAAACCCCCAAGCCATAAGGAGAGCAGTGCAAGGCTGGGAGAGCCCTGGTCAGGGCTGAGCCATTCCTTGCAGGTCAGTCTTCTCCTCTGAACCCTTTGCTTCTCTCTGCCTGGGCTCATATCCTTGTCTTCTCTCCATCAGCCCTGATCCTTTGTGCTGGGGAGCATAGTTTGCAGATCTGCTCCTTGCAACAGGCCAGAAGGTACAGAACCCAACTTTGGGACAGCAACAACATCCCAGGCTCCAGTTGACACCTGAGCACCTCCCAACCCTCTCCAGACCCTTCTCCCAAACCACACTTCACCACTTGTGGAGCTTTGAGGGTCATTGGCTGAGATGGGAATGTAGGAGTTCACCTGCCTGAGCCCCAGGTGGTCAGGTATCAGTTGCAAGGCCAGAGGGGGATGGTTGGGATGGCTACATCCTGGGGGTGTCAGCCCCATCAGCACTACAACCAGGGGACTCAGCACAGGAGTTAGGGCTCTGATCCCTCCATTGCAAGGTCACACACAGTGTCCTTAATTGCCAATCACTTAGTCCCCAAGGATTTGCCCAAGAGCACAGGGGTAACCATTCCTCTCAGCAGCATGGCCTCCCAGAAGGACCTGGACAAGATCTGGGAGGAGAAGAATAGATATAGAATCGTTTGGAGGAGCCAAATCTCAGCCTTGAGGAATAGTAGAAGAGGTTGATGGAGACATGGCTGAGGACAGCAAGGATGAAGTGTATGAGGTTTGGGAGGAGGATGACAATAATTATGAGGACAAAGGGGATGATGTGGAAGAAGAGGAGGATGATATGGAATAGGACAAAGAAGAGAAGGAGGAGGAATATGAAGAGGAGGAAGGTGGCAAACCCATATCAGCCCCTCTGTGTCACCCAAGCAGCCACATCAGTGCCCTGAGGGTGGGCAAAGCTTCCCACCCAGCTTGGAGCTGCTGAAGCCCCATGCCCCAGCCCAGTGTCCAGCCCTCTGTCAATGGTGACTATGGCACCAGCTTCACCCTCAGCTCCAACCTCATCTGGCACTGCTGCTTCCACAGCCAGCAGCAGCTGCACTTCTGAGCTGCCTGAGGCAAGAGCTGCATTCAGATGGCCACCCTCAGCCAGCACCGCTGCACCCACAACGGTGCCAGCGCTTTACCTGCATAGGCTGCAGCAAGGGCTTCATCCACAGCTCCTCCCTCACCTGGCATGTTCACCCCCACGCCGGTGACCAGCGTGCCCCAGGGGACACAGCAATACACCGACCCCGGGGGGGTCTTCTCCATCAGCTTGAACTGCAATCTCCTCTTTTACACCTTCTTTCCTCAGAAGCAAATGTGCCCCTGCCCTTCTCTGCACCAGCCAGTGCTGAGGAGAGGAATGACAGTGCTGAGTCAGCACAGCTGGCAGCAAGACTGCAGCTGGGTTGGGATTTGGCTCTTTGTTCCTGAACACTTTGGGTTTCCTAGAGGTGAAAAGAAAACCTCATCCCAAGGATAATGCCTAATTAGAATGGAAACCCCATCCCTAATAAAGTATTGTCTTTGGTTGGTTTTCCTTGGACATTTCTGTCCCCAGAAGGCCACTTTTGGGGGCATTTCTTCCCAGGGCCAGGGCTGGAGCCATGTGCTCAGTTCAGGGAGGTGTCCTTGAGGGGTCCTGGGAGAGTCTTGAAGGTCAAGTGAGGAAATCAAAACAACTCGTGGCCATTGAACAGGATCCTTTCATAACCTGCATGGACACGGAATGGATCACTCCAAAGCTTACACGTGCTTGTCCTGGAGGCACAAGTCTGAACATGCCCAAACACAAACCCCCTTGCACCCCCTCCCTGTGGAGCTGGGGTGCTCAGCACAATACTAGACAAAAGGCAAGGTGCTGGTAAGTCTGCAAAGCTGGACAGGCCCAGGCTTGTCTAGGCAGGTCCTGTGGCCGAGGGAAACAAAGTGCACAGTTTGCAGCTGTGCCTGGCCAGCTGCCACGCTTATGGACCCCCTGTGCAGCTTCCCATGGGTTGGGCAAACTTTATTCTCTAGGCTGAACTCTCTTGTTCCTCTCTTTCTTTCTCTTCTGCCATTGGCCATTATTGTCTTCAGCACCTTATTAATCCAAGCCAGGAGGGTAAACAACTCTCCCTTGTTCTACCAAGAAGCCCTGGGGTTCCCCAGAGCCTATTTTGTCCATATGAACCCGGAACACGCTGTAGCTGCAGCGGGTGAATGCTGCTGGACTGGAAAGCAGCCTCTGCATGCCTGCTGCCCGAGTCTGCAGCCAGAAAGATGCTCTGCTCCACCTGTGACACCTGAGGTGCTGGTGCAAGCTGCTGGAGCCATGGCAAGGCGAATGAGAACCACTCGTCCCACACTGTGAGCCAGTAGCTACTCACTCAGAGCCCCAACAAGCTGCTGCAGCCCGAGCTGAGAGCAGCTGCCTATCCACTCAGAGAAATTCCGCTCCAGGGGGAGACTGCTTCTCCCCTCCACACTCACACTCTGCACTGCTCCTCTGCTGAGCACCATCTTTTCTGTTTTGTTTCACTAGTGGAGACTGCACTCTGTGCTTTGGAGCATAATTGCAGTGTCCAAAAAGGCCCCAGGCAACAGTGTCCTGAGCTCAAAGACTGATTCCTATCAAGTCTCTTTGTACAGCTCTGTGCCAGCCGCCTCTGTAGCAGCCGTAGATTCCCCTTGCAGGTAAACTGCCCTTGAGGCATTAGCTCTTTCCTAAGCTGAATTAATGTTTAAAAGATTCTAGCTTGATTCAACTGTTAAAGTTGTATTGAATGTGTATGTTGTGAAATACATTAACCACAACCAAACAGCTGTACCTGTGTGGGTGGTATCACAGTATCACATTAGAGGTTGGAAGGGACCTCAAGAGACCATCAGGTCTGACCCCCCTGCCAAAGCAGGATCACTTAGGGTAGTCCACACAGGAGTGTACCCAGGTGGGTTTGAAAGTCTCCAGAGAAGGAAACTCCACAAGCTCTCTGGGCAGCCTGTTCTAGTGCTCTGTCACCTGCACTGCAGAGAAGTTGCTCCTCATGTTGAGGTGAAATCTTCTCTGTTCAAGCTTGAACCTGTTGCTTCTTACCTTAGATTGGCCCCCTCCACTTGACACCCACCCCTCAGGTATTTATACACATTGATGAGATTTGATATTAATACATTGATTTAAATTATTTTTATGTTATTAAAGAATTAATATATTTGTATTAATATATTTGAATAAATATTAATAATTGATAACAGTGCTGAACAAGGTTAACCATATGCCCCATATAGTATTAGTAATACAGATGCATTAGAATGATAACAACTTCTTTGAAGAGCTAAAATCCTTCCATTCCTTGCTCTTTGCTGCCATCTGCTGTCCTTGTGTCAACATTGTAGTCACTGTGTCATCGTCTTGTATTTTTCCTGTTGGTCTTCTGCCAATCCCACAGGACTGTTCTCATCTTGTTACTGAGGCCCAGGTGTGTGAGACCCCATCCTGTTTTCCAGACTTAGTCTTATCTCTCTATCTGATGTCTGGGGCTGGGGTCTACTGCCTTATGTCCCTTCACTCTACCAAGCTCAGTGGTTCCTTTATTGATGGCTGAAGGCTACTCTAATGAGTGGGAAAGTTTCTAAGGGTTAGTGAGGAGTTAATGAGTCTCCTTCCTTCAGCTGTCCTGCTGAGAGTGCTGGGCAGGGCTCAGGTGAGGGCCAGCTCTGAGGGGCAGGGGTTGCATTTGGTCTAGGTTGAGGCTGGGGTTAAGGTCAAAGGACCAATGCTTAACAAAGGGTAAAGCCCGGGGCCAAGATGAACAATGGGGGCAGAGTCAGGGTGAGGGGTGTGTTTGGGATGGGATGAGCTGTATGAGGTGAGGCGCAGGAGGGGTTCAGCTCCACTGTGTTAGAGCAGGGGACTGAGTAGAGAGGATGGGAGGGGCCCAGTCTGTATTGTGAGGTGTGGTATTTTCAATGCAGACCCCAGTAAGACTCCCCCACGCAGGGGGTTGGGGCAGGGAGAGAGGGAGACACTTCCCTTCCTATGAGCCCACCAAGAGTGGGTTGGCATTCCACTTTCCAAATGTCAAGGTCCAGGACAAGAGATAAATTTCTTGGTGTGATGAAGAGGTTATTAATGTAGGAATATGAAATATGAATTATATAAATATTAAATTGTATTAATTATAAAATGATCACTAACCATGAGTCACTATTTTATATCCATATTCTAGTGCACGACTGTGAAATACATCCCAGAAGTGGTTCAGTATTGATTATAATTTGGACTCAATTAGAATATTTGCAGAATTAATTTCTATTACCATAACTCAGGCTGCAATTCCACTGCTTGTCCACCGAGTGGGCGACGCGATGAGACGCTGTTAACTATATACAGAGGTATTACCGTGCATCAGAGGCTGGAAGTAGAAATGTGCTGCTAGGCACAGGTGCTTTGAACTGAGCATCAGTGAGTTTGAAGCAGGTGGAAGATTCACTGTGTCCCTTGTTTGTAGCAAGGTTAGGTTCTGGCAGGCTGCTGTCCCCGGGGCTGGCTCCTGGTCTGGTCTGGATGGTGACAGTGGAGGCAGCCTTCTCCTTCCCATGGCAGCAGAGAGGGGATGGAATGTAGGCTAGCCAATAGGCAGGCTCCCTTCACAGGACTCAGGTGGCTCCCTCTGGACAGCAGAGAGCAGTTCTGCAGGGTCGGCCTGGCAGGGCGTAGGGCTGGTCCCAGGACAGGGTCAGCCCTCATGGCAACGACCATCAGGGCCAGTGAGGATGGGCCTGGGGAGAGGTGCAGCTGTGTGGAGGGGTGACTTCCCTGTTGCTTGGCTCAAAGGAGCAGGCAGGACCCCATTGGAGCAGTCCTGGCTCTGGAGCACAGGGCATGAACGGTGCTCTGGATTCCCCTGGGGTTCACAGGGCACAGAGAGGTAGAATTGGTGACTCCTCTTCTGTCCTGCAATGGCAGGGACCTGTGGGCAGTGCTGGTCCTGCTTTCTGAGATGACAGACACAAGGTTGTGCAGCTCCTCAGCCTGCTGCTTCAGGCTGAGGCAGACATTTGCACTGCGGACTCAGCTAAGTCCCTTCCTGGCAACTGGGCAGATCTTACCCTCGGGGCTCCAGTCCTCTTGAAGGCACGTTAGGCTCTTCCGACTGGTGAGGCTGGCAACACAACGCTGCAGCTTCTCAGGCTCTCAGCATGGTCTCTCCTCTGGAGATACTCTCAGGCTAAGGCTCAACGCCTGCCTGGCTGCTGGCTTCTCATTGTGGGAAGGCACTAGTTTGCTTGCAATAGGAGAGAGACTTAATAGCAATGAGTCAATGGCAGAGGCTATGGCATGAGCTCAGTCTCCAGCAAGGAGAGAGAACACAGTGAAAGAGGGCAACGTATTTACAAGCTGGGGCAATACTGATGGGGTCTGGAGGCTGGATGTGGCCAATGGGCACTCTCGTAAACAACCGGCTGCAGCCTATGGGAGGCGTGAAGCTGGAATTATGCCATGCTGGCATCAGCACCAGCATCCATGCCATGGGGGTGTGCAGGGGTCTGTGCCACCTGGGCCTTTGTTCCTCTCATGAAAGGAGGGGGAACTTGTCCACGTGCTGAGACAAGTTTCAATATCTGGGCAGAATGTGCCTTGAGCACAAGTGGGAGGGCTCAAAGAGATTGAGTTTGTACACAGGGAGGAAGCTCAGTCTGAACTGGGATGGCATCAGGGTCTGCAAGGGATCTGCTTTGTACATATCGTACTGGGAGGGGATCAGGATCCAGTTTGAGCTGAGAGCCAGCCAGGGCTGTACTGGAGGGCTTAAAAGGATCAAGATTGTGCTGGGATAAGGCCCAGACTATGGCAGTGGGCTAGGGATCCAGGTGGTATTTTAACAAGGGCCCAGACTGTGCTGGGAAGGTCTCTGGGTGTCCAGTTTGTGCTGGGATGGATGTTGTTGTTCCTGGAGAGGCTCAGGCTGCCCACACTCTGTCCTGGGACAGAGCTGACACAAAGGCCCTGGCCAAGAGCTTCCAGGGAGAGACTCTCCTGATGCTGCAGAAGTGTTGCTCTAGAGGGAGCCTCAGCCTCTGGCTGCAGCCTGCTGCCTCTTGTCCTTGTGTCTTGTGCCATGGCCATGAGCCTGCCCCCTCTGCTGGGATCAGAGCCCTGCTGCTGCCTGTTGCCCCAGCAGCTGTTGCTCTGCAGGCAGGACAAGCCCAGCTCCCTCAGCTCTGATCACAGCCAAGGCCTTGAGCCTCTGCTCAGTTCTGCTGGCACAGGCTGCCCCTGCAGAGGCCATGACACCTGTGGGCTTCCCAGTCAGCTCTGTGCCAGGCTCTGCCAGGGTGTGTGCCAGGAGAGAGGCTGGGCAGGGCTGGCTGTTCCCTGCCACAGGCCCTGGCCCAGTAGGAGAGGGCTGTGAGCAGCAGGGCAGGGTCTAGTTGGAAGCCTGTGGCCAGTGATGTTCCCAGGGGTCAGGGCTATTTCCAGTCCTGTTCAGCATCTTCATCAAGGAGCTGGATGAAGGAGCAAAGTGGAACCTCAGCAGGTTTGCTGGTGACACAACCTGGGAGGAGTGGCTGAGCCCTGCCAGGCTGTGCTGCCATGCAGTGACACCTGGAGGGCTGCAGAGCTGAGCAGAGGAGAACCTCCTGGAGTTCAAGCAGGACAAGCTTAGAGTCTTGCCCCTGTGAAGGAGCAATGCCCTGCACCAGTGCAGGTGAGCAGCTCCCTTGCTAGACAGAGCTCTGTGTGGAAGGACCTGGCAGTGGTGGTGGTGAAGTCCCCAGGAGGCAGCAATGTGCCCTCATGCCCAAGTAGGCCAAAGGATTGCAAGGGAGGTTGTCCTTCCCCCTTAACTCTGCCCCAGTGAGGCCCTTCTGGACTACTGGGTCCACTTCTGGGCTCCCCAGTACAAGCAAGACAGGGAACTACTGGAGAAATTCCAGTGGTAGGACAGAAGGATGCTGAGGGGACTGGAACAGCTCTGGTCCAAGGGGAAGCTGAGAGCTCTGGGGCTGTTTAGGCTGGAGAAGAGCAGCCTGAGAGGGGATCTGAGCAGTGCAAGGATATCTAAAGGTCATGAGCACAGGACTGGGATCATTTCAGTGGGCAGTGACAGGACAAGGGGCTACAGGCACAAACTAGAGCACAGGAGGCTTCACTTGAGCTTAAGGAGGAACTTCTTTACTGTGAGGGTGCTGGAGCCCTGGAGCAGGCTGCCCAGAGAGGCTGTGGAGTCTCTCTGGAGGCTTTCAAACCCTCTTGGTCATGTTCCTGGGTAGCTACTGCTTGAAATGATCACTGAAGGACACTGTGGGGGACAAATACCCTGTGGCACCATCTCATTCTGTTCACGTCTCCAAGGGCAGGACCAGGCTCCTCTCTTTTGCACCTCCATGTCTTTGTTCCCTCCACCAGCCCTGGCTCTTCACCACAAACCTTTCTCTGAGCCCTCACCCCACATGCCCATGCCATAGGTGTTACTCATGGAGGAGTTTCTCTTCTATCACTTTTCAGTCCAGCTCAGCTCCCTCCAAGCTTTCCACTCCCCTGCTCTCTACCCAGAGCCAATGTCCTCTCCCCGCACAGCCAGTCTGGTCTGCCCCCACAGCAGTGCCCCCCTTGCAGTGTGCTCAGGGCAGTCCCACCACAGCCTCAGCCACTCTGAAAGGCACAGCAGCTGCTGGGAGTCAGAGGGAGGTAAGCTGCAGAGGTGAGAGGCATCCATGTCACAAAGGAAGTCACCCTGTGTGCTCTGCTCTGCCTCCAGAAGATTCAAGAGGTCTTCAGACCCTTCATGTCACCCCATGTACCCAAGGCACAACAAGCACCCAGCTCAGAGGTCCTCAGGCTGCTTCTGCAGCTACACTGACAGAGCCATCCCAGAGGTATTCAGGCACAAAGATGTTTTCATTCCCACTCCTTCCTGCCCTGTCGAGGTTGGATCTCAGACAGCAAGCTGTGGGTTCCTTTATTGGGTTAAACACACAGAGAGCCTGGCTGGTCATGGACACAGAGCCTCTGGGTCACACAAGGTGCAGGGTACTGAAATAGGAGGAGAGAACAACTGGATTTCTGTGCAGAGCAGAACATCACAGATGGATAAAGGTTAAAAAAAGAGTAAAGGAGGAAAGTCAGCCACAGTCTCTCATGGTACACATGGGGTGTCAGTGGTAGAGAAAGGCTGGAAGTCTCTCTTGCTGCTTAAAAATGTCCAAGGGTTTCCTCAGGGCATCCTTGAGCTCCTGGTTCCTCAGGCTGTAGATGAGAGGGTTCACTGCTGGAGGAACCACTGAGTACAGAACTGACACCACCAGGTCCAGGGATGGGAGGAGATGGAGGAGGGCTTCAGGTAGGCAAAGATGGCAGTGGTGAGAAACAGGGAGACCACAGCCAGGTGAGGGAGGCAGGTGGCAAAGGCTTTGTGGCGTCCCTGCTGAGAGGGGATCCTCAGCACTGCCCTGAAGATCTGCACATAGGACACCACAATCAACACAAAACAGACAAAAACTAAACAGGCAGTGACCACAATAAGCCAAAGTTCCCTGAGCTAGGATGTGGAGCAGGAGAGCTTGAGGATCTGGGGGATTTCACAGAAGAACTGTTTGAGAGCATTGCCCTGGCAGAGGGGCAGGGAAAATGTATTGGCTGTGTGCAGCAGAGCAGTGAGAAAGCCACAGCCCCAGGCAGCTGCTGCCAGGTGGAGACAAACTCTGCTGCCCAGGAGGGTCTCATAGTGCAGGGGTCTGCAGATGGCAACATAGCGATCGTAGGACATGGTGGTGAGGAGAAAATACTCTGCACCAATTAGAAATACTGAAAAGAAGAGCTGGAGAACACATCCTGTGTAGGATATGTGCCTGGAGTTCCTGAGGGAATTGCCATGGATTTGGGGACAGTGGTGGAGATGGCACCCAGGTCAAGGAGGGCAAGGTTGAGGAGGAAGAAGTGCATGGGGGTGTGGAGGTGGTGGTCCCAGGCTATGGTGGTGATGATGAGGCCATTGCCCAGCAGGGCAGCCAGGTAGGTGGCCAGGAAGAGGCAGAAGTGCAGCAGCTGCAGCTGCCTTGTGCTGGGAATGGCAGGAGGAGGAAGTGGCTGCTGGAGCTGTTGTTGGCCATCTGCTGCCTCTGGCCATGGAGACCTGTCAGAAGAGAAGGAGACAGTGACAATCAGAAGAGAATTATCTCAGTACAAAACCACTCCCCACAGACCCTCCCCTGTCACACAGACTCCTGCTGCTCCTTATTCTCAGGGACCTTCCTTCAGCTCCAAGGCTGGAGCACTGCTTGGTCCTGGCTTAGGCTAAAAGGCAAGAGTGGGAGAGCTCCCCATGGACTCTAAGTCACCCTTCTCTGTACCTCAGCTGGAGGGTGACCATGCTCCCATGTCACCCTGAGAAGCCACCAGACACTGCTCAGAGCAGAGGGATCCACCACACACCACTCAGTGTCTCAGGGTCTCAGCATCCCACCTCTAGTCCAGGAGACACTTGGCTCAGTGTCCCCTGGAAGGCAGCACAGCCTGCATGGACACCTCAAGGACACAGCCAAGGCATAACCATGGCAGCTCCTGCAGTCAGCTCATTGCCATCCTCACAGCCTGCACTGGCCAGAGCTTCACAGGGTGGAGGACAGCTGGGACACCTCATTGCTGTGGCTCCACCTGCACAGAAGATCTCACAGTGTCTGTGCCTGACTCTGCAGCTGAAGCTTCCATGCCCGGAGAGCCATCAGCAACACAAAGAGCCTCTGAGACAGGCAAGGAGAGGGACAGACACACAGGAAATTCTCAGGTGAGCAGTGTAGGCACTTGGTGAGGTTCCCAGTAAAGCTCTGTGTGATGGTTTAAGAGGCTCAGCCCCTGCTCTAAAGGCACAGCTGAGTTTTCCTCCTCACCAGCCAGGCCAGAGACAGTGGAAGCAAACATTCAGGAGAGCAGAGACTGGGTCAGGAACCCCTGGCCTGAACATAGACATGAAAAGTCCCCCTGAAAATGTTCTGGAAATGAGCTGAAGCTGAGAGCAGCCCTGACCCACACAGCCACTTCTCCACAGCAGAAGGACCCTGCCCTGCCTTGCCCTGCCTTGCCCTGCCCAGGGTGACTCCTTCCAACCATAGCTTCTCCCCAAAGCAGCATGAAGAGCTCCCTGGGCTGTTTGGGACCTGAGCCTGACAGGCAGCAGAGTCCCTGCCCCAGCACACTGTCCCAGCTTTAGGAGATGCCTCCAGGAACTGCAGCTGCACTGCCCTGCAACCACAGACTCACCCTGTCAGCAGCTGCAGTGACTTCTCCTCCAGTGAGCTCTCAGCATCCTCCCAGTCCTGGCCACCTTGAAGCTCTTTCTGCTTTCCTCACCTCCCTGAGATGCCCTGGCAGTGCCCTCAGCCCTGCTGTGCTGTGCAGAGGAACTGCTGCTGGGCAGAGCTTCATGCAGCCCAGGAGCCAGGCCCAGCTGAGCAGCAGATGATCAGCCCAGGGCATTTAAAGGAGCCCTCTGGTGGCTTTGGTGCCAGGTACACCTCAGGGACTGAAAGGAAGCTGATGAAAACTCTGCAGAAGTCAAAGTTAGAGTCAAACTCTGAAGTTTCTTGTAGTGTTAATTGGTTCCACTTGGGAACTCCAGAGCCTCCAAAGAAGTTTCTCCTGGCAGCATTTCTCCATCACCCACATCTTGTACTGAGCAGATGGCTGCAGAGTGTGGTACTCCTGATCAGACCTTGTCAGGTTTTGCTGTGGTTTGCCTGCAAAGAGAAAATTCCTGCTGAAAAGTAATGAAATGTACCCTTAAAAAAAAATTATCAGATGCTTTGTGCAATAAAAACCTCTCCAATTAGCTGCAGAAACCTTGGCAACAATTAGAGGAGAGGTTGTGGCTCAGCAGTATTTTAATGAGCCCCATGGAGTATTTGGGGCTGATTACATCATCCTTAGGTACTGCCAGCAGACTCTGCCAAGGTACTGCCAAGAAGCCTCTCAACAAGTCCAAGGCAGAAGAAAGCTCCAAAGTCCCTTGAAGCACTGATTGGCCTCACTGAGGCTTGTTCCTGACAAAGGCTCCCCAGAGACTCCTTAGAGCAGCTTGTTAGAGGCCAGGATTGCAGGGAGACAAAGGCAAAGTGAAGGGGAGAAAAATTTGCTTTTGGTCTGTGAAGCAGAAAGGCCAAGCCCTGACCACTGCCCTTGGACTAGAAGAACCTCAAAGCCTCAAAGCAAAGTTTCTCTTCCCAGGCCTTGGTGCAGAGGCAACTGCCAGAGCCAAGGGCACAAAGGCCTTGGTCCTGTTGGGCCTCTCAGCCTCGCCAGAGCCCTTGGTCATCCCTACTGCAGCCTCTCCTACACTGTCCCATGCCTGCAGCTCTTTCCCTTCAGGCTGCTGACACCAATCTTGCTTCCCCACCCAGCTCTCCCCCTGCCATTTCCATCCCCTCCCTGAGCTGTCTCAGCTCTCCCTGCCATTTCCTGACCCTTCTGGATGGCCTCATGCATAGCAGCTCTGCCCTTTGAGGGACATTTCTTTGGACTCCTCTCCACTCTAAACCTTCCAAGCTGCACTGTGTGAAGGTTTGATCTCTCCCTATCCTGCAGAAGAGCTCCTTCCTTTGTGAAACCACTCTTCAACCATGTGCACACTGCCACGGCAGTGCCCTGAGCCTCCATTCAGCAGGCTGAAGCTGCCCAGGTCCCTCAGCCTCTCCACAGAGATGTCACCCCCCATCCTGGCAGATCTCCTCTGCAGTCTCTTCAGTTTTGTGGTAGGGTGAGAAAATTCTCCTGCACACACACAGAAACCACAGCTAACTCAGTTGGAGAAGCAAATGAAATAAGCTATATTTACAGGCATAAATGGAATGCAATGAATATGTACACAAATATACAGTATTTACAATATATACAGAAATATACAGCAATGAACGTAATACAGAAGACCCCCAGCCAGGGGGATTCCCCTGAACCCCCCTGTCTCCCTCACTACCTCCCTTTTTTCCCAAAAAGGGTTAGAGAGAGAGAGAAAGGCAATTAAGGAGAAAAATTCTGTTAGCTCAAAGCATGTGCAGGAATTAGTTTTCTTCTCTGGTTAGCTTTGGTAATTCAAGGTCGCTCCTGTCCGGCAAAGCTGTTGCTTCAGAGGAAGAAAAGAAACAGGCCCACAGAACAGAGGGAAAACAGACTGAACCCAGAATGACACAGACTGAACTGACAGAACTTAAAGTTGCATTCTACCAATCCACCAATGAAATTAGTTTAGACTATCTTGTTGATATTAAATATCAAAAACATTCAGCCAGAGTGTTCAGCAACTGTCCCTTTCTTAAAGGCACAGCCTAAACTGGACACAATCCACCCTGCTAAACAATTTCATGGCTGTTCATACTGTCCATCCAATCTAACACAATATCTACAATTTGCAAGTAAAGTTCATAGTCCATTCCGGCTATCCTCAGGTGGAGATGATTCAGAAGTCCAAGAAAAAGAAAAATGGAAAACAGTTTGTCTCTTCGCAGATAAAGCGAAGAAAAGGGAAACAGGGAAACAGGGGCACAGGGACTCTCAGTTGACTCAGGGCTCTCAGGGTTCTCAGGGTTCGTGCACCGTGGATTCCTCAAGGATTCTTCCTTTGGGCGCGATGTAGCTGTACAACACTCTGAAATTAAACTCTTTCAGCTAAAGTTAGATTTCTTTGTGGAATACACTGAATTTCACCATTCTCTTGCATTACCCAATAAGTGCGACCCGGACCTTCAGCTGAAACCACCCCTCGGACAGGTTTAGCCTCTCCTGAGGGAGAAAATACCCAAACAGTTTTACCTAACAGATTCTTTTCTCTAACAACAGGAACTCTATCACCTTCTACTTTCTGTAGCAGATCTGAGTGTGCAGGTCCAGCTCGGTTCACTGAACCTCTGCTATTTACCAGCCAGGTTGCTTGTGCTAAATGCTTTTCCCAGTTTTTCAAAGATCCACCCCCCATGGCTTTAAGAGTGGTCTTCAGCAAACCGTTGTAGCCTTCAATCTTCCCTGCAGCTGGTGCATAGTAGGGGATGTGGAATATCCACTCAATGCGTGCTCTTTGGCCCAGCTCTTTACAAGGTTGTTTTTGAAATGAGTTCCGTTGTCTGACTCAATCCTCTCTGGAGTTCCGTGTCTCCACAGGATTTGTCTCTCCAGACCAAGAATGGTGTTGCGTGCAGTTGCATGTGGAACTGGATAAGTTTCCAACCATCCAGTGTTTGCCTCTACCATAGTGAGCACATACTGCTTACCAGAACGAGAACGTGGTAGAGTGATGTAGTCAATCTGCCAAGCCTCACCATACTTGTACTTGGACCATCTGTCACCATACCATAAGGGCTTAAGTCTCTTTGCCTGCTTAATAGCAGCACAATGTCACAGTCATGGATGACTTGTGTGATAGCATCCATGGAAATGTCTATGGATCTGTCACGTGCCCACTGGTAGGTTGCATCTCTGCCTTGATGTCCTGACGAATCGTGAGCCCACCGAGCTAAGAATATCTCACCCCGGTGTTTCCAGTCAAGATTAGATCAGAGTCCATGTCTACTTGAGAACTCTTGCAGCTAGATCTGCCTGATGGTTGTGTTGCTGTTCCTCAGTAGCTTTGCTCTTAGGGATGTGAGCATCAATGTGTCTCACCTTCACTGGAATTCTCTCGATTCGATCAGCAATGTCCTGCCACAGCTCAGCTGCCCAAATAGGCTTTCCTTTTCTCTGCCAACCACTCTTTTTCCAGTTCTTTAGCCAACCCACAGAGCATTGGCTACCATCCATGAGTCGGTGTAGAGATAAAGCTTTGGCCACCTCTCACGTTCAGCTACGTCGAGAGCTAGCTGGACAGCTTTTACCTCTGCGAACTGACTGGATTCTCCTTCTCCATCCTTTGCCTCTGCAACTCGGCGTGTTGGACTCCACACTGCAGCCTTCCACCTTCGCTTGTTCCCGACAAGACGACAGGAACCGTCTGTGAACAAAGCATACTTCTTTTCATCATCAGAAAGGTCATTGTAAGGAGGAGCTTCCTCAGCACGAGTTACTCTCTCCTCTGGAGGTTTAGTACAGTTGGTACCTTCAGGCCAACTTGAGATCACCTCCACCAGACCAGGTCTTTCAAGATTTCCCATTCGAGCTCTCTGTGTTATCAGAGCCATCCACTTAGACCAGGTGGAATCTGTTGCATGATGTGTGTGGAACCCTTGCCTTTGAACATCCAATTCAAAACCGGTAATCTGGGAGCTAGGAGAAGTTGTGATTCAGTTCCAATCACTTTGGAAGCTGCTGTTACTCCTTCATAGGCAGCTAGAATCTCTTTCTCTGTTGGAGTATAATTAGCCTCTGAACCTCTGTAACCTCGACTCCAAAAACCAAGAGGTCGTCCACGTGTCTCACCTGGAGCTCTTTGCCACAAGCACCAGGTTGGACCATTGTCACTTGCAGCCGTGTACAAATGTTCTTAATGTCTGGACCATCTCGGACAGGTCCCAGACCCATTGCTTGAACTACCTCTTGCTTTATCTGGTCAAAAGCTGCTTGTTGTTCAGGTCCCCAGTGGAAATTGTTTCTCTTTCGAGTCACATCATACAGAGGTTTCACAATCTGACTGTATCCAGGAATGTGCAGTCTCCACAATCCCACTATCCCCAAGAAACGTAGAGTTTCTTGCTTGTTCATGGGATTGGCCATGGTAGAGACTCTATTTACCACATCCACTGGAATGTGTCGGCGTCCATCCTGCCACCGCACTCCCAGAAACTGGATCTCTCTGGTAGGTCCTTTCACCTTGTCTCGCTTGATGGCAAAACCTGCATTCAGAGAATGTCAATGACTTTGTTACCTTTCTCGAAGACTTCCTCAGCAGTTTTACCCCAGACGATGATATCGTCGATGAACTGGATGTGTTCTGGAGCACCACCTTTCTCCAGAGCCTCGTGGATCACTGCATGACAGATGCTGGAGCTGTGGATCCAGCCCATTGCCAATCTGTTGAAAGTGTACTGGATTCCTCTCCAGGTGAAAGCAAACTGAGGCCTGCATTCCTCTGCTATGGGAATAGAGGAGAAGGCATTAGCAATGTCTATGGTAGCATACCATTTGGCCTCTTTGGATTCCAGCTCATCCTGGAGTTCCATCATGTCTGGTACTGCTGCACTCATAGGTGGAGTTACTTCATTCAGGGCTCGGTAGTCGACTGTCAGACGCCAGTCTCCATTCTGCTTTCGCACAGGCCACACTGGACTGTTGAAAGGGGAATGAGTTTTGCTGATGACTTTCTGACTCTCCAACTGACGAATCAGATTCTGAATGGGCAACAAAGAGTCAGGGTTGGTTCTGTATTGTCTGTGATGCACAGGCTGAGAAGCAACCGGCAATTTAATGTCCTCAATCTTGTGTTGTCCCACAACTGCAGATTCATCAGAAAGATCAGGTCTAACAGACAACTTCAATTTTGGAACTATTAGAGTTGTCCTGGGAAACTGTAGAAGTAACAGCTACCCTTCTGTTACTGCTCCCTTGGGTTCTGCCACTTTGCAGTTCCCTCAGTCTCCTGAGAAGATTAGCAGTTGGTTGACCATCCCATCTGTTCATGTTCTCACCAAACTGATCACGCAGAGTTATCCAAATACTCCCACGTGACTGCCTTGGTGGTCTGTTTTGGTTGGATCTGTTTTGGAATGACCTGTTTTGGAATGACATCCTTGGATGACGTCTATTCCTCACAGAGGAAACCTGTATCCATCTGGAGGAAGAATTGGAATTATCTCTCTGTGTCAATTGGGAGATGGAATTTATAATTTCTCCTTCATCTCTTTCATGCAATCTCAATTTTTCCAGACAGAGTTTCAATGGCTGAAACCAAGGAAACACGTTGTCATGCTATCCTCCAATTATCTCATCTGATCAGTGAATTGGCCAACCGTAGGAGAAGCTCCGCCATAATTTCTTGCCACAATTCTGCTTGCCAGAATATTGCATAGTTAGGAGGAGCAAGTTTGATGAGCTTTTTAGCAAGACCAGTTCCTACAGGATTTCATCAGGATTCAGAGTCTCATGGTCACCATAGAGTACCTCTCTAACAGCAAATTCTCTCAGACGCTTAATTCCTTCCTCTATGGTAGTCCAGGGCTTAGGATTCCATGGGAGATCATCTCGGGAAGGATATCTCATGAGGGTTGCCATTAAAAGGCGTATCCACAGAGTCCCTTACCGAGAGTCCTGCCTAGATGTCTATCTATTCCATTATCCTTTGAGAGAGTTCCTAGTTGAGCTGCTGACTTGTCTCCAACCATTAGAGCTGGAGCACCTGTATCATAGCATCTACCAAGCCAAGCTAGGATTGGCTCCTTATCTGCTCTGATAAATCTTTACGCACATTCCTTATCTCTTCCCTTGGTGAAGAACAGTCCAAAATATCATCTGACTCCTCCTCTTCCTCCTCTTCCTGAACTTGTTGCCCCATTAATCTCATTGTCACTCTCCTAAGAATCTCTTTAAGGTCAGGTGTACCACCTCTTGTTGTCCTGCTATCAGCAATTTGCCCTGCATTTCCATCCAGTGATGTTCTCAATAACTCAGCTATATCTTTAAGACAAATCTTCTCCTCCTCCTCAGCAGGGTCTCTTAAAGCAGAAGTTCCCTCACCAGCATCAGCATCTGAATCAGCTTTGGGCTTTCCACTTCTTGTATTTAAAACAGCTACCTGCTTAACTGGAACTGTGTTTGAATTTACAGCTGGCGTAACAGAAGCTGACAGGTTTTGAGACGGATCAGCTGCTGTGGAGGACACTTCCGGTCCTGCTGAAGAAGAAGGAGGAACTGGCTTTGCCTGGCTAATGGCTGCCGAGGACGTGGGAGCCGCCATGTTAGGCGCTGCTGCTGCCGCAGCAGCTGGCTGATTGCCAGAACCACCAACAGCACCGTTCAGAGCAGCCTTTCCGATGGAATTTTTAGCTTTATCTTTAACTGATACAGATCCTGCATTCTCCTCATCACTAGATATTTCTGGGGTCGAGTTAGAGCTGTTCTTTCTCCTCTTGGGTCTACACCTAATAACAAAACAGGTCTTAGACACCTTCTTCTCCCGGTACAGAACATAAAACAAGTACGCATTGCTTATCACCAACAGCAGGATTGCACACATCAAATAAATCACCTTCGGATCCCAGCCATCACTTAAAACTACTCTTTCACCTACTGGGATCTTAAACTCCTTTATCTCTATGGGCAGAGTGGTTGAAGTCACATTCCTGTATCTATTAAGCCAAAAGAATCCCAGGCACCGCTCATAGAGAAGCTGAATCTTATACTTAAACCATAAATACAATTTATACATCAAGTATCTGCTTAAGCGATTGAAAATCAATCCCAAGAGGTACTTGTAGACCAGTACCGAACAAATTGAAAAGACCAAACGCTCTAAAAGCCAAAACACTTTCATCCTTGCAACTCCGACCTGAGCAGACAAAATCAAGCAACTTTTGCTCTGCTTCTGGACAGCAACTATCCACAAGCCCCACGTTGGGCGCCAATTAAAAATATATGGTGGGGTGAGAAAGTTCCCTCCCCACACACAGGGAAAGAAACCACAGCTAGCTCAGTCGGAAAAGCAGATGAAAGCTATATTTACAGGCAGAAATGGAATGCAATGAATATGTACACAAATATACAATATTTACAATATATACAGAACTATACAGCAATGAACGTAATGCAGAAAAACCTTTTCCCTCCAGCCGGCCAGGGGGTTCCCTGAACCCCCCTCTCTCCCTCCCCACCTTCCGTTTTTCCCAAAAAGGGTTAGAGAGAGAGAGAGAAAGGCAATAAAGGAAGAAAAATTCTGTTAGCTAAAAAGCACATACAAGAATTAGTTTTCTTATCTGGTTAGCTGTTAACTCAAGGCCGTTCCTGCTTCAGAAAGAGAGAAGCCGTCCAGCCCACAGGACAGAGAAGCACAGACTGCCCCCAGCCTGAACCCAGACCAGACACAGACTGAACTAACAGAACCCAAACTTAAAATTGCACTCTGCAACAACCTACCAATGAAATTAGTTTAGACTATCTTGTTTTTGTTCAAATATCAAAAACATTCAGCCAGAGTGTTCAGCAACTGTCTCTTTCTTAAAGACATAGCCTCAACCGGTCACAGCCTGGTACATCAAAGCCACAGAAATATAAGGCATTGGTAGACACAGGGGCACAATGAACATTAATGCCATCAGGACACAGAGGTGCTGAATCTCTTTGGATTTCTAGAGTGACAGGAGGTTACCAGGAGCTGTCTGTATTGGAAGCTGATGTGAGCCTAACAGGAGATAAATGGGAAAGATATCCCATTGTGACTGGCCCAGAGGCCCCTTGCATTCTTGGTATTGATTACCTCAAGAGAGGATACTTCAAGGACTCAAAGGGTTATCGATGGGTTTTTGGTGTGGCCACAGTCAATACAGAGAAGATCAGACAGCTGTCTACCCTTCCTGGCCTTCAGAAAGCCCTTCGTGTGGGATTGCTGCAGGTTGAAGAACAACAGGTGCCAATTGCTACTAGAACAGTGCATCGACGGCAGTATCGTACAAACCGAGACTCCCTGGGTCCCATTCATGAACTGATTCACCAGCTGGAGATCCAGGGAGTGATCAGCAAAACGCATTCACCTTTAACAGCCCCATCTGGCCAGTGCCAAAATCTGATGGAGGATGGAGATTAACTGTGGACTATCGTGGCCTGAACGAAGTGACACCACCACTGAGTGCTGCTGTACCAGACATGCTAGAGCTCCAGTATGAGTTGGAGTCAAAGGCAGCTAAATGGTACGCTACTATGACATCGCCAATGCATTTTCTCAATTCCATTGGCAGCAGAGTGCAGGCCACAATTTGCTTTCACCTGCAGGGGTGTTCAATACACTTGGAATCGATTGCCCCAGGGGTGGAAGCATAGCTCCACTATTTGTCATAGACTAATCCAGAGTGAACTGGAAAAGGGTGAGGCCCCTGAACATCTGCAGTACATTGATGATATCATTGTATGGGGTGATAAAGCAAAGGAAGTGTTTGAGAAGGGAGAAAAAATTATTCAAATACTCTTAAAGGCTGGGTTTGCTATAAAGAAGAGCAAAGTCAAAGGACCTGCACAAGAAATTCAGTTCTTGGGAATAAAGTGGCAGGATGGATGCCGTCATGTACCTATGGAAGTGGTCAACAAGATAGCAGCAATGTCTCCACCATCTAACCAGAAAAAAGAACAGTCCTTTCTAGGCCTTGTGGGGTTCTGGAAAATGCATGTTCCAGGCTACAGTCAACTTGTCAGCCCTCTTTATCGAGTAACTCAAAAGAAAAATCAATTTGAATGGGGCAGTGAGCAACAACAAGCCTTTGAACAAATCAAACAAGAGATAGCTCGTGCAGCGGCACTTGGGCCCATTCGAACAGGGCCATCAGTGCAGAATATCCTTTACACTGCAGCTGGGGAGCATGGTCTCACTTGGAGTCTCTGGCAGAAGACACCAGGTGAAACCCGAGGTCGGCCATTGGATTTTGGAGTAGAGAATACGAGGATCAGAAGCCCACTATACACCAACTGAGAAGAGATTTTAGCAGCCTATGAGGGAGTTTGAGCTGCATCAGAAGTAGTGGGTACAGAAGCACTCTCCTCTTAGCACCCAGGCTGCCTGTGCTGCATTGGATGTTCAGAAGGAACATCCCTTCCACTCATCATGCCACCAGTGCTACATGGAGTAAGTGGGTAGCACTAATTACACAGCGAGCTCGACTGGGAAAACCAAACCACCCAGGAATTCTGGAGGAGATTATGGACTGGCCAGAAGGTAGAGATTTTGGAGCATCACCTGAGGAGTGGTTCGGGCCCAAGAGGCACCACCATACAACGAATTACCTGAAGATGAAAGGCCTTATGCTCTGTTTACTGATGGATCATGCCGTGTGTAGGAAACCATAGGAAATGGAAAGCTGCTGTATGGAGTCCTACACGACAGGTTGTTGAGGCTACTGAAGGAGAAGGTGAATCGGTCATATGCAGAGGTGAAAGCCATCCAACTAGCTCTAGAGATTGCTGAAAGAGAAAGTGGCCAGTACTTATCTTTACACAGATTCTTGGATGGTGGCTAATGGCTTGTGGGGATGGCTACAGCAATGGAAGAAGACCAACTGGCAACGCAGGGGCAAGCCTATTTGGGCTGCCTCATTGTGGCAGGACATTGCTGCTTGGGTGGAGAACATGACTCTGAGGGTACGTCAGTTGATGCTCACGTACCTAAAAGTCATGCTAATGAAGAACATCAAAACAATGAGCATGCAGACAAGGCTGCCAGAATTGATATAGCTCAAGTGGATCTAGACTGGGAGCGAAAAGGTGAACTATTTGTAGCTCGATGGGCCCATGAAACATCAGGACATCTAAGGAGAGATGCTACGTACAGGTGGGCTCATGACTGAGGGGTGGACTTGACCATGGAAGCTATCACACAGGTCACACATGACTGTGAAACCTGTGCTGCAATCAAGAGGGCCACGAGAGCCAAGTCTCCCTGGAACAGAGGGCGGTGGCTGGGTTTCGCTATGGTGAGGCCTGGCAAATTGACTATATTGGACCATTGCCACGAACGCGCCAAGGCAAGCGTTACATCCTCACCATGGTAGAAGCAACTACAGGCTGGTTGGAAACATATCCTGTAAATCATGCTACTGCCCAGAACACCATCTTAGGCCTTGAAAGGCAAATCCTGTGGCGGCACGGTACCCCTGAACGGATCGAGTCTGACAACGGGACTCACTTCAGGAACAATGCCATCAGCTCCTGGGCCAAGAAACATGGCATCGAATGGTGTATCACATTCCCTATCACCCACAAGCTTCTGGAAGGTTGAAAGATACAATGGACTGTTAAAGACTATGCTGAAAGCATTGGGTAATGGGGCATGGAGGCATTGGGATGCAAATTTAGCAGAAGCCACTTGGCTGGTAATTCTCGAGGATCTGATAACCGTCCTGGTCCTGCCCAAACAAAACCCTTGCACACTGTGGGGGAGATAAAAGTCCCTGTAGTACACATGGGAAATGGCTAGGAAAGGCAGTGTGGGTTGCTCCTCCCATGGGGAAAGGCAAACCCATTCGTGGGATTGTCTTGCTCAGGGGGCTGGATGTACTTGGTGGGTAATGAAAAGAAATGGGGAGACTCAGTGCGTGCCTCAAAGGATCTAACACTGGGGGAAAAGGTATTTGAAATGTGAATAATGTGAGTTGCATGTTGCAGAAGTAATGGAGTCAGAAGAATCCAGACTGATGAAGGTTTGCAAAGATCAAGAGCGACACAATGGTTGGAGACCAGCTGGAGTTGGTGTCCAAGAACAGAATAACAAAACCAACAAAACAAACTCTCCTTAATAGAGGACTGAGACATTAATATAAATCTCTATATGTTGGAGTATTGAGATAGCTTAAGTATGTAGATCAGGTTGTGAATGTAAGCAAGACATTATTGTTTTGATGTTTTGGTGTAAGAATCAAATGAGATGATTTAATGTATTGAGCATGATGCAAATGGTATGGAATAAGGGGTGGAGATTGTATTGGGTTGAATTGAGATGGAGTTAATTCTCCTCACAGCATCTTTCTCGTGCTGTGGTTTGTTGCAGCAGTAGTTGATACACGGCAGTGTTTTGGCTACAGCTGAATCCAGTATCCAGGCTGTGTCCTTTCAACATTTCCCTGCTCCAAGAGTAGATGGAGGGGCGGGCAAAGACTTGGGAGGGGACACAGCTAAGCCAGCTGACTCAGACTGGCCAAAGAGGTATTCCATACCATATGACATCAGCTCAGGTATAAGAATGAAATGAAAGAAGGAAGTGTTGGGGCTTCGTCCATGGTGTTCATCCTCTCAAGGAACCACCAAGCTTAGAGGGCCCTGCTTCCCGAGACCGACCATCGCCCTGCTGATGGGAAGTAGAGACTAACATCTTTCTTTCTGCTTTTCTGCTTCCATGCAGTCTATTGCCATTTGCTTATTAATGTTATTAAATTGCTCCTATTTTACCTTCTGGCTTCTGTTATATTTTCCTTCCCTTCTTCCCCTGTTTGCTTAAAGAGGAGGAGTGATAGAGCGGCTTTGGTGGGCATCTGGCCCCCAGGCCAGAGCCAAACCACCACAAGAGGTTATTAATGTATGAACATGAAATATGAGTTATAAAAATATTAATTTGTATTAATTATTAAATATATCAATAACCAATGAGTCACTATTTATATCCATATCTAGTGCATGACTATGAAATACATCCCAGAAGTGGTTCAATATTTATAATTTGGACTCAATTCGAATATTTGCAGAATTTCTATTAACTCAGGCTGCAATTCCACCGCTTGGCCACCAGGTGGCGACTCGATGAGACGCTGGCAGCTGCTTAGCTATATAGAGAGGTATTGCAATACATTAGAGGCTGGAAGTAGAAATGTGCTGCTAGGCACAGGTGCTTTGAACTGAACATCAGTGAGTGGGAATCAGGTGGAATATTCACTGTGTCCTTTGTAGCAAGGTTAGGTTCCAGCAGGCTGCTGTCCCTGGGGCTGGCTCCTGGTCTGGTCTGGACAGTGACAGTGGAGGCAAGCTTCTCCCTCCGGTGGCAGCAGAGAGGGGACAGAACATAGGCTGGCCGGTAGGCAGGCTCCCTTTGCAGGACTCAGTCAGCTCCCTCTGGATGGCAGGGAGCAGTCCTGCAGGGTCAGCCTGGCAGGGCCGGTAGGGCTGGTCCTGGGATGGGGTTGGCCCTCGTGGCAATGACCTTCAGGGTCAGTGAGGGCAGCCCCAGGGAAGAACAGGCTGGACAGATGGGCAGAATCCAAGGGCATGAGATTGAACACATCCAAGTGCCGGGTTCTGCACATTGGCCACAGCAACCCCATGCAGTGCTACAGGCTGGGGTCAGAGTGGCTGGAATGCGGCCAGGCAGAGAGGGACCTGGGGGTGCTGGTTGATGGTAGGCTGAACATGAGCCTGCAGTGTGCCCAGGCAGCCAAGAGGACCAATGGCATCCTGGCCTGCATCAGGAACAGTGTGGCCAGCAGGAACAGGGAGGTCATTCTGCCCCTGTACACTGCACTGGTTAGGCCACACCTTGAGTCCTGTGTCCAGTTCTGGGCCCCTCAGTTTAGGAAGGATGTTGACTTGCTGGAACGTGTCAGAGAAGGGCAACAAAGTGGTGGAGGGGTTTGGAACACAAGCCCTATGAGGAAAGGCTGAGGGAGCTGGGGTTGCTTAGCCTGGAGAAGAGGAGGCTCAGGGGTGACCTCATTGCTCTCTACAACTACCTGAACGGTGGTTGTAGCCAGGAGGGGGTTGGTCTCTTCTCTCTAGCAACCAGCACCAGAACAAGAGGACACAGTCTCAGGCTTCTCCAGGGGGAAGTTTAGGCTGGAGGTGAGGAGAAAGTTCTTCACTGAGAGAGTATTTGCCATTGGAATCGGCTGCCTGTGGAGGTAGTGGAGTCACCTTCATTGGAGGTGTTCAAGAGGAGACTTGATGGGTTGCTTGGTGCACGGTTTAGTTGTTTAGGTGGGTTGGATTGGTTGATGGTTGGACGTGATGATCTTGAGGTCTCTTTCAACCTGGTTGTATTGTATTTTATTATTGTAAGAAGCACAGCTGCGCAGAGTGGCAATTCCCTTTGCTTGCTTGCAGGAGGAAGATGGCTTAGAAGGCACAGAGCAGAGAGGAGGGGAAGGGCCTAACAGGCAGTCCTGTCTTTGGAGCACAGGCATGAACGGTGCTCTGGATTCCTCTGGGTTCACAGGGCACAGAGCAGCAGAAGCGGCAGCTCCTCTCTCATCCACAAGCAGGGTTCATGTGAGCAGTGCTGGTTCTGCTTTCTGAGCTGACACACACAGGGTTGGGCGCTCCTCAGCCTGCTGCTTCAGGCTGAGCAGACGTTGTCAATGCTGGACCAGCTAAGTCCATTCCCCAGCAACTGGGCAACTGGAGTCCAGTCCTCTTGAAGGCACGTAGGCTCTTCTGACTGGTGAGGCTGGCAACACAATGCTGCAGCTTCTCAGGCTCTCAGCATTGGTCTCTCATCTGGACATACTCTCAGGGCAAGGCTAAGCCTCAACAGGCCTGCTGGTGATGGCTTCTCCTCATCGTGGGAGGCCACTAGTTTGCTTGCATATAGGAGAGAGACTTAATAGCAATGAGCTCAATGGCAGAGGCTATGGCATGAGCTCAGTCTCAAGCAAGAAGAGAGAACACAGTGAAAGAGGGCAACGTATTACAAGCTGGGCTAATACTGATAGGTTCCTGGAGGCTGGATGTGGCCAATAGGCACTCTCGTAAACAACCGGCTGCAGCCGTGGGAGGCGTGAAGCTGGAACTATGCCATGCTTGGCATCAGCACCAGCATCCCATGCCATGGGGTGTGTGGAAGGGTTAAATCTTAGAGAGCGATCTCCAAGCACTGGGCCTGATAAGAGGGGATAGTGTTGGCCTGATGGCTTGTGAATACGGTCCAGCAGTGTGGTTGGAGGAGGGCCCACATTTGATGACGAATGGTTGTATTGACTGGAGTAAGACTTGAGACATACCATTTTGTTGTAACGGGGTCCCTGCTCCAGTAGTAAGTTTCCTTTTTTGTATTGTATAAGCTTTTATAAAGGATTTTGTGTAATAAACTGGACACCTGGCCTGCATCAGGCTGAGTCCTGGCTCTTAATCGCGGCAACTCTCGTGTGACCACGAGATAATTGAGTTTTCAGTATTCAGCCAAGCCAAGAGGGGCAGCAAGAAGACCTCCACTCTGGACTTCAGGAGGGCAGACTTCAGGCTACTCAAGGAACTAACTCAGAAGGTTCCCTGGGATACAGCCCTTAAAAATAAAGGGGTCCGGAGAGCTGGACCTGCTTCAGGCAGAGCTCTTGAAGGTTCAGGAACAGCTGTGCCAGTGTCCCGGAAGATGAGCCGCCGGGGCAGACGGCCAGCTGGTGGTCAATGAACTCTTAATAGAACTAAGGGAAAAAAGAGGGTTGTACCATCTCTGGAAGAAAGGGGAGGCAACGTATGGATGTTTAGGGATGTTGCTAGGACATGCAGAAAGAAAATTAGGGAGGCAAAAGCCCATTTAGAACTTAGACTGGCCTCTGCTGTGAAGGACAACAAAAGTCCTTCTATAAATACATCAATAGCAAGAAGAAGGGCCAGGACAACCTCCACTCCTTGGTGGACATAGAGGGGAACGTTGTAACAAAGGATGAGGAAAGCAGCAGAGGTACTTAACACCTTCTTTGCCTCAATCTATACTAGCATGGCAGAACATCTTCCAGACAGCTGGCCTGCAGAGCTGGCAGAAGGAGCCAGGGAGCTGCATGGTTTCCCGCTGCTCCAGGAGGCAGTTAGAGATCTTCTGAGCCGCTTGGACCCCCACAAGGCCATGGGACCAGATGGGATCCATCCTAGGGCTGAGGGAGCTGGCAGATGAGCTGGCCAAGCCACTCTCCCATCATTTTTAGCAGTCCTGGCTCACTGGAGAGGTCCCAGAGGACTGGAAGCTGGCCAACATGGTGCCCATCCCAAGAAGGGCCGGTTGGATGAGCCAGGGAATTATAGGCCTGTCAGCCTGACCTCAGTGCCAGGCAAGATTATGGAACAGGTCATCTTGAGTGCGATCATGCAGCACTACAGGATGGCCAAGGGATCAGGCCTAGCCAGCATGGCTTTAGGAAGGGCAGGTCCTGCCTGACCATCCTGATCTCTTCTATGATCAGTGACCCGCCTGGTTGATGTGGGGAGGCCTGTGGATGTGGTCTCCTGGACCTCAGCAAGGCCTTTGACACCGTCCCCCCAGCAAACTCCTGGCCAAGCTGGCAGCCCATGGCTTGGATGGGAGCACATGCGTTGGGTTAGGAACTGGCTGGAGGGCCGAGCCAGGAGTGGTGGTGAATGGTGCCACAGCCAGCTGGTGGCCAGTCACTAGTGGTGTGCCCCAGGGATCAGTGCTGGGCCCCATGCTCTTCAACATCTTATTGATGATCTGGATGAGGGCATCGAGTCCATCATCGGTAAATTTGCGGACAACACCAAGCTGGGGGCAGGAGTTGATCTGCTGGAGGGCAGAGAGGCTTTGCAGAGGGACCTCGACAGCTGGACAGATGGGCAGAGTCAAGGGCAGGAGATGAACACATCAAGTGCCGGGTTCTGCACATTGGCCACAACAACCCCATGCAGTGCTACAGGCTGGGGTCAGAGTGGTTGGAGAGCGCCAGGCAGAGAGGGCCTGGGGGTGCGGTTGATTGTAGGCTGAACATGAGCCTGCAGTGTGCCCAGGCAGCCAAGAAGGCCAATGGCATCCTGGCCTGCATCAGAAACAGTGTGGCCAGCAGGAGCAGGGAGGTCATTCTGCCCTGTACACTGCACTGGTTAGGCCACACCTTGAGTCCTGTGTCCAGTTCTGGGCCCCTCAGTTTAGGAAGGATGTTGTCTTGTTGGAGCATGTCCAGAGAAGGGCAACAAAGTTGGTGAGGGGTTTGGAAGACAAGCCCTATGAGGAGAGCTGAGGGAGCTGGGGTTGCTTAGCCGGAGAAGAGGAGACTCAGGGGTGACCTTCTTGCTCTCTACAACTACCTGAAGGGAGGTGTAGCCAGGCAGAGGTTGGTCTCTTCTCCCAGGCAGCCAGTACCAGAACAAGAGGACACAGTCTCAGGCTGCGCCAGGGCAGGTTTAGACTGGATCTTAGGAAGAAGTTCTATACCGAGAGAGTGATTGCCCACTGGAATCAGCTGCCTGTGGAAGTGGGGGAGTCACCTTCATTGGAGGTGTTCAAGAAGAGGCTTGATGGGGTGCTTGGTGCCAGGGTTTAGTTTTTGTAGTTGTTTAGGTGGGTTGTATTGTACTGTATTGTACTGTATTGTATTTAGGTGGGTTGGATTGGTTGATGGGTTGGATGCGATGATCTTGAAGGTCTCTTCCAACCTGGTGTATTGTATTGTATTGTATTGTATTTTAAGTTAGTGATTCACCAGTTATTAATATTTTTATAATTAATAACAGTCTTTCCATTATTCATATTTCATATTCATAAATTTAATAACCTCTCCATCACAGTTAGCTGCAGCCTACCCGCATTGGAAAGAATTTCACTGCAATCCAACAACTCCTCCAGCACCCTGATTCCATCAGCCTGCTACAGCCACCAGGAGAAGCAGGACAAAATACTTCTCAGAGTCCACCATGGCACTGAAGGAATACATTGAGTCCTCAAAAGGGATCAAGAGGGATGGAGAGCACTGGTGGTGGGAAGTCCTGTTTGGATGTCCTCCAGCAGCAGCTGGGACACTGCCCCTGGTGTCAGGGTTTCTATCTTGCACTGGGCCCAGCCAGCTCTGTCCCTGTGTCTGTGTGCTTGGTGTTTCTCTCCAGACACAACCATAGAAAGAAGATTTGACTTCAGGGTCCCTTGCAGGCAGTCAGGGTCAGCCTTGTCCTTATCCACTCTGTCCTTCAGAGGCTCTTGGATTAGAACACATTCTGCTGAATCACCTTGTAAGCCCCAGGTGGGCAGTGACAGCAATGGGGAGGTTGGGGAGGGTAAGGAGCAAAGCTGTGCATTATGTAAGATTGAAGGACAGATGTTCCTGCAAGTGCAGATGTCCTGCTGAGACAGCCTGGGTCAGTGTCACTTGGGGAATTATCATCTCTGCTCTAAACTGAAATGTAGTAAAATATTTTATCTTTTGCATAAAAACTTGAGCTTTGTGAGGTGCACTTTGAAATCCTGAAGAAGATTGCAGGGACACAAACACTCCTTAGGGCACTTGGGACTCATGCAGGAACCTCAGGTACTGAGGAAGGACTGAAGAAACTTCTTCAGAAGTCAGAAGGAAAACACAAAAGTACCTTGAAGCACTGATTGCCCCACTGAGGGCATTACCAACAAAGCCTCCCAAGGGCTCCTTAGAGCAGCTCAGTGGAGGCCATGATTGCAGCAGACAAGGCAAGTGCAGGAGAGCAAACTCTGGGTTGGGGTTTATGGAGCAGAAAGGCCAAACCCTGACCACAGTGCCGGGGCAGGCAGATCCTGTCCCTCCTGTATGGGTCAGGGCTCCTCAAGTGCTGTGGGCTGTGGGGTTTGTGATGCTGAGGGAAGGACAAGGGGATGACAGTCCCCAGCCTTCCTGGGGGTGTTTAAGGAAGCACTGAGGACCCCCTGGTGCCTTAGGAAGTCTCCTCACAGCCCTTGGTAGTGGATGATTGCCATAGCAGAAGGCAAAGCCTTGGGTTCTCCTGATGACTTCAGCTTGCCAGTGCCCATTGCCATCCCACCACAGGTTGTCCTACACTGTCCCCACACTGGCTTTGGTTTCTGCAGCAGAAAGGCCAAGCCCTGACCACAGAGCCGGGGGGCAGTCAGATGCAGAGAGGCTCAAGCTCATGTTTCGTCTCCCTGTCCTTGGTGGCAGAGGCAGCTGGCATAGACAGGAGGATAAAGACCTCAGTGCTGTTGAGCTTTCAGCCTGCAGGTGGTGCTACACTGCCCCCCGCCTGCAGCTCTTTCCTTCATGTTCTTGACACCCTCTTGCTTTCCCAGCAGCTCTCTCCATGACATTCTGTACCCTCCCTGCTCTGTCTCTACTCTCCATGGCCATTTCTTGAAACACAGAGCCAGAGCCTCTTGGACCACAAGGATCCCCTTTGAGTGACTTCTCTTTCTCCTCACCTCCTGTACACTCTCAGGGGCAAGCAAGGATCTGCCTGGCCTCAAACCAGGACACCTTCACGCTGAACCCTAAAATTTGCACTCTATGGAGGTGTCTTCCTGCCCACAAGGCACCAGAAGCTACAACAGCACCAAATTTCAAGCAGGTGACACACTGCACTCTGTAGTGCCCTGAGCTTGGACTTCAGCAGGTTACAGGAAGCCAGTCCCTCAGGCTCTCCACCCCAGTCCTTGTAGATATCCTCTGAAGCTTTTCAGGTTCTTCAAAACTCCTTCAGAGCAAGAGGTCCCAAACCAGAGACTAAGATCCAGAGTGGTCACAGCAGTGGAGTGCTGGGGGGACAACTTCTGTGTCTGGGTGGCCACACTCCTCCTACCACAGCCCAGCTGCACTTGGCCTTCTTCACTCTGCTCAGGCCCTGCTCCATCCCAGGCCATTGGCTGTGGTCCCTGCCAGAGGCCTTTCTGCCTGGGCACAGAGCAGAACCTCCATCTCCAAAGCAACAGCCAAGGACCTCCCTGCTGCTGCATCAGCTTGGCAGGCACAAGGGATGACACGTCCCCAGACAGCCTGGGCCTACTGCGGCCAGTGACACAAAGGATTGGAGTCTGCAATGACCTCACAATCACCCCTGGCCATATGGTCCTCCTGCCTAGGAGCTCTCAGCCATCCTCATGTCCCAATGCGGCCCAAGGCCTCAGCCTGCTTATGGCCTGGCAGCTGAGCAGCCACAAGAAACTCTGCAGGGCCTTCCAGTGCAGATCCCTGTGCGCCTTTCAGCTTCCAGCAAGCCACAGCCAAGCCCTGTCCCTGCTGCTCTCCCTCAGGCCCTCAGGTGGCAGGAGGGGACAAACCCAGCTCCAAGGCTTCCTGCAGGGGCCATCAGGTGCTCAGGGACAGGGAGTCACACAAGTCCCTTGCCCTCCACATGCCTTCTGCTGCTGCTGGGGACTCTGGCAGCTGGGAGGCTGTGACGGTTTAGGCTGTGCCTTTAAGAAAGACAGTTGCTGAACACTCTGGCTGAATGTTTTGATATTTGAACAAAAACAAGATATGTCTAAACTAATTTCATTGGTAGATTGTAGAATGCAATTTTAAGTTTGGGTTCTGTTCAGTCTGGTCTGGGTTCAGGCTGGGTGCAGTCTGTGCTTCTCTGTCCTGTGGGCTGGACGGCTTCTCTCTTTCTGAAGCAGGAACGGCCTTGAGCTAACAGCTAACCAGATAAGAAAACTAATCTTGCATGTGCTTTTGAGCTAACAGAATTTTCTTCCTAATTGCCTTTCTCTCTCTCTCTAACCCTTTTTGGGAAAAAGGGGAGGTAGGGAGGGAGTGAGGGGGGTTCAGGGAACCCCCCTGGCCGGCTGGAGGGAAAAGGCTTGTCTGCATTACGTTCATTGCTGTGTATTTCTGTATATATTGTAAATATTGTATATTTGTGTACATATTCATTGCATTCCATTTCTGCCTGTAAATAGAGCTTTCATCTGCTTTTCCGACTGAGCTAGCTGTGGTTTCTTTCTTTGTGTGTGTGGGAACTTTCTCACCCCACCACATATTATAATTGGCGCCCAACGTAGGGCTTGTGGATAGTTGCTGTCCAGAAGCAGAGCAAAAGTTGCTTGATTTATTGCCTGCTCAAGTCGGAGTTGCAAATATGAAAGTGTTTGGCTTTTAGAGCGTCTGTTTTTTTCAATTTTTGGGGTCCTTATCTATAAGCATGTCCTAGGATTGATTTGCGATCTGATGATGAAAAGAAATCTGCTTTGTTCACAGACGGTTCCTGTCATCTTGTCGGGAACAAGCGAAGGTGGAAGTCTGCAGTGTGGAGTCCAACACGCCGAGTTGCAGAGGCAAAGGATGGAGAAGGAGAATCCAGTCAGTTGCAGAGGTGAAAGCTGTCCAGCTAGCTCTCGACGTAGCTGAACGTGAGAGGTGGCCAAAGCTTTATTCTACACCGACTCATGGATGGTAGCCAATGCTCGTGGGGTTGGCTAAAGAACTGGAAGAAGAGTGGTTGGCAGAGAAAAGGAAAGCCTATTTGGGCAGCTGAGCTGTGGCAGGACATTGCTGATCGAATCGAGAGAATTCCAGTGAAGGTGAGACACATTGATGCTCACATCCCTAAGAGCAAAGCTACTGAGGAACAGCAACACAACCATCAGGCAGATCTAGCTGCAAGAGTTTCTCAAGTAGACAAGGACTCTGATCTAGATCTTGACTGGAAACACCGAGGTGAGATCTTCTTAGCTCAGTGGGCTCATGATTTGTCAGGACATCAAGGCAGAGATGCAACCTACCAGTGGGCACGTGACAGATCCATAGACATTTCCATGGATGCTATCACACAAGTCATCCATGACTGTGACATTTGTGCTGCTATTAAGCAGGCAAAGAGACTTAAGCATTTAATTTCAGAGTGTTGTACAGCTGCATTGCGCCCAAAGGAAGAATCCATGAGGAATCCATGGTGCATGAACCCTGAGAACCCTGAGAGCCCTGAGTCAACTGAGAGTCCCTGTTTCCCTGTATCCTTTTTCTTCGCTTCATCTGTGAAGAGACAAACTGTTTTCCATTTTTCTTGGGTTTTTTTTGACTTCTGAATCATCTACACCTGAGGATAGCCGGAATGGACTATGAACTTTACTTAAATTGTAGATATTGTTTTAGATTGGATGGACAGTATGAACAGCCAATGAAATTGTTTAGAAGAGGTGGATTGTGACCGGTTTAGGCTGTGCCTTTAAGAAAGAGACAGTTGCTGAACACTCTGGCTGAATGTTTTTGATATTTAAATGACAAACAAGATAGTCTAAACTAATTTCATTGGTAGGTTTAAGTTCTGTCAGTTCAGTGTGGGCTCTGGCTGAGTTCAGTCTGTTCTTCTCTGTTCGTGTGGGCTGATCGGCTTCTCTCTCTCTGAAGCAACAACTTTTTGCTGGACAGGAGCGTCCTTGAATTAACAGAGCTAACCAGATAAGAAAACTATTTCTTGCATACACTTTGAGCTAACAGAATTTTTCTTCCTTAATTGCCTTTCTCTCTCTCTAACCCATTTTGGGAAAAAGGGGAGGTAGGGAGGGAGAGAGGGGGATTCAGGGAACCCCTCTGGCCGACTGGAGGGAAAAGGCTTTGTCTGCATTATGTTCATTGCTGTGTATTTCTGTATATATTGCAAATATTGTATATTTGTGTACATATTCATTGCATTCCATTTCTGCCTGTAAATAGAGCTTTCATCTGCTTTTCCGACTGAGCTAGCTGTGGTTTCTTTCTTTGTGTGTGTGTGGGAACTTTCTCACCCCATCACAATCTGCCTCAGCCTGAAGCAGCAGACTGACAAGAGGCACAACCCTGTGTGTGTCAGCTCAAAGAACAGGAGCAGTGTCAGCCTCATGCCTGTGTAACCCTGCCATCACAGGAGAGGAGTCTGTACTTTTGCCACTCCAGGCCCTGTGAATCCCAGGGGAATCCAGAGCACAGTTCATGCCCCTGTGCCCCAAAGCCAGGACCACTCCGATAAGGGTCCTGCCGCTCCTTCAAGCCAAGCAAAGGGGAAGCTGCTGCTTCATGCACCTGTGCCTCTTCCCTGGAGCCATTCATGCCAGCCCCAAAGTCTGTTGCCATTAGGATGAGCTCTGCCAGGTACAGGCCTGTCTGCCATTGTGCCAGATCAGAAACCTCCAAGCCTGCCTACCGGGAACCGTGGCCCCACCCTGCCGTGCAGGCTGACTCTGTGAGGGCCAACCCCATCCCGGGACCAGCCCTACTGGCCCTGCCAGCCCAACCTCGTAGGTCTGCTCCCTGCCATCCAGAGAGAGCCACCTGAGTCCTGTGAAGGGAACCTGCTGCACAGCTAGACTAAGGTCCATTCCCTCTGCTGCCACCAAAGGGAGAATTCATCACTGTCCAGACCAGCCAGGAGTCAGCCCAGCGACAGCAGTCTGCCAGAACCGAACCTTGCTACAAACAAAGGACACAGCAGTCTGCTGGAACCTATCCACCTGCTTTCCACTCACTAACACTCAGTTCAAAGCACCCAGTAGTCTAGCAGGATAATCGTTCCAGGCCAATCCTCTGATACACAGTGTAATATCTCTGTATATAGTTAGCAGTCACCAGAGTCCTGTCGAGTCGCCATCAGGTGGACAAGCAGTGGAATTGCAGCCTGCGTTATAGTAATAGAAATTAACTCTGTAAATATCCTGATTGAGTCCAAATTATAAATACTAAACAACTTATGGGATGTATTTCACAATTGTGCACTAGAATATGGATATAAAATAGTGATTCATTGGTTATTGATTATTTTAATAATTAATAAAAATTAATATTTATATGATTAATATTTCATATTCATAAATTAAAAACCTCTTCATCACAGACAGAACAAACCTCACAGTCCCTTTCCAGCTGTGTTCCTGCTGTTGGCCAATCTCCTCCCCAGGCAGAAGTGACCTCACACCCCCCTCACACTCATTGGCTTCCTACTGAATGATGAGCTCCTGAGACACAACTGACCACATGATCCCACACCCACCCATCCCCCTCCATGTGGCCAGAGCCGATCAAAATTTCATCCAATCCATCTGGCATATTTCCTACCAAGGCTCTGAGTGGAGAAACCTTCCTCAGAGGAGCTGCTGTCTCTGTCCTGGTGATCTGTGGAAGAGGCCTCTGCATATCATCTTGTCCAATGACCCTGCTCAGGGCAGGGTTAAGCAGAGGAGGTCACTTAAGGCCTGTGCCCAGTTTGGCCTCATCTCCAGAGAGGCTGCAGTAGCTCTGAGTCAGAAGGTGCAGGGAGCTGATGAAGAGATTGCACAGTGCTGGCCCAAGGGCTTGCCCTGAGGGAAGTGGCTGAAAGGAGGACTCTGCCCTAGCAACTTTTGGGCTTGATCCACCACTCACCTTCCCACCCAACACCTCATCCATTCCTTCAGTCCTGCTATCACTAGTTGTAGTGGATGATGCTTATGGCCAGGATTGTGCCCCAAATATTTCTAGGACATACTTTTCTGTGTGTTAACCCTCCTTTGTTTCCCCCTCCTTTCTGAAGGCGGCAGGGGGGATCCTGGCACCACTGAGTCCAGGTAAACTGCCTGCCTGGGTGTGGTCTCACCCCTGTGGTAGGCAAGGGCCAGGTTATATGTTTGTTTCCCTGTTTATAGCATAAGCTTACACCATATTTGGTAGCTGCCAGTTCATTGGTTAAGCTTTGTGTTAGCAACAGATGCTCATTGGACCAGTATTCACTGGGGCAAATGGTCAATAGGGGTTGTTTGGTGATGAACCCCCCCACAGCCGTGTTCGAGCCTGTATCTGGGTGCGCACCAGTGCTGTTGTGGTTCACCTTGCCCGGGACTAAAGCCAGTGCTCCAAGAGGCTTCGTGGTACTTTGCCACCACCACCCAGCTGCGTGCAGTGCTGTGGACAGTACCCCGTGGGATCAACTGCTGCATGATCCATCGCTGCAGGAGAAAACCTGGTAACCCGTGTGAACCAGCGCTGCTGAACTGCCACAGTGCCTCGAGCGGGGAACCTCTGTATCCTGGGAGCAGCAGCAGCCACGCGGCACAGCCACGCGGTCGGCGCCATTTCCTGTGTCCTCATTACGGCATATCCGTGCATGTTCTGCGGGCTATAAACATTCTTAAGGGAAGACTTCATGAAGTCCTCAGCTTGTGAGTAAGCCAAGCCTCTCTTCAGAGAGTTTCAGTTGGGGTAGCGTGCAAATCGCTCCGGGTGGAGGATCGCCGGTCACTGACCAACCCCCTCCCCCACCGCTTTCCGAATCAGTTTCGCTTCTCAGTTCTGTGAATCATTTGGTTTAAGTGCCTATGCCTAAGCATTCTGTAAAGATAGTTCCACTAACCGAATATCGATACCTGTGAAGGGGACTGTACATACCCCGTTGCAGAGTTTGTATATATATAGAAATAAACCTAACATATATTTTTCATTGATGTCTCTGCCGCTCATTCTGAGGGCATATTCATAACAGTAGGTTTTAGACTGGACAGTGGAAAAAAATTCCCAGGAAGAGTTGTTCAGGGAGTGGAATGTGCTGCCCAGGGAGGTGGTGGAGTCACCAAGCTGGAGGTGTTTCAAGGTGCTTTGGATGTGGTGCTTGGGGATATGGTTTAGGGGTGACCCTTGTAGAGTATGGTTAATGGTTGGACGTGGGGATCCTGAGGGTCTTCTCCAACCTGAATGTTTCTGTGATTCTGTGACAGACTGAGAGCCCTGGGGCTGTTTAGTCTGGAGAGGAGAAGCCTGAGAGGGGATCCCATCAATGGCTATCAATATCAGAGGGGGGTGTCAGAGGAAGGTGCCAGGCCCTTGGCAGTGGTGCCCAGTGCCAGGACAAGGAGCAATGGATGCAAGATGGAACACAGGAGGTTCCACCTCAGCATGAAGAGACTCTCCTGTGCAGTGAGGGTGCTGTAGCCCTGGAGCAGGCTGCCAGAGAGGTTATGGAGTCTCCTTCTCTGGAGACTTTCAAAGCTGCCTGGATGTGCTCCTGTGTGACCTGCCCTGGGTGATCCTGCTCTGGCAGTGGGGTTGGACTGGATGATCTCTGGAGGTCCCTTCCAACCCCTCATATTCTGTGATTCTGTGACTTAAGCCCTCCCAGTTCAGACTGGGCTCATCAGGACACCAAAGCCTCTCCTCAGCCCTAGCCTGAACCCCAGCCCTCAAAGGTATCTCTGAGCCCTCAGCCCCTGCCCTGGACACTTCAGCTCAAACCTCCTTCCTCTGCTGTGATGCCTCTTTTCTATCCCCTCCTACCCTTGAGTGACTCTGCTTGGCCCCTGGCACAGGGCAGGGCCTGAGAGCTCCCCGGGCAGCCTCATGGCCTTGGAAGAGGAGCAGGAGGTGGCCTGTAGCTGAGCAGCTGATGGACACCAGGAGGAGAGGGGTGGCAATGCCATGGGCAGCTCATCTGTGCCTCAGGTTCTCCTGCACAGCAGCAGCCACAAGGCTGGGCAGGGGCTGGGAGGTCACTGCTGGCTCAGCAGCTGAGAGGGTAGCAGCAGGAAGAGGGCAGGAAAGGGACTGGGAGGTCACTTCTTGCTGCAGCACAAGAGAGGACAGCCCCTGACTCCTGCCTGGGCTCTGTGCTTTTGGCTTCCCAGCTGCCAGAGTCCCCAGCAGGCAGCAGAAGGCCTCTGGTGGGCAAGGGACTTGTGTGATAACCTGTCCCTAAGCACCTGGTGGCCCCCTGCAGGAAGAGCCTTGGATCTGGGTTGTCACCTCCCTGCCTCCTGAGGGCCTGAGGGGATAGCAGCAGGGACAGGGCTTGGCTGTGGCTGCTGGAGGAGCTGAGAGGCAGCAGCAGGGACCTGCCTTGGAAGGCTCTGCAGAGGTTTCTTGTGGCTGCTGAGCTGCCAGCCTACAAGCAGGCTGAGGCCTTGGGCCGGAACGAGCTGTTGTGAATAGGTTATTAAATTTATTAATATGAAATATGAATTATGAAAATATTGTTTTTAATAATTATAAAAATTATTAATATGAATTACTAACCTATATACATGTTCTAGTGCACGTTTGTGAAATACATTCCATAAGTGGCTTAGTTATTAGAACTTGATTGAACTATTTACAGAATTCTTTCTATAATGAAGGGTGCAGATCTGCCACTTGGCCACTAGATGGCGACTAGGTGGGACGCGGGTGGTTTCTGGCTATATACAGCAATATTATACTCTATTATACTCTCTATGCATCAGCGATTCCTCTGCTAGACGCAGATACTTTGAACTGAGTGCTAGTGGATGGAAAGCACGTGGGAGATACTCTGTAGCCATTGTTTGTAGCAAGGTGGGGTCCAGCAGACTACTGTTGCTGGACTGGCTCCTAGTCAGGTTGGATGGCGGCGTTGGGTTACTGTCTCCTCTCTCCACAGCAGTGGATAGGGAACAACGGAACCTGGGCTTAGCTCGGAAGCAGGTTCCCTTCAGGACTTGATCAGTTCCCTCCAGACAATAGGGAAAGGTCCTGGTCGGGTTCAGCCCATGGGGTTGGCCCTGGGAGTCGGCTCACATGGCAGGGTGGGGCAACGGTTGCCGGTAGGCGGCTCAGAGGTTCCCGGTCAGACAACGACAGCAAACAATAGCTATGGGGTCGGCCCCGTGGCGACGAGTCTTGGGGCTGATTTAAACAGCCTCGGGGAGAGAATGCAGCTGCGCTGAGCTGCGGCTTCTCGGTTACTGGGCTTAAAGGAACAGCAGGACTCTCAGAATGGTCCCAGGTTCGGTGCAGTATAGGCACGAACAGTGCTTTAATCTTCCCTGAGGTTACAGGGCTCAGAGCGGCACACGTGGTGGCTCCTCTCCCACTATGGCGGGGCTAGGCATATGTGGACTCAGTCTCGATCAAGTCCCTTCTCCCCGACAGCTGGGCAGATCTTACCCTCGGGGGCTGGTCCAGTCCTCCGGTAGCACGGTGGGCTCTCCCGGTCGGTACGACTGGCTGTGGTGATGCTGGCTTTTCGGGCTCAGCGAAGGTCCTCCCTCTGGGGTGATCCTCACGATCAGAGTGCTTCTCACGATGCAGAGGCTTCAGTATGCGTGCATGGATGATAGAAGCTAACAACAACAAGCTCAATGGCAGAGGCTGTGGCTCGAGAGTTATTCTCTCGAGCAAGCACAGAGACAAAGTGAGAGAGGGGGCAACTTGTTTACCAACAGGGGTAATACTTATAGATTCCTCGAGGCTGGGTTTGACCAATGGGCACTCTCATAGACAACTGGCTTCAGCCTATAGAAAGCGTGAAGCTGGAATTATGCCCATACTTGGTAATTGCACACGCACTGCATGCGCTGAGTGCGTGCTGGCCTGGCTAATGCCTTGGCTTTTGTCTTCCTCCTGAAGGAGGGGAAAGCTGTCCACATGCTGGGACAAGATCTAGTATCTGGGCAGAATGTGCCTTCACCACACCCTGCTCCAATGCAGTGCAGCTGAGCCAAGCCCTCACCTCACCCCTTACAGTTCAGCCCCTCTCAAACCCACTCCTGACCCTGACTCTGCCCCCATTGCTCATCCTGGCTCCAGCCTTTACCCTTGGCATTGACCCTTGGGTGTAAAGCCCATGCCTCAACTCAGCTACAACCCAACCTCTGCCTCTCAGAACTGGTCCTCAGCGGAGCCCTTCTCAGAACACTCAGCAGGACAGCTGAGGGAAGGAGACTTCTGAACTTTCTCACTAACTGTTAGAAACTCTCCCACTAGTTCAGAGCTTAGCTTTCTGACATCAATCAAGTAAAACCTGGAGCCTGGGAGAGCAAATGGAGCTAGAGCAGCAGATAGCAGCTCTAGACAGAGAGAGAACTAAGGCTGAGTCTGGAAATCAGGCTGGGTTCTCACACCCCTGGGCCTCATGAACAAGAGAAGGACAGTTCTGTGGGATTGGCAGAGGACCAACAGGAAAAAGACACGACAGAAGACATGGGGACTACAATGTTGCTAAAAGGACAAGAGGTGGCAGCAAAAACCAAGACATTGAAGGACTTTCTCTATCAAATAAGAGTTTATCCTTCTCATGCCTGTGTGTGACTGAGTCCTAGATGAGGACCATGGTTAACCTTTTTCAGCACAGGTACATTTTGGAGCCATCATTCCACGTCCATGCAGGTTAGTGAAGGATACTGCTGCATGGGTATGGGAGGCACTGAGTTTGATTTCCTCACTTCACATTCAAGACCCTCCCAGGACCCCTCAAGGACACCTCCCTGAAGCGGGCACATGGCTTCATCCCTGGCCCTGGGGAAGAAATGTCCCCAAAAGTGGCCTTTTGGGGCAGAAATGTCAATGAAAAACCAACCAAAGACAATACTTTATTAGGGTTGGGGTTTCCATTCTAATTAGGCATTTATCCTTGGGATGAGGTTTTTCTTTTCCCTCTAGGAAACCCAAAGTGTTGAGGAGCAAACAGCCAAATCCCAGCCCAGCTGCAGTGGTGGCAGTGGCTGTGCTGACTCAGCACTGTCATTCCTCTCCTCAGCACTGGCTGGTGCAGAGAAGGGCAGGGGCACATTTGCTTCTGAGGAAAGAAGGTGTACAAGAGGAGATTGCAGTTCAAGCTGCTGGAAAAGGCCCCCCAGGGGGGTCAGGTTTGGCCTGGCAGTGCCGGGGTCGGTGTATTGCTGTGTCCCCTGGGGCACACTGGTCACCCGGCGTGGGTCGGTGACTATGCCAGGTGAGGGAGGAGCTGCAGAAGAAGCCCTTGCTGCAGTCCATGCAGGTAAAGGGCTGGCACCGGTGTGGGTGCAGCGGTGCTGGCTGAGGGTGGACAGCTGAGTGCAGCTCTTGCCTCAGGCAGCTCAGAGGTGCAGCTGCTTCTGGCTGTGGACGCAGCAGTGCTGAATGAGGTTGGAGCTCAGGGTGAACCTGTTGCCGTAGTCACCACTGACAGAGCGCTGGGCACTGGGCTGGGGGCAGTGGGGCTTTACCAGCTCTAAGCACTAATGGGCACTAATGTGTCTTCTTGGGTGGGACAGAGGGCCTGATATGGGTTTCCCATCTTCCTCCTGTTCATCTTCTTCCTCCTTCTCTTTATTCTTCTCCTATTCCATGTCATCATCCTCTTCTTCCACATCATCCCCTTTGTCCTCCACATAATTATTGTCATCCTCCTCCTCCTAATCGTCATGTACTTCATCCTTGCTGTCTTCAGCCATGTCTCCATCAACCACTTCTGCTATTCCTCAAGGCAAAGCTTTGGCTCCTCCAAATTATTCTTCAGGTGATTCTCCTCCTCCAAGTTCTTGTCCAGGGCCTTCTGGGAGGCCATGCTGCTGAGAGGAATGGTCACCCCTCTGCTCTTGGGCAAATCCTTGGGGACCAAGTGACTGGGAAGTAAGGACACTGTGTGTGACTTCTTGCAATGGAGGGATCAGAGCCCTAACTCCTCTGCTGAGTCCCCTGGTTGTAGTGTTGATGGGGCTGACACCCTCAGGACGTAGCCAGCCCAACCATCCCCCTCTGGCCATGCAACTGATACCTGATCACCTGGGGCTCAGGCAGGTGAACTCCTACATTCCCATCACAGCCAATGACCCTCAAAGCTCCACAAGTGGTGAAGTGTGGTTTGAGAAGAGGGTCTGGAGGGGGTTGGGAGGTGCTAAGGGGTCAGCAGGAGTCTGGGATCTTGCTGCTGTGCCAAAGTTGGGTTCTTTATGTTCTGGCCTGTTCCAAGGAACAGATCTGCAACCTTTGCTCCTCCCCAGCACAAAGGAGCAGGGCTGATGGAGAGAAGAGAAGGATATGAGCCCAGGCAGAGAGAAGCAACGGGTTCAGAGGAGAGGACTGACCTGCAAGGAATGGATCAGCCCTGACCAGGGCTCTCCCAGCCTTGCATTTCCCACCCTATGGCTTGGGGGTTGGTCACCTCCTGCCAGTTCAGTGCATCTGTGCTTGGATCACAGCCAACAGGGAGGTGACAGAAAGCTCTGAAAGTCATGAACTTCAGGGTCTGTGCAAGTGGCAAAAGATCCCAGGATGATTCAGCATCCAAGGTTCTCCAGATCAGAGAAGCACCTGATGAAATTCAATGACCTCCACCTCTCAAAACAGTGACCCTCAAGCCAGAGCCTTGGAGCTCTCCTGGATCCCAGCAGCTGTGTCCAGCATCTCCCCCACTCAGACATCTCTCAGGCACAACCTGCACCAAGGGCCAGCACCAAGTCAGACTTCTCCAGGATCAGTTCTTGTGCCCTAAGAATGCCAAAGATTTGTGAGGGTTTGCCGTGAGCTCCAGGAGAAGGACACTGAATTCCAGGGCACCCTCTGCCAGCCTCCTCTCCACCTCTCTGTGTCTTTGGACAGACACCTTTGTTGTCACCAGGGTCAAGTTTTCTATCTTGCACTGGACCCAGACAGCTCTGTCCCTGTGTTTCTATATTGTGCTTCCCTCCAGGCACAGTCATAGAAATAGATTGGACTTCAGGATCCCTTGCAGTCAGTCAGGGTCAGCCCTGTCCTTATCCACTCTGTCACTAGGTGGCTGAAAAAAAAAAATACTAAAGGAGCTTTGTGAGGAGCACTTTGAAACCTTGAAGGAAACTACAGAGACACAAAGAGCTCTTAGGACACTTGGGGATCATTGCCTGAGCCTCACACACTGAGAGGAGACTGAAGGAATCTGCTCAAGAAGTCAGAAGCAGAACAAAAATTCCTTCAAGTATGAATTGGCCTCACTGAGGGCCATTAGCAACAAAGCCTCCCAGGGGTGCTTAGAGAAGCTCCATGGAGGCCATGATTGAAGGCAGACAAAGGCAAAGTGCAGCTGAAAAAACCCCAGGCTTGGTTTAGGAAAGAGAAAGGCCAAGCTCTGAGCCTCAGGCCTTGGAAAGGCAGATCCTGAGAGCCCCCAGTTCTTTCCCAGTTTGGCTCCCATTTTGACCCCAATACCCCCAGTTCCTTCCTAGTGTTCCCAGGATGGATCCCAGGGCTCCCAGTTCCCTCCCAGGATGGCTGCCAGTGCTCCCAGCTCTTCAGAATTAGCTGCTAAGAGATTTAAAGAGATCTGAATGAGGATTTCAGAGGCTTCAAAGAGCTTTTTGATCCATCATCCAGAGAGGCTTAGCCTAGAAAAGGCAAATGGATTTGTTGGTGTAGGAAGGGAAGCACATTTGATCACCCACAGGTTCATAGTGACACTGGCAAGGAAAAGTCAACCATGTCAGGAGCTGCAGAGATCAGTTCTGCAGCTCAGTTCTGCAACCATCTCAGCTGACAAGGCAATGAATCAAGGCATGGGAATCAAGGCATGGGAATCAAGGCAGTGCCCCGGAAGCTGGAAATCAGCAGGCTGAGGCTGTCTTGCTGAACTGAGGCTGATGGAGTTGCTCTGAGGTGATCACATGTGGAGGACACCAGAAGACCTCTGAATTAGGACTGAATACCATAATTGTTTAATTGCTGTGTGATTGGGGCACAGTTTCCCATGGGGCTGTGTGTTAGCTCACCAGGATGTCATAGTTAGATACCAATTTCAAATGGCTTGAGGGATGGTTACAATGGATTCTGGCACAAAAGACATTTTCATTGTCTAGGTTATAAAAGCAAAAAGGGGCAGTGCAGGTGTGTCACAAGAAAGAATTGTTCAAGCATGACACAGAATCATAGAATCGATAAGGTTGGAAAAGACCTCAAAGGTCATCAAGTCCAACCTGTCACCCAACACCTCATGACTGCTAAACCTGGCTTCAAGTGCCATGTCCAATCCCTTTTGAACACCTTCAGTGACTGCACCACCTCCCAGGCAATGGCTAACAACTTTCTGTGAAGAACTTTCTCCTCGCCTCAAGCCTAAACTTCCCCTGGTGCAGTTTGAGACTGTGTCCTCTTGTTCTGGTGCTGGTTGACTGGGAGAAGAGCCCAAGCCCCACCTGGCTACAGCCTCCCTTCAGGTAGTTGCACACAGCAATCTTTTGAGTTGTTTTTCATTTTAGATGTGTTTTTAGTGTGGTTCAACAACATTTATGGAGGATTTAAAGTTTTTTTGCGGCTTTAGCTGGGAGGAATTTGATAAAACAAACTCAACATGAGAATCTATGGCCAAGGGTTGGAACAATGGTGTATTAATATAGGTTTTATAGAGATGGTAAATTCACCTCGAGCAACTCTTCCAGGACAAGATGTAAGCAGGCAAAGACGTTTATTACATCATAGAGCAAGGTTCTCTAGTCTGTCAGCAGGCACAGGTGTCACATCTCAACTGCTCATTTTCTACTGGCAAGTGTCTGATTAAGGCATACAATAGGCCAAAATAACAAAAGAATATTTTAACACATCACACCAAATTCTGCCTAATTTCTCTCCTTTGGTTACAAGGTGTTTACATTCCCCTCAAAGACAGAACATAGCTCGCTCTAACTCGAGCAAAGGCAAATCTTCCCTACTGTCCTACAAAGCTATCTGAAAACAACCTCTTTTACACCTTCCTGTAGTCTTCTAAAGCTATACAAAAACCTCTTCCCTCATCTCCCCCTTTTTTGTTTACTAATAAAACAACACTTTTGTTTGACCTTTCTAACACACTTTGCATTCACAGCAGCAAGCAAGTTAAATCTAACTCTATAGCAAAAGCAGAAGTTGTGTAGCACAGCGTGTCTAACAGACTGGTGTAACCCATGCAAGGCACAATGCTCAGGTTGTATGAATTGGCTCAGTCTAACAGAACTGGCATAATATATGGCTAAAGATAACAAAACTTCCAGCTGCATGTCAGTAACAAGCTCACATTCCTTTCCACTTATCTTACAAAGTCAGAACACAAACAGAACAGTTGCTTCTTTCAGACAGGAAGTTTCATCCCATAGTTTTGAACTTATTTCTTTGTTGCCTGCCTGATCTCTCAAAGGAGAACTCAGATCTTACTAGCTCCAATTCTTACATTTCCCTTTTCTTATTAACAAAGGAGACTTGATCCAGTCTGAGCACATTGTACACAGGAATCAAGATACAAAGAGCTACAAACACAGCAAACCCAATCTCCAGCACTGCCTTTTACAATCTGCTTCAAAGGTGTGCTACATCTTGATTTCTTTTCTTCTAAGATGGTCAAAAATCATAGAAGGGATTGAAGCCTCCCTCCACCTCCTCCCCATCCTGGAACCTGTTGGTGTCAGTTGTGTACTCAGTGGTGCCTCCAGCAGTGAACCCTCTCATCTACAGCCTGAGGAACCAGGAGCTGAAGGCTGCCCTGAGGAAAATGATCCCTGCATGCTTTCAGAAGCAATAAACTCTTCTGCAGAGCACTTCTGATGTCACTTAGTGCAGGCCCAGCCTGGCTGCTGCACTTTGTGGGGGTGGTGTTTAATGTCAGAAAGATTCTCCTTGATCCACAAGGATAGAGCTGGCCAGGCTCCATCTCCACAGAGAAGGAAAACACTTGCAGGCAAACAGCAAGAGTGCAAAGGCTCCTTGACTGGGTCAGGGGTGACATCCTGAATATTCATGGTTCTGCCCAATGTAAAACTGAACATAACACAACAATCCATTTTTACTCATCCTAACATACTGCTCTGCTGGTGCTTTGTATTTGCTAAGGAAAGGCACTGAGTCCTGTTGATACTGACTCTGGCCTAATGTGGTTTGTTTTTCTTTCAAGTTTCTCCTAGCTAAAACTTCCAGAACTCTCATATCCTCCATAAATTTTGTTAAATCACATTTGAAACCACATGTAAAAGGAAAATTTGAGAACATAACATGCTTGAACCATTCTTTTTTATGACATAATACCTGAATTCCCCTTTTTTGTTTTTTATAAGCTAAAATGAAAATGTCTTTTGTGCTATAATTAATTTTGACCTTCCCTTTAACTCTTTAAAGTTATGACAGACTGGTGAGTTACCATATCAACCCATGTGAACATACTCCCTAATCACACAACAACGAAGCAATCATGATATTCAGTCCTAATTCAGATGGGTTTTGGTGCATTCTTCTGATTGATGCTTTTGATCTCAGATTATCACAGCAGTCATTGTGATCAATGTTAGGTAGCTCTGCTGATCTTCAGCTCCATGGGAAGTGCTCTTTGTCCTGTCCTCTTGATTCTTGTGCTGTTGTTTGCTGAGATGATTGCAGTACTGCCTTGCAAAATTGATGTTTCCAGGTGTTGACTTGGGTTAGCTATTTCTTGCTGGTGTCACTAAAGCCTTAGTTATAAAATATGCACAATATGCATCCCTCTTGATCTCTCTCTTTGGGTTTTTTTTTTAATATATATATATATATATATATATAATCCTTACCTTCAAGCAAAGGCAAACCTTCCCTAGAGTCTTCCAAAGCTATCCAAACCCAATCCTTCTCCTACACAGAAATATAGAATCACAGAACTGTTGTGGTTGGGAAACACAGTATCACAGTATCACCAAGGTTGGAAGAGACCTCAAAGATCATCGAGTCCAACCTGTCTCCACAGACCTCAGGACTAGACCATGGCATCAAGTACCACATCCAGTCCCCTCTTGAATACCTCCAGGGATGGTGACTCCACCAACCTCCCTGGGCAGCACATTCCAATAGAGAATGACTCTCTCCGTGAAGAACTTTCTCCTCACCTCCAGCCTAAACTTCCCCTGGCACAGCTTGAGACTGTGTCCTCTTGTTCTGGTGCTGGTTGCTAGAGAGGAGAGACCAATGCCCTCCTGGCTACAACCACCTTTCAGGTAGTTGTAGAGAGCAATGAGGTCACCCCTGAGCCTCCTCTTCTCCAGGCTAAACAATCTCAGCTCCCTCAGCTTCTCCTTACAGGGCTGTGCTCAAGTCCTCTCCTCAGCCTTGTTGCCCTTCTTTGGATACCTTCAAGGTCATCCAGGGCAGCCATTACCTAAGCCTACCAAGTCTGCTGGCAAAGCATGGCCAAGGGCTCTGGCAAGGCTGAAAGCCCAACAGGACCTAGGTCTTGGTCCTGTTGGGCTCTGGCACTTGTTTCTGCCACCCAAGCCTGGGAGCAGATCCTTTATTTTGAGGTTTTCAGGCTCTACTGTCCCCAGAGACTGTGCTCAGGGCTTGGCCTTCCTGCTCCATAACCCAAACCCAGGGTTTTTCAGCATCACAGACTCCTGCATTTTACCTTTTTTTGGTCTAGAAATCACAGCCTCCAATTACCTGCTCTAAGGAGGTCCTGGGGAGGCTTTGTCAGTAACAAGCCCCAGTGGGGCCAATCAGTGCTTTAAGCTACTTTGGCATTTGCTGCTGACTTCTGGAGCAGTTTCTTCAATCTTCTCTCAGTCCCTGACACCTGGAGTCAGCCCCAAATCCTCCATGGAGCTCATTAGAACACAGAAGTCCCTCAGGAGCTGTGGCTCTGCTGGGATTTCCTCCAGGTACTGAAGACTTGTCCAACTCATTGGAGCTTTTTCACAGCTAATTGAAGCTGTTTCAGAGTGCAGTTAATGAGGAAGATTTTCCACTGGGCCTCATAACCCCTGGGTGTTTTTAAGGATGTTTTAATTAGCTGCATTTGAGAGAAGGGAGCTGACAGCAGCACTCTCCATGTCACCTTGATCCACAGAGTCTCCTCAAGAGGCCTGGACTCAAAGGAAACACTCTTCCCCAAGATCTGACACTGTGTGAACAACTTTGCTCCTCACCCCCTCCACAACCTCCCCATTGCTGTCATTGCCCACCTGGGGCTTACATCACTGTCCCATCAGACTCCTCCACTGCCCTCTGCAGCTGCAGGTCACAGCTCCATGGCACCAGCTCCCCCTGCTCTCTGGCTGCACTCAGCCACAGGAGAATTGTCCCTGTTTGGAAGTAAAAAAAAAGCAAAGTCTGATAAAGTTGCATCAGCAATCAAACCCCTCTGGAACCAGCTGCTCAGCACAAGATGTCTCTCAATAGGCTGCCTCTCTTCAAGGCATCATCTGAGAAGCAAAGTTTTAGGCAAGTAGATATAAGAGGTGGAGAGGAAAACCAATCACAGAGGTGGCCCAGGGGACAACTGCAGCTTTGCCTCCCTAAAGGTCAAAGCAGCATAGGAGAGAGGAACTGGAATGAACAAAGAATAAGTGCAGAAGCAAACTGGAGAATGATGGAAAGGTCCTTGGGCTGTCCAGTCTGCCCCGGGAGAGGTGACTCCAGAGATGGTCACTGTGTCCTGGAGAGGATGGTACATGACATCTTAATGAAGCAGATGGTCTAAGAGGTAGTCACCCCTACCCCCACCCCCCTCTTCTGGTAAGACTCTAGTCTACCAAAGCTTTCTCTGATTTAAAGCAACAGTGCTAATTTCATCATTCCTGATTGTAATGTCTCTCAGAGATTTGTTATTTCGAGTTTTGCTAAGTCTTCCTAGTAAGCATAATGAATAGTAAGCATTTGGTATCTACAGGTACTCAGTACAGAGTAATTGCAGTAAGGCATAAGCACTTAGCAATGAGTTCACATTGTAAGTTCTTCTTTTGGTTCAAACCTTCTTAGCTGTGTGCCCTCGGCATTGCAGAGGAGCTCCGTGTAATATAGCTAAGGTTTGTAGTAAATAGGTATTCATTCTTAAAAGTATTCCTTAGCTAATGTAACATCTTTCTATTTCCTTCTTAGACATTGACTAGAAAACATACAAATAATACAAAAAATAGTAAAAAAAACCCAAGTAAAAAATAAATTAAAAATACAAATATATATAACAAAACCAAAATTAAATACAATAAAAAATAATAAAATAATAACAAAAAATAATGATAGAGAACAAATTAAAAACAAACAACAAAAAAATCATAAGGATTGATAAGAAAAAATAGCTATTAACAGAAAACATGAGGATTATTAGCAAAAAAACCCAGTAAGGATTATCAAGATTGCTAGATTAAAACAAACAAAAACCTTATAAAGAAAAATTCAAGAAAATTAAAATGAAAAATAATAATAAAAAAGAATTAATAGAAAAGAAGGTTTAAAAATGAAAAAGCAAAAATCAAAATTAAAATAGAAAATAGATTAAACAAACAGAAAATAGAAAGTTAATTAAAATTAAAAATATAAGATCAACATTTAAAAATTAAAAACTAAAAAAAAAACTAAAAAAAAAATTAAATGCTTACAATAAATGTTAAAAAATTAACAAAAAATTAAATTACAATAACAACATAAAAATAAAAATAATTAAATATAAAAAATACAAAAATAACAAAAAATAGGAAAAATAGATTAAAATTAACAAAAAAAAATTAAAAATTATAGATCACGCCAAATACATACAAAAAATACATTAAAACAGTATAAAAATAATTTAAAAAACAAAATATAAAATGAATTAAAAATTAAACAAAATAAAATAAAATAAAAATTTAAAAATATTAAAAATATAAAAATATTTTTAAAATAATTAAAAAATAAATTTAAAAATGAAACAACCAAAATTATAATTAAAAGAAAAATTAAATTAATAAAAAATAAAATGAAAAATATTTTAAAATGAAAAAATATATTACAAAAAATAAAATAAAATAACAAAAAAGGGAAAAAAATTAAAGAAATTAAAGAAATTAGAGAAAAAAGTAATTCATAAAAAGATTAAAATAAAAATAAATTAAAAATAAAAAATGTTAAAACCAGTGTAAAAATAATGTAAAAAAATTGAAATTACAAAAGGAGTAATAAAATCAAAAGAAAATGAAACAAATTTATTTAAAAAAAAAGATTATATTAAAACCAAAAAACCCCAAAATTACTTAAAAAATGTATGGAATCATAGTCTTATAGAATGTCAGGTTTGGAAGAGACCACAAGGATCAGCTAGTTCCAACCCCACTGCCATGGGCAAGGGCACCCCACACTAGATCAGGCTGGCCAGAGCCTCATCCAGCCTGGGCTTAAACACCTCCAGGGACAGGGCCTCAAACACCTCCCTGGACAACCCATTCCAGGGCTTCACCACCCTCACGGTGAAGAACTTCCTCCTCACGTCCAGCCTGAATCTCCCCACCTCCAGCTTCATTCCATTCTCCCCTAGTCCTATCACTTTCTGACACCCTAGGAAGTCCCCTCCCTGGCATTCTTGTAGGCTCTCTTCAGATACTGGATGGCCACAATAAGGTCACCTTGGAGCCTTCCTTTCTGTCAACTGCAATCATCGCAATGAACAATGGCAGAAGGATCAAGACTATGAGGAAACAGCATTTCCCATGGAGTCCAACATTGATCACAATAACTGTTATGATAATCTCAGATCAAAAGCATCAATCAGAAGAATGTACCACAGCACCATGTGAATTAGGACTGAATATTATGGTGGTTTGATTGTTGTGTGATTAGAGAAAATGCTCATATGGACTTAAATGTTATCTCACCAGTTTGCCGTAATTTTACACACTTAGAGGGAAAATCACAATTCCTTATAACACAACATGCATTTTCATGCATAAGTGCAAAAGTGGCTAGCAGTGTAGCAAAACAGTGCTGTGCCTGCAGCATGTAACTAAAGCAGGGCACTGGTAGCTATAAACACAGAGAGTAAGAACAGGACTAACAGGACACACACCTGCATCAACAACCTCGCATGGTATTAATAGTGTGACCAATAATCTATAATTAATTAATTAAGCACCCAGTATGTACTGGGATGGTTCCCAGACTGTATTGGGATGTGGCCAGGGGACTCAGGTTGTACTGGGATGGTTCCCAGTCTGCCTGGAAGGTGGTTAAGGGATACAGCTTGTACTGGGAGTGGTTCCAGTCTTGTCCTGGGAAGGGTTCAGGTGGTGCAGCTTTTCCTGGGAGCAGGCACAGTCTGTACAGGGAAGGAGTCCTGACATCTGGTTTGCACTGGGAGGGAAGCAGTTGGTGCTTGGAGGAAATCAGAGGTTCAACTTTGCTCTGGGATGAGACCCTGTCTGTACTGGGAGGAGATCAGGAGATGCAGTTTGCACTGGGAAGGTCCCCAGTCTGTACTGGGTGATGCCTTTGGATCTATTTCCTCTGGGACAGGACCTGCACTTTACTGGGATGGGATCAGGGCACCAGATTGTACTTGGACAGGGCCCAGCCGGTACTGGGAGGGAGTCAGGTGATACAGTTTGTACTGGCAGGGGGGCCAGTCTGGACTGGGTTGGAACCACAGCACACAGGTAACATGTGGAGGGAAGCAGTAGGTACTGGGAAGGCACCAAGATGATCCAGTATGTGCTGGGATGTGACCAGGTCTGTGTTAAAAGGATGAACTTTGCACTAAGTGTGGACAATAACACAGCTTATACCAGGAAGAGTAAAGGACCCAGGCTGCAGTGCTAGAGTACAGTAGGATCCAGTTTGTGCTGGGATGAGGCCACATCTGTATTGGGAGGGGATAAAGGAACCATGTTTGGACTGAGTCTATACTGGAAGGGGGTCAGGGTAACCACTGTCGAATCTCAGTGGGTGCAGTCTGTAATGGGAGGGGGTTGGGGTGTGAAGGCATGAGGAGACCTCCTGTTCTGAATGGCAGTGCTGCTCTGGAGCACAGCTCTGTCCCACAAGCAGCCCTGGCCTCTCCCTGCCTGCAGTCCCAGCACTGCCACACAGCAGCACAGTGCCCAAGCTGCCAGAGCACTCAGGCCTTGCCCCAGCACAGAGGCTCAGCAGGAGAGGGTGGAAGGCAAGAAAGAGCAGCTGAGGACAGCCCAAGCTGTGGGGCTGCCTGGCACTGCTGGTGTGCTGGGACTCTGCCCCTCCACCTCTGCACACAGGCACTGCCCTGCACCTCCACAGAAGCCTTGGAGGAAGCAACTCAGAGAAACAACTCCCTGCAGGGTCCTTTATTGTGTTGAACAAACAGGGAGCACAGCTCCTCATGTCCAGAGCCTCTGGGTCACACCAGACAGGACAACACTGAACCAGCAATGGTCTGAAGAAAGACATTCGTGTGGGAAGAACATTCTCCCAAGAGGAACAGCACCAGCAACAGCCAGAAGTCGAGCAGCCAGGCTGGGCCTGCACTAAGTGACATCAGAACTGCTCTGCAGGAGAACACAAAGAGTTTATTGCTTCTGAAAGCATCCAGGGATCAGTTGGCTCAGGGCAGCCTTGAGCTCCTGGTTCCTCAGGCTGTAGATGAGAGGGTTTGACTGCTGGAGGCACCACTGAGTACAGAACTGACACTACCAGGTCCAGGGATGGGGAGGAGATGGAGGAGGGCTTCAGGTTGGCAAAGAAGCCAGTGGTGATAAACAGGGAGACGACAGCCAGGTGAGGGAGGCAGGTGGCAAAGGCTTTGTGGCGTCCCTGCTGAGAGGGGATCCTCAGCACTGCCCCTGAAGATCTGCACGTAGGACACCACAATCAACACAAAACAGACAAAGTCTAAACAGGCACTGGCCACAAGAAGCCAAAGTTCCTTGAGGTAGGATGTGGAGCAGGCGAGCTTGAGGATCTGGGGCACTTCACAGAAGAACTGCTCCACAGCATTGCCCTGGCAGAGGGGTAGGGAAAATGTATTGGCTGTGTGCAGCAGAGCATAGAGAAAGCCACAGGCCCAGGCAGCTGCTGCCAGGTGGAGACAAACTCTGCTGCCCAGGAGGGTCTCATAGTGCAGGGGTCTGCAGATGGCAACATAGCGATCATAGGACATGGTGGTGAGGAGAAAATACTCTGCATCAATTAGGAATATGAAAAAGAAGAGCTGGAGAACACATCCTGCATAGGAGATGTCCCTGGAGTCCCACAGGGAATTGGCCATGGACTTGGGGACTGTGGTGGAGATGGCACCCAGGTCAAGGAGGGCGAGGTTGAGGAGGAAGAAGTACATGGGGGTGTGGAGGTGGTGGTCCCAGGCTATGGTGGTGATGATGAGGCCATTGCCCAGCAGGGCAGCCAGGTAGATGGCCAGGAAGAGGCAGAAGTGCAGCAGCTGCAGCTGCCTTGTGCCTGGGAATGGCAGGAGGAGGAAGTGGGTGCTGGAGCTGCTGTTGGCCATCTGCTGCCCTTTGTGCACAGTGCAGTAGCCAAAAGGCAAAGGCAGTCACAAGTCAATGGAGCACAACCAAAGCCATTTCTCAGGCCCCTGATACAGAGCCTTAAGTTCTCTTTTTGAGGAGACCTCCCTCCAGCTCTGTTGCTGGACTCTTTTGTGCTGGCTGAGCATGCAGGGAAGAGCAGAGACTCTTCCTGCTTCCCTGCTGCTGAGTCAGTCCTGCTCTGCAGCAGGGCAGTGGTGGAGGCAGCAGCAAGCTCTGGTGTCCACTCTCAGATGAAAGAGTCCCAAAGCAGAAAGGCTTCTCAGCATCTCCCAGTGCTAAGGAGAGAGGGTAGAAAAAGGCAGTTCCTGAATGTTTTAGGCTGTTCATGGCTGACACGAGTTCTCATACACAGCATTTCTGCTGCCCTCAGGGGGAACAGAGAAAGCAGAAGCCTGCAAGGCAAGAGGCTGCCTGTGGCTCAGAGCAGAGTGAGGGGATCTGCTCTGGCCCTGCTGCCACTTCCCCACTTCTCTGGGTTTCTGCCCTGCTTTGCTGGAGCTGATCACACTCCCATGTGCCCCTGTGTGACCGGTTTAGGCTGTGCCCTACCACACCCTGAAAAGCCACCAGACACTGCTGAGAGCAGAGGGATCCACCACAGACCACTCAGTGTCTCAGCCTCTCTCAAGGTCTCAGCACCACACTTGCAGCCCAGCACACTCAGGGCTCATTGCAATACCCAATGGCATTTCCTCTCCTGGGGCAGCTCTGCCTCTGCTGCACCTCTGGCTGAAGAGGAGGTGCTTCACACCTTGGAGCCCATGACCCTGAGGGCAGAGGCTTTTCTGGGGAGGAAGAGGAGGCCAAGGACCTTGTTCAGAGGAAGGATCTGGCCTGGAGGGGATCAGATGGAGATGTCTGAATGCTCCCTCCCACAACATTGCTGGGTTCAGTTTCCTTCCCTGATCAGATCCCTGCTTCAAGGAGGTTCTCACCCTGGCAGGAGTGTGCTGGGTGATGGATTTGCCCTGCTCACAGAGCCCAGCCCAGCCCCTCACCTACAGAAACCTGCCTGTTTGCAGGGCACTGGCCGGAGGCATCTTGAGGAGTCCAGCCAGGGTGCTGCTGCTGCTGTCCACAGACAGAGGAGGGGCTGAAGGCTCTTGAGGAGGCTCCCAGCAGACCTCCTGACCACTCCAAGATACACCTCCCCAGTTTCAAGGACTTCTTCCAACTTGAATGGTCCTTTGCTACCTCTCTTTCTCTCCCCACTTTCCCTTGTCCTCAGAACAGGAAACTGCAAGCACAGACTCAGGAACTCTTCTCTCTTTAGAGCAGACCCTGCTTGGACCTTGTCCTTGAAAGATCCATTTGGAAGTTCCCTGGTGCTGAGCTGCAGCTGTGAGCAGCCCTGACCCACACAGCAGCCTCTCCAGAGCAGAAGGACCCTGCCCCACCCTGCCCTGCTGTGCACAGCCAGGGGTGGCTCCTGCCACCTACAGCTTCTCCCCACAGCCAGCATCAGCTGTGGCTGTGCCAGTTTTAGGAGATGCCTCTTGGAACTGCACCTGAATTGCTCTGCACCCACAGCCTCACTGTGTCAGTGACTGCAGTGACTTCTCCTCCAGTGAGCTCTCAGTCATCCTCCCAGTCCTGGCCACCTTGAAGCTCTCTCTGCCTTCCTCATGTCCCTGAGATCCTCTGGCAGTGCCCTCAGCCCTGCTGTGCTGTGCAGAGGAGCTGCTCCTGGCCAGAGCTGTCTCTGCAGCACTGCCTGCTTGCCAGCAGCACCTTCCAGCCCAGGAGCCTGGCCTGGCTCAGCACAACAGAACAGCCCAAGGCATTTAAAGGAGCCCTCTGGTGGCTTTGTTGCCAAGTCCATGAACCTCAGAGACTCAGAAGCTGATGAAACCTCTCCAGAAGTCAAAGTCAGATTCCAACTCTGAAGTTTCTTCTACTCTTAATGGGTCCCAGTGAAGCATACTGAGAAAGGGTCCCCAGGGGCTGGTTAGAGCAGGAGACAGTGGATGCAAGGGAAGCATCACTGGAGGCACTGAAGCATCTCCAGGCTGTGGGGAGAGCAGAGAGCTGAGGCAGTGCTGAGAGGTCAGGACAAGCAGCTCAAGGTGGCTCTGCTGCTGAGCAAACCTGGAGGGGTTTCCTTGATCCAAAGGGCCAAGCCCTGACCCCCAGCCCCTGGCAAGGTAGATCCTGTCCCTCAACTGTCTCTCAGGGCTCTGCTGGAGGCAGTGGGTGAGCAGTGAGCAAAGTAGGACCTCATCAGGTTTTGCTGTGGTTTGCTTGCAAAGAGACAACTCCTGCTGAAAAGGAATGAAATGTGCCTTTAAAAATCAGATGCTTTGTGCACTTAAAACCTCTCCAATTAGCTGCAGAAACCTTGGCAAGAATGAGAGGTTCAGCAGTATTTAATGAGCCCCATGGAGTATTTGGGGCTGATTCCATCATCCTTAGGTACTGCCAGGAGTCTCTGTCAAGGGACTGACAAGAAGCCTCTCCAGAAGTCCAAGTCAGAAGAAAACTCCAAAGTCCCTTGAAGCACTGATTGGCCTCCCTGAGGCTTGTTCCTGACAAAGGCTCCCCAGGGACTCCTTAGAGGAGCTTGTTAGAGGCCAGGATTTCAGGGAGACAAAGGCAAAGTACAGGGAGAAAAACTTGCCTTTGGTGTAGGAAGCAGAAAGGCCAAGCCCTGACCACTGCCCTTGCAATAGAAAAATCTCAAAGCCTGAAAGCCAAGTTTCTCCTCACAGGCCTTGGTGGCAGAGGCAACTGCCAGAGCCAAGGGCACAAAACCTTGGTCCTGTTGGTCCTCTCAGCCTTGCCAGAGCCCTTGGCCATCCCTACTGCAGCCTCTCCTACACTGTCCCATGCCTGCAGCTCTTTCCCTTCAGGCTGCTGACACCAATCTTGCTTCCCCAGCCAGCTCTCCCCCTGCCATTTCCATCCCTTCCCTGAGCTGTCTCAGCTCTCCCTGCCAGTTCCTGACGCCTCTGGGCGACCTCATGCATAGCAGCTCTGCCCTTTGAGGGACATTTCTTTGGCCTCATCTCCACTCTGAACCTTCTAAGTTGCACTTTCTGAAGGTTTTGGTCTCTTGCCTCTACCATGGTGAGGATGTGGCACTTGCCCTGGTGAGTTCATGGCACTGGTCCAATACAGTCAATCTGCCAGGCCTCACCACAATCATGGTGACCTGTGAGATGGCTTCCATGGTAGGTTCCACCCCTTGGTCAGGAGCCCACCTCTGCATAGCATCTCTGCCTAGATGTCCTGATGTTTCATGTGCCCATCAAGCTACAAACTGTTCACCTTTATGCTCCCAGTGCAGATCCACTTGGGCTACATCCATTCTGGCAGCCTTCTCTACCTGCTCATTGTTTTGGTGTTCTTCAGGAGCACAGCTCCTAGGCACGGGAGCATCCCCATGGCTTACCTTCAGAGCCATGTTTCCTTCCTGAGCAGCAAGGTCCTACGACAATGAAGCAGCCCAGATGGACTTCCCCCTGCCTTGCCAATTGATCTTCTTCCACCATCCAAGAATCTGTGTAAAGTCCTAGACAGTTTTCTCTCTCTCAGCAATCTCTAGAGCCAGATGGATGCTTTCACTGCTGCATATTGACTCCATTCACCTTCTCCTTCAGTGGCCTCAGCAACTTGTTGTGTTGGACTCCATACAGCAGCTCCCACTCCCAATGGTTTCCTACCACCCAACAGGATCCATCAGTAACCACAGCATGTGGCCTTTCCTCCTCAGATAACTCCTTGTATGGTGCTGCCTCCTGGGCACCAACCACTCCCTCAGGCCATGCTCCAAAATCTGCCCTCTGGTCAGTCCAGAATCTCTCCCAGAATCCCTGGCTGCTTTGGTTTCCCCAGGCCAGCTCACAGCGCAATCAGTGCTGCTCACTCACTGCCTGTAGTGCTGGGCTCATGTGGAGAGGGAAAGTTCCCTCTGAACACCCAGTGCAGCACAGGCAAGCTGGGTGCTGAGAGGAGAGCTGCTTCTGTCCCCACTACTTCTGAAGCAGCTCCAGCTCCTTCCTAGGCTGCTGTCTTGGGTTTAAGGAATGAGACTGCTGCTCTGCAACCCTTCTCTAAAGTAGTTCAAGAAAGCCTTCCCCACAGGATTGGAGAGAATGGAAGTGTAAATGAAAGTACTCTTCATAGCTCCATCCTACAGTACAGAGCATAGAAAAGACACAAAATCCAGAGTCCACCTCAGCAGAGGCTCTCCAAACACTCCTCAGGCCAAAGCTTCCCACAGCCTTCCTCCAAACAGAGCCAAACACCCAGGCTGCAAATGCCCCTCCTGCACCATGTCTCTTTGGCCCTGCCCCATAGCTGAGTGATGCAGCTCCAAATTCTGCTTGCCAGCTCCCGGCTGAGCCAGGCCAGGCCACTCCAGGCTCCACCTGGCAGCATTGCCATGGCCGAGCCTGGCCTCACTCCCCTGCACCAAACCCCACTGAAGCTCTGTGAACATCCCAGGAGCAGAGAGGGAGGAAAAGAGAAGAGCAAACAGAAATGTCCATTTGTATAGAGATGCAGGGCTCATGGGAATGAAACAACAACAGATTGCACTTTCCTGTCCACCTCCTGGACCTATCTAGACTCTGGACTTCTCATGGTACAAATGGGATCCCATTGCCATCTCCCAGCACAGTCTGAGTCTCATCCCAGGACAAAGTGCATCTCCTGGAACCCTGATTCCATCCCAGCACAGACCAGGACCCATCCCTGCCAACTGATCTCCCGATGCCCTCCCAGGTCAGACTGGGGCCCCCTCCAGGTACAAAATGAACCTCTCTGAGCTCTCCCAGTACAGACTGGGTCTGCTGTGGGGAAGGCACATTATGCCCAGATACTGAAACTTGTCCCAGCACGTGGACAAGTTCCCCTCCTTTCATGAGAGGTCCAAAAAGGCCCAGGCAGCACAGACCCCTGCACACCCCCATGGCATGGGATGCTGGTGCTGATGCCAAGCATGGCATAATTCCAGCTTCACGCCTCCCATAGGCTGCAGCCGGTTGTTTACGAGAGTGCCCATTGGCCACATCCAGCCTCCAGGAACCTCTCAGTATTGCCCCAGCTTGTAAATACATTGCCCCTCTTTCACTGTGTTCTCTCTCCTTGCTGGAGACTGAGCTCATGCCATAGCCTCTGCCATTGAGCTCATGGCTATTAAGTCTCTCTCCTATATGCAAGCAAACTAGTGGCCTTCCCACGATGAGGAGAAGCCAGCAGCCGGGCAGGCCTGTTGAGCCTTAGCCCTGAAAGCATCTCCAGAGGAGAGACCAATGCTGAGAGCCTGAGAAGCTGCAGCATTGCATTGCCAGCCTCACTGGTTGGAAGAGCCTAACGTGCCTTCAAGAGGACTGCACCCCTGAGGGTAAGATCTGCCCAGTTGCCAGGAAGGGACTTAGCTGAGTCCGGCAGTGCAAATGTCTGCCTCAGCCTGAAGCAGCAGACTGAGGAGCTGCACAACCCTGTGTGTGTCAGCTCAGAAAGCAGGACCAGCACTGCCCACACGACCCTGCCATTGAGGGAGAGAAGAGGAGTTGCTGCTTCTGCCGCTCTGTGCCCTGTGAACCCCAGGGGAATCCAGAGCATTGTTCATGCCCTGTGCTGCAAAGCCAGGACTGCTCTGATAGGGTCCTGCCTGCTCCTCCGAGCCAAGCAAAGGGAAGTCACCGCTCCACACAGCTGCACTTCCCCAGGGCCATCCTCACTGGCCCTGAGGGTCACTGCCATGAGGGCTGACCCTGTCCTGGAACCAGCCCTACCAGCCCTGCCAGGCCGACCCTGCAGGACCACTCCCTGCTGTCCAGAGGGAGCTGCCTCAGTCCTGCAAACAGAGCCTGCCTACTGGCTAGCCTACATTCCATCCCCTCTCCATTGCTGCAGGAGGGAGAAGTCTGCCTCCACCATCGCTGTCCAGACCAAGCCAGGAGCCAGCCCTGGTGACAGCAGCCTGCCAGAACCTAACCTTGATACTAACAAAGGACACAGTGAATCTTCCACCTGCTTCCCACTCACTGATGCTCAGTTCAAAGCACCTGTGCCTAGAAGCACATTTCTACTTCCAGCCTCTGATGTATTGCAATACCTCTGTATAGAGTTAAGCAGCTGCCAGCGTCTCATCGAGTCTCCACCTGGTGGCCAAGCGGTGGAATTGCAGCCTGAGTTATATTAATAGACATTAATTCTGCAAATATTCTAATTGAGTCCAAATTATAAATACTGAACCACTTCTGGGATGTATTTCACAGTCGTGCACTAGAATATGGATATAAAATAGTGACTCATTGGTTAGTGATATATTTAATAATTAATACAAATTAATATTTTTATAACTCATATTTCATGTTCATAAATTAAAAAATCTCTTCATCACACCAAGAAATTTCATCTCTTGTCCTGGACCTTGACATTTGGAAGGTGGAATGTCTAACCCACTCTTGGTGGGCTCATAAGAAGGGAAGTGTCTCTCTCTCTCCCTGCCCAGCCCCCTGCAGTGGGGGAGGCTTACTGGGGTCTGCATTGAAAATACCACACCTCACAATACAGACTGGGCCCCTCCCATCCTCTCTACTCAGTCCCCTGCTCTAACACAGTGGAGCTGAACCCCTCCTGCACCTCACCCCATACAGATCATCCCCTCCCAAACACACCCCTCACCCTGACTCTGACCCCATTGCTCATCTTGGCCCCAGCCTTTACCCTTTGTTAAGCATTGGTCCTTTGACCTTAACCCTGGCCTCAACCTAGCCCCAACACAACCCCTGCCCCTCAGAGCTGGCCCTCACCTGAGCCCTGCCCAGCACTCTCAGCAGGACAGCTGAAGGAAGGAGACTCATTAACTCCTCACTAACTGTTAGAAACTTTCCCACTCATTAGAGTAGCCTTCAGCCATCAATAAAGGAACCATTGAGCTTGGTAGAGTGAAGGGACATAAGGCAGCAGACCACAGCCCCAGACATCAAAGAGAGAGGTAAGGCTGAGTCTGGAAAACAGGATGGGGTCTCACACACCTGGGCCTCAGTAACAAGATGAGAACAGTCCTGTGGGATTGGCAGAAGACCAACAGGAAAAATACAAGACGATGACACAGTGACTACAATGTTGACACAAGGAGAGCAGATGGCAGCAAAGAGCAAGGAATGGAAGGATGTTAGCTCTTCAAAGAAGATTTTATCATTCTAATGCATCTGTATTACTAATACTATATGAGGCATATGGTTAACCTTGTTCAGCACTGTTATCAAATTATTAATATTTATTCAAATGTATTAATACAAATATATTAATTCTTTAATGACATAAAATAATTTAAATCAATGCATCAATATCAAATCTCATCAATGTGTATAAATATCTGAGGGGTGGGTGTCAAGTGGAGGGGGCCAATCTAAGGTAAGAAGCAACAGGTTCAAGCTTGAACAGAGAAGATTTCACCTCAACATGAGGAGCAACTTCTCTGCAGTGCAGGTGACAGAGCACTAGAACAGGCTGCCCAGAGAGCTGGTGGAGTTTCCTTCCCTGAAGACTTTCAAAACCCACCTGGGTACACTCCTGTGTGGACTACCCTAAGTGATCCTGCTTTGGCAGGGGGTCAGACCTGATGGTCTCTTGAGGTCCCTTCCAACCTCTAATGTGATACTGTGATACCACCCACACAGGTACAGCTCTTTGGTTGTGGTTAATGTATTTCACAACATACACATTCAATACAACTTTAACAGTTGAATCAAGCTAGAATCTTTTAAACATTAATTCAGCTTAGGAAAGAGTTAATGCATCAAGGGCAGTTCACCTGCAAGGGGAATCTATGGCTGCTACAGAGGCGGCTGGCACAGAGCTGTACAAAGAGACTTGATAGGAATCAGCCTGTGTGCTCAGGGCACTGCCACCTGGGACCGTTTTGGACACTGCAATTATGCTGCAAAACACAGAGTGCAGCCTGCACAAGTGAAACAAAGCAAGAAATATGGTGTTCAGAAAAGGAGTTGTGCAGAGTGTGAGTGTGGAGGGGAGAAGCAGTCTCCCCCTGGAGCGGAATTTCTCTGTGAGCAGATAGGCAGCTGCTCTCAGCTCGGGCTGCAGCAGCTTGTTGGGGCTCTGAGTGAGTAGCTACTGGCTCACAGGACACGGGGAGGCTTGCTGGCTGGGCAAGAGGTTTGCAGTTCTCCAGTGCTCAGGGTGGGAGAAGCGGTTCTCATTCGTCTTGCCACAGCTCCAACAGCTTGCACCAGCACCTCAGGTGTCACAGGTGGAGCAGAGCATCTTTCTGGCTGCAGACTCAGGCAGCAGGCATGTAGAGGCTGCTTTCCAGTCCAGCAGCATTCACCCACTGCAGCTACAGCGTGTTCTGGGTTCATATGGACAAAATAGGCTCTGGGAAACCCCAGGGCTCCTTGGTACAACAAGGGAGAGTTGTTTACCATCCTGGCTTGGATTAATAAGGTGCTGAAGACGATAATGGCCAATGGCAGAAGAGAAAGAAAGAGAGGAACAAGAGAGTTCAACCTAGAGAATAAAGTTTGCCCAACCATGGGAAGCTGCACAGGGAGTCCATAAGCGTGGCAGCTGGCCAGGCACAGCTGCAAACTGTGCACTTTGTTTCCCTCTGCCACAGGACCTGCCTAGACAAGCCTGGGCCTGTCCAGCTTTGCAGATTTACCAGCACCTTGCCTTTTGTCAAGTTTTGTGCTGAGCACCCCAGCTCCACAGGGAGGGGGTGCAAGGAGGTTTGTGTTTGGGCATGTTCAGACTTGTGCCTCCAGGACAAGCACGTGTAAGCTTTGGAGTGATCCACTCCGTGTCCATGCAGGTTATTAAAGGATCCTGTTCAATGGCCATGAGTTGTTTTGATTTCCTCATTTGACCTTCAAGACTCTCCCAGGACCCCTCAAGGACACCTCCCTGAACTGAGCACATGGCTCCAGCCCTGGCCCTGGGAAGAAATGCCCCCAAAAGTGGCCTTTTGGCAAAGATATGTTAGAGAAAAAGCAGCAAAAGAGACAATACTTTATTAGTGTTGGGGTTTCCATTCTAATTAGGCATTATGCTTGGGATAAGGTTTTTCTTTTCCCTCTAGGAAACCCAAAGTGTTGGGAGGAAAGCAGCCAAATCCCAGCCCAACTGCAGTGGTGGCACTGGCTGTGCTAACTCAGCACTGTCATTGCTCTCCTCAGCACTGGCTGGTGCAGAGAAGGGCAGGGGCACATTTGCTTCTGAGGAAAGAAGGTGTAAAATAGGAGATTTCAGTTCGAGCTGCTGGAGAAGGCCCCCCAGGGGGGGTCACGTTTGGCCTGGCAGTGCTGGGGTCGGTGTATTGCTGTCCCCTGGGGCACGATGGTCACCGGCGTGGGGGTGACTATGCCAGGTAAGGGAGGAGCTGCGGATGAAGCCCTTGCTGCAACCTGTGCAGGTAAAGCGCTGGCACCGGTGTGGGTGCAGCGGTGCTGGCTGAGAGTGGCCATCTGAGTGCAGCTCTTGCCTCAGGCAGCTCAGAGGTGCAGCTGCTTCTGTCTGTGGACGCAGCAGTGCCAGATGAGGTTGGAGCTGAGGGTCAACCTGTTGCCATAGTCCCCACTGACAGAGGGCTGGGCACTGGGCTGGGGGCAGTGGGGCTTTACCAGCTCCAAGCTGGGTGGGAAGGAAGCCCACCCTCAGGGCACTGATGTGGCTTGCTTGGGTGGCACAGAGGGGCTGATATGGGTTTGCCCTCTTCCTCCTGTTCATCTTCTTCCTCCTTCTCTTCTTTGTCCTATTCCATATCATGCTCCTCTTCTTCCACATCATCCCCTTCGTCCTCATAATTATTGTCATCTTCCTCCTAATCCTCATATACTTCATCCTTGCTGTCCTCATCCATGTCTTCATCAACCACTTCTCCTCTTCCTCAAGGCTGAAATTTGGCTCCTTCAAATTAATCTCCAGGAAATTCTTCTCCTTCCAGATCTTGTCCAGGTCCTTCTGGGAGGCCATGCTGCTGAGAGGAATGGTCACCCCTGTGCTCTTGGGCAAATCCTTGGGGACCAAGTGACTGAGAAGTAAGGACACTGTGTGTGACTTCTTGCAATGGAGGGATCAGAGCCCTAACTCCTGTGCTGAGTCCCCTGGTTGTAGTGCTGATGGGGCTGACACCCCCAGGATGTAGCCATCCCAACCATCCCCCTCTGGCCATGCAACTGAGACCTGACCACCTGGGGCTCAGGCAGGTGAACTCCTACATTCCCATCACAGCCAATGACCCTCAAAGCTCCACAAGTGGTGAAGTGTGGTTTGGGAGGAGGGTCTGGAGAGGGTTGAGAGGTGCTCAGGGGTCAGCAGGAGCCTGGGATCTTGCTGCTGTGCCAAAGTTGGGTTCTTTACCTTCTGGCCTGTTCCAAGGAGCAGATCTGCAAACTTTGCTCCTCCCCAGCACGGAGGAGCAGGGCTGATGGAGAGAAGAGAAGGATATGATCCCAGGCAGAGAGAAGCAAAGGGTTCAGAGGAGAGGACTGACCTGCAAGGAATGGCTCAGCCCTGACCAGGGCTCTCCCAGCCTTGCACTGCTCTCTCTATGGCTTGGGGGTTTGTCACCTCCTGCCAGCTCAGTGCATCTGTGCTTGGATCACAGCCAACAGGGAGCTGATAGAAAACTCTGAAAGTCAAGACCTTCAGGGTCTGTGCAAGTGGCAAAAAGATCCCAGGATGATTCAGCATCCAAGGTTCTCCAGATCAGAGAAACACCTGATGAAAGTCAATGCTTTCCACCTCTCAAAACAGTGACCCTAAAGCCAGAGCCTTGGAGCTCTCCTGGATCCCAGCAGCTGTGTCCAGCATCTCCCCCACTCAGACATCTCTCAGGCACAACCTGCACCAAGGGCCAGCACCAAGTCAGACTTCTCCAGGCTCAGTTCTCCTCCTCTGAGAAGGTTGAAGCTTTGTGAGTGATTGCCCTGAGCTGCAGCAGAAGGAAACTGAACTCCAAGGCACCCTCTCTGCCAGCCACCTCTCCACCTGTATGTGTCTTTGGACAGACACCTTTGCTGTCACCAGGGTCAAGGTTTATATCTTGCACTGGACCCAGCCAGCTGTGTTTGTATTTTGTTATTCCCTCCAGGCACAGCCATAGAAAGAGATTTGACTTCAGGATCCCTTGCAATCAGTCAGGGTCAGCCTTGTCCTTATCCACTCTGTCCTTCAGAGGCTCTTGGATTAGAACACAATCTGCTGAACCACCTTGTAAGCCCCAGGTGGGCAGTGACAGCAATGGGGAGGTAGGGGAGGGTGAGGAGCAAAGTTGTCCATTCACTGTCAGCCCTGAAGGACAGATGTTCCTGCAAGTGCAGATGTCCTGCTGAGACAGCCTGGGTCAGTGTCACTTGGGGAATTATCATCTCTGAGCTAAACTGAAATGGAGTAAAATATTTTATCTTTGAGATACAATATTGAGCTTTGTGAGGTGCACTTTGAAATCCTGAAGAAGATTGCAGAGACACAAACATTTCCTTAGGGCACTTGGGACTCATTGCAGGAACCTCAGGTACTGAGAGAAGACTGAAGAAAGTTCTTCAGAAGTCAGAAGGAAAACACAAAGTACCTTGAAGCACTGATTGGCCCCACTGAGGGCATTACCAACAAAGCCTCCCAAGGGCTGCTTAGAGCAGCTCAGTGGAGGCCATGATTGCAGCAGACAAAGGCAAAGTGCAGGAGAGCAAACTCTGGGTTGGGTTTATGGAGCAGAAAGGCCAAGCCCTGAGCACAGTGCCTGGGCAGGCAGATCCTGACCCTCATGTGTGGGTCAGAGCTCCTCAGGTGCTGTGGGGTGTGGGGTTTGTGATGCTGAGAGAAGGACAAGGGGATGAGAGTCCCCAGCCTTCCTGGGGGTGTTTAAGGAAGCACTGAGGACCCCCTGGTGCCTTAGGAAGTCTCCTCACAGCCCTTGGTGGTGGATGATTGCCACAGCCAAGAAGGCAAAGCCTTGGATTCTCCTGATGACTTAAAGCCTTGCCAGTGCCCATTGCCATCCCCACCACAGGTTGTCCTACACTGTCCCCCACACTGGCTTTGGTTTCTGCAGCAGAAAGGCCAAGCCCTGACCACAGAGCCTGGGCAGTCAGATGCAGAGAGGCTCAAGCTCATGTTTCATCTCCCTGGCCTTGGTGGCAGAGGCAGCTGGCATAGACAGGAGGATAAAGACCTCAGTGCTGTTGAGCTTTCAGCCTTGCAGGTGGTGCTACACTGCGCCCTGCCTGCAGCTCTTTCCCTTCATGCTCTTGACACCCATCTTGCTTTCCCAGCAGCTCTCACCATGACATTTCTGTACCCTCCCTGCTCTGTCTCTACTCTCCATGGCCATTTCTTGAAACACAGAGCCAGGGCCTCTTGGACCACAAGGATCCCCTCTGAGTGACTTTTCTTTGTCCTCACCTCCTGTACACTTTCAGTGGCAAGAGAGGATCTGCCTGGCCTCAAACCAGGACACCTCCACCCTAAAATTTGCGCTCTATGGAGGTTGTCTTCCTGTCCCACAACCACCAGAAGCTACAACATCACCAGATTTCAAGCAGGACCACACTACATCTTTAGTGCCCTGAACTAGGACTTCAGCAGGTTACAGAAGCCCCAGTCCCTCAGGCTCTCCACCCCAGTCCTTGCAGATATAATTTGAAGCCTCTCAGGCTCTTCAAAACTCCCTCAGAGCAGAAGTTCCAAAGCCAGACACTAAGAATCCAGATGTGGACACAGAAGTGCTGAGTGCAGGGGAGAACGATTCCTGTGTCTGGCTGGCCACACAGCTCCTGCCACAGCCCAGCTGCACCTGGCCTTCTGCACTCTGCTCAGGCTCTGCTCCATCCCAGGCTATTGGGAATGGTCCCTGCCAGAGGCCTTTCTGCCTGGAGGCAGAGCACAACCTCCAGCTCCAAAGAAGCTCCCAAGGAACCTCCCTGCTGCTGGCTCTAATCTTGGCAGGCACAATGGATGGCAGAGTCCCCAGCCAGGCCTTGTGCCTGCTGCTGTGCAGGAGATCCTGAGGCACAGCTGAGCTGCCCATGGCATTGCCACCCATCTCCTCCCCGTGTCCATGAGCTGCTCAGCCACAGCTCACCTGCTGCTCCTCTTCCAAGGCCATGAGGCTGCTCTAGGCAATCTAGGTCCCTGCCCTGTGCCAGGGGCCAAGCAGAGTCACTCCAGGGTAGGAGGGATATAAAAGAGGGGTCAGAGCACAGGAAGGAGGTTTGGGGCTGAAGTGTCCAGGGGAAGGCTGAGGGCTTGGAGATGCCTTTGAGGGCTGGGGGCAAGGCCAGGGCTGAGGAGCAGCTCTGGTGTCCTGATGAGCCCAGTCTGAACTGGAAGGGCTTAAATCACAGAATCACAGAATATGAGGGATTGGAAGGGACCTCCAGAGATCCTCCAGTCCAACCCCACCGCCAGAGCAGGATCACCCAGAGCAGGTCACACAGGAATTCATCCAGCCAAGTCTGAAAGTCTCCAGTGAAGAAGACTCCACAACCTCTCTGGCAGCTTGCTCCAGGGTTCCAGCACCCTCACAGCACAGGAGAATCTCCTCATGATGAGGTGGAAGTTGCTGTGTTCCATCATGCACCCATTGCTCCTTGTCCTATCATTGGGCACCACTGCCAAGAGCCTGGCACCTTGCTCTGACACCTCCCTCTGATATTGATAGCCATTGATCAGATCCCCCTGAGGCTTTCCTCTCCAGACTAAACAGCCCCAGGGCTCTCAGTCTGTCACAGAATCACAGAAATATTCAGGTTGGAGAAGACCTCAGGAGCACCAAGTCCAACCAGTAACCCTACTCTATAAGGGTCCCCCTAAGCCATATCCCCAAGCACCCATCCTTAGCACCTTGAAACACCTCCAGCTTGGTGACTCCACCACCTCCCTGGGCAGCACATTCCACTCCCTGAACACTCTGGATGGGAAATTTTTCTCCTCCTGTCCAGTCTAAACTACCCAGTCCTAGCTTGAGGCCATTCCCTCTTGTTCTGTCTCTAATGACCTGTGAGAAGAGACCAGCAGCGCCTCTCCACAACCTCCTTTCAGGTATTTGTAGAGAGCCAGGAGGTCTCCCCTCAGCCTCCTCTTCTCCAAACTAACCAGCCCCAGCTCCTTCAGTTGCTCTTCATCAGATTTCTTCTCCAGGCCCTTCCCCAGCTCTTTGCCCTCCTCTGCCCTGGCTCCAGCACCTCCACATCTCTCTTGCAGGGAGCTGCCCAAAACTGGACACAGCACTCAAGGTGTGGCCTCCCCAGAGCTGAGTCCCAGGGGACAGTCACTTCCTGCTCTGCTGGACACAGCACTTCTGATCCCAGCCAGGATGCCTTGGCTTTCTTGGCCACCTGGGCACACTGCTGCCTCCTATTCAGCTGCTTGTCCATCAGCACCCCCAGCTCCCTTTCTGTCAGACAGTTCTCCAGCCACACTGCCCCAAGTCTGGAGCATTGCTTGGGGTTGTTGTGCCTCAAGTGCAAGACCTGGCACTTGGCCTTCTTGAAGCTCCTCCTGATAATGTTGCCCATGGATCCAATCTATCCAAGTCCCTCTGCAGAGCCTCCCTACCCTCATGCAGATCAACTCTGCCACCTCACTTGGTGTCATCTGCTGACTCACTGCTGACTCACTCTGTGTCTTCAGCAAGGTCATCAATAAAGATGTTAAACAGAAGTGGTCCCAACACTGAGCCCTGAGCAACACCACTTGTGCCCTGCCACCAGCTGGATTGAACTCCACTCAGCACCACTCTTTGGGCCCTTTCACCCAGCCAGGGCTGTATCCAGCAGAGCATTGCTCATCCAAGCCAGGAGCAGCCACTTTGCCCAGGAGAATTCTGTGGGGAGCAGTGCTAAAGGCTTTTGGAAAGTCTAGGGAGACAATAACCACAACCTTGCCCTCATCCAACAGTCACTCATCCTGTCAGAGAAGGAGATCAGGTGGGTCAGGCAGGACCCTGTCATGGTACAGGGATGCTTTTAGTGGGATCACAACCCACCCAGGTACCTCCTGACAGGGATGGCAGCGCCAGTCCACATCGAGTCTTTGTCCCCACCTGTCACCGAGGGCCAGACCCTGCACCTTGACTGCGTGGTGGCAGGACCTGGCTCCAGCACCATCTCCTGGTACAGGTGTGGTTGGCTCCTTGCCTGCCAGGCACAAGGTAGGGCCAGGGCAGCATGAGCAGGACCCCAAGCCCTGCCCTGTCCCCCACCCTGTGGCACTGATGGCTGTCCCCATCCCCAGATCTCAGGTTCCTGGGTGCATGTGCCCCACATCACAGCAGCTGACTCAGTGAGTCCGTGTGCAGGGCCAGTCTGGGCACCGGTGCCTGTGAGGCCTCAGTCATGCCACTGTGGTGCCTGGCTCCAGCTCATCCTATGGTGAGAGCAGGCTGGGTGGCATGCTGGGGACATGCTGGGCCCAGCCAGGTGACCACAGCTCCGTCCAGACTGTAATATGTGGAGACCAAACTGTACTGGAATGGGCCCAGGGAATGCAGCTTGTACTGGGACAGGGTCTAGGCTGTACAGGGAGGGCATAAGGGGATACAGATTTTATTGAGAAAAGGCCTAATGTGTACCAGGAGGGATGCAAGGGATCCTGATTGGACTGGCACAGGGTCCAGGTTGCACTGGGAGATATGAGGGTGTGCAGTTTGTACTGGGATGGATGCAGATGGTACTGGGAAGGGAGCCAGGGGATGGATTCTGTGCTGGGATGGGACCAAGGCTGCAGTGCTAAAGGGCAGTAGGATCCAGTTTGTACTGGATAAGGCCACATCTGTACTGGGAGGGGTAGAGGAACCATGTCTAGACTGAGTCTATACTGGAAGGGGTCAGGGTATCCACTTTGGACTCTGAGGAGGTGCAGTCTGTACTGGGAGGTAGTCGGGGTATGAAGGCATGAGGAGACCTCCTGTTCTGATGGCAGTGCTGCTCTGGAGCACAGCTCTGTCCCACAAGCAGCCCTGGCCTCTCCCTGCCTGCAGTCCCAGCACTGCCACCCAGCAGCACAGTGCCCAAGCTGCCAGAGCACTCAGGCCTTGCCCCAGCACAGAGGCTCAGCAGGAGAGGGTGAAAGGGCAAAAAGAGCAGCTGAGGACAGCCCAAGCTCTGGGGCACCCTGGAATCGCTGCTGTGCTGGGACTCTGCCTCTCCACCTCTGCACACAGGCACTGCCCTGCAGCTCCACAGAAACCTTGGAGGAATCAACTCAGACAAGCAACTCAGGAGGAAGGAATGCAGAGAAACAGGGTACTTTATTGTTGAACACCCAGGGAGCACAGCTCCTCATGTCTGCAGCCTCTGGGTCACAGCAGACAGGACAACACTGAAGCAGCCATGGTCTGAAGAAAGACATTTGTGTGGGAACAACATTCTCCCAAGGGGAACAGCACCAGCAGCAGCCAGAACTCCAGCAGCCAGGCTAGGCCTGAACTGAGTGACATCAGAACTGCTCTGCAGGAGAAGACAAAGAGTTTATTGCTTCTGAAAGCATCCAGGGATCAGTTGGCTCAGGGCAGCCTTGAGCTCCTGGTTCCTCAGGCTGTAGATGAGAGGGTTCACTGCTGGAGGCACCACTGAGTACAAAACTGACACTACCAGGTCCAGGGATGGGGAAGAGATGGAGGAGGGCTTCAGGTAGGCAAAGAAGCCAGTGGTGATAAACAGGGAGACGACAGCCAGGTGAGGGAGGCAGGTGGCAAAGGCTTTGTGGCGTCCCTGCTGAGAGGGGATCCTCAGCACTGCCCTGAAGATCTGCACATAGGACACCACAATCAACACAAAACAGACAAAGTATAAACAGGCACTGACGGAAATAAGCGAAAGTTCCCTGAGGTAGGATGTGGAGCAGGAGAGCTTGAGGATCTGGGGGATTTCACAGAAAAACTGCTCCACAGCATTGCCCTGGCAGAGGGGCAGGGAAAATGTATTGGCTGTGTGCAGCAGAGCATGGAAGATCCCACAGGCCCAGGCAGCTGCTGCCATGTGGAGACAAACTCTGCTGCCCAGGAGGGTCTCATAGTGCAGGGGTCTGCAGATGGCAACGTAGCGATCGTAGGACATGGTGGTGAGGAGAGAAAATTCTGCTGAAATGAAAAATACAAAAGAAAGACTGGAGAACACATCCTGCATAGGAGATGTCCCTGGTCCCTCAGGGAATTGGCCATGGATTTGGGCACAGTGGTGGAGATGGCACCCAGGTCAAGGAGGGCGAGGTTGAGGAGGAAGAAGTACATGGGGGTGTGGAGGTGGTGGTGCCAGGCTATGGTGGTGATGATGAGGCCATTGCCCAGCAGGGCAGCCAGGTAGATGGCCAGGAAGAGGCAGAAGTGCAGGAGCTGCAGCTGCCTTGTGCCTGGGAATGGCAGGAGGAGGAAGTGGGTGCTGGAGCTGCTGTTGGCCATCTGCTGCCTCTGGCCATGGAGACCTGTGCAAGGAGAGAAAGGCAGTGACAAGTTAGGGCACACTTCTCTGAGGCTCATTGTAAGCCCTGTCCCTGAGCTGCATGAGGAATGGATCAGCTCAGTCCCATCACTACCAACCCATGGCAGAGTTCATCACAGCTTCAAATGCAGCAGGGACCCAGAATTGCCATGAAGATTCCTCTGGTGTCAGAACAGAAAGTGACCAACAGCCCAATCCCAGGGAACAAGAGTCCCATTGTGGGGGTTGAAATTCCCCCAGCATTACTTTGCCAGAGCAGCTCAGAAGCAAATGAAGCTGTATTGACAAGCAAGAGCTACACTCTGCAATGGAATGCAATGAACAGGTACAGAACATACAGGAGTGACAATATGAGACAGGTATTTACAATTAGCAAATGACATGAAACCCCCCTGGTCAGAGACCAGGGAAGCTGTTCCTCTGCTCCTACCCCTACCCCCTGTTCCAAGAGAGAAAGGAGGAGTGGAGAGAGAAAAAAAGCAGTGGGTTAGACTTAGCCAAGGCCAGCCAAAGCAGGTGATCTCTCCCCAGCAAAGCAAAACAGCTGAGATCAGAAGAGGAGAGAGAGAATTGTTATGGTACAGCTCCTCTGATTCCAGAGATTTATCCAATGAATTTGTTTAGAAGAATCTTTTCTTTTCCTTTTCACACCCAAGAGTGATCTATTTATTGTGTTTCTACTTTTCTGCTCAAAATCTGTAACTAAATTTTAAAGGCATTGCCTAAAACCACCACACCCATGGAGAGGTGGAGAAACAGGGAGCAGGCCTGCAGTGCTGCAGAGACAGTGAAGGGAAGAGAGAAAGGCAGAGGGCTGGGGGTGAAGCCTTCTCCTTCCCCAGCTCTGCTCACTGCTGCTCACAGGATGGAACTGAAGGGCTTTGGTCCTCCTTCTGTGTGCACACTCCAGGAGCCTTCAGCTGAGCATCAGCTGCCGAGATGGAGATGCCTCCAGGAGCTACAGCTGCAGTGTCCTGCACCCACAGCCTCACTGTGTCAGTGACTGCAGTGACTTCTCCTCCAGTGAGCTCTCAGTCACCCTCCCAGTCCTGGACACCTTGAAGCTCTCTCTGCCTTCCTCATCTCCCTGAGATCCTCTGGCAGTGTCCTCAGCCCTGCTGTGCTGTGCAGAGGAGCTGCTCCTGGCCAGAGCTGTCTCCTGCAGTGCTGCCTGCTTGCCAGCAGCTCCTTCCAGCCCAGGAGCCTGGCCCAATAGGGCAGCAGAGGACCAGCCCAAGGTGTTTTAATAACTCCTCTGGTGGCTTTTGGTGCCCTGTAAACCTCAGGGACTGAGAGGAAGCTGATGAAACCTCTCCAGAAGTCAAAGTCAGATTCAAACTCTGAAGTTTCTTCTACTCTTAATGGGTCCCAGTGAAGCATACTGGGAAAGGGTCCCCAGGGTCTGGTTAGAGCAGAAGGAGACAGTGGATGCAAGGGAAGCATCACTGGAGGCACTGAAGCATCTCCAGGCTGTGGGGAGAGCAGAGACCTGAGGCAGTGCTGAGAGGTCAGGACAAGCAGCTCAAGGTGGCTCTGCTGCTGAGCAAACCTGGAGGGGTTTCATTGATCCAAAGGGCCAAGCCCTGACCCCAGCCCCTGGCAAGGCAGATCCTGTCCCTCACCTGTGGCTCAGGGCTCTGCTGGGGGCAGTGGGCAGTGAGGATGAGCAGTGAGCAGGGTAGGACCTTGTCAGGTTTTGCTGTGGTTTGCTTGCAAAGAGACAACTCCTGCTGAAAAGGAATGAAATGTACCTTTAAAATCTTTTTTATCAGATGCTTTGTGCACTAAAAACCTCTCCAATTAGCTGCAGAAACCTTGGCAAGAATGAGAGGTTCAGCAGTATTTAATGAGCCCCATGGAGTATTTGGGGCTGATTCCATCATCCTTAGGTACTGCCAGGAGACTCTGCCAAGGTACTGCCAAGAAGCCTCTCAACAAGTCCAAGTCAGAAGAAAACTCCAAAGTCCCTTGAAGCACTGATTGGCCTCACTGAGGCTTGTTCCTGACAAAGGCTCCCCAGGGACTCCTTAGAGCAGCTTGTTAGAGGCCAGGATTGCAGGGAGACAAAGGCAAAGTGCAGGGCAGAAAAACTTGCCTTTGGTCTGTGAAGCAGAAAGGCCAAGCCCTGACCACTGCCCTTGCAATAGAAGAACCTCAAAGCCTCAAAGCCAAGTTTCTCCTCCCAGGCCTTGGTGGCAGAGGCAACTGCCAGAGCCAAGGGGACAAAGGCCTTGGTCCTGTTGGGCCTCTCAGCCTTGCCAGAGCCCTTGGCCATGAGATACTCCCCCACCATTACCCAATAGGGAGCATCTCCCATGGGAGCAGAGAGGGAAGAAAGAGGAAGAGAAGGACTTTGCAGATGGATTTAGAGGGTGCAGGATATTATGGGTATGAAATAGGCTGTTTCCTGTGTCCACCTTAGTGGGTTGGACCCTCTGGACACAGGAGGTGTAGCTTATGTGGCAGGAATAGAAGGCACCCAGCCTGAACTGCCACAGAAGGTGAAGGGAAAGTCTGAACACAGCTGGTGACCAAACCAATGTCTTGTGACAACACCAAGAGATTCCAAAACAGGCAGTGAAAGGTGAGGAGAACTTCTCCTGGCTAGCTGATGGAAGGGAAAACTCAAGGTTCTCCAAACAACAGGAAGAAGTGACTCAGAGAACTGGAAAAACTCAACAGCTAAGGCTGTGCAGTGTTGGCAGCCAGGAAAAAGGATGACCCCAAGATGTGCTCAAGCACCAGCCAGCAGCAGAGGCCACTTGATTAATACACATCATGGCTTAGATCTTTCCTTTCTGTGTCCATGTGCCCTTTGTACTTAAGTGATTGGTTTAGGCTTGGTGTCCAGGCACCTCTCTCCCCCTTTTGGTAGCCTGGGGAGGTCTCTCTGTTTCTTCCTTTGTTATTCACAGATCTTCTTTCCTGGAGTTGTTTACATTCCTGATTCAAGGGCAGAGCTCTGCTTAGTTCAAGGTTCAAGCTGCCCATGGCCACCTGCTTCATCTACAATTCCTCCTTTTTGCCCAGGGCTCATTCTCTTCTGCAGGGCCCTTTGCAGACATGAGAATGAACAGGGCACTGCCAACACCAGGAGTGATCCAATCAGCAATATTCACAACCCAGTTTGTAATACTCTTCTGTCTATGTTTAGAATGATCACTTCAGTGTGTACAGCACAGACCATCACATTCTGTCCAGCCCTGACTGGGAGCTGATAACAAAGAACCAACAGCAGCTGGATTTTGCAGGCTGCCATGGCTGACACTCTCCACATCAGTGGCTAATTCAAGCAACACTTTTGATGTTTCCTTGTCTTGTTTTGCAACCCAAGATGCCAGTTCCCTTAGCTGAGCTGCTGCTTTGCTGTAGCCATTTGAAGCAAGATTATCCTGGCTGCTATGTGTTCAGCTTTGTTCTACAAACCTCCATGATCATCTCCTTCAGCTGTTAGGCTAAGCCTGCATGACTTTGAGGCAAAGTGAGTGTGATTAAAGATCATAGTACAGTATCAGCTCCAGCTCTATGCTGCAGGTACACACAGCTTTCTGCTTGGAAAGTCCCTGAAAGATCTATTCTTGAGGCTCTAATGGGGCAAAGAGCAAATTATCATCCCACATGTCCTGATGCTCAAAACTCCTTACTGGTGTGCTACAATTTAGTTTTTACAGGCATTTAAATCCCAGGTTTGATTTCATGCATGCAGCAGTGCTGCCCAAATGGTTTGCTATCCCATGGAGTTAGTTGATGCGGGCTGAGGGCCTTGTTTCCATTGGTCATGCTCTGGAGCAGGCCAAACACAACAAGCAGAGACCCACTGGACCCTGGCACCTGTGGAAACACAAGCATAGCCATGGCCCCAGGTCACAAGATCCCAGGGGCCTTCCCAATCAAGGGTCTGTAAATTGCAGAGCCACACTGGGGCCTTTTTTGCCAAAGGATTGCTCACAGACTGCAATGACAAGAGATGAGTTCCTGTGACAGGGTTCACACCACTCTGAGAGATGGTTAAATGATTCATCCATTATGGTGAGTGAAATGTCTGTGCTGACATCCACTCCAGCTCTGCCCCTGGTTCTTGCTGGCAAGTGACCCCATAGGCCTGAGAGGTGCCGTGGGGAGGCACTTGTGTCTGTGTGCACGCTCCCATGGTGCTCTGCTTCCTGTTTCCTGAATTATTTCTTGGGGGAGGAGGTTGTCTTGGGTTATTAAACCTGAAGCAGCCATCTTTAGGGAGGTTTCATTCTTACCATGTTGTGCACAGGGCCAGAGAGGAACAGGCTCCCATACCCAATATTGCTGCTGCCTTTTTGTGGACAAGTTTTCTTCTAATGTCCCAGCTGCCCACATCTGAAACAAGTTTTTCAAAAATGAACAGCAGCAGCAAACATTTTCACCAAAGCCTCCATCTGATAAGCAGTGGTGGTGTAGGAGAAGGGTTGTTTTCATAGTTTCAGTCAGGGTTGGAAGGGACCACAAGGATCATCTAGTTCCAACCCCCCTGCCATGGGCAGGGACACTCTACACTAGATCAGGCTGGCCAGAGCCTCATCCAGCCTGGGCTTAAACACCTCCAGGGATGGGGCCTCAACCACCTCCCTCGACAACCCATTCCAGGGCTTCACCACCCTCATGGTGAAGAACTTCCTCCTCACATCCAGCCTGAATCTCCCCACCTCCAGCTTCATTCCATTCCCCCTAGTCCTATCACTCCCTGAGAGCCTGAGAAGTCCCTCCCAGCCTTCTTGTAGGCCCCCTTCAGGTCCTGGAAGGCCACAATGAGGTCACCTCGGAGCCTTCTCTTCTCCAGACTGAACAGCCCAACTCCTTCAGTCTGTCCTCATAGGAGAGGTGCTCCAGCCCTCTGATCATCCTCGTGGCCTTCTCTGGACACTTCCAGCACCTCCAGATCCCTCTTGTAATAGGGGCTCCAGAACTGGAGGCAGTACTCCAGGTGGGGTCTCACCAGAGCTGAGTAGAGGGGGAGAATCACCTCCCTTGACCTGCTGGCCACACTTCTCCTGATGCAGCCCAGGATCTGATTGGCTTTCCGGGCTGCAAGTGCACATTGAGAGCTCATGTTGAGCTTCTCGTCCACCAGCACCCCCAGTCTCTCTCCTCTGGGCTGCTCCCCAGCCAGTCACTGCCCAGCTGGATTGTGCCTGGGATTGCCTCGGCCCAGATGCAGGACCCTGCCCTTGGTCTTTGTTGAAGCTCCTGAGGTTGGCTTGTGCCCACCTCTCCAGCTGTCCAGGTCCCTCTGGATGGCATCCCTTCCCTCCGCGTGTCTGCTGCACCACACAGCTTGGTGTCATCAGCAAAACTTGCTGAGGGTGCACTCAATGCCACTGTCCATGGCACCACAAAGATGTTGAACAAGATGGTCCAGGACTGACCTGAGGGACTCGCTTGTCCCTGGCCTCCACTGGTGACATGGACCCATTGACAGCCACTCTTTGGTGCGGCCATCAAGCCAGTCCTTATCCATCTGTGTCCACCCATCAAACCCTGTGTCACCAGCTTGGAGACCAGGAAGGGTGGGGTGGGACAGTGTCAAAGGCTTTGGCTCAGGTCCAGGTAAAAACATCGTTGCTCGCCCCTCATCTATTAATGTTGTCACCTGAACAGATGGGTACAGCCTACATATTCTGCTCAAGTAGCTGTTCCACAGAATCATGTCCCTAGATTTAAGCCATTCTCCAACAATCCATAGGTAGAGCTGGCCAGGCTCCATCTCCACAGAGAGGAAAATCACTGCAGGCAAACAGCAAGGTGCAAAGGCTCCTTGGCTGGGTCAGGGATGACATCCTGAATATTCATGGTTCTGCCCAATGTGAAAAAACTGAACATAACCACACTAATCCAATTTACTCACCCTAACACATCTGATCTGCTGATGCTCTGTTTTGCTAAGGAAGGTACTGAGTCCTATTGATCCTAACTTTGGCCTAATGTGTTTTTTCTTTCAAATTTCTCCCGACTAAAGCCTCCAAAATGTAATATCCTCCATGAATTTTGTAAATCAGACCTGAAACCACAGATGAAATGAAAATTTGAGAACATAACAAGCTTCAACTATTCCTCTTTTATGACATAATACCTCTTGAGGCCACTTCTCCAGCCTGTCCAGATCCTCTGAATGGCACCCATCCTGCCTTCCTTCTTATCAACCACACCACTCAGCTTGGTGTCATCTGCAAAACTTGCTGAGTGTGCCTCAAACCTCACTGTCTGTGTCACTGATGAGAATATAAACAGCACTGGTCCAAATCTGTCTGGGACACCTCCATGGCATACATCACAGAATCAATGTGGTTTGGGTAGGGAGGGACCTTCAAGGTCTTCCAGTCCAATGGCCTGCAGTGATTCAACCAATGTTTCCCTACTCAAATCCCCAGGACCCTCCTGACTCATCTCCACAGGACTTCAATGTGCTGCAGTGTCCCCAGCACAGCTCAGAAAAGAGCCTAAGGGCACTCTCTAGCCCTCTCTCCCTCTAGCCATGGCTTGTCACTCCACAGCTTGTCACCAGCAAGCCTGATTTTGTCCCCCTCTGCTTTCAAGTCCAGTTTAAAGGCCTGCCAGTGAGCCCTGAAAGCTCCTGAGTTAAGACCCTCTGCTCCTTGGAGAAAGATGAATCCCATCTGACCCCAGCAAACCTGGTGCTGTGCTGCCCCATCCCATGTTAGACCCCAGAGCTGTGGCAGTGACACCAGCCACAGAGCCAGGATTCACAGCTGGGTCTGTCCTTTCTGCCAGTGTACTGCCTGCAGAGGAAAGGAGAGGAGCAAAGAACCTGTGCTCCAGACTCCTCCCCAGCTGTCTCCAGGCCCTGAGTCTCTGATCCCCCTTGGGCTATGGATTGTGCTTCATCTCCACCCACATGGAAAAGCAGAAATGGGTAAGAGTGCGGGGTTGGACAAGATAAATATGAAAAACTTAAATATGCTTCTAAATCTATTTACCTTTTATAATACTTAGGCCAGGGCTCATCTCAGGGGAACTGCAGGGGCACATGCTGGGTGTGGGGGCCATCCACTCCTTTTTGGGGTGGTTGCAGAATTTCAGCGAGGCATTTGTTCCCTTCTGAAGTGACAGCACCATCACAATGCTTCACTCCCTGGGAGACACGGGCTGAGCTGGCGGTGGTGGCAGGGCAGGACATCTCCATGTCCTACCTGTTACAGACACCACCCTCTTCAGGAAGCTGAGGAGCCTCTGCTGACATGTGCCCCAGAAGCACCAAATGCCCAGATGGGGCTCAAACATGAAGACAGCT
>JAAWVA010000030.1:24987762-25039372 GCA_015227895.2 Colaptes auratus
AATCTCTAGAGCCAGTTGGATGCTTTTGCTGATACATATTGACCCATTCACCTTCTCTTCAGTGGCCTCAGCACATTTTGTGTTTGACTCATACAGCAGCTCCCACTCCCAATGGTTTCCTACCACCCACCAGGATCCATCAGTAACCAGAGCATGAGGCCTTTCATCTTCAGATAACTCTGTATGGTGCTGCCTCCTGGGCACCACCACTTCCTCAGGCCATGCTCCAAATCTGCCCTCTGGCCAGTCCAGAATCTCTCCCAGAATCCCTGGCTGCTTTGGTTTTCCCCAGTCCAGCTCACTGCATAATCAGTGCTGCTCACTCACTGCCGTAGTGCTGGGCTCATGATGTAGAGGGAAGTTCCCTCTGAACGCCCAGTGCAGCACAGGCAAGCTGGGTGCTGAGAGGAGAGCTGATTCTGGTCCCCATCACTTCTGAAGCAGCTCCAGCTCCTTCCTAGGCTCTGTCTGGGTTTAAGGAATGGGACAGCGCTCTGCAACCCTTCTCGAAGTAGTTCAAGAAAGCCTTCCCCACAGATTTGAAGAGAATGGAAGTGTAAATGAAAGTACTCTTCATAGCTCTATCCTACAGTACAGAGCACAGAAAAGACACAAATCCAGAGTCCACCTCAGCAGAGGCTCTCCAAACACCTCCTCAGGCAAAGCTTCCCAGCCTTCCTCCAAACAGAGCCAACAACCCAGGCTGCAAATGCCCCTCCTGCACATGCCTCTTTGGCCCTGCCCCATAGCTGAGTGATGCAGCTCCAAATTCTGCTTGCCAGATCCTGCTGAGCCAGGCCAGGCCACTCCAGGCCCCATGGCCGCGCATGGCATGGCCTGACATGGCTGCTGCATCTCCCTCCAAACCCCTTCTGCCTGTGAAGCTCTGGACATCCCAGGAGCAGAGAGGGGAGGAAAAGAGAGAGCAAAGAGAAATGTCCTTTGTATAGAGATGCAGGGCTCATGGGAATGAAACACACAGATTGCACTTTCACTTCCTTCCACCTCCTGGACCTAACCAACCTCTGGACTTCTCATGGTCCAAATGGGATCCCATTGCCATCTCCCAGCACAGTCTGGAGTCTCATCCAGGACAAAGTGCATCTCCTGGAACCCTGATTCCATCCCAGCACAGACCAGGACCCATCCCTGCAAACTGATCCCCAATGCCCTCCCAGTTCAGACTGGGGCCCCCTCCGGTACAAAATGAACCTCTCTGAGCTCTCCCGTACAGACTGGGTCTGCTGTGGTGAAGGCACATTATGCCCAGATACTGAAATTTTCCCGCACATGGACAAGTGTTCCCCCTCCACCTTTTCATGAGGGGAACAAAGACCAAGTGGCAACTGAGCCCTGCACACCCCCCCATGGCATGGGATGCTGGTGCTGATGCCAAGCATGGCATAATTCCAGCTTCACGCCTCCCATAGGCTGCAGCCGGTTGTTTACGAGAGTGCCCATTGGCCACATCCAGCCTCCAGGAACCTATCAGTATTGCCCCAGCTTGTAAATATGTTGCCCTCTTTCATCTGATTGTCTCTCCTTGCTCGAGTCTGAGCTCATGCCACAGCCTTGCTATTAAGCCAGGATCCAGGCAGGCCTGTTGAGCTTCAGCTCTGAGAGTATCTACAGAGGAGACACCAATGCTGAGAGCCTGGGAAGCTGCAAGCATTGCATTGCCAGCCTCACCGGTTGGAAAAGCCCAATGTGCCTTCAAGAGGACTGGACCCCCGAGGGTAAGATCTGCACAGCTGCCAGGAGGGACTTAGCCGAGTCTGGCAGTGCAAAACGTCTGCCTCAGCCTGAAGCAGCAGACTGAGGAGCTGCACAACCCTGTGTGTGTCAGCTCAGAAAGCAGGACCAGCACTGCCCACATGACCCTGCCATGTGTGATGAGGAGTCGCCGCTTCTGCTGCTCTGTGCCCTGTGAACCCCAGGGGATCCAGAGCACCGTTCATGCCCTGTGCTCCAAAACCAGGACTGCTCCAAGAGGCTCCTGCCTGCTCCTTCAAGGCAACAAAGGGAAGTTGCCACTCTGCACAGCTGCACTTCTTCCCTAGGGCCGCACTCACTGGTCCTGAGGTCATTGCCATGAGGGCTGACCCAGTCCCAGGACCAGCCCTATCAGCCCTGCCAGGCTGACACTGCAGGTCCACTTCCTGTCATCCATAGGGAGCCACCTGAGTCCTGCTAAGGGAGCCCCTACGGCTAGCCTACGTTCCACCCCTCTCTGCTGCCATGGGAGGGAGAAGGTTGCCTCCACTGTCACCATCCAGACCACCCAGGAGCCAGCCCTGGGGACAGCAGCCTGCCGGAACCCTAAACTTGCTACAAACAAAGGACACAGTGAATCTTCCACTGCCTTCCCACTCACTGATGCTCAGTCAAAGCACCTGTGCCGAGTAGCACATTACTGTCCAAGCCTGATACATGTAATACCTCTTTATAGAGTTAAACAGCTGTCGGCGTCTCGTCGAGTCTCCACCTGCTGGACAAGCAGTGGAATTGCAGTCTGAGTTATATTAATAGAAATTATTCTGCAAATATTCTAATTGAGTGCAAATTATAAATACTGAACCACTTCTGGGATGTATTTCACGTCGTGCACTAGAATATGGATATAAATAGTGACTCATTGGTTAGTGATATTTTCAATAATTATACAAATTAATATTTTTATAACTCATATTTCATATTCATAAATTAATAACCTCTTCATCACACCAGAAATTTATAATCTCTGTCCTGGACCTTGACATTTGGAAAGTGGAATGTCTAACCCACTCTTGGTGGGATTATAGGAAGGGAAGTGTCTCCCTCTCTCCCGCCCAGCCCCCTGCAGCGGGGAAGTCTTACTGGGGTCTGCGTTGAAAATACCCACCTCACAATACAGACTGGGCCCCTCCCATCCTCTCACTCAGTCCCCTGCTCTAACACAGTGGAGTTGAAAGCCTCCCTGTACCTCACAACCTTACAGCTCATCCCCTCCCAAACCCACTCCTGACCCTGACTCTGCCACCATTGCTCATCTTGGCCCCAGCCTTTACCCTTTGTTAAGCATTGGTCCTTTCACCTTAACCCCAGCCTCAACCTAGACCCAACACAATCCCTGCCCCACAGAGCTGGCCCTCACCTGAGCCCTGCCCAGCACTCTCAGCAGGACAGCTGAAGGAAGGAGACTCATTAACTCCTGACTAATTGTTAGAAACTTTCCCACTCATTAGAGTAGCCTTCAGCCATCAATAAAGGAACTATTGAGCTTGGTAGCGCGAAGGGACATAAGGCAGCAGACCACAGCCCCAGACATCAAAGAGAGAGGTAAGGCTGAGTCTGGAAAACAGGATGGGGTCTCACACACCTGGGCCTCAGTAACAAGATGAGAACAGTCCTGTGGGATTGGCAGAAGACCAACAGGAAAAATACAAGACGATGACACAGTGACTACAATGTTGACACAAGGACAGCAGATGGCAGCAAAGAGCAAGGAATGGAAGGATTTTAGCTCTTCAAAGAAGTTGTTATCATTCTAATGCATCTGTATTACTAATACTATATGAGGCATATGGTTAACCTTGTTCAGCACTGCTATCAATTATTAATATTTATTCAATATATTAATACAAATATATTAATTCTTTTAATTAAATCCATGCATTAATATCAAATCTCATCAATGTGTATAAATATCTGAGGGGTGGGTGTCAAGTGGAGGGGCCAATCTAAGGTAAGAAGCAACAGGTTCAAGCTTGAACCGAGAAGATTTCACCTCAACATGAGGAGCAACTTCTCTGCAGTGCAGGTGACAGAGCACTAGAACAGGCTGCCCAGAGAGCTGGTGGAGTTTCCTTCTCTGGAGACATTCAAACCCACCTGGGTACACTCCTGTGTGGACTACCCTAAGTGATCCTGCTTTGGCAGGGGGGTCAGACCTTGAGGTCCCTTCCAACCTCTAATGTGATACTGTGATACACCCCACACAGGTACAGCTGTTTGGTTGTGGTTAATGTATTTCACAACATCACATTCAATACAACTTTAACAGTTGAATCAAGCTAGAATCTTTTAAACATTGATTCAGCTTAGGAAAGAGCTAATGCCTCAAGGCAGTTCACCTGCAAGGGGAATCTATGGCTGCTACAGAGGCAGCTGGCACAGAGCTGTACAAAGAGACTTGATAGGAATCAGCCTGTGTGCTCAGGGCACTGCCACCTGGGACCTTTTTGGACACTGCAATTATGCTCCAAAGCACAGAGTGCAGCCTGCACAAGTGAAACAAAGCAAGAAATATGGTGTTCAGAAAAGGAGTTGTGCAGAGTGTGTGTGGAGGGGAGAAGCAGTCTCCCCCTGGAGAGGAACTGTTGGGGCTGAAGGACGGCTTGTGGCTCATGGGCTTGCAGGGCAGCTTGCTGGCCAGGCAAGCAGTTCTCCAGTGCTCAGGATGGGATGAGCAGCTCTCATTTATCTCACCACAACTCCAGCAGCTTGCACCAGCACCTCAGGTATCACAGGTGGAACAGAGCAACTTTCTGGCTGCAGACTCGGGCAGCAGTCATGCACAGGCTGCCCTTGAGTCCAGCATCATTCAGCAGCTGCAGCTACAGCATGTTCCAGTTTCATGTGGACAAAATAGGCTCTGGGGAACCCCAGGGCTCCTTGGTACAACAAGGGAGAGTTGTTTACCATCTTGGCTTGGATTAATAAGGTGCTGAAGACAATAATGGCCAATGGCAGAAGAGAAAGAAAGAGAGGAACAAGAGAGTTCAACCTAGAGAATAAAGTTTGCCCAAGCCATGGGAAGCTGCACAGGGAGTCCATAAGGGTGGCAGCTGGCCAGGCACAGCTGCAAACTGTGCACTTTGTTTCCCTCGGCCACAGGACCTGCCTAGACAAGCCTGGGCCTGTCCAGCTTTGCAGACTTACCAGCACCTTGCCCTTTGTCTAGTATTGTGCTGAGCACCCCAGCTCCACGGGGAGGGGGTGCAAGGGGGTTTGTGTTTGGGCATGTTCAGACTTGTGCCTCCAGGACAAGCACGTGTAAGCTTTGGAGTGATCCATTCCGTGTCCATGCAGGTTATAAAGGATCCTGTTCAGTGGCCACGAGTTGTTTTGATTTCCTCACTTGACCTTCAAGACTCTCCCAGGACCCCTCAAGGACACCTCCCTGAACTGACCCATGGCTCCAGCCCTGGCCCTGGGAAGAAATGCCCCCAAAAGTGGCCTTTGGGAAAGAAATGTTAGAGAAAAAGCAGCAAAAGAGACAATACTTTATTAGGGTTGGGTTTTCCATTCTAATTAGGCATTATGCTTGGGATAAGGTTTTCCTTTTACCTCTTGGAAACCCAAAGTGTTGAGGAACAAAGAGCCAAATCCCAGCCCAACTGCAGTGGTGGCACTGGCGGTGCTGACTCAGCACTGTCATTCCTCTCCTCAGCACTGGCTGGTGCAGAGAGGGCAGGGGCACATTTGCTCCTGAGGAAAGAAGGTGTAAAAGAGGAGATTGCAGTTCAAGCTGCTGGAAAAGGCCCCCCCAGGGGGGTCACGTTTGGCCTGGCACCAGGGTCGGTGTATTGCTGTGTCCCCTGGGGCACGCTGGTCGCCGGCGTGGGGGTGAATATGGCAGGTGAGGGAGGAGCTGTGGATGAAGCCCTTGTTGCAGACTGCAGGTAAAGCGCTGGCACCGCTGTGGGTGCAGCAGTGTTGGCTGAGGGTGGGCATCTGAGTGCAGCTCTTGCCTCAGGCAGCTCAGAGTTGCAGCTGCTGCTACCTGTGGACACAGCAGTGCCGGCTGAAGTTGGAACTGAGGGTGAAGCTGTTGCCGTAGTCACCACTGACAGAGGGCTGGGCACGGGGCTGGGGGCAGTGGGGCTTTACCAGCTCCAAGATGGGTGGGAAGATTTGCCCACCCTCAGGGCACTGATGTGGCTGCTTGGGTGGCACAGAGGGGCTGATATGGGTTTCCCATCTTCCTCCTCTTCATATTCCTCCTCCTCATATTCCTCCTCCTTCTCTTCTTTGTCCTATTCCATATCATCCTCCTCTTCCTCCACATCATTCCCTTGTCCTCCACATAATTATTGTCATCCTCCTCTTAACCCTCATATACTTCATCCTTGCTGTCCTCATCCATGTCTTCATCAACCACTTCTCCTCTTCCTCAAGGCTGAAATTTGGACCCTTCAATTAATCTCCAGGAAATTCTTCTCCTTCCAGATCTTGTCTAGGTCCTTCTGGGAGGCCATGCTGCTGAGAGGAATGGTCACCCCTCTGCTCTTGGGCAAATCCTTTGACCAAGTGACTGAGAAGTAAGGACACTGTGTGTGACTCCTTGCAATGGAGAGATCAGAGCCCTAGCTCCTCTGTTGAGTCCCCTGGTTGTAATGCTGATGGGGCTGACACCCCCAGGACAAAGCCAGCCCAACCATGCAACTGATACCTGACCACCTGGGGCTCAGGCAGGTGAACTCCTACATTCCCATCACAGCCAATGACCCTCAAAGCTCCACAAGTGGTGAAGTGTGGTTTGGGAGGAGGGTCTTGAGAGGGCTGAGAGGTGCTCAGGGGTCAGCAGGAGCCTGGGATCTTGCTGCTGTGCCAAAGTTGGGTCCTTTACCTTCTGGCCTGTACCAAGGAGCAGATCTGCAAACTTTGCTCCTCCCCAGCACAAAGGAGCAGGGCTGATGGAGAGAAGAGAAGGATATGAGCCCAGGCAGAGAGAAGTAAAGGGTTCAGAGGAGAGGACTGACCTGCAAGGAATGGCTCAGCCTTGCATTTCCCTCCCTATGGCTTGGGGGTTTGTCACCTCCTGCAGCTCAGTGCATCTGTGCTTGGATCACAGCCAACAGGGAGCTGATAGAAACTCTGAAAGTCAAAAGCTTCAGGGTCTGTGCAAGTGGCAAAAGATCCCAGGATGATTCAGCATCCAAGGTTCTCCAATCAGAGAAACACCTGATGGAAGTCAATGATCTCCACCTCTCAAAACAGTGACCCTCAAGCCAGAGCCTTGGAGCTCTCCTGGATCACAGCAGCTGTGTCAGCATCTCCCCCACTCAGACATCTCTCAGGCACAACCTGCCCCAAGGGCCTGCACCAAGTCAGACTTCTCCAGGCTCAGTTCTCCTCCTCTGAGAATGTTGAAGCTTTGTGAGTGTTTGCCCTGAGCTGCAGCAGAAGGAAACTGAACTCCAGGGCACCCTCTGCCAACGACCTCTCCACCTCTCTGTTCTTTGGACAGACAGCTTTGCTGTCACCAGGGTCAAGGTTTCTATCTTGCACTGAACCCAGCCAGCTCTGTCCCTGTGTCTGTGTGCTTGGTGCTTCTCTCCAGGCACAGCCATAGAAAGAGATTTGACTTCAGGGTCCCTTGCAGGCAGTCAGGGTCAGCCTTGTCCTTATCCACTCTGTCCTTCAGAGGCTCTTGGATTAGAACACATTCTGCTGAATCACCTTGTAAGCCCCAGGTGGGCAGTGCCAGCAAAGGTGAAGTGGGGGAGGGTGAGGAGCAAATTTGTCCATTCAATGTCAGGCCTGAAGGACAGATGTTCCTGCAAGTGCAGATGTCCTGCTGAGACAGCCTGGGTCAGTGTCACTTGGGGAATTCTCATCTCTGAGCTAAACTGAAATGGAGTAAAATATTTTATCTATGATATACACAATTGAGCTTTGTGAGGTGCACTTTGAAATCCTGAAGAAGATTGCAGGGACACAAACATCTCCTTAGGGCACTTGGGACTCATTGCAGGAACCTCAGGTACTGAGAGGAGACTGAAGAAACTTCTTCAGAAGTCAGAAGGAAACCACAAAGTGCCTTGAAGCACTGATTGGCCCCACTGAGGGGCATTACCAACAAAGCCTCCCAAGGGCTCCTCAGAGCAGCTCAGTGGAGGCCATGATTGCAGCAGACAAAGGCAAAGTGCAGGAGAGCAAACTCTGGGTTGGGTTTAGAGCAGAAAGGCCAAACCCTGAGCACAGTGCCTGGGCAGGCAGATCCTGTCCCTCCTGTATGGGTCAGGGCTCCTCAGGTGCCATGGGCTGTGGGGTGTGTGATGCTGAGGGAAGGTCAAGGGGATGAGAGTCCCCAGCCTTCCTGGGGGTGTTTAAGGAAGCACTGAGGACCCCCTGGTGCCTTAGGAAGTCTCCTCACAGCCCTTGGTGGTGGATGATTGCCATAGCCAAGAAGGCAAAGCCTTGGGTTCTCCTGATGACTTCCAGCCTCGCCAGTGCCCATTGCCATCCCCACCACAGGTTGTCCTACACTGTCCCCCACCCTGGCTTTGGTTTCTGCAGCAGAAAGGCCAAGCCCTGACCACAGAGCCTGGGCAGTCAGATCCAGAGAGGCTCAAACTCATGTTTACTCTACCTGGCCTTGGTGGCAGAGGCAAGTGCCATAGACAGGAGGAGAAAGACCTCAGTGCTGTTGAGCTTTCAGCCTTGCAGGTGGTGCTACACTGCCCCCTGCCTGCAGCTCTTTCCCTTCCTGCTCTTGACACCCATCTTGCTTTCCCAGCAGCTCTCACCATGACATTTCTGTACCCTCCCGGCTCTGTCTCTACTCTCCATTGCCATTTCTTGAAACACAGAGCCAGGGCCTCTTGGACCACAAGGATCCCCTTTGAGTGACTTTTCTTTCTCCTCACCTCCTGTACACTCTGAGGGGCAAGAGAGGATCTGCCTGGCCTCAAACCAGGACACCTCCCCTCTGAACCCTGAAATTTGCACTGTATGGAGGTTGTCTTCCTGTCTCACAACCACCAGAAGCTGCATCATCCCCAGATTTCAAGTAGGACCACACTACATCTGTAGTGCCCTGAGCTTGGACTTCAGCAGGTTACAGAAGCCCCAGTCCCTCAGGCTCTCCACCCCAGTCCTTGCAGATATCCTCTGAAGCTTCTCATGCTCTTCAAAACTCCTTCAGAGCAGAAGTCCCAAAGCCAGACACTAAGACTCCAGATGTGGTCACAGCAGTCCTGAGTACAGGGGAGCACAAACTCTGTGTCTGGGTGGCCACACTCCTCCTGCCACAGCCCAGCTGCACTTGGCCTCCTTCACTCTGCTCAGGCTCTGCTCCATCCCAGGCCATTGGCAATGGTCCCTGCCAGAGGCCTTTCTGCCTGGACACACAGCAGAACCTCCAGCTCCAAAGCAACAGCCAAGGCACCTCCCTGCTGCTGCCTCTCAGCTTGGCAGGCACAAGGGATGGCACAGTCCCCAGCCCAGCCCTGGGCCTGCTGCTGGCCAATGACACAAAGGCATTGCAGTTTGCAGTGAGCTCACACTCACCTCCTGGCCAGGTGGCTCCTCCTGCCCTAGGAGCTTCTCAGCCATCCCTCATGTCCCAGTGCTGGCCCAAGGCCTCAGCCTGCTTGTGGCCTGGCAGCTGAGCAGCCACAAGAAACCTCTCCAGGGCCTTCCAAGGCAGGTCCCTGCTGCTGCCTCTCAGCTTCTCCAGCAGCCACAGCCAAGCCCTGTCCCTGCTGCTGTCCCCTCAGGCCCTCAGGTGGCAGGGAGGTGACAACCCAGATCCAAGGCTCTCCCTGCAGGGGCCACCAGGGGCTTAGGGACAGGAAGTCACACAAGTCCCTTGCCCACCACAGGCCTTCTGCTGCCTGCTGGGGACTCTGGTAGCTGGGAGGCCAAATGCGCAGAGCCCAGCTATGAGTCATGGGCTGCTCTCTCAGCTGCTGCAGCAAGAAGTGACCTCCCAGTGCCTTTCCTGCCCTCTTCCTGCTGCTGCCCTATCAGCTGCTGAGCCAGCAGTGACCTCCCAGCTTCTGCCCAGCCTTGTGGCTGCTGCTGTGCAGGAGATCCTGAGGCACAGCTGAGCTGCCCATGGCATTGCCACCCCTCTGCTCCTGGTGTCCATCAGCTGCTCAGCCACAGGCCACCTCTGGCTCCTCTTCCTCTGGTGGCTCCCAGCCCCTGTCCTGTGCCAGGTGCCAAGCAGGGTCAGTAAGGGGTGGGAGGGGATGCAGGTGAGGGTCAGAGTATAGGAAGGAGCTTTGGGGCTGTGGTGTATAGGGGAGGGCTCAGTGCTGCCTTTCAAGTCTGTGGCTCAGGCCAAGGCTGATGAGAGGCTTTGGTGTCCTGCTGAGGGTGCTGGGTAGTGCTGAGGTGAGCACCACCCCTGAGGGGTATGGGTTGGTTTGGGGCTGTACTAGCAGTGGGACAGGGTAGCAAGTTAGTAGGAGTAGAGAACCAAAGCTGAATTGGGAGCCTCACCTTGAATATCTGCAGGGAAGGAGCCTCAATCACCTCCCTGGGCCACCTGTTCAGGTGTTCCACCACCCCCATAGTGAAGGAGTTCTTCCTCATATCCAATCTGAATCCATTTTTCTCTGGTTTGATGCCATTGCCTATCATCCTGTCCCTGCAGGCCCTTGCAAACAGTCTCTCTCCATCCTTCTTGTGTCCCTATTCAGGTACTAGAAGGCTGCTATTAGGTTTCCCCAGAGCCTCCACTTCTCCAGGCTGCACACCCCCAGTTCCCTCAGCCTGTCCTCATAGCAGAGCTGCTGCAAGCCCCTGATCATTTTTGTGGCCCTCCTGTAGATGTGCTCATCAGCTCCATGTCCTTCCTGTGTTGAGGGCTTCAGGGGAGGTCTTACCAGAGCAAAGTGACAGAATGCTCTCTCTCCATCTCTGGCCATGCTGCTTTGCTTGCAGCCTAGGCTCCCCTTGGTATTTTGGATGCAAGCTCACACTGCCTGCTCAAGTGGAGAGAGGGCCCAGTCAGAACTGGGATGGCATCAGTTTGCAGGGATGGGTTCTGGTCTGTCCTGGGATGGAATCAGGGTTTCAGGAGATGCACTTTGTACCGGGGTGTGACCGGTTTAGGCTGTGCCTTTAAGAAAGAGACAGTTGCTGAACACTCTGGCTGAATATTTTTGATATTCAAACAAAACCAAGGTAGTCTAAACTAATTTCATTGGTGGATTGGTGGAGTGCAGCTTTGGGTTTGGGTTCTGTTAGTTCAGCCTGGGTTCAGGCTGTGTTGAGTCTGTTCTTCTCTGTCCTGTGGGCTGATTGGCTTCTCTCTCTCTGAAGCAGCAGCTTGTGCCGGACAGGAGTGACCTTGAGTGAACAGCTAACCAGATAAGAAAGCTAATTCTTGCATATGCTTTGAGCTAACAGAATTTTTCTCCTTAATTGCCTTTCTCTCTCTCTCTAACCCTTTTTGGGAAAAAGGGGAGGTAGGGAGGGAGAGAGGGGGGTTCAGGGAACCCCCCTGGCCGGCTGGAGGGAAAAGGCTTTTCTGCATTGTGTTCATTGCTGTGTATTTCTGTATATATTGTAAATATTGTATATTTGTGTACATATTCATTGCATTCCATTTCTGCCTGTAAATAGAGCTTTCATCTGCTTTTCCGACTGAGCTAGCTGTGGTTTCTTTGTGTGTGGAACTTTCTCGCCCTACCACATGGGGTAAGACTCAGACTGTGCTGGAGATGCAATGGGATCCCATTTGTACCAGGATCAGGTCACAGCTGCACTGGGATCAGTGGGATGGCCACAGAGATGTTCAAGTCCTTCCTCATCCTCATAGCTTCTGTTGATCTCTCTCCAGCAGATCTCTGTCTCTCTTGACCTGGGAGCCCCAAACTGCAGGGATCCAGTTTGGACAGGAAGGGCCCAGGCTGTACTGGGACAGGATTAGCGTTCCAGAGTGTACTGGGCCAAGGCCCAGTGTTACTGGGAGAGGCCATGGGCTCAGCTTTTACAGGGAGGTGTCCAAGACTTTACTAGGAGGCCCAGGGGCTCCTGTTAGTACTGGGAGGGAGCCCACTCTGTACTGGGAGAGCTCAAATCAGTTTCAGGTTGTACCTGGAGGGGCCCCAGTCTGAACTGGGAGGGCATCAGGGGATCAGTTTGCAGGGATGGGCCCTGGTCTGTGCTGGGATGGAATCAGGGTTTCAGGAGATGCACTTTGTACTGGGATGAGACCACATGTGAGATGGGAGGGGTACAGGAGATGCAGTTTGTCCTGAGATGTGACCAGGTCTGTACTGGGAAGGGTTAAAAGGATCCCAAATTGTACTATGTGGGGACCAGACTGTACTGCAATGAGCCAGAGAATCCAGTTTGGACTGAAACAGGATCCAGTCTGTACTGGGAGGAGATAAGGGGATTCAGTTTTAATTGAGACAAGGCTTAATGTGTACCTGGAGGGATGAAAGGGATCCTGTTTGGACTGGAATAGGGCCCAGACTGTACTGGGAGGGCATAAGGGTGTACAATTTGTACTGGGATGGATACATTCTGTTCTGGGAAGGGAGCCAGGGGATACATTCTGTGCTGTGCTGGGATCCAGGCTGCAGTGCTAGAGGACAGTAGGATCCAGTTTGGACTGGGATGAGGCAACATCTGTACTGGGAGGGGATGAAGGAACCATGTTTGGACTGAGTCTATACTGGAAGGGGGTCAGGGTATCCAGTTTGGACTCTGAGTAGGTGCAGTCTGTAATGGGGAGGGGGTTGGGGTGTGAGGGGATGAGGAGACCTCCTGTTCTGATGGCAGTGCTGCTCTGGAGCACAGCTCTGTCCCACAAGCAGCCCTGGACTCTCCATGCCTGCAGTCCCAGCACTGCCACCCAGCAGCACAGTGCCCAAGCTGCCAGAGCACTCAGGCCTTGCCCCAGCACAGAGGCTCAGCAGGAGAGGGTGGAAGGGAGAAAGAGCAGCTGAGGACAGCCCAAGCTGTGGGGCTGCCTGGCACTGCTGCTGTGCTGGGACTCTGCCCCTCCACCTCTGCGCACAGGCACTGCCCTGCAGCTCCACAAAAGCCTTGGAGGAAGCAACAGAGACAAGCAACTCAGGAGGAAGGAATGCAGAGAAACAGGGTCCTTTATTGTTGAACACCCAGGGAGCAAAGCTCCTCATGTCTGCAGCCTCTGGGTCACACCAGACAGGACAACATTGAACCAGAAATGGTCTGAAGAAATACATTTGTATGAGAACATCATTCTCACAAGGGTAAAAGCAGGGAGCAACAGCCAGAAATGGGTCTGCACTGATTGACATCAGAACTGCCCTGCAGGAGAAGTCAGAGTTTATTGCTTCTGAAAGCATCCAGGGATCAGTTGGCTCAGGGCAGCCTTGAGCTCCTGGTTCCTCAGGCTGTAGATGAGAGGGTTCACTGCTGGAGGCACCACTGAGTACAGAACTGACACCACCAGGTCCGGGATGGGGAGGAGATGGAGGAGGGCTTCATGTAGGCAAAGAAGGCAGTGGTGATAAACAGGGAGACCACAGCCAGGTGAGGGAGGCAGGTGGCAAAGGCTTTGTGGCATCCCTGCTGAGAGGGGATCCTCAGCACTGCCCTGAAGATCTGCACATAGGACACCACAATCAACACAAAACACACAAATGCTAAGGACACACCAATGAAAATTACCCAAAGTTCCCTGAGGTAGGATGTGGAGCAGGAGAGCTTGAGGATCTGGGGCATTTCACAGAAGAACTGCTCCACAGCATTGCCCTGGCAGAGGGGCAGGGAAAATGTATTGGCTGTGTACAGCAGAGCAGTGATAACCCCACAGGCCCAGGCAGCTGCTGCCAGGTGGAGACAAACTCTGCTGCCCAGGAGGGTCTCATAGTGCAGGGGTCTGCAGATGGCAACGTAGCGATCGTAGGACATGGTGGTGAGGAGAAAATACTCTGCAGCAATTAGGAATACGAAAAAGAAGACCTGGAGAACACATCCTGCATAGGAGATGTCCCTGGTGTCCCTCAGGGAATTGGCCATGGATTTGGGCACAGTGGTGGAGATGGCACCCAGGTCAGTGAGGGCGAGGTTGAGGAGGAAGAAGTACATGGGGGTGTGGAGCTGGTGGTCCCAGGCTATGGTGGTGATGATGAGGCCATTGCCCAGCAGGGCAGCCAGGTAGATGGCCAGGAAAGAGGCAGAAGTGCAGCAGCTGCAGCTGCCTTGTGCCTGGGAATGGCAGGAGAAGGAAGTGGCTGATGGAGCTGCTGTTGGCCATCTGCTGCCTGTGGCCATGGAGCCCTGTGCAAGGAGGGAAAGGCAGTGACAAGTTAGGGCACACTTCTCTCAGGTTCATTGTAAGCCCTGTCCCTGAGCTGCATGAGAATGGATCAGCTCAGTCCCATCACTACCAACCTGAGGGATGTTCATCACAGCTTCAAATGCAGCAGGGACCCAGAATTGCCATGAAGATTCCCCTGGTTTCAGAACAGAAAGTGACCAACAGCCCAATCCCAGTGAATGAGAGTCCCGTGGAGAGGTGGAGAAACACGGAACAGCTCTGCAGTGCTGCAGAGACAGTGAAGGGAAGAGAGAAAGGCAGAGGGGCTGAGGGTGAAGCCTTCTCCTTCCCCAGCTCTACTCTCAGCAGCTCACAGGATGGAACTGAAGGGCTTTGGTCCTCCCTTCTGTGTGCACACTCCAGGAGCCTTCAGATCAATGACAGCTGCCAAGGTTGTGACTCCTGACCTCTAGCCCAGAGCTTTGAGGGCACTGCCTCTGCTGGGTAGAAGAGGAGAGCAAAAGGTTGCATTGGGAAATGTGTCTGCAGTGCAGAGAATGGCACAGAGGAGCCTGATCCCCCTTGTCAGGGCATCCCCTGACAGCAGATCCCTCTCCCCCACTGCCCAAGTCCCCACAGCCTGAAGCTGTCCCTACCAGGAGCTGCTTCTCTGTGTCCAGCTCTCCTCCCTGTCCCTGCCACACATCCCACCTTCTATGTGCTAAGCTCTGCCCTGCAGACCCCTCCCAGCAGCAGGACACTGCCCAGGGGTAGCTCTGAGTGTACAGGGGCTCAGGAGCAGATCAAAGGCTAATGAGAGTCTTCTCCAGAGTGGAGAAACAAACTCTGCTCTCACACAGCCCACCCAGCACAACCAAGGGGATCAACTTTCAAAGCCAAGACTCCTTCCCTTCCAGCAAAATGCTGCCTTGATGCTCTTCTGGAAGCCTCCTCAGAAATGTCCAGGGGGGAGCTAGAACTGTGAGCAGCTCTGGCCAACACAGCTCCCTCCCCATGGCAGAAGGACCCTGCCCTGCCCTGCCCTGCCCTGCCCTGCCCGGGCTGTCTCCTGCCATTCACAGCTTCTCCCCACAGCACTGTGTGGAGCCCCCTGGGCAGGCTGAGAGCTGAGCCTGGCAGGCAGCAGAGTCCCTGCCCCAGCACACAGCCCCTGGGCTGCAGGGACCCTGCTCTGAAGGACAGCCCTCACCACCCCTGCCTGCACCCCAGGGCTCCACAGCTCTTCAGAAAAGCCTGAAAAGAGCCTCTGCACAGGAAGATTTCCTTCCAGCCCCCAGCAGCTGTGGCTGTGCCAGCTTTAGGAGATGCCTCCAGGAGCTGCACCTGCACTGCCCTGCCCCCACAGACTCACCCTGTCAGGGACTGCAGTGACTTCTCCTCCTGTCAGCTCTCAGTCACCCTCCTGGACACCTCCAAGCTCCCTTTGCCTTCTTCATCTCCCTGAGATCCTCTGGCAGTGCCCTCAGCCCTGCTGTGCAGAGCAGAGGAGCTGCTCCTGGGCACAGCTGACACTTTTCATTGCTGCCTACTTGCCAGCAGCTCCCTCCAGCCATGGAGCTCAGCCCAGCTGAGCAGCAGAGGACCAACCCAAGGGCATTTTAATGACCCTCTGATGGCTTTGGTGCCAGGTAAACATCAGAGACTCAGAGGAAGATGATGAAACCTCTCCAGAAGTTGAAGTCACTTTCAAACTCTGAAGTTTCTTCTCTTGTTGATGGGTCCCAGTGAGGACACTGCTGGGAAAGTGTCTGCAGGCTGTGGTTGGAGCAGAGAACTGGAAGCAGTGCTGAGAGGTCAGGACAAGCAGAGGAAGATTCTCTGATGCTGAGCAAACCTGGAGGTGTTTCATTAATGCAAAGGGTCAAGCCCTGAGCCCTGGCTCCTGGACAGGCAGATCCTGTCCCTCACTCTCCCCTCAGGGTGATTCCTGGAGCAGTGAGATGTGGAGAGGACCAATGTCAAGGGCAGGACTATGGCACAAGCCCTCCCAGGCTCCTGAGGATGGACAAGGAGGCAATGAGGCCCCAGGGCTGGAAGGAGGAGTTGTCTCCTCAGTGGCATCAGTGGCACAGACCACAGCCAGAACCCAAGGCAGGAAGAGCTTGGCTCTGCCAGGAGCCTTTCAGCTCTCCCACAGCCCTCTGTCATCTGCCCCTCGGGCTGTCCTCTGCTGCTGCATCAGCTGAGCCTCTTTCCCTGCAGGCTGTAGTCACCCAGCCAGCTGCCCCACCTTGCTGCCACCTTCCTTTGCTGCTCTCCCTCCATCCTCCCTGGCTGTTCCTTGAGATATCAAGTCTTGAGCTGATCCAGGGTGCTGCTGGGTGACATCTTGCACCACAGCATCCTCCTCATGTCCAGTCTGGGCTTCTCCTGCTCCACTTTGTGGCTTTATTTCTTTCTCATGCTGCTCTTCACTAGTCAGGAAATCTTCTCATGTCTCAAAGCACTCTCATGCTGCTCCTCTACTCTTCTCATTCTCCACACCACTGGGCTCAGGGGCTTCAGCCACTACCTAGTGGTCATATGTCAGATGCCCCCAAATCCCTGGTCAAAGGACAGTGGCTTTAAACTGAAAGAAGGGAGAGCTAGATCAGATAGAAGGAAGAAATATTTTATGGTGTGGGTGGCAGGACACTGGAAGAGGTTACCCAGAAAAAGGGAGAAGAGAAGGTTCTGAGGAGACCTTCTTGTGGCCTTCCAGTATCTGAAGGGGGCTGGGGAGGGACTTCTTTGGGTGTCAGGAAGTGACTGGGGGGGAATGGAACAAAAGTAGAACTGAGTAGATTCAGACTGGATGTTAGGAAGAAGTTCTTCCCCATTAGAGTTGTGAGACACTGGCACAGGTTGCCCAGGGAGGGGGTGGAAGCCTCATCCCTGGAGGTTTTGAAGGCCAGGCTGGATGTGACTCTGAGTAACCTGCTCTAGTGTGAGGTGTCCCTGACCATGGCAGGGGGGTTGGAGCTGGATCATCCCCAGGAAGCTGAGTTAGTCTGTTCCACTCCCCTCTCTGTCCAAGCCTATAAAGGGGAGAGGACAGCAACCCTTTGGGGCTCTTTTGCTTCTGCCTCACCAGGAAGAGAGGACTAAGAGAGTCACTGCTGGCTTCCTGCCTCTCTGCCACGTGGTCAGGCCTGGTCTTTCTCCCTGCTGCATCCACCTTTCTCCAAAGGACTGTTGGTTTTGTCTATCTCCCCATCCCTCCTTGTTCCTTACCCTTGTGAGCCCTTCCTGTTACAGTTCTAGGTGTGTATATATATGTATTTGAAAGACAACTTTTACCTCTCTGCTTCCAAACTGACTCCAAATTATTTCTCAGTGGATTTCAGCCTTCTCTTTTCTTTTCCTCTCTATTGGGAAAGAGGAGGGGGGATGTGGAGGAGGGATTCTCAGCTTTGCCCCCATCTGAGCTCTTAAATCCCAGTTAAGGCTCAAACCACCACACTGCAGCAGCTGATAACCAGGCAAGGCCACAGGTTCCACCTTGGAGGGTGCTGCAATGCAAGCTGAGGCTCCCTGCATGACTGCACCCAGAGATTATGGAATGGGTTGAGAGCTTTGTGGCTCTGCTGCTGGACAGAGCCCCTGAGAATGAGTGAGGCAGCAGTTCAGAGCCAGAAGAGCATGCATGCCCCCCATAACTCTGGGACAGTGCTGACAGGAGTTGAATGTGCTGTAGGCATGGCAGCTGGCTGAGGAACTGTGACCACCTCTGAGACTGGAAAGGCAATAAAGCTGCAAGTGTAACAGAGAAGTTTGGAGCTCCCCCAGCTTTTGAGACCTTCAGAGCCTGGGAGGTGTTGCTGGCAGCCATGGTGGTGACTTTCTCTTTGCTTTTGTTATTTCCTACTTTCCCTCCTTTTCTGTATTTCTAACATACCTCCTGCCCATGCAGGTGAAGCACAAGCCAGGGGCTTTTCTCAGCCAGCTACTTGGTTCCTTCTTGGTTTCATTTGCAGGGTCTGTAAAAGAACCTCCTGCTCTGCAGAAGTGGATCAGGATGCTAAGGCTCAATGGAGGGAGATCACCACTCCCCTGGTGCAGGTAATCCACACTCCTAATGCAGTCCCAGATGCACCTGGCCTTGCTCATGGTGAGCATTCACTGGTGGCTCCTCTTGCATCCCTGGAAGTGCCCAGGTCCATGTCTTCAGGGTCCCTACTCAGCCAGTCAGGTCCCAGCCTGCCCTGATAGGTGGGTTGCTTCTTCTTCCCCTCCAGGAAGGAACCAGGACAAGCTGCAGTGGTCAGTTACAGCCACAGCCAGGGAAGAGATCTCTTTATGGCTTGATTCCCATTTCCCTCTCTTTTCCCATTCTTGTTTCCCCCATAAACCACCTTGACCCCACTTTGTCCCTTCCTTGCATCTTTTCCTTGACAGCCCATGGTAAGTCTTGCAAGCCCCAAAGACACTTTCTACCTTCCCATCACTGATCTCAGACTGTTCAGGCAGATTGTTCCCATCCTCCATTGGCCAGGCCATCATGGGAGCCTCTTCTACTGATAGACTTGGGGAAACATTCACAGAAGTTGAAAATGTCTTTAAATTGACAATTTTTACCCTTCATTACATCATTATTATTATTGCATTGTTATCATTATCATTATCATTATCATTATCATTATCATTATCATTATCATTATCATTATTTCTCCAAACCTTGGCAACTCATGGCCAAGACATAATAATTATTTCTTTTTTGTGAAGGTGTTGGGGACCAGGTCAGAAGAGAACAGCCCCATGGTGCATGTAACTCTCTGCAGTCCCATGGAGAACCAGTTTGGGATATTAGGATCAAAGAACCATAGAATGGCTTGGAAGGGATGGAAAAGAGCTCTAGTTCAGCCATCCAGCCATGGCAGGGGCATCTTGCACTAGTTCAGGTTGAATAAACATCCTGACCTTGGGCAATTCCAGGGATGGGACCTTCCCTTCTCTGGGCAACTGTTGCAGTGCCCTCTACCTGCACTGTAAAATATTTCTTCCTTATATCCAATCTCAGTCTCCCCTGTTTCAGCTCAAAGCCACTGCTCTTTGTCCAGACACTACAGCACTTGCTAAAACTTCTCTTTCTTGGCCTGTGACCTCTGCATTTCCATCTGCAAACACCTTGGAGAGGGCACAGAGATCTCCCAAGATGGAAGCACATGATAGAGCTGAAGGCTGTGGGTTCAGTGGTGTGGAGACTGAGTTCAGCAGAGGAGCATCCTGAGAGTGCTGAAAGAGTGCTTTGAGACTACTTCATAGTGACCAACTGCAAGAGCAAGAAACAAAGCCATGAGGTGCAGCTGGGGAGGTCCAGACTGGATATGAAAAGAAAGAAATGTCATTGCCAGGGCAGTGCTGTGGTGCAAGACATGCCCCAGCAGCAGCCTGGAGCACTTCAAGGCTTGGAGTTTCAAGGAACAGCCAGGGAGGATGGAGAGAGAGCAGGAAAGGAAGGTGGCAGCAAGGTGGGGCAGCTGGCTGAGTGACTACAGCCTGCAGGGAAAGAGGCTCAGCTGATGCAGCAGCAGAGGACAGCCTGAGGGGCAGATGACAGAGGGATGAGGAAGAGCTGAAAGGCTCCTGGCAGAGCCAAGCTCTTCCTGCCTTGGATTCTGGCTGTGGTGTGTGCCATTGCTGCCTCTGAGGAGACAACTCCTCCTTCCAGCCCTGGGGCCTCATTGCCTCCTTGATTGCTTCCTTGTCCTTCCTCAGGAGGCTGAAAGGGATTGTGCCATAGTCCTGCCCTTGGCATTGCTCCTGTCGGTATCTTAATGCGCCAGGAAGAGCTCTGAGGGGAGAGTGAGGGACAGGAGCTCCCTTACCAGTGTCTGGGGTCAGGGCTTGACCCTTTGCATTAATGAAACACCTCCAGGTTTAGTCAGCATCAGAGAGACTTTCCTCTGCTTGTCCTCCCTCTATCTGCTGGACAAACTTCTCTGAATCACCCCAGGATCCCATTGGCCTACTTGGGCACCAGGGCACTTTGCAGTCCCAGGCAGAACTTGTTATCCACCAGGACTCTCAGGTCTCCTCTCCAGCAGATCACCTCCCAGCCTATGCAGCTGCAGTTTATTCTTCCTTCCCAGATGCAGAACTGAGCAGGATCATTGGACAAGATGATGTGCAAGGATCTCTTCCACAAGTGTACCAGGACAGATACAGCAAGTCCTCTGAGGAAGGCTTCTCCACTCAAAGCCTTGGTAGGAAATCTGCCAGATGCATCTGGTGAAACTCAGAGCTCAGAGCTCAGGCTCTGGCCACAAGGAGGCTGAGGGCTGAGGGTGCAATCCTGTGCTCAGTTGGTTCTCAGGAACTCACCACTCAGTAGGAAGCCAAGGACTAGGAAGGAGGAGGTGAGGCCACTTCTGCCTCCTGAGAGGATTGGCCAACAGCAGGAACAGAGCTGGGAAAGGGACTGTGAGGTCAGGTGTGTCTGCAGGAGCTGCTAGGGCAGCCCTGGGCTCATGGCTGGCAGATGGGCAGAGTGATCTGTCAGATGGCCTCTGCCAAAGGGCCTGGGCTGACTGCAGGAAGGGGCTGATGGGTTGGTTGCTGTGTCTCTGCTGCCTGAGGACCTGATGGGACAGCAGCAGGCACAGGGCTTGGTGCTGTCTATGCAAGAAACTGCAAGGCCAGCAGCCTTGGGAGCTCCTGCTGAGGTAGGCAAGAGCAGGAGAGAGGAACAGTGCCAGATGGTGCAGCCTGGCAGGTGGAGAGCGGCCATGAAAAGCAAGAAACCTCTCTCAAAGGGTAGTGCTGTGGCCTGGGAAGTTCTGCAGAAGGAGTCTGGGATCAGCCCTTCTCTTTTTGTCCCCAGGAGCAGAGGGTGAGTGTGGGCAGGTGTCAGTGAAGGCATGGGAAGGCCAAGGTGGGGAAGTGAGAGGAGTGTCTGCAGCCTGCAGGGCAGGAGAAGCAGCTGTGAGACAGTGCAGGACAAAGCTGTGGGAGAGCTGGCAAAGGGCAATGGCAGTGGTGGGAGTGATGAAGAGAAGCCAAGGTTGTGCCCCCTTGACTATGGCAATTCTCTGTTCCCAAGGCCTGTGAGGAGCTGTTGTCCTAAGGCACTGAGAGGGCCTCACTGCCTCTGTCCACAGTCCCAGGAAGGCTGGGGACTGTCATGCCCTTGTCCTGCACTCAGCATCACAAACCCTACAGGGATGGTAAAGGAAGGCTGGAGAGGGACTTTTCATGAGGGTGTCGGGTGACAGGGCAGGAGGGAAAGGTTTGAAGGTAAGGAAAAGGAGGTTTAGCCTGGGCCTTAGGATGAAGTTCTTCAGTTGGTCAGGGTTGTGGAACTCTGGAATAGGCTGTCCAGGTAGGATGCCCTCACCTGAGGGTGTTGAAGGCCAGGCTGGATGAGGCCTTGAGCAGCTGAGTCTATAGGAGAGGCATCCTTGCCTATGGCAGGGAGGTTGGAGCAGATAAGCTCTGAGGTCCCTTCCAACCTAGGCCCTGCTATGCTGCTATGAAACCCACCCCCCACCCCCACAGCTCCTGAAGAGCCTTGACCCACACATGAGGGACAGGAGCTGCCTGCCCAGGGGCTGTGTTCAGGCCTTGGCCTTTGTGCTGCAGAACCCAGAGCCAGAGTTTGCTCTCCTGCACTTTGCCTTTGCCTGCTGCAATCACAGCCTCTCCTGAGCTGCTCTAACCAGTCCCTGGGGAGGCTTTGGCAGTAACAAGCCTCAGTGGGGCCAATCAATGCTTCAAGGTACCTTGTGTTTTGCTTCTGACTTCTTGCAGAGTTTCTTCACTCTTCTCTCAGTACCTGAGGTTCATGGAATGATCCCCAAGTGCCCTGAGGAGCTCTTTGTGGCTTTGTTGTTCACTTCCAGATTTCAAAGTGCACCTCACAAGGCTCAGATTTTGAGGGTAAACTATTTGGTTCCTTCTCAGATGAGGGCAGAGGTGACAGCAGCATCCACCAAGCCAGAATGATGCAGGCTGTCTGCTCAGGAGGTCTGGACTGGGAGGAGAAGCTGTCCTTTGAGGGCTGACATTGAGTGGACAACTTTTCTCCTCACCCTCCCCTACCTCCCCATTGCTGTCCCTGCCCACCTGGGCCTTCCATCCCTGCTCCTTGCCTCAGACTTCTCCACTGCTCTCTGCAGCTGGAGCTCACAGCTCCATGGCACCAGCTGCCCCCTGCTCTCCTTAGACAACTGCCTGCACACAGCCACAGAAGAATTGTTGCTCTTTGGAAGATAAGCAAAGCCATGCATGAGAAAGTTCCCTCAGCAGCCCAAGCCCTCTGGACCCATCTGCTCAGCACAAGCTGTCTCTCAGCAGCTTGCCTGTCCACAAGGATGAGGCAAAGCCAACAAGTTGTGCCATGGCTGTGATTTCTCAGCCAGTCAAGAGTTCTTGAGAATGAGAAGCAGATGAAAATGTTGGATCCTAGCAGCCCTTCCTCAGGAACCAATCCTGAATTAAAATCTCCTTCTAAGGCTGTGCCTGGAGAGAAGCACCAAGCACACAGACACAGGGACAGAGCTGGCTGCCTCCAGTGGAACATAGAGCCCCCAAACATGGTGACAGCAAAGGTGTCTGTCCAAAGACACAGAGAGGTGGAGAGGTCTGTTGTGAAGCTGGTTATTAATTTTATTGAATATGAAATATGAATTATGAAAATATTAATTTTATTATCAAATTTTTAATAACTGATGAATCAACAACTTATATATATGTTCTAGTGCACCTTCGTGAAATCCATTCCATAAATGGCTTAGTGTTGTGATCAGAACTTAATTAAACTATCTACAAACTATTTGTATGTTTATATAATGAAGAGTGCAGTTCCGCCGCTTGGCCACTAGTTGGCGACTCGGCGGAACGCGGGCCGCTTCTGGCTATGTACAACAATATTGCAATCTTTCTGTGCGTCAGCGATGACTCTGCTACACGCGGATACTTTGAACTGAGTGCTAGTGGGTGGAAAGCACGCGGAAGATACTCTGTAGCTGTTGTTTGTAGCAAGGTGGGGGTCCGGCTGACTACTGCCGCTGGACTGATTCCTAGTAGACTTGAAACGATGGTGTTGGGTATTATCTCCTCTCTCCTCAGCAGTGGAGAAGGAATGCTGGAACCTGGGCTTGGCTTGGAAGCAGGTTCCCTTCAGGACTCGGTCGGTCCTGGGAGTCGGCTCGCACGGCAGGGCGGGGCGACGGTTGCCGGTAGGCGGCTCAGAGGTTCCCGGTCGGACAACAATAGCTACAGGGTCGGCCTCGTGGCGACGGATCTCGGGGCTGAGGTAAACAGCCTCGGAGAGAGAATGCGGCTGCGCTGAGCTGCGGCTTCTCAGTTACTGGACTTAAAGGCACAGCGGGACGATCAGGGCAGTCCCAGGTTTGGTGCAGTATAGGCACGAACAATGCTTTAGTCTTCCCTGCGGTCACAGGGCTCGGAGCGGCACACGTGGCGGCTCTTCTCCCGCTATGGCGGGGCTAGGTATATGAGGACTTAGTCTCTAGTAAGTCCCTTCTCCCCGACAATGCCTTGGCTTTTGTCTTCCTCCTGAAGGAGGGGAAACCTGTCCACATGCTGGGACCATATCTAGTATCTAGGCGGAATGTGCCTTCACCACACCATGCTGCTGAGAGGAATGGTCACCCCTCTGCTATTGGGCAAATCCTAGGACCAAGTGACTGGGAAGTAAGGACACTGTGTGTGACTCCTTGCAATGGAGGGATCAGAGCCCTAACTCCTGTGCTGAGTCCCCTGGTTGTAGTGCTGATGGGGCTGACACCCCCAGGACATAGCCATCCCAACCATCCCTCTCTGGCCATGCAACCTGACCACCAGGGGCTCTCATCACAGCCAATGACCCTCAAAGCTCCAGAAGTGGTGAAGTGTGGTTTGGGAGTAGGGTCTGGAGAGGGTTGGAGGTGCTCAGGGATCAGCTGTTGCCTGGGATCTTGCTGCTGTCCCAAAGTTGGGTTACAGTATCACAGTATCACAGTATAACCAAGGTTGGAAGAGACCCCAAGGATCATCAAGTCCAACCTGTCCCAACAGACCTCACAACTAGACCATGGCACCAGTGCCACGTCCAATCTCCCTTGAACACCTCCAGGGACGGCGACTCCACCACCTCCCTGGGCAGCCCATTCCAATGACGAATGACTCGCTCAGTGAAGAACTTCCTCCTCACCTCGAGTCTAAACCTCCCCTGGCACAGCTTGAGACTATGTCCCCTTGTTCTGGTGCTGGTTGCCTGGGAGAAGAGACCAACCCCCTCCTGTCTACAACCACCTTTCAGGTAGTTGTAGAGGGCAATGAGGTCACCTCTGATCCTTCTCTTCTCCAGGCTAAACAATCCCAGCTCCCTCAGCCTCTCCTCGTAGGGCTTGTGCTCAAGGCCTCTCACCAGCCTTGTTGCCCTTCTCTGGACACCTTCAAGTGTCTCGATGTCCTTCTTAAACTGAGGGGCCCAGAACTGGACACAGTACTCAAGGTGTGGCCTAACCAATGCAGAGTACAGGGGCAGAATGACCTCCCTGCTCCTGCTGGCCACACTATTCCCAATACAGGCCAGGATGCCATTGGCCTTCTTGGCCACCTGGGCACACTGTTGGCTCATGTTTAGGTGGGTGTCAATCAGCACCCCCAGGTCCCTCTCTGTTTGGCAGCTCTCCAGCCACTCTGACCCCAGCCTGTAGCTCTGCATGGGGTTGCCGTGGCCAAAGTGCAGCACCCGGCACTTGGACTTATTAAATGCCATCCCATTGGACTCTGCCCATCTGTCCAGTCGGTCGAGGTCCCTCTGCAGAGCCTTTCTACCCTCTAACTGACTAACATCTGTTCCCAGATGGTTCTTTACCTTCTGGCCTGTTCCAAGGAGCAGATCTACAAACTTTGCTCCTCTCCAGCACAGAGGGGCAGGGCTGATGGAGAGAAGAGAAGGATATGATCCCAGGCAGAGAGAAGCAAAGGGTTCAGGGGAGAGGACTGACCTGCAAGGAATTGCTCAGCCCTGACCAGGGCTCTCCCAGCCTTGCATTTTGCTGCCTATGACTTGGGGCTTTGTCACCTCCTGCCAGCTCAGTGCATCTGTGCTTGGATCACAGCCAACAGGGAGCTGATAGAAAACTTTGGAGGTCAAAACCTTCAGAGATTCAGCATCCAAGTTTGATGGCCGAGCCCACAGAGTGGTGGTGAATGGTGCCACATCCAGCTGGCGGCCTGTCACTAGTGGTGTGCCCCAGGGATCGGTGCTGGGCCCCATGCTCTTCAACATCTTTATTGATGATCTGGATGAGGGCATTGAGTCCATCATCAGTAAATTTGCAGACGACACCAAGCTGGGGGCAGGAGTTGATCTGCTGGAGGGCAGAGAGGCTTTGCAGAGGGACCTCGACAGGCTGGACAGATGGGCAGAATCCAAGGGCATGAGATTTAACACATCCAAGTGCTGGGTTCTGCACATTGGCCACAACAACCCCATGCAGTGCTACAGGCTGGGGTCAGAGTGGTTGGAGAGCGGCCAGGCAGAGAGGGACCTGGGGGTGCTGGTTGATTGTAGGCTGAACATGAGCCTGCAGTGTGCCCAGGCAGCCAAGAAGGCCAATGGCATCCTAGCCTGCATCAGAAACAGTGTGGCCAGCAGGAGCAGGGGAGGTCATTCTGCCCCTGTACACTGCACTGGTTAGGTCACACCTCGAGTCCTGTGTCCAGTTCTGGGCCCCTCAGTTTAGGAAGGAGGTTGTCTTGCTGGAACGTGTCCAGAGAAGGGCAACAAAGCTGGGGAGGGGTTTGGAACACAAGCCCTATGAGGAGAGGCTGAGGGAGCTGGGGTTGCTTAGCCTGGAGAAGAGGAGACTCAGGGGTGACCTTCTTGCTCTCTACAACTACCTGAAGGGAGGTTGTAGCCAGGCAGAGGTTGGTCTCTTCTTCCAGGCAGCCAGTACCAGAACAAGAGGACACAGTCTCAGGCTGCGCCAGGGCAGGTTTAGACTGGATATTAGGAAGAAGTTCTATACCGAGAGAGTGATTGCCCACTGGAATCAGCTGCCTGTGGAAGTGGTGGAGTCACCTTCATTGGAGGTGTTCAGGAAGAGGCTTGATGGGGTGCTTGGTGCCAGGGTTTAGTTTTTTAGTTGTTTAGTTGGGTTGTATTGTACTGTATTGTACTGTATTGTACTGTATTGTACTGTATTGTATTTAGGTGGGTTGGATTGGTTGATGGGTTGGGCGTGATGATCTTGAAGGTCTCTTCCAACCTGGTGTATTGTATTGTATTGTATTGTATTGTATTATTATGGTGCACTGAGCCCCTGTGTCAACCCAAGGCCCTGTACTTCTGAAGTTGTGAAGTGCCAGGCCACTGGATGTACACATCCCAATAGATTCTGTTCTCTCTGTTACCCCTCTCCTCCCCCTGGCGGGAGCCAGGGCACCCCTAGTTATGGGGAACATGCCCACATGTGCAATGAGCACAGTGTGCAGTGTTAGAACTGGAGCCACTGTTGGAGCTACTAGAGTTGTCCAGGGAAACAGCAGAAGTAACAGCTACCCTTCTGGTATTGCTACCTCGGGTTCTGCCATTTTGCAGTTCCCTCAGTCTCCTGAGAAGATTAGCAGTTGGTTGCCCATCCCATCTGTTCATGTTCTCACTAAACTGATCACGCAGAGTTATCCAAATACTCGCACATGACTGCCTTGGTGGTCTGTTTTGTTTGGATCTGTTTTGGAATGACCTGTTTTGGAATGACATCCTTGGAGGAAGTCTATTCCTCACAGAGGAAACCTGTATCCATCTGGAGGAAGAATTGGAATTATCTCTCTGTGTCAATTGGGAGATGGAATTTTAAAATTCATCCTTCAGCTCTTTCATGCAATTCTCAATTTTTCCAGACAGAGTTTCAATGGCTGAAACCAAAGAAACACGTGTCATGCTATCCTCCAATTGTCTCATCTGATCAGTGAATTGGCCAACCATAGGAGAAGCTCCGCCATAATTTCTTGCCACAATCCTGCTTGCCAGAATATTTGCATAGTTAGGAGGAGCAAGTTTGATGAGCTTTTTAGCAAGACCAGTTCCTACAGGAATTTCATCAGGATTCAGAGTCTCATGGCCACCATAGAGTACCTCTCTAACAGCAAATTCTCTCAGACGCTTAATTCCTTCCTCTATGGTAGTCCAGGGCTTAGGATTCCATGGGAGATCATCTCGGGAAGGATATCTCATGAGGGTTGCCATTAAAAGGCGTATCCACAGAGTCACCTTACCGAGAGTCCTGCCTAGATGTCTATCTATTCCATTATCCTTTGAGAGAGTTCCTAGTTGAGCTGCTGACTTGTCTCCAACCATTAGAGCTGGAGCACCTGTATCGTAGCATCTACCAAGCCAAGCTAGGATTGGCTCCTTATCTGCTCTGATGTAATCTTTACGCACATTCCGTAGCTCTTCTCTTGGTGAAGAACAGTCCAGAATATCATCTGACTCCTCCTCTTCCTCCTCTTCCTGAACTTGTTGCCCCATTAATCTTATTGTCACTCTCCTAAGAATCTCTTTGAGGTCAGGAGTACCACCTCTAGTTGTTCTGCTGTCAGCAATTTGCCCTGCATCTCCATCCAGTGATGTTCTCAATAACTCAGCTATATCTTTAAGACAAACCTTCTCCTCCTCCTCAGCAGGGTCTCTTAAAGCAGAAGTTCCCTCACCAGCATCAGCTTCTGAATCAGCTTTGGTCTTTCCACCTCTCGTCTTTAAAACAGCTACCTGCTTAACTGGAGCTGTGTTTGAATTTACAGCTGGCTTAACAGAAGCTGACAGGTTTTGAGACGGATCAGCTGCTGTGGAGGACACTTCCGGTCCTGCTGAAGAAGAAGGAGGAAATGGCTTTGCCTCACTAATGGCTGCCAAGGACGTGGGAGCCGCCATGTTAGGCTCTGCCGCTGCCACTGCAGCTGGCTGATTGCCAGAACCACCAACAGCACCGTTCAGAGCAGCCTTTCCGATGGACTTTTTAGCTTTATCTTTAACTGATACAGATCCTCCATTCTCCTCATCACTAGATATTTCTGGGGTCGAGTTAGAGCTGTTCTTTCTCCTCCTGGGTCTACGCCTAATTACAAAACAGGCCTTAGATACTTTCTTCTCCCGGTACAGAGCATATAACAAGAACACATTGCTTATCACCAACAGCAGGATTGCACTCATCAAATAAATCACCTTTGGATCCCAGCCATCACTTAAAATGATACTTTCCCCTACTGGGATCTTAAACTCCTTTATCTCTATGGGCAGAGTGGTTGATGTCACATTCCTGTATCTATTAAGCCAAAAGAATCCCAGGCACCGCTCATAGAGAAGCTGAATCTTATACTTAAACCATAAATACAATTTATACATCAAGTATCTGCTTAAGCGATCGAAAATCAATCCTAGGCCATGCTTATAGACAAGGACGCCAAAGATTGAAAAAAACAGACGCTCTAAAAGCCAAAACACTTTCATCTTTGCAACTCCGACCTGAGCAGACAATAAATCAAGCAACTTTTGCTCTGCTTCTGGACAGCAACTATCCACAAGCCGCGCGTTGGGCCGCCAATTAAAAATATGTGGTGGGGTGAGAAAGTTCCCTCCCCACACACAAGGAAAGAAACCACAGCTAGCTCAGTCGGAAAAGCAGATGAAAGCTATATTTACAGGCATAAATGGAATGCAATGAATATATACACAAATATACAATATTTACAATATATACAGGAAAACACAACAATGAACACAATGCAGAAAAACCTTTTCCCTCCAGCTGGCCAGGGGGGTTCCCTGAACCCCCCTCTCTCCCTCCCCACCTCCCCTTTTTCCCAAAAAGGGTTAGAGAGAGAGAGAAAGGCAATTAAGGAAGAAAAATTCTGTTAGTTCAGAAAACGCATGCAAGAATTAGTGTTCTTATCTGGTTAGCTGTTAACTCAAGGCCGTTCCTGCTTCAGAAAAAGAGAAGAAGCCGTCCAGCCCACAGGACAGAGAAGCACAGACTGCACCCAGCCTGAACCCAGGCCAGACACAGACTGCACCAACAGAACCCAAACTTAGAATTGCACTCACAGCTACCAATGAAATTAGTTTAGACTATCTTGTTTTTGTTCAAATATCAAAAACATTCAGCCAGAGTGTTCAGCAACTGTCTCTTTCTTAAAGGCATAGCATCAACTGGTCACACTGAGTTATATTTATAGAAATTAATTCTGTAAATGTTCTAATTGAGTGCAAATTATCAATACTGAACCACTTCTGGGATGTATTTCACAATCATGGACTAGAATATGGATATAAAATAGTGACTCATTGGTTATTGATAATTTTAATAATTAATACAAATTAATATTTATATAACTTATATTTCATATTCACAAATTAATAAGCTCTTCATCACACCATGAAATTTAATCTCTTGTCCTGGACCTTGACATTTGGTAGGTGGAATGTCTAACCCACTCTTTGTGGGCTCACCCTGACTCTGCCCCCATTGCTCATCTTGGCCCCAGCCTTTACCCTTTGTTAAGCATTGGTCTTTTGACCAAAACCCCAGCCTCAACCTAGCCCCAACACAACCCCTGCCCCTCAGAGCTGGCCCTCACCTGAGCCCTGCCCAGCACTCTCAGCAGGACAGCTGAAGGAAGGAGACTCATTAACTCCTCACTAACTGTTAGAAACTTTCCCACTCATTAGAGTAGCCTTCAGCCATCAATAAAGGAATCATTGAGCTTGGTAGAGGTGGAAAAGGCTGCCCAAGAGGGGTCACATTTGGCCTGACAGTGCTGGGGGGTCGGTGTATTTCTGTGTCCCCCGGTGCCCACTGGCCACCGGCTTGGGGGTGAATATGCCAGGTGAGGGAGGAGCTGTGGATGAAGCCCTTGCTGCAGCCTGTGCAGGGACAGCCTTAGCACCAGTGTAGGTGCAGCGGTGCTGACTGAGGGTGGCCATCGGAGTGAAACTCTTGCCTCAGGCAGCTCAGAGGTGCAGCTGCTTCTGGCTGTGGACGCAGCAGTGCCGGATGAGGTTGGAGCTGAGGGTGAAGCTGTTGCCATAGTCCCCACAGACAGAGGGCTGGGCACTGGGCTGGGGGCAGTGGGGCTTTACCAGCTCCAAGCTGGGTGGGAAGATTTTTTCCCCCACTCAGGGCACTGATGTGGCTGCTTGGGTGGCACAGTGGGGCTGATATGGGTTTGTCCTCTTTCTCCTCTTCATCTTCCTTCTCCTTCTCATCATTCTTCTCCTATTCCATATAATCTTCCACTTCTGCCACATCATCCCCTTTGTCCTCCTCATAATTATTTTCTTCCACCTACTCCTAATTATTTTCTTCTTCCTCCTCCTAATTCTCATGTACTTCATCCTTGTTCTCCTTATCACCCTGTGCTCTTGGGCAAATTCTTGGGGACCAAGTAACTGAAAAGTAAGGACACTGTGTGCAACATTGTGTGCTGAGCAGATGGTTCCAGAGGCCTTGGATTGCTGAGGCAACTTTCTCAGGATTCGTTTGCTTTTCTTCCAAAGAGCAACAATTCTGTGGCTGTGTGCAGGCAGCTCTCTCAGGAGAGAAGGAGGCAGCTGGTGCCATGGAGCTGTGAGCTCCAGCTGCAGAGAACAGTGGAGAAGTCTGATGCAAGGAGCAGGGATGGAAGGCACAGGTGGGCAGGGACAGCAATAGGGAGCTTGGGGAGGGTGAGGAGCAAAGTTGTCCACTCCATGTAGGCCCTCAAAGGACAGCTTCTCCTCCCAGTCCAGACCTCCTGAGCAGACAGCCTGCATCATTCTGGCTTGGTGGAGGCTGCTGTCACCTCTGTCCTCATCTGAGAAAGAATTAAATAGTTTACCCTCAAAATCTGAGCTTTGTGAGGTGCACTTTGAAATCTGGAAGGAAACAACAGAGACACAAAGAGCTCCTCAGGGCACTTGGGGATCATTCCATGAACCTCAGGTACTGAGAGAAGAGTGAAGAAACTGCAAGAAGCAAGAAGCAAAAGTCAAAGTACCTTGAAGCATTGATTGGCCCCACTGAGGCTTGTTACTGCCAAAGCCTCCCCAGGGACTCGTTAGAGCAGCTCAGGAGAGGCTGTGATTGCAGCAGGCAAAGGCAAAGTGCAGGAGAGCAAACTCTGGCTCTGGGTTCTGCAGCACAAAGGCCAAGGCCTGAGCACAGCCCCTGGGCAGGCAGATCCTGTCCCTCATGTGTGGGTCAAGGCTCTTCAGGTGCAGTGGGGGTGGGGGGTGGGTTTCATGGCAGCATAGCAGGGCCTAGGTTGGAAGGGACCTCAGAGCTCATCTGCTGCAACCTCCCTGCCATAGGCAAGGATGCCTCTCCTATAGACTCAGCTGCTCAAGGCCTCATCCAGCCTGGCCTTCAACACCCTCAGGAGAGGGCATCCTACCTGGGCAGCCTATTCCAGAGTCCCACAACCCACATACTGAAGAACTTCTTCCGAAGGCCCAGTCTAAACCTCCTTTTCCTCACCTTCCAACCTTTCCCTCCTGTCCTGTCACCAGACACCCTCATGAAAAGTCCCTCTCCAGCCTTTCTTTAGCATCCCTGTAGGGTTTGTGATGCTGAGTGGAGGACAAGGGCCTGACAGTCCCCAGCCTTCCTGGGGCTGTGGAAAGAGGCACTGAGGCCCTCCCAGTGCCTTAGGACAACAGCTCCTCACAGGCCTCGGGGACAGAGAATTGCCAGAGTCAAGAGGGCACAGCCTTGGCTTCTCTTCATCACTCCCACCACTGCCATTGCCCTTGGCCAGCTCTCCCACAGCTTTGTCCTGCCCTGTCTCACAGCTGCTTCTCCTGCCCTGCAGGCTGCAGACACTCCTCTCACTTCCCCACCTTGGCCTTCCCATGCCTTCACTGACACCTGCCCACACTCACCCTCTGCTTCCTGGGACACAAAGAGAAGGGCTGATCCCAGATTCCTTCTGGAGAGCTTCTCAGGCCACAGCACTACCCTTTGAGAGAGGTTTCTTGCTCCTCATGGCCAGGCTGCACCTGCCAGGCTGCACCATCTGGCACTGTTCCTCTCTCCTGCTCTTGCCTACCTCAGCAGGAGCTCCCAAGGCTGCTGGCCTTGCAGTTTCTTGCATAGACAGCACCAAGCCCTGTGCCTGCTGCTGTCCCATCAGGTACTTAGGCAGCAGAGACACAGCAACCAAACCATCAGCTCCATCCTGCAGTCAGCCCAGGCCCTTTGGCAGAGGCCATCTGACAGATCACTCTGCCCATCTGCCAGCCATGAGCCCAGGGCTGCCCTACCAGCTCCTGCAGACACACCTGACCTCACAGTCCCTTTCCCAGCTCTGTTCCTGCTGTTGGCCAATCCTCTCAGGAGGCAGAAGTGGCCTCACCTCCCCCTTCCCTGTCCTTGGCTTCCTACTGAGTGCTGAGTTCCTGAGACTCAACTGAGCACAGGATTGCACACTCAGCCCTCAGCCTCCTTGTGGCCAGAGCCTGAGCAGATCAAAGTTTCACCAGATCCATCTGGCAGATTTCCTACCAAGGCTTTGAGTGGAGAAGCCTTCCTCAGAGGACCTGCTGTATCTGTCCTGGTACACTTGTGGAAGAGATCCTTGCACCTCATCTTGTCCAATGATCCTGCTCAGTTCTGCATCTGGGAAGGAAGAATAAACTGCAGCTGTATAGGCTGGGAGGTGATCTGCTGCAGAGGAGACCTGAGAGTCCTGGTGGATAACAAGTTCTGCATGGGACAGCAATATGCCCTGGTGCCCAAGTAGGCCAATGGGATCCTGGGGTGATTCAGAGAAGTTTGTCCAGCAGATAGAGGGAGGTTCTCCTCCCCCTCTACTCTACTCTGCCGTGGTGAGGCCACACCTGGAATATTGCATCCAGAAGTTTCCTGCAGTGTTAATAGTGAGGGACACTATTGGGAAAGTGTCTCCAGGCTGTGGTTGGAGCAGAGAACTGGAGGCAGTGCTGACAGGTCAGGACAAGCAGAGGAAGGTGTCTCTGATGCTGACTAAACCTGGAGGTGTTTCATTAATGCAAAGGACCAAGTCCTGACCCCCAGACACTGGTATGGGATCTCCTGTCCCTCACTCACCCCTCAGAGCTCTTCCTGGCACATTAAGATACAGACAGAAGCAATGCCAAAGGCAGGACTATGGCACAATCCCTTTCAGCCTCCTGAGGAAGGACCAGGAAGCAATCAAGGAAGCAATGAGGCCCCAGGGCTGGAAGGAGAAGTTGTCTCCTCAGAGGCAGCAGTGGCACAGACCACAGCCAGAACCAAAGGCATGAAGAGCTTGGCTCTGCCAGGAGCCTTTCAGCTCTTCCTCATCCCTCTGTCATCTGCCCCTCAGGCTGTCCTCTGCTGCTGCATCAGCTGAGCCTCTTTCCCTGCAGGCTGTAGTCACCCAGCCAGCTGCCCCACCTTGCTGCCACCTTCCTTTCCTGCTCTCTCTTCATCCCTGCTGGTTGTTCCTTGAAACACAAAGCCTTGGAGTGCTCCAGGCTCCTGCTGGGGCATGTCTTGCACCACAGCACTGCTCTGGCAATGACATTTCTTTCTCTTCATATCCAGGCTGGACCTCCCCAGCTGCACCTCATGGCTTTGTTTCTTGCTCTTGCAGTTGGTCACTATGAAGTAGTCTCAAAGCAGTTCTCAAGCACTCTCAGGCTGCTCCTCTGCTGAACTCAGTCTCCACACCACTGAACCCACAGCCTTCAGCTCTATCATGTGCTCCCATCTTGGGACATCTCTGGGCACTCTCCAAGGTGTTTGCAGATGGAAGTGCAGAGGTCACAGGCCAAGAAAGAGAAATTTTAGCAAGTGCTGTAGTGTCTGGACAAAGAGCAGTGGCTTTGAGCTGAAACAGGAGAGACTGAGATTGGATATAAGGAAGAAATATTTAACAGTGAAGGTAGAGGGCACTGGAACAGTTGCCCAGAGAAGGGAAGGTCCCATCCCTGGAATTGCCCAAGGTCAGGATGTTTATTCAACCTGAACTAGTGCAAGATGCCCCTGCCACGGATGGATGGCTGAACTGGAGCTCTTTTCCATCCCTTCCAAGCCATTCCATGGTTCTTTGATCCTAATATCCCAAACTGGTTCTCCATGGGACTGCAGAGAGTTAGATGCACCATGGGGCTGTTCTCTTCTGACCTGGTCCCCAACACCTTCACAAAAAAGAAATAATTACTATGTCTTGGCCATGAGTTGCCAAGGTTTTGGGGAAATAATAATAATGATAATGATGATGATAATAATAATGATAATGATAACAATAACAATAATGATAATAATAACAATACAATAATAATAATGATGTAATGAGGGGTAAAAATTGTCAAATCAAAGACATTTTCAACTTCTGTGAATGTTTCCCTAAGTCTGTCAGTAGAAGAGGCTCCCATGATGGCCTGGCCAATGGAGGATGGGAGCAATCTGCCTGAACAGTCTGAGATCAGTGATGGGAAGGTAGAAAGTGTCTTTGGGGCTGGCAAGACTTACCATGGGCTGTCTAGGAAAAGATGCAAGGAAGGGACAAAGTGGGGTCAAGGTGGTTTATGGGGGAACAAGAATGGGAAAAGAGAGGGAAATGGGAATCAAGCAGCTGGCCCTGCATAAAGAGATCACTTCCCTGGCTGTGCCTGTAACTGATGTTGCTGGGCCCCATCCTCTTCAATGTCTTCACTGACGATCTGGATGAGGGGATTGAGACAGTCATCAGTAAATTGGCAGATGACACCAAGTTAGGAGCAGATGTTGGTCAGTTGGAGGGCAGAAGGGCCCTGCAGAGGGACCTCGACCGACTGGACAGATGGGCGGAGTCCAACGGGATGGCATTCAACAAGTCCAAGTGCCAGGTGCTGCACTTTGGCCACAGCAACCCCATGCAGAGCTACAGGCTGGGGTCGGAGTGGCTGGAGAGTTCCCAAACAGAGAGGGACCTGGGGGTGCAGATGGACAGCTGCCTGAACATGAGCCAGCAGTGTGCCCAGGTGGCCAAGAAGGCCAATGGCATCCTGGCCTGCATTAGGATTAGTGTGGCCAGCAGGAGCAGGGAGGTCATTGTGCCCCAGTACTCTGCTTTGGTTAGGCCACACCTTGAGTCCTGTGTCCAGTTCTGGGCCCCTCAGTTTAAGAAGGACATTGAGACACTTGAAGGTGTCCAGAGAAGGGCAACAAGGCTGGGGAGAGGCCTTGAGCACAGCCCTGTGAGGAGAGGCTGAGGGAGCTGGGGTTGCTTAGCCTGGAGAAGAGGAGGCTCAGGGGTGACCTCATTGCTCTCTACAACTACCTGAAGGGAGCTTGTAGCCGGGAAGGGGTTGGCCTCTTCTCTCACAACTAGCACCAGAACAATAGGACACAGTCTCAAGCTGTTCCAGGGAAAGGTTAGGCTGGAGGTGAGGAGAAAGTTCTTCGCCGAGAGAGTCATTCGCCATTGGAATGGGCTGCCCAGGGAGGTGGTGGAGTCTCCTTCCCTGGAGGTGTTCAAGAGGGGATTGGACGTGGCACTTGGTGCCATGGTCTAGTCATGGGGTCTGTGGTGACAGATTGGACTCAATGATCTTTGAGGTCTCTTCCACCCTTAGTGATACTGTGATACTCTGATACTGTGATCACTGCAGCTTGTCCTGTTTCCTTCCTGGAGGGGAAGAAGAAGCCACCCACCTATCAGGGCAGGCTGGGACCTGACTGGCTGAGTAGGGACCCTGAAGACATGGACCTGGGCACTTCCAGGGATGCAAGAGGAGCCACCAGTGAATGCTCACCATGAGCAAGGCCAGGTGCATCTGGGACTGCATTAGGAGTGTGGGCTACCTGCACCAGGGGAGTGGTGATCTCCCTCCATTGAGCCTTAGCATCCTGATCCACTTCTGCAGAGCAGGAGGTTCTTTTACAGACCCTGCAAATGAAAACCAAGAAGGAACCAAGCAGTTGGTTGAGAAAATCCCCTGGCTTGTGCTTCACCTGCAATGGCAGGAGGAATGTTAGAAATACAGAAGAGGAGGGAAAGTAGGAAATAAGAAAAGCAAAGAGAAAGTCACCACCATGGCTGCCAGCAACACCTCCCAGGCTCTGAAGGTCTCAAAAGCTGGGGGAGCTCCAAACTTCCCTGTTACCCTTGCAGCTTTATTGCCTTTCCAGTCTCAGAGGTGGTCACAGTTCCTCAGCCAGCTGCCATGCCTACAGCACATTCAACTCCTGCCAGCACTGTCCCAGAGTTATGGGGGCCCATGCATGCTCTTCTGGCTCTGAACTGCTGCCTCACTCATCCTCAGGGGCTCTGTCCAGCAGCAGAGCCACAAAACTCTCAACCCATTCCATAATCTCTGGGTGCAGTCACACAGGGAGCCTCAGCTTGCATTGCAGCACTCTCCAAGGTGGAACCTGTGGCCTTGTCTGCTTATCAGCTGCTGCAGTGTGGTGGTTTGAGCCTTAACTGGATTTAAGAGCTCAGATGGGGGCAAAGCTGAGAATCCCTCCCCCACTCCCCCCCTCCTCTTTCCCAATAGAGAGGAAAAGAAAGGGAAGGCTGAAATCCACTGAGAAATAATTTGGAGTGGGTTTGGAAGCAGAGAGGTAAAAGTTGTCTTTCAAATACATATATATACACACCTAGAACTGTAACAGGAAGGGCTCACAAGGGTAAGGAACAAGGATGGATAGGGAGATAGACAAAACCAACAGTCCTTTGGAGAAAGGTGGATGCAGCAGGGAGAAAGACCAGGCCTGACCACGTGGCAGAGAGCCAGGAAGCCAGCAGTGACTCTCTTAGTCCTCTCTTCCTGGTGAGGCAGAAGCAAAAGAGCCCCAAAGGTTGCTGTACTCTCCCCTTTACAGGCTTGGACAGAGAGGGGGAGTGGAACAGACTAACTCAGCTTCCTGGGGATGATCCAGCTCCAACCCCCTGCCATGGTCAGGGACACCTCACACTAGAGCAGGTTACTCAGTCAAATCCAGCCTGGCCTTCAAAACCTCCAGGGATGAGGCTTGCACCACCTCCCTGGGCAACCTGTGCCAGTGTCTCACAACTCTAACGGGGAAGAACTTCTTCCTAACATCCAGTCTGAATCTACTCAGTTCTACTTTTGTTCCATTCCCCCCCAGTCACTCCCTGACACCCAAAAAACTCTCTCCCCAGCTTTCTTGTAGCTCCCTTCAGATACTGGAAGGTCACAATAAGGTCTCCTCAGAACCTTCTCTTCTCCCTTTCTCTGGGTAACCTTTTCCAGTGTCCTGCCACCCTCACCATGAAATATTTCCTCCTTCTATCTGATCTAGCTCTCCCTTCATTCAGTTTAAATCCACTGTCCTTTGACCAGGGATTTGAAGGCATCTGACATATGACCGCTAGGTAGTGGCTGATGCCCCTGAGCCCAGTGGTGAGGAGAATGAGAAGAGTGCAGGAACAGCATGAGAGTGCTTGGAGACATGAGAAGATTCCCTGACTGGTGAAGAGCAGCAGGAGAAAGAAATAAAGTCACAAAGTGGAGCAGGAGAAGCCCAGACTGGACATGAGGAGGAAGAAATGTCACTGCCAGGGCAGTGCTGTGGTGCAAGATGTCACCCAGCAGCACCCTGGATCAGCTCAAGACTTGATATTTCAAGGAATACCCAGGGAGGATGGAGAGAGAGAAGCAAAGGAAGGTGGCAGCAAGGTGGGGCAGCTGGCTGGGTGACTACAGCCTGCAGGAAAGAGGCTCAGCTGATGCAGCAGCAGAGGACAGCCTGAGGGGCAGATGACAGAGGGCTGTGGGAGAGCTGAAAGGCTCCTGGCAGAGCCAAGCTCTTTCTGCCTTTGCTTCTGGCTGTGGTCTGTGCCACTGCTGCCTCTGAGCAGGCAACTCCTCCTTCCAGCCCTGGGGCCTCATTGCCTCCTTGTCCATCCTGAGAGCCTGGGAGGGGTTGTGCCATAGTCCTGCCCTTGGCATTGGTCCTCTCTACATCTCACTGCTCCAGGAAGCAGCCTGAGGGGTGAGTGAGGGACAGGATCTGCCTGTCCAGGAGCCAGGGCTCAGGGCTTGACCCTTTGCATTAATGAAGCACCTCCAGGCTTGCTCAGCATCAGAGACATCTTCCTCTGCTTGTCCTGACCTCTCAGCACTGCCTCCAGTTCTCTGCTCCAACCACAGCCTGCAGACACTTTCCCAGCAGTGTCCTCACTGGGACCCATCAACAAGAGAAGAAAGTTCAGAGTTTGAAAGTGACTTCAACTTCTGGAGAGGTTTCATCATCTCCCTCTCAGTCTCTGATGTTTACCTGGCACCAAAGCCACCAGAGGGTCATTAAAATGCCCCTTGGGTTGGTCCTCTGCTGCTCAGCTGGGCTGAGCTCAGCTCTGTGGCTGGAGGAAAGCTGCTGGCAAGTAGGCAGCAATGAAAAGTGTCAGCTGTGCCCAGGAGCAGCTCCTCTGCTCTGCACAGCAGGGCTGAGGGCACTGCCAGAGAATCTTAGCAAGATGAAGAAGGCAAAGAGAGCTTGGAGGTGTCCAGGAGGGTGACTGAGAGCTGACAGGAGGAGAAGTCACTGCAGTCACTGACATGGTGAGTCTGTGGGGGCAGGGCAGTGCAGCTGCAGCTCCTGGAGGCATCTCCTAAAGCTGGCACAGCCACAGCTGCTGGGGGCTGGAAGGAAATCTTCCTGTGCAGAGGCTCTTTTCAGGCTTTTCTGAAGAGCTGTGGAGCCCTGGGGTGCAGGCAGGGGTGGTGAGGGCTGTCCTTCAGAGCAGGGTCCCTGCAGCCCAGGGGCTGTGTGCTGGGGCAGGGACTCTGCTGCCTGCCAGGCTCAGCTCTCAGCCTGCCCAGGAGCTCCACACAGTGCTGTGGGGAGAAGCTGTGAGTGGCAGGAGACAGCCCTGGCAGGGCAGGGCAGGGCAGGGCAGGGTCCTTCTGCTGTGGGGGGAGCTGTGTTGGCCAGAGCTGCTCACAGTCCTGGCTCCGCCTGGGCATTTCTGAGGGGTTTTCAAGAACAAGATCAAGGCAGCATTTTGCTGGAAGGGAAGGAGTCTTGGCTTTGCATGTTGATCCCCTTGGTGTGCTGGGTGGGCAGTGTGAGACTGGAGTTTGTTTCTCCACTCTGGAGAAGACTCTCATTAGCCTTTGAGCTGCTCCTGAGCCCTGCACACCCAGAGCTGCCCCTGGGCAGTGTCCTGCTGCTGGGAGGGGATCTGCAGGGCAGAGCTGAGCACACAGCAGGTGGGATGGGATCTGTCAGCAGGGACAGGGAGGAGCACTGGACACAGAGAAGAGCTCCTGGCAGGACAGCTGCAGGCATCAGGGACTGGGGCAGTGGGAGAGGAATCTGGTGTCAGAGATGCCCTGGCAAGGGGATCAGGCTCTTCTGTGCCATTCTCTGCACTGCAGACACATTTCCCAATGCAACCTTTGCTCTCCTCTTCTACCCAGCAGAGGCAGTGCCCTCAAAGCTGTGGGATCCAGGTCAGGAGTCACAACCTTGGCAGCTGACATTCATCTGAGGGCTCTGGAGTGTGCACACAGAAGGAGGATAAAAGCTTTTCAGTTCCATTCTGAGCAGAGCTGGGGAAGGAGCAGGCTTCACCCCCAGCCCCTCTGCCTTTCTCTCTTCCCTTCATTGTCTCTGCAGCACTGCAGAGCTGTTCCCTGGTCCTCCATGGATCCACAGGACTCTTGCTCTGTGGCTTTGCTGTTGGGATGTGGTCACTTTGTGTTCTGACACTAACTCTGGAAGTCTGGCCCCAGTGTTTGCTTCATGGAAACTAAGAGTCCAAGCTGCATTTGAAGGTGTGTTGAACATCCCACAGGTTGGGTGTGGTGGGGAATGAGCTGATCCATTCCTCATGCAGCTCAGGCAGGAGGTGTTCTATGAGCATTGCAATCTTTGTTTTCAGAGGGAAGTGTGCCCTAACTTATCACTGCCTTTCCCTCCTTGCACAGGTCTCCATGGCCAGAGGCCGCAGATGGCCAACAGCAGCTCCATCACCCACTTCCTCCTCCTGCCATTCCCAGGCACAAGGCAGCTGCAGCTCCTGCACTTCTGCCTCTTCCTGGCCATCTACCTGGCTGCCCTGCTGGGCAATGGCCTCATCATCACCACCATAGCCTGGCACCACCACCTCCACACCCCCATGTACTTCTTCCTCCTCAACCTCGCTCTCCTTGACCTGGGTGCCATCTCCACCACTGTCCCCAAGTCCATGGCCAACTCCCTGTTTGACACCAGGGACATCTCCTACTTGGGATGTAACTGCTCAGGTCTTTTTTGTATTATTCTTGATGGACACAGAGTATTTTCTCCTCACCACCATGTCCTACGATCGCTACGTTGCCATCTGCAGACCCCTGCACTATGAGACCCTCCTGGGCAGCAGAGTTTGTCTCCACCTGGCAGCAGCTGCCTGGGCCTGTGGCTTTCTCTATGCTCTGATGCACACAGCCAATACATTTTCCCTACCCCTCTGCCAGGGCAATGCTGTGAACCAGTTCTTCTGTGAAATCCCCCAGATCCTCAAGCTCTCCTGCTCCACATCCCACCTCAGGGAACTTTGGCTCCTTGTGGCCAGTGTCTGTTTAGCATTTGTCTGTTTTGTGTTGATTGTGGTGTCCTATGTGCAGATCTTCAGGGCAGTGCTGAGGATCCCCTCTCAGCAGGGACGCCACAAAGCCTTTGCCACCTGCCTCCCTCACCTGGCTGTGGTCTCCCTGTTTCTCACCACTGGCTTCTTTGCCTACCTGAAGCCTTCCTCCCTCTCCTCCCCATCCCTGGATCTGGTGGTGTCAGTTCTGTACTCAGTGTTGCCTCCAGCACTGAACCCTCTCATCTACAGCCTGAGGAACCAAGAGCTGAAGGCTGCCCTGAGCAAACTGATCCCTGGATGCTTTCAGAAGCAATAAACTCTTTGTCTTCTCCTGCAGAGCAGTTCTGATGTCACTCAGTGCAGGCCCAGCCTGGCTTCTGTACTTTCTGGTGGTGGATTTTACTGTTTATAATCTTGACATCCCTGTGCTAATTCACCCTCTGCTTTGCTTTGTTGACCGGGAGTTAGTGTCCCAGGACCTGTGCTTCTGTTCATTCAAACAAAATAAAGAGCCTTTCAGTAACGGTTTTGTTTCCTGGAGGAGGAAGATCTTCTCTGTTACTGTTGTAATACACTCCACAAAGAACCTCTGACCCTCCTGGCCCTGCACTTGTGGGGTTGTACCTTCCAATGGTATTGCTGAGGTTCCTGTGGTATTTACCCCCTCGGGTGGCAACTCCATGGAACAGTTTCCATTCTATGCCTGTAGTGCCCTGCACTCCCCCACACTGTCAACTTGTTTGAGGCACTGGCCCTCTAACCTTAAATGCTGTCCTGCTGGGATGCCAGTCCACAGGGACCTCCACAGGTGAGTGGATTTGGCCATCAAAGGCCTCCTGAAGTTTGACAAGGCCAAGGCAGGCAAGGTCTGCACTGGGGCAGAACAACCTCATGCCTCTGGACAGGCTGTGATGTGACCAGCTGGGCAGTGTCCCTGGGAGGGGGGCATGGGAGTCATGATGGAAGCCACATCAGATGGTGAGGTTCCCACTTCTAAAAGAGGGTGGAGAACCTGGAGAAGTGCAGAGAAATTCTCTCATGAAGGGCTCAGAGCCCACAGCACAGGAGCTGTGTGGCAAGCTGGAGGCAGCTGGGCCTCTCTGGCCTGGTGAAGGGCAGGCACAGGGCAGTCTCAAGGCAGACAGCACCTGCCTGGAGAGGTGGTGGAGCCAAGCTCTTCTGCAGTGGCAGATGGCCTGGCAGAGGCAACAGCTACAAGGGGCTTGCTGCTAGGAGCTTTGCCCTGGGCCTTAAGCAAGTTGGTGTCTGCTCAGTTTTGTCTGTTTTGTGTTCCTGGTGGTGTCCTATGTGCAGATCTTCAGGGCAGTGCTGAGGATCCCCTCTCAGCAGGGACGCCACAAAGCCTTTGCCACCTGCCTCCCTCACCTGGCTGTGGTCTCCCTGTTTATCAGCACTGGCTTCTTTGCCTATCTGAAGCCCTCCTCCATCTCCTCCCCATCCCTGGATCTGATGGTGTCAGTTCTGTACTCAGTGTTGCCTCCAGCAGTGAACCCTCTCATCTACACCCTGAGGAACCAGGAGCTGAAGGCTGCCCTGAGCCAACTGATCACTGGATGCTTTCAGAAGCAATAAACTCTTTGTCTTCTGCTGCAGAGCACTTCTGAGGTCACTCAGTGCAGGCCCAGCCTGGCTGCTGTACTTTCTGGTGGGGGAGTCTAGTTTTTTGCTATTTATATCTTCATCCTACACTTTCTAATTCATTCTCTGTTTTTTTGACCAGAGGTTTGTGTAAGTGGACCTCTGCTCCTTGTTTGTTTCAACACAATAAAGGGCCTTGCAGTAGTATCTTTTTTCCTGAGATCCTTCCTCCAAGAATTTTCTGGAGCTTTAGGGGCAGCTCCTGTGTGCAGAGCTGGAGAAGAACAGCATCCCAGCACAGCAGCAGCTCCAGGGAGCACCAGCACTTGTTTGTCCAGGGCTGTTCTTTTTCCACTTCCACACTCTCCTGCCTAGCCCCTGTGTTGGGGCAAGGCCTGAGTGCTCTGGCAGCTTGGGCACCATCCTGCTGCATGGCAGTCCCATGACCACAGGCAGACACAGGCCCTGGGAACCTATTTGGCTCAGATGGCCTCCACAACAACAGTTCCACACAGACAGATGATCTGCTTGGGGCAGTGCCTGAAGCCTTAGGTCTTCTTCCAAAGTTTCCTTCAAGAGCATGCCCAACAGATGCAAAGTGCAGGGAACAGCTAAAGTGTGTGAATGTGCAGGGCTGGGGCACACAGCAGTGTCCTCACACAGCCAGGCCTCCTGCAAGTGACCTGAAGGATCAGCAGAGAAGGCTCTGGACTGTGTCTTGCTCACTGGACACCCTGGGGAAGCTGTCCCAGGGCAGTCACCCCAGACTAGCCTTCACAACCACCCTTTCCAGCAGCAGCCTCACACCTCAGCTTGGAGAGACTCTTTGTCCCTCCACAGGAGGACATGGCCTCAGGAGGTCAGCAGAGCCTGTTTGCATTGTGCAGATGAGATTTCAGCAGATGAGCTGAGGTAAACCTGAGTGAGCAAACACCATCAGTTATTGCTGGAGGTACCAAGGCACTGGAGGTGTGAGGAGCCTCCCAGCCTCTGGCAGGGGCAGCAGGAGGCCAGGGAGACTCTCTGACTGCTGCAGGGCAGGGCCTGTGTGAGTGATGGGGAAAGACTCTGTCTCTGATTATCCCACACTCCAGTAGGGGTCCATGAGTCCAGCTCAGATGTGGACACCTGACAGAGCTGGGACATTGCTGTGTGTCACTCCAGAACAAACCCTACTGGCCCAGGCAGATTCATCTCAGATGGCTTGGGCAGGATCCTGTCTGCTCTCATCAGCTTGCTGGACTGTGCCCTGGGATGTGCACAGACCCTCACAGAGGTTCTGGGCTCCTTGGAAAAGGCCAAGAACACCAAACAGGAGGGTGGGAACATTGCAGGCTGGTCACCCTCTAACACATTCCCTGGGAAGGTGGAGGCTCAAACACCTCTGCAGCCATTTGCAAGCCCTTGCAGGACAAGAGAGGTAGTGCTGAAGCCATATGGATAGGGGCAAGAAGGGGATGTTTTGTGCCTGGACCTTAGCCAGGGCTTTGCCATGGTCCCCCATAGTCAGACAGACTGCTGAGAGCTGGAGTGCAGAAATGGATGAGGTGGTGGCTGAGGGGTGGCTGAAGGCCAGATGTCATCAGTGGAGAGTCCTGGCAGACACTTCCCAGTGGCATCCCTCAGGGCAAGCCCTTGGGCCAGCACTGTGCAATGTCTTCATGAACTCCCTGCACCATCTGAGCCAGGGCCTTTGCAGCTCCTCTGGAGATGAAGCCAAACTGGGCAGAGTCCTTGAGGGACCTCATCTGCTTACCCCTGCCCTGAGCAGGCTCATTGGACAAGAGGATGTGCAGGAGTCTCCTCCACAACTGCAGCAGGACAGAGCCAGCAGCTTCTCCACTCAAAGCCTTGGTAGGAAATCTGCCAGATGGATCTGGTGAAACTTGGATCTGCTCAGGCTCTGGCCACAAGGAGGCTGAGGGCTGAGGGTGCAATCCTGTGCTCAGCTGTGTCTCAGGAACTCACCATTCAGTAGGAAGCCAAGGACTGGGAAGGGGAAGGTGAGGCCACTTCTGCCTCCTGAGAGGATTGGCCACCAGCAGGAACACAGCTGGGAAAGGGACTGTGAGGTCAGGTGTGTCTGCAGGAGCTGGTAGGGCAGCCCTGGGCTCATGGCTGGCAGATGGGCAGAGTGATCTGTGAGATGGCCTCTGCCAAAGGGCCTGGGCTGAGTGCAAGAAGGGGCTGATGGGTTGGTTGCTGTGTCTCTGCTGCCTGAGGACCTGATGGGACAGCAGCAGGCACAGGGCTTGGTGCTGTCTATGCAAGAAACTGCAAGGCCAGCAGCCTTGGGAGCTCCTGCTGAGGTAGGCAAGAGCAGGAGAGAGGAACAGTGCCAGATGGTGCAGCCTGGCAGGTGCAGCCTGGCCATGAGGAGCAAGAAACCTCTCTCAAAGGGTAGTGCTGTGGCCTGGGAAGATCTCCAGATGGAGTCTGGGATCAGCCCTTCTCTTTGTGTCCCCAGGAGCAGAGGGTGAGTGTGGGCAGGTGTCAGTGAAGGCATGGGAAGGCCAAGGTGGGGAAGTGAGAGGAGTGCCTGCAGCCTGCAGGGCAGGAGAAGCAGCTGTGAGACAGTGCAGGACAAAGCTGTGGGAGAGCTGGCCAAGGGCAATGGCAGTGGTGGGAGTGATGAAGAGAAGCCAAGGCTGTGCCCTCTTGGCTATGGCAATTCTCTGCCCCCGAGGCCTGTGAGGAGATGTTGTCCTAAGGCACTGGGAGGGCCTCACTGCCTCTTTCCACAGCCCCAGGAAGGCTGGGGACTGTCAGGCCCTTGTCCTCCACTCAGCATCACAAACCCGACAGGGATGCTAAAGGAAGGCTGGAGAGGGACTTTTCATGAGGGTGTCTGGTGACAGGGCAGGAGGGAAAGGTTTGAAGGTGAGGAAAAGGAGGTTTAGACTGGGCCTTAGGAAGAAGTTCTTCAGTATGAGGGTTGTGGGACTCTGGAATAGGCTGCCCAGGTAGGATGCCCTCTCCTGAGGGTGTTGAAGGCCAGGCTGGATGAGGCCTTGAGCAGCTGAGTCTATAGGAGAGGCATCCTTGCCTATGGCAGGGAGGTTGGAGCAGATGAGCTCTGAGGTCCCTTCCAACCTAGGCCACGCTATGCTGCTATGAAACCCACCCCCCACCCCCACTGCACCTGAAGAGCCTTGACCCACAGATGAGGGACAGGATCTGCCTGCCCAGGGGCTGTGCTCAGGCCTTGGCCTTTGTGCTGCAGAACCCAGAGACAGAGATTGCTCTCCTGCACTTTGCCTTTGCCTGCTGCAATCACAGCCTCTCCTGAGCTGCTCTAACGAGTCCCTGGGGAGGCTTTGGCAGTAACAAGCCTCAGTGGGGCCAATCAATGCTTCAAGGTACTTTGTCTTTTGCTTCTTGCTTCTTGCACAATTTCTTCACTCTTCTCTCAGTACCTGAGGTTCATGGAATGATCCCCAAGTGCCCTGAGGAGCTCTTTGTGTCTCTGTTGTTCACTTCCAGATTTCAAAGTGCACTTCACAAGGCTCAGATTTTGAGGGTAAACTCTTTGGTTCTTTCTCAGATGAGGGCAGAGGTGACAGCAGCATCCACCAAGCCAGAATGATGCAGGCTGTCTGCTCAGGAGGTCTGGACTGGGAGGAGAAGCTGTCCTTTGAGGGCTGACACGGAGTGGACAACTTTGCTCCTCACCCTCCCCACCTTCCCATTGCTGTCCCTGCCCACCTGGGCCTTCCATCCCTGCTCCTTGCATCAGACTTCTGCACTGCTCTCTGCAGCTGAAGCTCACAGCTCCATGGCACCAGCTGCCCCCTGCTCTCCTTAGAGAACTGCCTGCATACAGCCACAGAAGAATTGTTGCTCTTTGGAAGCAGAGCAAAGCCAAGGCTGAGAAAGTTGCCTCAGCAGTTGTTGTGAAGTGGTTATTAAATTTATGAATATGAAATATGAATTATGGAAATATTAATTTTATTAATTATCAAATTATTAATAACCGATGAATCAACAACTTATATATATGTTTAGTGCACGTTCGTGAAATACATTCCATAAGTGGCTTAGTATTATGATTAGAACTTAATTAAACTATCTACAGACTATTCGTATGGTTTATAAAATGAAGGGTGCAGTTCCAACGCTTGGCCACTAGTTGGCGACTCGGCGGAACGCGGGTGGCTTCTGGCTATGTACAACAATATTACAATCTTTCTGTGCGTCAGCGATGACTCTGCTACACGCGGATACTTTGAACTGAGTGCTAGTGGGTGGAAAGCTCGTGGGAGATACTCTGTAGCTGTTGTTTGTAGCAAGGTGGGGGTCCGGCTGACGACTGCCGCTGGACTGGTTCCTAGTTGAGTTGGACGGTGGTGTTGGGTATTATCTCCTCTCTCCGCAGCAGTGGAGAAGGAATAATGGGACCTGGTCTTAGCTCAGAAGCAGGTTCCCTTCAGGACTAGGTCGGTTCCCTCCAGACAATAGGAATAGGTCCTGGTCGGGTTCGGCCCGTGGGGTCGGCCCTGGGAGTCGGCTCGCACGGCAGGGCGGGGCGACGGTTGCCGGTAGGCGGGCTCAGAGGTTCCCGGTCGGACAACAATAGCTATGGGGTCGGCCTCGTGGCGACAGATCTCGGGGCTGAGGTAAACAGCCTCGGAGAGAGAATGCGGCTGCGCTGAGCTGCGGCTTCTCTGTTTCTGGGCTTAAAGGCACAGCGGGACGATCGGGGCAGTCCCGGGTTTGGTGCAGTATAGGCACCACCAATGCTTTAGTCTTCCCTGCGGTCACAGGGCTTGGAGCGGCACACGTGGCGGCTCTCCTCCCGCTATGGCGGGGCTAGGTATATGTGGACTTAGTCTCTAGTAAGTCCCTTCTCCCTGACAACTGGGCAGATCTTACCCTCAGGGGCTGGTCCAGTCCTCCAGTAGTGCGATAGGCTCTCCCAGTCGGTACGACTGGCTGTAACGACGCTGTCTTCTCGGGCTCAGCAAAGGTCCTCCCTCTGGGGTGATCCTCACGATCAGAGTGCTTCTCACGATGCAGAGGCTTCAGTATGCGTGCACGTGTGATAGAAGCTAACAACAATAAGCTCAATGGCAGAGGCTGTGGCTCAAGAGCTGCTCTCTCGAGCAAGTAGAGACAAAGTGAAAGAGGGGGCAAGTTGTTTACCCACAGGGGTAATACTTATAGATTCCTCGAGGCTGGGTGTGACCAATGGGCACTCTCATAGACAACTGGCTTCAGCCTATAGAAAGCGTGAAGCTGGAATTAATGCCCATACTTGGTAATTGCACAAGCACTGCATGCGCTGAGTGCTGCTGGCCTGGCTAATGCCTTGGCTTTTGTCTTCCTCCAAAAGGAGGGGAAACCTGTCCACATGCTGGGGTCAGATCTAGTATCTGGGCAGAATGTGCCTTCACCACACAACCATAACAGCCAATTCCTCATGCATAGAATGCACCCTTCTGGCTGTGCAAGTGTGAGTTCCTGATAGGAATCAACATCCTGGTCTGGAGTCTCTGGTGAGGATGTTGATAGTCTTCCTTATCTTTAACCTGGTTTCTGCCAGGCTCAGTGGGTGTCGAACCAGCTGCCCAAATTCTGTAGATTTCTGCCTACAAACTTAAAACTAAGTACATACTGTTCAAAACAGGATGTTACATGGTCTTATCATTGAGTGGCATTGTCTGACTTGATTACGACTGTGACCGGTTGAGGCTGTGTCTTTAAGAAAGAGACAGTTGCTGAACACTCTGGCTGAATGTTTTTGATATTTGAACAAAAACAAGATAGTCTAAACTAATTTCATTGGTGCTTGTGGGGTGCAGTTTGGAGTTTGGGTTCTATTAGTTCAGTCTGTGTCTGGTCTGGGTTCAGGCTGGGTGCAGTCTGTGCTTCTCTGTCCTGTGGGCTGGACGGCTTTTTTCTCTCTTTCTGAAGCAGGAACGGCCTTGAGTTAACAGCGAACCAGATAAGAGCACTGATTCTTGCATGCACTTTCTGTGCTAACGGAATTTTCCTTCCTTGATTGCCTTTCTCTCTCTCTCTAACTCTTTTTGGGAGGAGGGGGAGGTGGAGAGGGAGAGAGGGGGGTTCGGGGAGCCCCCCTGGCCGGCTGGAGGGAAGAGGTTTTTCTGCATTGTGTTCATTGTTGTATTTTCCTGTATATATTGTAAATATTGTGTATTTGTGTACATATTCATTGCATTCCATTTCTGCCTGTAAATATAGCTTTCATCTGCTTTTCCGACTGAGCTGGCTGTGGTTTCTTTCCCTGTGTGTGGGGAGGGAACTTTCTCACCCCACCACAACGACTCCATCAATTGATCATTTATATGGTTAACAAATAATTCATCCCTTTATTTATTACAGGTGTCAAGAGCAAGAAGGGAAAGAGCTGCAGGCAGGGGACAGCGTAGCACCACCTGCAAGGCTAAAAGCTCAACAGGACTCAGGTCTTTCTGCTCCTGTCTATGGCAGTTGCCTCTGCCACCACAGACAGGGAGATGAAACTTTTTTCTTGAGCCTCTCTGCATCTGACTGCCCAGGCTCTGTGGTCAGGGCTTGGCCTTTCTGCTGCAGAAACCAAAGCCAGTGTGGGGGACAGTGTAGGACAACCTGTGGTGGGGATGGCAATGGGCACTGGCAAGGCTGGAAGTCATCAGGAGAACCCAAGGCTTTGCCTTCTTGGCTGTGGCAATTATCCACCACCAAGGGCTGTGAGGAGACTCCTAAGGCACCAAGGGGTCCTCAGTGCTTCCTTAACACCCCCCAGGAAGGCTGGGGACTCTCATCCCCTTGTCCTTCACTCAGCAGCACAAACCCCACACCCCACAGCACGTGAGCAGCCCTGACCCATACAGGAGGGACAGGATCTGCCTGCCCAGGCACTGTGCTCAGGGTTTGGCCTTTCTGCTCCATAAACCAAACCCAAAATTTGCTCTCCTGCACTTTGCCTTTGTCTGCTGCAATCATGGCCTCCACTGAGCTGCTCTAAGGAGCCCTTGTGAGGCTTTGTTGGTAATGCCCTCAGTGGGGCCAATCAGTGCTTCAAGGCACTTTGTGTTTTCCTTCTGACTTCTGAAGAAGTTTCTTCAGTCTTCTCTCAGTACCTGAGGTTCCTGCAATGAGTCCCAAGTGCCCTGATGAGATGTTTTGTCTCTGCAATCTTCTTCAGGATTTCAAAGTGCACCTCACAAAGCTCAAGTTTTTATGCCAAAGATAAAATATTTACTCATTTCAGTTTAGCTCAGAGATGAGAATTCCCCAAGTGACACTGACCCAGGCTGTCTCAGCAGGACATCTGCACTTGCAGGAACATCTGTCCTTCAGTCTGACATTGATGGACAACTTTGCTCCTTGGCCTCCCCACCTCCCCATTGCTGTCACTGCCCACCTGGGGCTTACAAGGTGATTCAGCAGAATGTGTTTCTAATCCAAGAGCCTCTGAAGGACCGAGTGGATAAGGACAAGGCTGACCCTGACTGCCTGCAAGGGATCCTGAAGTCAAATCTCTTTCTATGGCTGTGCCTGGAGAGAAGCACCAAGCACACAGACACAGGGACAGAGCTGGCTGGGTTCAGTGCAAGATAGAAACCTTGACCCTGGTGACAGCAAAGGTGTCTGTCCAAAGACACAGAGAGGTAGAGAGGAGGCTGGCAGAGGGTGCCCTGGAGTTCAGTGTCCTTCTCCTGGAGCTCAGGGCAAACCCTCACAAATCTTTGGCATTCTAAGGGCACAAGACCTTAGCCTGGATAACTCTGACTTGGTGCAGGCCCTTGCTGCAGATTGTGCCTGAGAGATGTCTGAGTGGGGGAGATGCTGCACACAGCTGCTGTGATCCAGGGGAGCTCCAAGGCTCTGGCTTTGGGGTCACTGTTTTGAGAGGTGGAGAGCATTGACTTTCATCAGGAGTTTCTCTGATCTGGAGAACCTTGGATGCTGAATCATCCTGGGATCTTTTGCCACTTGCACAGACCCTGAAGTTTTGACCCTCCAAGTTTTCTATCACCTCCCTGTTGGCTGTGATCCAGCACAGATTGCAGAGGTGACAAAACCCCCAAGCCATAGGGAGAGCAGTGCAGGCTGGGAGAGCGAGGGTGCAGCACACAAGGACACATCTCAGTTCTCTGTCCGTCTGATCCACACCTGCCTACCCTGGGCAAGTTCATGGCTTGGCAAGGGGGAGGGGGAATCCCATCAGGTCTTGAGCAGGCTCCCTGGAAGGGGGACTGTGCCACCACAATCTGCTCTGTGACTTGAGTGCATTTCTCTCAGCCAGAGCGTGGCTGTGTGGTTGCCTCTTGTCTCTGTGCCTCTCAACAGAGAACGGCATCATCCAATCAGAATGGGAAGGACATTTGGTGGTTCCTTAGCCTCCAAAGTCTTCTTCAATGCCATTCAGTGACACAAAGCACACAGGAAACACTGATGATGGGAAATGTCTGCAGCAGTGTGACTTGCTTGGCCATCCTCCTAACTCTAATGCATACCATGCTGAACAGCAAGCAAGAGCAGAGCAGGCAGGAAAATCACAGTGGCTGTGACACCAGGGACAGTGTCCCAGCTGCTGCTGGACACCATCCAAACAGGACTTCCCACCAGCAGTGTTCTCCACTCCTCTTGATTACTTTTAGCACTTGATGGATTTCCTCAGTGTCAGGGTGGACTCTGGGCAGAGTCTTTTGTCCTGCTTCTCCTGGTTGGTTGCAGCAGGCGATGAAATCAGGGTGCTGGAGGAGCTGTTGGATTGCAGTGAAATTCTTTCCAGTGGGTGTAGGTTGCAGCTAACCATACAGCATGTGAGCAAAGACACATCCTGGTGAGCAGTTATTGGTACAGAGAATTTCCAATCACAGCCATGATTACAGAGACATCACACAGACAGAAACTGAACTGATCTGTGGTGGTGTTCCAGAACTGTGACAAATATTGTGGTGCAGGCCCAGCTGGTTCCAGCACCATGAGCTGAGATACAAACAGAGCAGTTGAGAGCAGGACCAGGGCTGCAAGGGGAGCCAAGGGGCCCAGACCTGAAGAGCCTGTGGCTCCTTCTTCAGGCAGAGGTTAATGTTACAACTCTTTTTCCCACAGCCTATCCCCACTCAGATCACTGTTGCATCTGGATTTGAACAGGGGCTCTTCTCCCCACTTGCCTTTCCCAGCTGCTTCAAGGATGCAGCACTTGGTTCTTTTTCACTCCCGCATTTCTCATATGGTTTGGTTGCACATCTGATCACCTCAGGGCCTCACCCAGACATGAAGGCCATCTCAACATTTCATTCCTCTCCCTTTTTGGTTCTTATAGATTGATTCTATTGCAAACTAAGTCATTGATCACATGGATCTACAGGCTGCAGCCCAGGCTCTGGTTGTCTCTCTGGGCTGCAAGTGCTCACTGCGGGACTCTTGAGCTTCTCATCACAGCACCCCCAAGGCCTTTTCTTCAGGGCTGCTCTCAAGCCAGTTCTGCCCAGCCTGTATCAGGATCCATGTACATGGTCTCTGTGCACAGTGTCCTGTGGGGTGCATGGGGATTGT